>JAJTUV010000309.1:0-600000 GCA_021653895.1 Mastomys natalensis | reverse complement strand
AGTAACGGACTAAATGCTTGCTTTCTATAAAGGAAACAGGTTTCTTGACGACTGAAAAAAAAAAGAAGACAGCTTAATTTTCTCCTGGGGATGCTTAATCTTTTAAGGATGTAAATCCTGAAGAACTTTGTGGATAAAAGCAAACAGATACCACTTAGCTATGGAAACTCTCTCCTCAGAACCGAGGATGTTCAAGAAGAGCTACCTAACTAAAGGACACAGTTAGGTCCCTGTGGTTGTGTGGTCCGGCTTCTAATGACTGGAAAGTGAGCATGGGACTGCTGTCCATGATCCTTCTCCTTGGTGGGCGATGATCACTGACTGCTCATTGATCTTATGACTGGGCTCACGGCTGACATTGCTGTTGCATTAATAAAGGCAGGAAGGAGATAGACTCTCTGACTTGGATTATCTTATCCAGCTAAGCGCTGAGGACACAAGACATGGCTGTGCTGGCCGAGATGCCTTGGGCATGATGGCTCAGTCCAGTGGGTCTCAGGAAGGCAGATGGGTAAGGCTCAAATCCATGAACCCACTCATACAACCTCAACTGAAGAGTTGGTACTTTCTGGAAATTGAGGGTCACTCAAAAGGGGTCTGTGAGGTGAAATGCATTGGAAGTAGATACTAAAGGGTCACTTAAACAGTTCCACACATGCTGCTCCCTGATGCCCTAACCAAGTGGCTTTGGCTACACAGATGCACCCTTTAGGGTGGTCTCTTTGAGTTCTTCAGCAACGACCTTTCGTCCGAACAGCAGCACAAATCAAATGGCTTCAGAGTCTTAGAACTAGAAGATCCAGCTGCAGTGAGCTTGAAGAACAACTGTCCAAGGCCAAAGGAGTGAGAGGCTAGATGCCCTCCAAGGACGTCATTATGTAGATGACATCTTTTATGGTGGCACACAGCATCTAAGTAGATACAGTGTGGACACCCTCATCTCCAGGACATTCCCACATCCTGTGTGGGTGCTCAGTTCTTCCCAGCTGGGAGGCATCTAGCAAGTGAGCTGAAGTTATGTCACACTTGGCTCCAGGGGCCTCTGAAATGGAGTTCTGTCTCTAGCACTCCATTGTAGGGAACCTTCTAATGACTGCTGTCTCATCCCAATGCCAGATGCTCAGAGCAGGAGGCCTGCTAACTTCCCAGACACTACCCAGCTCAAGGCTTCTGCCCATCAGGCCCAGAGCAGTTTATTTGTCTGCAGAGAGATGGCCACCCTCAGTCCTGTAGTTTACACACTGGGTGCAAAGCCTCCAAAGGAAAGAACCACCTCCAGACAGTGAAGGGGAGGAGCCTAGTCTCATGATTCAGGAACCAAAGTGAATTGACATCACAGGTAAAACTCAGAACCTCCCTGTTCTTTTTCCTATCCTGGGGCCTTCCTCCTTAGGAAGGGAGGAGTCTGCATAGTGAATACCTTCCTGATTCAAGCCTGCTGGGGAACAGGAGGCCTTGTCTGTGAGAAGGACCCCTGTCTGAGGCTCGGTTCTAAATCTTGTCACTCCTGCGATGCCCACTAGCCTCCCAAGCAGGTGTGTGCTGCCAACATGGAATCCTTGGCTGTAGAAAATTATCTAGCCAACAATCAAAGCCTCGAACAACACTTTTCCTTCTGTAGCAGAGTGCAGATGCCTTCAGGCAGAAAGACCTGCCATGAGACTCGTCTAGCCTGTGAAGGAGGTGTTCTCTAGTAAACAGAAGATAGGACTGCATAGTGTCCTCTTTGCGCTCATCACTTGGGGCTGCTATCAAGATGAGAGTCTGAGGCCGGGCAGTGGTGGCGCACGCCTTTAATCCCAGCACTTGGGAGGTAGAGGCAGGCGGATTTGAGTTCGAGGCCAGCCTGGTCTACAGAGTGAGTTCCAGGCCAGCCTGGACTACACAGAGAAACCCTGTCTCGAAAAAACCAAAAAAAAAGAGAGTCCGAGGGAGCAGAGAGTGATTGTCTGGGATGGAACCCCAGGAGAATGTGATGGGGGGAGAGCATCAGACCACAGAAGGCAGGCTCTCAGAATGACAAGAGATGCCTGGGCCACTGGGAAGTTGAATGGGAAGGCGGAGGCAAGCCTCTGGGCTGGCCACTTACTGCCCCACCCCCAGGGTCCATTGAATTCTTAGGGTTCTGACTGCCAACAAGTAAATGTGAGAGGGTCTAGCCATCTCATCCTTATATCAAAACCCCACCAAAGACTTCACTACCTTACTTATCTGGCCCCATGTTTTCCCTCATGTGAATCTTATAGTATGACTCATCAGGACAGGGCACCCACAGAGCCACTGATTGCCTGGGCCTGAGTGCCAAGCTCTGTTCCCTGTGTGTTGCTGAGGGGTATTCACCAGCCTAATCATGCCCTGGAGTTTCCCAGCTTTTACATGAAGACTGCACTCAGAGGGTCTGTAGTCTGTCTGTCTCAGTCTCCTTCCCAAAGTCAGATGGCAAATATAGGTTCTCTAACAACCACAAATCCAAGCAGGCCAGCAGCCGGCATTATCCACTCTGATTGTTATTTCTTATCTGTACTTTCTCTTTCTCCCTCTCTCCCCCAGTTTCTCTACACTAAAAGACACAATGTCTGATCACGCAGTGTGAAGAAGACTTTCTCTAGGGCTGGGTAGCAGTTCTACCCGTTCATCAGCTCAGATCTGGTCACCTGGATTCTTCTGGGCCTGAAGTTCTTCCTAGGCACTCTATGACATCAGGATTCTCTGTCTGGTGAATTCTGATGTCAAGGGGACACCCATTCAGAGTCTTAGTCAGAGGTGGCCACAGCCTAGTTCTGTCACAGCTGTTACTAATAGCTATGTACTTGTCAAAAACAAGTTGTCGGAGACCAAAGCGATCGCATCACAGAAACTCTGAGGCAGCATTTCTAAGCAGTGAGAGGAACAGGTTTAAATCAGTTGCTACTCACCTCGTGAACGAGACACTTGTCTAAGAGCTGTAGATAGGAGCTTATATTTTCCTCATCGGGTCTGGAGACCAAGAGCTGTGTGCACACTGTGAAGTAAGAAGACATGAATCAGAACACTGCATATTCTTGCAGCCTCTGGGCTCTGTCTCACTCAGGACCAAGGCCTTATGAGGAATGTGTGCCTGTGACATTGCATAAGGCTCACAGGAAGCACCAGGAGGCTCATCACTCCACTGAAGTCACATGCTCGGTTGGCACAGGAGCCCTCACCCCCAGAAACTCCTTGGGTTTGTTCCTGTCATAGCATTCTATATGAAGCCCTCAGACACAGGCCTGAAGACAGATGCTCTATGAGAGGAGAAACAAGGCTCTTGGCTTCTGCGTTTGCAGGTGGTGCTGAGCCCTCTGCCACGGGGGAGGGGGCAACCCCATTTTATGAATGAGCCCACACCCCTGAGCAGGTGGGAAGGCAGTGGTGTTTGTGCGTCAGGAACGAGGCTGGAGCCACATTTTGGCTGGGACTCATGTAGGCGTGCATGGAGCAGAAGAAATCTGCCACTCAGTCATTCGCAGGCTTATTTTCTCAACGTGATACACATTTATCCACACACGCTTTCACCTACACACTCAAGCATGTGTCAGAAAGGATGGGGTAATGTTCCTCCGTGGGTAGAGCACATGTATATACTAGGTTTCCCCCTACCCCCTTTTTTGACACAGGGTTTCTCTATGTAGCCCTGGCTGTCCTGGAACTCATTCTTTAGAGTAGGCTGGCCTCAAACTCAAGAGATCTGCTCACTTCTGCCTCCTCAGTGCTGGGATTAAAGGCATGTGCCACCACTGCCCTGCAACATACTACAGTTTGTATGGCCATGTTCATGGCCCACTCTGCCCTCACCATAAAGGCCACTTTCAAAGGAGTCCAAGAGTTGGGTATCTGTCATTTAAAGCACACCACGCTCAAAAGCTGGGGATCATATTTGACTCTTTCCCCCCTATGTCTTTTCCCATCCTATGTCAGGATGCTGACATAGACGCCCACCAATTCTGTGTCACTACACACAGGCTTCCAGAACGACAGTGTTTCAAAACACCATGGAAATGGCTCCATAGCTACCTATGGGGACCTCGTTAGATAATTTGTACATATAAATGTTAAATAACACCCAACACACACACATGCATATACTCACACAGCAGATCAGTATGCTACCTTAAAGAATGGTGTTTTTTGTATTGACATAAATATGCAAATAGTAGTGTTTGTGGAAATAAATATGAAAGGATCTTAAAACTTGTGTAAGAATGGATAGTCACACATACGTGCATGTGTTTTCAAAGGGCAACCCCACATTCAATAGTAGCCGTCCCTAGAGAGGAGATGGCAGGTTTGGTGGGAGCAGGAAGGAAGTACTGGTTTTCACTTTCCTCTGTTTTACATGGTATTGTGTTCCCTGGGTTGCGGCTTCTCACACAGTAGTTACAGTTTAAACAGAGGTGGAGCTGAGGGGTGCTATCTCCCTAGACTGAGCCCCACCGTGATCCTCTATATACAGGAATGGGGTTGGAGCACTCTCTGGTGGCTTTGTTGGGCTGGGTCTTTCCCAGGATGCAACGGAGTTTAGGGGTGGGAAGGGTTTGCAAAGGCCTGTTCCAGCCACCAGCTCCTCCTCACCCCTGCCCGGGGAAGCTGTTTCACCTCCTTCTACATCAGAGTTCAGTGGGTTTATTTCCCTTTAGAAGCTTGTATCAAAGGCTGTGCCCCTCACTTCATTTACAAGACAGATGTCCACTTCTGTGGGTGAGAATTTGGCTCTTTAAAGGACAAAACATGGCTCCCTCTTTCTTAAAGGAAAAAGACTAGTATTTACTATCATTTTTTTTTATAATAATCAGAATTTCTTTTGAAGGATGTTGGGGGGCACAATTTATTTGAAGGGGGTGCATTTTTCAAAATGTGGCCATAAAGGCCTGGCGGCAGGGAAGGCAGAGAGAGGGCAGTGCAGGCAGGAAGGGTGGTGTGACCCACAGAGTCCGCTTAGCTCTATTCTGCCCTGGAGACGAGGCACAGTTTAGTCGTGACTCACTGTGCGCATGATCCAGCTTCAGGCTATGTGTGTGAGTGCCACCTCTGACCTCGTGTACCATGGCACCATCAGTCAGGTCCTGAGTACCCCATGGCTATTAGAAGTGGCCCAACAGCCTTAGGTTAATGAATGGGGTTAACAGCCAAGCAGGCAGATGGCTGCAGTGAAGTGTGAACTCAGTTAAGACAAGGAGAGGACAGGACCGAAAGGACGAGAAGGGCACCTCATGCAGCCCGAGGCCTTGTCAGACTGTCTAGCCCGTGGGGAGACTTGGCTGCCATTTAGAGGGTTAGGAAGTGGAGCAAAGGTGAACAAACTGGAGGGAGGGAAGGAGAGCTTCAGCCCAGGCTGTCATGTGTAGATATGCAGGTTTGCAGTGCATTGCTTGAGTAAGTTGAATTCTAAGCCAGGCTAGCAAGGCCCTGGCTTCAGACGTGGGAACGTATGTGCAATCACTAGGAAGCAAGAGGATGCCTACGTTTCTGGGAACTCAGGCATAATCTGTCTGCAGTGTAGAATAGGGGTGGTGGTTCTTTGGGGTTGGCAAAGGAGGCTTTGCATGGAGCTCAGCTGTGCTCTACTTAAGGGTACTAAGAAGGTCTCCAGGTAACCATCGGGTAGGAGATGGAGAAGTTGAGGCTTGAAATCCCAACTCTGCCAGGAACTTCGTACATTTTGGTGGATGGTTTATTTCATCCTGGATTCCTCTTCTGTAAAATAAGGTATTTGGGGCTCACCTAAGTCACCGAGGTAAACCACGGGTGTAAGGGCCTCTGGTGCTCAAGAATTATTAAACAACCACAAGCCAACAGGCCAAGACCACCAGAGCATTCTGTGAGGTGGATCAAAGGAGGGTGTAAACCCAGGGGTTGAATAGAAGCGCCTTATACTGAGAGTTGTCCAAAGGAGGCCCAATCTGCTGAATCACTAAGTGATCAGGAAGGGCAGGGCCAGGGGGCTCAGCAGGGGGCGCTCTCTGTATTCTAGACTTTGGCTTCCCTGTTCCGAGCCACTGTTGCTTTGGGGGAGGAGCCAGTGGCTGAGTAAGGGTTTTGTACTTTGAAACATCTTTTTCAAAAGTGTCTGCCCCACTTCTTTGTCTCGGAAGGTTCAAGGCCCAATAGATCCAGTACTGGAAGGGCCCAGCATTCCTAGAGGGGTCCACAGACTGGAGTTGAGACCTCCAATGGGCAAACCTCTTGTTTCTGTAGGGGATGCTAACGCCACCTACTGGTTACGGAAGCTCATTCAGCATTCTCCCACATTGCAGCCCTCAGAACTCTTGGGTCTCTGACTAGGGCTCCCTGAGAGAACAGTACCTTTCCCCATGACTCGGGTGAACTGCCCTGGGAGGTCCCCTTCCGGCAGAGGGGCGACAGCCAGCTCCCCATCGCAGCTGCTCAGCTGGGGTGGTTGAAGCCCACCGCTGGCACCGGCTGAGGCATTGGCTGTGGCGCTGGTGGCTGCTGCAGCGCTGTCTTTGCAGTCAGGGCTTGGGCTCTCCATCATCGAGGGTTCATGGCGGCGCACCTCAGGGGTGGTACTGGGAGAGCTGTAGGCCTTGATGGGTGTCAGGATCATCTGATGCAGCTCCTGGAGGGGGATGCGCAGGCTGCCCCCTTCGATGATATCCTGAGTTAGAGAGAGAGGGGACTTAAGTGAGATCAGGGCAGCTGCCCCGCATCAGGCCCTTCTCTCTGCTGTGTGCTCCCAGACAGGCCAGGCTAGGGTAGCTGGATTTATTATAAATAGAAACTCAGGGAGCCTTTTAGTAGGGGATAGATGGTTTTAGATAGAGTCTGAAGACAAACATGTTTAATGTAGAACAGAACTGATGGATAGATAATCGCATGTATACACATGTCTCAGGCCGGGCAGATGTCTCAGCTGTTAAAGTGCCCGTGGTGTAAGAATGAGTATCTGAATTCAGATCCTGGTCTCTATGTAAAAACCAGGCCCAGCAATGCACCCCTGTAATCCCCGTGCTGGCGAGGGGCAGGCTCTCTAAACAGCTGGTTTAGCAGAGCCTGCTAGCTGAGGCTCATGAGAGAACCCTATTAAAAAGGGGGGAGGGTGATGGAGGAAGAGAAGTGACATCAACAGCAACCTCTGGTCTACACACACTCTCTCCCTCTCTCTCCCCTTCTCTCCTCTCCCTTTCTCCTCTCTTCCCTTCCTCTCTCCTCTCTCCCTCTCCCCTCTCCTTCTCCCTCTCTATTTCCTCCCTCCCTCTCCTCCTCTCCCCCTCTCCCTCTGTCTCTCTCTGTCTGTCCCTCCCTCCCTGTCTCCCCCCTCTCTCCCTCCCTTTCTCTCTCCCTCTTCCCTCTCTCTTTCTCTATCCTATCCGTCTTCATCTCTCCCCGTCTCTCCACACACATGCACACTTCAGTGCATACACATGTATACACTCACAAATATAGGTTACTTTGTGCATATATTTTGATATTCTGGCATTACTTACTAGAAAAAGGAATGAAAGTGTTTCTGGTAGGGATGATGGGGTTTGGACAGGCCCAGGTGGCTGGAGTCGGAGCTGGGCCATCTGGGTGTGAGGGGTAGGATAAGCCCTTGTCATCATGCACTGACAGTGCTTATACAGCTCTGATTGGTTCTTTCTGGAATCTAGAAACTCTGCTATCAGGTCTCAACTACAAATGAAGCACTTCATATCCTGGGAGCCCAGATTAGCAAGAACATGATTTTAAAAGCTTGACATACAAGATTCTAAAGCATTTCTAAGATCTCTTGTATCAAGAAAATGACTTGATGGTGTCAATGAATGCAGATATAAGGAATGTGAGCACTCTGACCCCAACCTTTCCCATGAGTGGATGGGACAAAGGAGAGCTGCTGGGGACAGGCTTCGTGTGTGTCTCAGTTCTGAAAGGCAGTGGACATTGGCAAGCCAAACTCTTTCAACTGGTTGAAGGCTGCTCTTTGGGTGGGCTGTGTGTGTGGAAATGAAGCATGAATCTTGATTTGATCTAGTTGCCACAAGTTTTATTTATGAAGGAAGTGAAATTCTAACTAGTCCCAGAAATATCCCAAGCCTGCTCAGAGCTACCATATAGTCTAAGTGGAAGAGAAAGTTCACTACCTCTACTCCCCTGACTCTTAGGTTTCGGATACAAGTTCTCCTTCTATGCATCAGGTTGGCCTGAAGTCAAAAATCTTCCTGCTTCAGCTTGAGTCTCAGTCCTGTACCCTGACACCTAGAGCAAGGGATCCATTTGCCTCTGAGAAGAGGGCTTCAGGAAAAAGTCTGACCCCTTGATTGGGAACACAGTGCTATGAGGAGCCAGGTCTGAGCTGCCATCAACATATGCTCTTCATTGCTCCCAACTTCCCTCAAGTCTGAGGTCAGCATGGAACTGGCATCCCTGCCTTTGGGCCTTGACTTGGTCTGAGAAAGGAGCAGGGCAGGTGGGACCAGGCAGGTGCCACATGAGGCCTTGCCATGCCATCTCAGTAGCCAGTGTCACCCAGGAGAGCAGATGTGTTTGAGACACTGTCAATTGCTCCAGAGCACTTTCTGGGCCACATGACTGGATTTCATGGCTTGTGGGGGAGATTTTGGTCATACTAAGAGCTAAATTGTTTGCCAGGAAACAGATATACCCAGAGGTTAGCTCCTATGTTAACCTACAAGGATGGCAGAGTGACCATACCAAAAAACAGCAGACGGCTCAGTTAGTAAAATGCTTATTTTGTCAGTTGGAATCCTCAGAAGTTACATCAACAACAACAATAATAATAATGTTAGATTTATCACTAGTCCCAGAGCTGAGGGGACAGAGAGATTCACTAGCTAGGTAGCCTAGCCTATTTGGTGAGTTCCAGGCTAGTGACAGACCCTGTCTCAATAACCTGTGACTATCAAGTTCACATCTGAGATCTCAAGTGAGTGCCATGTTGAGAGGCAGGCCAGGAGATAGTCTGAATGACGCTTGGCCTAGTGTTCGTTCTCCTTAACCAGTGGGAATTAATTTTCCACACTGACAAGTCTCTATTGATCCTTCCTGCCACAAATATAACCCTACATAATAAATACAAAGGCAAAGGGAAGCTGTCAATGATCCTGACTCAGAGCTACCAAGCAAGGACTTGTGGGAAAGCAGATGACAGGAAGTTGGGCCCATGGGTGGCACCCGAGAGATCTCTCGGGGACAAGCAGGAAAGAAATTATAGATATATCAACCTGGCATTGGCCTTCAAGGAGGCCAGTTGGCAAAGTACTTGTTTTATAAGTTGCAATCCCCAAAGAGAGGAAGGTTGGTTTGGTGTCTTTCCTGGGCAGAGGATAATAACAAGGTGTAAACAATTAGAGAAAGAGCTTTGGGTGGCACAGTGCTCCCAGCTTCTATGTGACATGTCAGGACATCTTTTCCCTCCAGGTGGTGATAATTTGAAGCTTTCCTGTTTCTGCCTACATCTGTTCTCTCTTTTCATTCCTCCACCAGTCTGCAGCTGAGCTCAACAGCAACTGGGCACTGTTCTAGGTTGGGAATATAAAAACAAGTCTTCATCCCTACTCCAAGAGACTCAGTGTTCCTCAGACCCATATGGCAAGATACTATGAGGACAGGATAGGGACTCAGAGGACAGAGAGGTGGGCCTGCTGGCTTACAAATTATGATCTCCCTCCTTTCTCTCTTCTGCTGTCTATCTCTCCTGTCTGTCTGTCTGTCTGTCTTTCTGTCTCTTCTCCCTGTCCCCTGTATGTGTACATGTGTATTGCATTTATCAAAAAGACCAGCAAACATCACAAGGGACAATGGGATGGAAGGAGGGGTACCAAGAGATGAAGGGAGGTGATTTTGAAGACAGACCATGAAGCGACTTGCTAATGAAGGGGTGCTCCTCTGAGTTCCACTTTCTCATAGGAAGCCACTGTCCTGATTGCCTTGTGAGGAGACTGTTGTAGGGCCAGATACAATGGTGTACACAAAGCCTGTCTTGGCTGTATCCACCTAATGTGTCTTACTAGTATATGGCATTATTACCAAGAAATATTTACTACTCAATATTATCAAGTTGAATTACTATTTTTCTGCAGCAGTTGCTAAAAACAGGATCACTGACTGATGTAACCTCAAAAGGCCAAGATCTAGAATGTGTGAAGAAAAGGCATAGACATCTCAAGAAGCAGTTTTCTCTCTTTGGATAGGAATAAATAGAACTTGCATGTGAGTGTGTGTGTGTGTGTGTGTGTGTGTGTGCGTGCGTGTGTACACGAATGCATCTCCCTAGATCCTTGATAACATCAAGGCTGTAGGCTGAGAAAATGGAAGAATGTTTCACAATCTGGGAATGTTTTGAAAAGGGTCAATGTATAAAAGTACATGGAGATATTTTCTTACTAAATATTAATATTGAAAAATCTCTTCCATTCTGAATTTCCTTTTTTTCTTGCCTTTCCAACAACTCACGAAGCCCACAGTTCTGTGTTTATGCCTCATCATACAGTCATGAGGTGACTCAGGCATGCTGCTTCTGATCTCTACTGTTCTCCTGGGACCTTTTCTTCCCATGGCTTGTGTGCCCAGCTGACCGCCAGTGCAGGGACAATGTCTGGTCTTCACGGTACATGGCACATTCAGGGAACTCATTGGGATTGCTCTGCTCCCTCTCTGGTCCCTTGAGGCAGGGCTTACAGCCCAGCCTCTGTTATCACAAGGTCCTGTCTGATGGCACTCCCTAGAGGCTGTTCTTCAGCTCTTGTCACTCAGCACTCTTGGGACACCCACGTCCAGTTACACACAATTCTCTCACATCTGGGTCATTCATGACCTGTCATGTCGTAACTCTAAATCTGCTTTTTGGTCACCAACTTGCTATTTCCACTTTGGTGTCCCACAGGTCCCACTACAAACTCAATTCCTTTCCTCTCCAGGCCTCCAAAAAGTCCTATGACTTTTATGTCCCCAAATGCCAGAGCATATGACCCAAACCTTCTAACAACTGCTGGACTCCCTCTACCTGAGCCCCGTTTCCTCCTTCTTTGTCTCTGAGTTGGTTTAAGGTCCCATCAAAACAGCTGTGGTCTCTGACTGCACCTAGCAGCATCTGGCCTCTACCCAGGTGTCTAGGGGAGTTCTCTCTCTGGCCTTGGTGATGATGTCATCACCAAGCTCAGCAGCTCCCATATCTTTTTGTCCCAGTGGACATTCCAAGATACCCAGGGCCAGGAACCACATACCACTCACAGTTATCCCACAAGAATGGGCAAAGTGTGTCCAAACATCTGTTCAGCAAGCATTCAGTAACTGAAAGGAAGGATTTGGAGCATGGAGTCAGCAACTTCTACAGATTATGAACTAGCTATGGGCGGGGTCCCAGCCATCTCCTTAGAAATGTGGATTCTATGTGAGGTAAGAATGCCAGAGGCAGGCAGAGGAATGGTGATGACCATTCCAACAGTCCTGTCAGCTGGGGTTGGGAGAATGCCTTTAGCTGAGTCCCTGGGCCACCAGTAGTAGCAGGTGACAGCTCCCTTCTTAAAACAGCAGGAAAGATTTCAGGAGATGGAAGGAGAGAGCTGGGGGCTCAATCCTCAAGGATGTGTAGGGCAAAGGGAGAGCCCGAGCTCAGGTATCAGAACACACAGTGTCAGCTTAATACAGCCATCCAACAGGCTTGACTTTCCTCTCTCCAGGAAGTCAAAGACAATGAGCTTGGTTTTGTCTTGCTCAGTTGCAGCCATCGTGCACTTGGCATTTTTTTTTTTATCTTTTCCATTTCAGGAAACCATGGTGGAAGCATTGCTGTATAATCAATATAATTAAAGGTATAGCTCTAGAACACAGACCATCCCTGACTTAACTGGTGCCAAGTCAAAAGAACATGACCCTCTTCACACACACACACACACACACACACACACAGAGAGAGAGAGAGAGAGAGAGAGAGAGAGAGAGAGAGAGAGAGAGAGAGATATGTGGATGTCAGCTCAAAGATGAGGGCAAGCGCATCTCTGCTTTCTCATCCACAGAGGCTATTAATGAATTCCTAAAGGATGCTCCAGAAAGGAGAAGGAACAGATTTACAATATCATCTTCATTCAGAACACTTTCCGTAGTTTCCAATGGACACAGAGTAAATTGGCCTTTTGAATGTTCTCCAAAAGAGAACAGTTTCTTAGATTAAAAATAGCCATAATTACTCCGTTAGACAAGCTGCTTGGCAGAGGAGTTAGCATAAAATTTAGAACACCACCCAAACCTCGGGTTTAGGTGGAGAGCTTGTATATAATGTGTAATTCCCTTTGTTTAGGAGTGCTCTTCAATCAGGGATGAGCACGTGAGTAGTTCTTACCTATCTGCCCAAAAAGAGATTTAAAAAGAATTTTCCTGACACTATATGTATATTTTCCCAATATAAATGATATGTCTTATGGCACATATTAAATGCAACTTAGCATAGCATATATAAAATTATGTGCACATATATCTTTGTGAACAACTTAAAAAAGCATTCCCACTCCATTAAATTGCCTGCTTTGGGAACTTGCTGGAGCCCTGCCTTTCTGAGTACTCTGTCCCTTCCTGAAGGCTCCCTGGGTTTTTCTAAGAGGTTCAAACTCACAATCTATAGCGTGTGTTGAAAGCTAGTGAGACACCAGGCATCTAGAAACTGCTCTCAACACCAGAGTAAACAGGTAGCTTCACCAACAAGGAAGCATTGTTAGTCTGCAGGCATCATTTTGTTTCCATGAGAAAACTCAGCACAGAAAGGAACTTGGGACCCATAATTCACTCATCACTGCCGGCTGGTGTCAGGATTCACAGTTGCGGATTGTTTTTGGCATTTCACATTTTTGTAGTGGTTCCTGTCTGAGTCATGGAGATGGATCCTGTGGTTAAGCTGAACTCGAAAGCCAATCTGTGCCAATACTTTCGATCCCCTGTGAAACCTATAGTAAACCTGTTGATGTTTGCCCCTCCTGATGGCTTTCTCCAAACCAGTCACCCGGGCTAGATAGCAGGCATAGGTACATTAGCATTTCATGTGCTGTTCTGTGTCTGCCATTACTGTGTGTAGGACAACTCACCAGACTCTGTGGTTGCCTACAAGGCCGAGGTGACAGACAGAGCAGAGGGAGCATTGACTTCAGCTCACCCAAGGCAAGGTGCAATAGGTCGCTGGCAGCTTAGACCAGGGGAATTAATTCATTACGTCATCAGGATCCAAGGAAGCATGGGTAACCAGGAACTCTCATGTTGGTTGTTTCCCTTTCCCTGACAGACAGGGAAGTCACATGGCACCCTACAATCTAATAAGTGACACTCTAAACTGTGTTCCTTTAGTCTGTGTTCCCACAGAGAAGGTGGAAATATCTTCTGGGCCAATTGCTCACTTACCCTTTCCAAAGACTTCAGGAGGTTCTGTCTTTCTTTGAGCTTCTGAATACTGATTACAATTTTGTGTCTTGCGCCTTTGGTAACATTCTGTAATCAGATGCAACAATATATTAGAACATATCAAATTCAGGAATCTGCTTAGAGGCTCTCGGAGGCTGTGTTGTACTTAGTCCTTTGTTCCTACATGTTCACAGGCAGGCCAGTATGCATTTCTCTCTTATTGCTACCACTGTCTGAAAACCCTTCTTAGTCAATACTTAGTCTGGCTACCAGCTTGCCCGTGACCTTTAGGACAGAGAGCTACAGAACAGCCGATTACCCCACCAATGTGAGATGTCTTCACTTTCAACATGTTAAATGACCTTTTTGGGTTTGCTCAGGACACTCCTGTCCTCAGGTTGTATTACTCCAGTCCCTCTTGGTTTCCCTGGAGGCTGCAGTATTGTTTATTCTTTGCTTTCTTGGGGCAAAGGATGTGAAGCCCAGTCCCGCCCACGTGCACCAACACACAGGGAATTTCTGTTCCTTTACAACCTTCCTTTTCCTTTCCATTATGAAAAGTGGAATTGATTTCACTCCAGGTAAACATGCAGAGTTGTGGATTTTTTATTTTAAACTGGCCACAGCAGTCAGTGTGAGGACTTTCTTAGTGTGCATCGTTGACTATAGTCGCTGTACACTTCCCAGTAAAGGGCCCCTTTTCCTAAGCAGGTCTCTAATGCAGAGCTCTGGCCATCTCTGTTCCCTGGCAACCATTCCAGAGTTCCTCCTTCACCAGTGAAGGGCAGAGGACGGCAGGGGCATCTCTGTTCCTGCAAACACTGGGGATGGATTTCTGTTTCGCTGTACTTTTCGGATCCAATGAATTCAATTATTTTGAAAAGTTTGTGTCAGGCTCTAGAGCTACCCTCCTTGGCAGCACTTCCTCTCTTTTTTAAATCTGAACAACTGATGACTTGGATTTTTCTCTCAACTTTGACCTAAACACAGACTGCTCTTTGAAATAGTTCCTGTCAACCCCTGGGATCTGAAGCAGCAGCTGAGATCCAAAAAGTGTTGGGAGAGATGTTAGGAAGCTGAAATTAGTCCTTTCATTCTCTGAGAGTGTG
The DNA here is from genome assembly GCA_021653895.1 of Mastomys natalensis. Classification (NCBI taxonomy): domain Eukaryota; kingdom Metazoa; phylum Chordata; class Mammalia; order Rodentia; family Muridae; genus Mastomys; species Mastomys natalensis. Next base: position 585,529 of record JAJTUV010000309.1, on the reverse strand, counting down.
CAGTGACTCTGGGTTTTGTCTTGTTCTCAGGCCTGGTATTTAGCCAGGCTGGCAGAAGGGGATCTGAGGGTACTGAATAAGCAACAGGAAAAGCAGAGGCCGGTGGGAGCCATGTGGCAGCCAGGCCCTGCCCCACATGCTCCAATCTCTCCTGTGGGACGAATATTAACTCATTTGGACCACCAGTTTCTTCAAATTGTTGTTCAAAGGAAACTGGGGGTCAATTTGAAAAAAAATGCAAATAGCATTTTAAGCAAGAGAAACAAAAACACACATTGGATCTGTTGGCCAGAGCCTGGCATGGCAGAAATGGTCTCAGTTTCGGGGGTGCTGTTGACAGGTGTTTGCACTCAGACGTTGGGGGAGAGGCCTAAGAAGGAAGGAGGGATTCTGTTCTTTTATGACTTCAGAAGGGAAATACATTCTAAGACCTGGATATCTCACCCGCTGTCACTTGTCCCATGCCGTTTGGGGTGGTCAGAAGAAAGTGTTTTAAACAATTTACTCTGATCTCAACTAAGACCAGTGTGAACGATTTTGGAAAAGTGTCATGGAGTGGCTATTATTTCCACTGGCTGGTAGAGTTAGAAATTAGTGGATGTGTGACCAGACTGGATAAACAGACAAGGAATCTGTCCCTAACCAAACAAGTCTCGGCTTGGTAGAGGGAAGAGAAGAGCCAGGGGGAAGTGCTTTGGAACACTGATGTGAGACCACGCTGAGGCAGTACCACAGGGTCTTCCTTAGCACCCAGACGTTGGTGGGTACACTTGGCCCTGTCTTTTCCTAATTTCCTCTCCTTTTCACAGTCCAGTGACTGCCAGCTGATCTTTATCTTCCACTGAACTGTCCAGGCAAGAAGCTAACTACTCACCTTGGGACATCAGCTGGCACCAGGCAGCTCCTAGATCTGGGCAAGTTACTGGGTGGATAAGGTTTGTTTATGTGTCCAAACAAGGTCTGTTTGAGGCTGAACCTCAAGACCTTGTCTCAAGGAATGGGCCCCTCAGGCACATACCTGAGCCTCCAGTTGACACTCTGTGAGGGCCATCATCTCCTCGTACGTCATCTGTGAGAAGAGCGCAGCGTACTTGTGCAGGCGGAGGCTTTTTAACCAAGCTGGAACATCTATGGTGCAAGATGTGCAAGAGATGGAGGAGAAACGAAAGGGACAAGAAGGGATGATGAAAGGTGGGAAGGCAGAGAGGAGGAAGGGCGATGGCCAGAGGGAAAAAAAGAAAAAGTTGTTATTACTCAATTTAGGAAGCAAATGATGGCTCAGAAAGCTTAGGGCTAACCCTGGCAACCCCACCGGACCCTAAATTCTACCTTAGATCAGGCATTGCTAACTTGGGGTTTCAGTATTTCAGGAAAAAACAGGAATTCCCTAGAAATATGTGTGTGTGTGTGGTGTGTACAGTTTTTTAGGTAGCTTTCCATAGCACCTTTAAAATTATCAAAGGAGTTTATCACAATAAAATAAACAAAACACAAAGGGCCACTGCTTTGCTGCTTTAGCTGGGTCAATTCACTGCTGTCTTGGGAAGAACTGACTTAGAGAATGCCCAAGGTAGATATAATGGTCTACATTCTTAAGACCTTTCTTTTTTTTTTTTTTCTTTTTCTTTTCTTTTTTTTTTTGAGGCTCAGTGAAAATATCCAAAAGCTTCTAGAAACCAGAACAACCCTATGCAGTAGTTGTACTCAATAAATTCCCTGCCTGGTGTTTGTTTCACCTTTCTTAGCCCCCTGTGGATAAAGGGCATCCTGGACTACCAGTGTTACCACTGTTAGGGGATAGCTGCTAGTCATTTCTCCACAAGAGATATCAACACAGAGGATCCAAACCCTGCCTAGACCACAGGATAAAGGAAATTCCAAGGCACAACTGAAGCAAACCCAAAGTTTGGTGTTTTAGAGCTAAGAAAATTACTGGATTGAAAAGCTACTGAGTCATTCATTACTTGGCTAATTGCAACCAAAATAAATCATTTACCCAAAGTCTCAAGTCAGAATTTTTTTAAGCTGGTAAGATCTAGAATTATCTTTCCCTAACCCTATTCACCATACAGAGGGCAGCATTGTGCCATTAAGTGTAGATCACAGAGAAAGAATGTGGTCAAGTAGGGACTAGAACCCAGGTCCTTCTGCATCTCAGCTCTCTGCTACATTGCACGAAGGACTACAAAGATCACCAGCCATACAGCTAAGTAAATAGAGATACTGAGTATTTTGAGATTCCAAGGCACTGGGTAAGTGTCATTTATGCTTTCTGAGGGGCACCATCACATCGCTAATCATATTGGTCACAAGATTTTGTACTATTGATTATAAAGTTTTATTCTGAGGCACTGATGAGTCAGCCACACACATTCAAAGAAAGGTGGGAACTTCCGGTTTTCCAGTGTTTAGAGTAGATAACCAGGGCCAATGGAAGATAGTCTGCCTCCCAGGAAAACCAAACCCGGCTCAGGGAGTGCAGACAGGGTTGGTCTCCTTAAAGAAAGTCAGGCATAGCAGGTGATCATTGGCCTGCTGAACGATCCTGTGCAGACTAAAGATGGAAGATTTCTGAGAATCAGAATCGAACATTCAATTAAGGACTGACTCCATCGTTTCAGGCTAGAAATTGCTTGAGTCTGTGCTCGGAAGGCCTTCAATCTACTGTGACAAAAGAGAGTCCTTCTGGGACCATCATTAACTAAGCTCAGACAAGGCTTCTCCAGGTACACAGTGCTAACTCCAACATAATCTGTAGCACAAACCACCTCTGGCTCACCATTTCCAGACATGCTAGCCCAGAGTCTGGTACTTTTCCTGATATAACGTCCTGGAGCTCTTTGACCAGACTTCATTCTCTGTCAGTTATTTGCTTTTGTGGAAATAATAGTAACATTTGTGCAGACAAGAGTAACCATGGGTTGACATGGGTAGCCATGTTAACTCCAGCTATGGTGTTCTGATCACTTGGTCACCAGGATTTGTGTTTGCCATTCATAGCTTTAAAAAAAAAAAATCCCAAATCACTGCTCAGAAAACACAACGGTCATGATTCAGAGAAGTCTGGGTAATCCAGTGCTATACTTGGATACAACTCATCACAGAGGGATGGAGCAGTTCCATGAACCCTTCTTGTTCTTCTTGTTCTTGTTCTTCTTCTTGTTATTCTTCTCCTTCCTTCCCTCCTTCCCTCCCTCCCTTCCTCCCTCCCTCCCTCCCTCCCTCCCTCCCTCCCTCCCTCCCTCCCTCCCTCCTCCCTCCCTCCCTTTCTAAATGCTAGTTCCTTTCAAGAAGCAACTTGGACAACTGGGGTCTCCTGGGATAGGCAGGGCTGGGCGAGCTTGCCTCAGTCATTTCTTCAAAATGCAGGTCAGTGGGTGAAGTTTTCCTAGAAACGGTTCCTGCAACCGCTTCACAACAGGATGAACTACACCTTCCTGGAGACTTATTTCCAGACACATTCCTGGAAAATGTAAGCTCGTTTGACCTGTACATCCTTAAGGAGATCAGCCTACTTGCATAGTGTCTAGCTCAGTGCCATATATCTAAGGATCTGTCTCTCCTTCCTGCAGGGAGGATGAGTGAACGATGAGAAAGAAATCTCAGTCCTTAGGAATGCAACCTCTCAGATATACAGTAAGATCCTGTCTCCACAACAACATTTCAAAAGAACAACAGAGAGGAGCATAGCCTACTGACCATTCTTTCTCTGGTCGGTGGGGAGAGACTTTCACTTGCCAGAGATTAAAACTGAACTCTATTAAGCGAGAAACAGACAAAAGAAGTAAGAGTCTTGACTTTCATTCCCACATGCAAGAATTCTTATGACTGGGTTGCTGGATTCTCTAAGAAGTTAGCTAGGGTTGAACTCCGAGAAAAGCTTGGATGCCAGTCTGTAGAGGCAATGTTGAGAATCGTTTGAACTTCTTAGCTTGGATCTTCTCATTTCTGTGTGAAAAGCTGTGGCTATGGTTGGAAGAGTGAGGTATGTGGGAGACGCAGAGGGTGTTTGGCAGAGATGCTGAAATGCAAATTCAGCATACATGTCTTCAGAGTACAGTTGTTTAGCTTCATCTAGGTTGCTTCCATTGGACATAGAAATGCAGGCCCAACAATCCAAGCTAGAGAGACATCCTTTCATGGGGTTAAAGAAAGAGAGATATGCTTGTTATAAGTGAGGGAGAATTCTCTGCCAACTGAGGGAATATTATTATTTACTCAACACTTATTAGGTGCCATTAGTAGAGGTCAGATTCTGTGAAGGCATGTTCTTGTCATCAAGGAATCTGTGATCCAGAGAGCATGACTGAATCCTGTGCAAAAATTATAACAGCTCCAGTTTAAGCGCTGAGAATGCCCAAATCCTGGGGTAGCCCAGAACAATGAACACTTGGGATTGCCAAGGTAGCGAGAGGAAGCCCCTTGCATCCCACTGCTTGGAAGAGCGGAAGTTTAGAGTCCACTGGGCAAACCACATTGTAGAAGCCATTTCATATGGTAGGAACGAACATCAGAAGTAAGAGCCAGAGCCATGGGACGTTTAGGGCAGAGAAAACACTTGGTGAATGCTGGAAACAGCTAGAGACAAAGTGGGGACACAGGCAGGGAGTCAGGTGTCTGAGATATGAAATGTCAAAGCGAGGAAAGTAGAGTTTTGTCTTGTGGGTGATGGAAAGCCATTGAAATCTGCGCATTGGAAAAACAGGTGATGTATAGAAAGATGACAGTGGTCATGGGAGGGTCTCTGGAGGCTGGTGAGAAAGGCCAGCCTGTGAGTTGAGGAAACCTTGAGGAGGGCTTGAGGAAGGTGAGAGGGGATGAAAGGGTACAAACTGATGGTACTGGGATGTCAGAAAGAATAGGAAGGGATGGAAACAAAGGAACTAAAGATGGCTCCTTTGGTTCAAGTTTGGTGAGAGGAAAAACAAGTGGAGAGCCAGCAGACCAAGACCTTGGGAGAAGGCTGAGCTGAAGAACTGCTAGCCTTGTCAATACACATGCTTGCTGGCTCTGTTATGGAAGTAGATGCAGCTACATAGCCAAGGGACATTTTTGAGTGAGACCAGAATAGAGCCATGGTGAAGCTTTGGGATAGCACACTTTGAGGGAAGAGGTTTAGGAAGAGAAGGCTATACACATAATAGGAGGCCTTGTGCTATGGGGTTCCTTTCCTTTCTGAAGCTCTTTCCAGTTCCTGTTGCAGGCAACATTGGTTTATCTTCTCCTGGCTATTTTGGATAACATACCCATCTTGCATATGTGCTATATACACCCACAGACAGGTCTTTAGCAATGGGATCAAAGTTTTACATGATACCCATTTTTCTTCTTTTAGAGTATGAATACTTTGACCACAGAGAAGTTTTGTCCTCAGCTCACACAGAAGCTAGGTTCTAGTGAGACTGTGAGATGCTTTCCTCTTATGTCTCTTATGCTGGGTCAACAAGCCATGGGGCACCCAACCTCAAATGAGAACAAGCTGATGAGGGAAGCAACGGAAGGGGAGAGATTAAGATAGCTCATTGTCTAGAAGAGAGAAACATAGATGAGCAACTTTCACGAGAGAGTTTATTTATGGTACTCTTGGTACCTGATAACAGAAATCAACTCTTATTTCTCACAAAGCACTAGACTGATCTCTCACAGCCTTTTCTCTAAGACATGGCTTGCATCCGTGGTCTCTGAGGAGAGCGAAGAAAAGCAGAGGAGAGGTGCGAAGGGACTAACACCTCACTGTTGAAATCAGAAAGAAAGCAAATCCTGCAAGAACGAAGAGCAGGTGCCTAGTGATACCATCTAGTTCTGTTCCAGGCACCGAGCAAAAGGAGGAGGTGACCTTACTGGGTCCTCAGAAGCTGGGCCCTCATAAGGGGAACTCCTTGATCCTGAGGAGTGTCCAGGGTGTTTCAGGAGTGTTCCCTCCCTTCTCATGGGGACATACCGTGAGTCTTTGAACAAATGAATGTGGGGTAATACTTCAAAGAATTAGATGCAAACAGTGAACTAAATTTCTTCTACAGGCTTCCTTTGACCACAGCATTGCTCAGTGCTGTCCTTAAACAGCCTGCTTTGTACTGCTAAAGGGAAGCTGAGGTTCTTAAAGATCCCAGCTGAAGGGGATATACGCTCAGTAAGGAATGGAGACTAAACATCCCGAGACCTTCAGGACCTAGGAGTCCTGGGATTTGCTGTTTAAAGACATCAGAGGTCTTAGCTTATCAGAAGCTATTAGCACAGATCCATGGCCATGAGAACCCATTTGTGCAGTGCAGGTCACATGTTGACATCATGGAGTTAAAACACGAGTGCGTGCGCAGGCAGGCATGCGCGCTCAGCACACACACACCATTGAATTTATTCTACTTAAACACATTCAAGACAACACCTGAAAAGGCAACTTTCTGACTGTAACTCATTCTCCATGATAGCAGATCTGGAAAGTGTCCCGACTACTTAGGGTGCCGCACCACGCCCACTCCATCACTCAGACTCTGACGACCCTCCGAGGTGCTGCGTTCAAAGATCCTGTCTACAAAGTTTCTCACAGTTTCTCCACCCCCCCAACTTCTAAATAATTCTCATTTCCAATCTGAGAGAGGTCAAGGCTCAAAGGCTTACATTTCAAAAATGACTCCAAATTCTAAGCCAGCTATTTGCTAGGAGACAATATACTTTATTTGCTATGTGGAGAAAAAGTTTACTCAAGTTCCAGCTGAGAGACTCCCTTGAAAAGACAAACATTTTCCACAGTCAATGGCCTTCTCCGTTCTTAACGACTGTGTGTCTGTCAAGGTTACGGCAGCCAGGGATTCCCCCTTTTTGTCTCTATTATGTCTATACACACACAATACATCAAGTTCTATTATCTCTGTATTTCTGTGCTAATGGGAAGTGTCAAGTCACAAGTACACCCAGTTGATGTTATTCTGCGATAAAAAAAAGCTCCAACTTCCACCGAGAGCATGTGGTACCAATCTCCACTCCCTCATCTGGGCAACCATCCTTCCTACAGTTGGATTCTCAGGCTTTCCCACTCCTGGAATGTGGTCCTCCAGAGGAATTTCCTAACCCCCTTTCATGTATGCATAACACTGAAACTGCTCCCCTGGGCTACTGAAACTGCTCCCCTGGGCTGAAGAGGAGCATGGAACCCCCCCCCCGGGGGTCCACTGAGTGCTTGCATACCTTCCCAGGACTATTGAAGGTTCCCACATTTACCATGCCCCAAATTGTTCCTCATTAATTCCCATAGACCCTTGCACTGTAGAGGATGTTTCTAGGTGTCCCAGACAGAAACCTAGGGGTCACTCTAAATGCCACCTGCTCACCACTGTTTACTTCAGAGGTCACCAAGCCTTTGTGATTCAGTTTCTCATGGAGGACTTAGGTCACACTCCTTGGTCTTTATTCTTACGGGCACTTATCTCAGCCCAGTTTCATTCTCCTCATCTATTACTGAACAACCCTCCACCTCTCTATTGGCTTTGAAATCTGGAATCCCCTCTTCTTTACTTTCATGAGCATCGAATACATTGCTGTGAAGGCTCCATTTCTAATATGCAGATCTAAGCAGGTGGTCCTATTTTAGAAAATTCCTTCAACAATTTCAGAATAGAAGGCACAATCCTTTTAAAGGTCAAGGGGCTTCCTCTGCAGACCTGTTTCCTACATGCCCTCTATACTCCAGTCATGGGCTGTGCCCCTAGCTCACACAAGCTCACAGTGCTGTTGCCTCAGCACAGAAGTCCTTCGGTCTGTCTGTTCTGGCTGACCTGTAATCATGCTCTGAGGTGCAGATCCAGGTCTCACCCCCTAGAGACTTCCCTCCTGTTTGAATTAGGGCTGCTCTTGGTGTTTGTCTCAAGTCAGGACAAAGTTTAAGAGATCTTCTTTCCATAGCAGAGTACTCACATCAGGTATCTGGTGTTATGTGAGTCTCCTAGACCTAGAGGACGCCTCCCCTCTGTCTCCTCAGGGCCCCATAAGTACAGAGAAGCCCGATGGTTTAGAAGAAGATAGAAGTGAGCCAGGGATTCTCCCCTATACCAAAGCCACACCAGGAGCCCTGGCCCCTTGATAAACCTCAAGGCCTCATCGCCTCAGAGGGCTCACCACGCTACTATGAGTGACACATCTGTTCCTCCACTGACAGGCTGCCTTCTCTCTAGGAAAGAAATGACTTAGTAATATGAGACTTTCATCTCTCTCACACCCGAGATAAGAGCTAAGAGAGTACATTCAATCCATCAGCCCAATCCATCAGCCCAATCCATGGGGATGGGGGATATTATAACTGAGTACCAACTTAGAATCAAGAGTCTCTCCCCTGAGATAAGTCACAGTGAAGCATTTTGAAATAGCCATGGAGACCGGAATTTAAACCATAGCCAGCACAGTTAGTCCAAACGTTTATAAGGAGTTGCCTCCTGAGGGATTGGTAACAGGAAAATTCCATATTCCGGCTCAGGTTGCTTCTAGTGGATACTCAACCCCATGTTTTCCCTTTAGCCTGAAGCCCTACCTATTCCATACAGCCAACCCAAACCACTGGCTCAAGTGTTTACTAGAAGAAACAAAGCAATTAATCCTCTAAGGGTTTATTCTGCATGCTTGACCCAAGAGGTATGTTCCCTAGGGAGGATGGTGGCCACCCTGGCTAGTCTGTCCAGATGAGAAAATAGGTAAGAACAAGCCCACTATTTCAGCCATGTACACCAGGTGGCCAGTAAAACTAATGCAATTATGGTGGCTTTGATTTTTTTCCCCCCAAGATGTGAGGTGAGGGTGATATACACATCCAGAGGATTTGGGACTCTTCCAAATTCTACTCCAGCTTCCATGTTCTTGAAGACCAGATATTTGCCAATTAGAAAAACAGCCATTTGGTGATGGCCCAAGTCTTCCTGCTAAGGGACCCAAGGCACAGGAAAGGAAGCATTGGGGGTCCACAGGAAGGCTCTTCTCAGATTTACATTAGTCGACTCGATAGTCTATTGCTCAGAAAGTGGGAATTGATTTGCAAATTTACATGATCATCTGCTCTTAGGCCTGGAGACCAAATGACAAATCCTTGGGACTGCTATATTAAGGGCTGCTTCTTAGATGGAACTTTAAGAGGCTCTGCTGAGCAATCCTTGCTGCAGAGGAGTTCTTGCAGGCCACTTTACAATAGGGCTGGAAAGGGAACATTTATGCTCAACAAATACTGGCCCTATGACACTTCAGAATGCTAATGTTTTGGGGTTCGGACATTTCTACCAGCTGGTACTGTCAGTTGAATTGAAAATGTATTTTTCCTATAAATAGAATTCTTTATCATCAATTCCATTCCTTCCTTTGAGTTTTCCCATTACTTGCTAGTGTCCGTATTCATGGGAGTCTCCATCCACTTCTTTAAGAAAAGGTAAGTTCAATAGATCAAAGAAGGCAGAAACACATGGAGAAGGTCCTTCATTCCAACCAGCCACCAAATAACTTCTTTCGTTGATATCTATGTACTCACAATGAAAATCTGGGATGTGACATTTTGTCTGTGTGATTCCATGACTGACAAAGTTTCAAGAATTCTAGAGAAAGGAGTCACACTAGCTCACCTACAGATAATCCTTGAGTTCTAGAAAGTGTTTAACTTCTATAAAAACAAAACTAAACAAACAAAACCCAAATCAGTGGGATATTCATTTTCAATTTTCCCTTTCGCGCATGTTTCTTTACAAATCAATACAGTATCTCTATTCACTTCTTACCTTGGAAGCCTGAAAGCACACATATACCCACTTTGGGAGAATGTGTAAGTGTGTATAAGCCCTCTAAACAAGTGAAGACGTAACAGGAAAGCAAGTAAATAAAGAAACAAGAAGGAAGGAAGCCTGTGCTCAGACACTAGGCAGTGAAGTCGGCATTCTTCCAAGCAAATGGCCTATTCCTCGGGGTCCACCTTGCTGGTCAACATGCAAGCAATGCTTCTCTTGTGTTATCAGTGGAACAACATACACTGTCCCAGAATCAGGCTGTCCAGACACTTCACCTGGATGTAGCATCCCTTGGGAATGGGTTTTGCCCATCCTCCAACATTACTGTGCAGTCCTCAGAGTCCTGTGGAAGAGGGTTATACACCCTGTGTGTCAAAATGACCCACTGCATTAGCTGTTTTTAAAGACTCATGTGTATCCCCAGTGGAAAACTTCAAGACACATCCTACTTCCAAAGGTCTCTCGGCATATGCCCACTGTGGGGAGGGCCTGGGATAGGGAGACATAACCATAAACTGCTCAGAGAAAGGCTGGAGGACAGCTTTACTCCCTAAGCTGACAGGCTCCACTTTTCAACCTAGCTCCCTCTTAGATCTGGCACTGGAGAGGATGTGGGTATAGACTCTGTGCCATGTTCCCATCTTGGGAGGGGATGAGGTCAAGAGAGACTCTTTTACAAGGGGATTAGAAACAGCAAACCTCAGGACTGTGTGTTAACAGCAGCATAGAGGCCCTCTCGGAGCCTGTCCTCAACACTGTCCCAGAAGCCTGCCTGGTTATTGTCTCACTAGCTAACATTGTTATCAGCATGTCTCTGATGAGCATCTTCCCCTAAGGACTTCTACCCCTCTAACAACTGGCATCTAAAAGCACAGAATGCAAGCATCCACTGTGAGCTCATCATTGGTAATCTGGAAATCTCTGTCTCCTGGGGAGGATCTGTAGGAGAGGGTCTATTGACAGGCGATGGAGGAACATTTATTTAGGTTGCACAATAGGTCTTTATCATCAATGTGCAAATCTATTACCCGGGTTAAAACACTGGTAGTTCTCATGTCCCTGAAGCAGAGGCAAAGAGAAGAGCTTAAAGGTTTCTTTGGACTTCAAACAAAAACGGAGTAATAAGAAGAAATATCACTACGATTCTGCATTAGGAAAAAATAAATAAAAGATCAATTGTTTGTTTTTCTGAATTAGTTACAGGTCCCTGGCCATAGCAAGGCAGAGGTGGAGTAGCTTAGCATCTTTTCAGATGACCTTATCCAGGCTGGCAGGAGCCTTCACTGTCCAAGAGTCAGTGCACAGAAAACACAAAAGAAGATGTTGACCTTTCTTGCTCTGGGTTCTGGGTAGGGGTAAGTGATCATTGAGCACTGATCTAGGATCAGAAAGTCAGGACTGTGTATTAATGCCAGCTGGAGGGCACTTTCAGAGCCTGCCCTTGGCAGTGTCCCCAAAGCCTGCCTGGCTGTTGTCTCACCAGCTAACATTGTTATCAGCTAGAAGGAGACTTTCCAAGACCTTCCTCCAGGGCCAGCTCTGGAGTTCTGGAAGGCCTGGCTTGAATGCAGGAGCCTAATGGAAAGGGCTGGCTGGCTCCCTGTCGACCACCTCTCTTTCCCCTTGGACTCTGGGTTCCTCATGTGGTCACTCACCTTTCATACCACTACCTTCTTCTTGGAATGTGTTACGAGCAGTGGTCTGATCTTCTAAGTGTTCACTCCCACCACTTCCTGAAGAGGCTACACTGCTTTGTGGAGACAGGGGGCATGATCGGATGGGAGGCACTGAGATCCTCTAGCTCGTAAGTCCTCATGAGACATCCATCCATGTCCTAGAGGCTGGTTTGGCACATTCATGGGTGGGGTAAGGGACACAGATCGTTTCAAAGGGCTGTGGTGTGCCTGGCCTGAGAGAACTGGAAAAAAAAATAGAATGAAATAGGTTATTCTCCCCACTTTAGCCTGGGACGCAGAAAAACCCACAATACCTTTGAACCTCAGAGATACCATGACTAATTCTTACACTCCACTGGTGGTCATAGTGGGCTGATCAGGCCCAAGACTATTCTATCCTCTGCATGGTTCAAAAGGAGGCTGCCTGGACTTGCTTGTGGTCCAAACCTACGGTGCTCACACACCTGGTCTTAGTGCTTGTGAGTTTGGATCTGGCTTTATTTCAAACCTATAAATCAAACTTTGGAGTGGGGACCTACACAGTGGGCAAGGCTGACAGCCTGAAAGTGGCCATCTGACCAAAGGGAAAAGAGCATTGTTGGATAATTTTATATTTTAAACACCAAGCATGATATTTCCCATATCGGTATGGAGGGCTTGAAGGGACAGGCAAGTTGGTCACCATTGGGGAATCTTTGCAGGGCTGCTCTAGAAGCGGAACTAGTTAGTCTAAACAGGAGTCAAGAAACTGTCACCTCTAAAGGGTGGTAGGGGCTCAAGGGGGAAGCCAGCACTGATGTGACCTCAGGGTATGGGGCATTGGCAGGCACGCTGAAAGGGCTAATTCTTTCCCTTGCCCTTAGGGTTTATGTCAAATTTTATCTGGCAAACACCTTCAGGTAACAAGGCTTTCATTCAGAAGCCACCAAAGCACTCCCAGTAAGCATGGTCAGTCCTTCCACACAGTGGGCAACATCTGCATGGCTCCTTTTTTATTTTCCAGAAAACTAGGAAAAAGCAACAAAATGCACATAACTGGCCAAATTAAATTGAAGGCATTCAAAGGAGGGATTTAAGCAACATCAGTGCTGAGGGAGCTGATGTTACCCTTGGTTGGTTTTGATGGGCGTGTAAAGTGACTTTACAAAATAAGTCTATTCATAACTTTTCCCTCAGTCTATTTTGACTGCTGCTGTACTAATGTGGAACTGAGCCACATACATTTTTAAACATTTTCCAGGGAAGCCATTAAACTCCATCTCCAGCTCTAACCCCTCCAGTGAGGCATTTGCTGTCCCTGCTTCCAGCCATGTATTTCTTTACTGGCAAGAACTTTCTGTGTTTTGCAGTAGGTAGACCAGATGGCTCAAATGGTGGAAGGTATTGCTTTTCGACCACATTTCTGGAGGGATAGTACCTACATAAGAACCAGAGCACGTGATTAACATGACCCCACTTACAAAATAAGGGCCAGAGCCAAAAGGCAGACAGTTGCCAAAAAGCATGTCTGAGACAGTAATGGTATGGTCTGATGGTTAGCTGGCAACACTCAAAGAGCAACAAGGCTCAATACTTTGGGGGTCAATGTTTCCACTTGACCTTGCATGTGAAGTGGAGCAATCAGAAGGACTAAATAATAAAAACTTCTTTATTAACAAGTGTGTTGGGGGTGGATGGGGCACTTTTGAGTTTAACATTTGTTATCTACTGTGGTTGAAAAATTTCTAATTTGAGTAGATTCTGTTGAAGGCACAGGACTTTTTACCTACCTTAAAGATAGGTGAATACAACTTTAAAAAAAAAATCCTATCAGGTTTGCCTTTTCACTAGGTTAAAGAACAGATTATTTGAAAAGGCTCCCTGGAAAATGCACTTCTTCCCAACTGGAGAAGAATTGGCAAAACAAAACAAAAATAAATAAATAGGAAACAGCAACAAAATGAAGAGAGAAACCAATAGAAAGAAAAGCTAGACATCCAGAAAATTCATTTCATGCCTGTCTAAGCATTTATGTAAAATTGGGCAGACTTGTCTGAAACCTCTGAATGCTGGAATATTCTTGGCTCAGCTCTGCGTTTTTGTACCTCTGGTGGGGACTTCAAATGGTGCTGGCCAGGTATGACCACATTTCCAGATGGGGCTTCCTCTGCACAGCTGGAATTCAAGTGAGTTACAAACCACAGAATAGGACTTGCCAAAAAGGGACTGACCAGAGCAGGTGGGACCTGTGGTACCTAGGACATTTAGAGGCAATCACAAAATCAATAAGCAATATCCATGTCTCATGGTTCACGGTTGCTGTTAGTATGGTATTTACTTAGGATGCATGTGTGTATGCACATATATACCAGTGTGTATGTAGAGGTAGGAGGACAACTGTAGGAGTTGGATCTCTCCTACTAGTTAGCCCAAGGACTGAATTTAGGTTGTCAGGCTTGTGAGCAAGTGCTTTTACTCTTTGAGCCATCTTGTGGGCCCCTCATTTTGATTTGGATGCTCAGATTAATATAATGTGTATGTAGTAGCTGAATTACATTATTGAATGGAGCCGATTTGCTTTCTTGGACCTAAAGTTTCTCAAAATCCACATTGCTTCTCACTCCTGGTAGAATGGCAAGAGTGGGAAGTTGCCAGTGTCCCAGAATGCCACTGGTGATTGGGATTAAAGGTAGATATTTTCCTCACTGAATTGGCTTATAGGGATTTGAATAGATACTTACAAAACTGTTTTTTTTCCCTGAGCTTGAGTGAAGTCAGAGGGGAGAGGGCATGAACTTGGCCTTTGTTTCTGTCTAATAAATCACTTGTAGTTAAGATGCCAGGGCCTTTTTTTCCTGGTGACTTTCCATCAAAGGCCACCTCTTCTCTATCATAGAGGGAACTCTCTGATCCTTAGGGCTGCCCACACTCAGGTCTCTCTGAAGTCATCTTGCAGGGGCAGCCAAGCATAGAACCTCACACAAACCTTCTGATATTTAGAGAAGGTTTGGGGTTTACAGCTGTGCTGAATGTCACACTTAGGCCAAAAGAAGACTATGCTAGGCAAATGCCCTCTTCTTCCCAGAAGAACAGAGACACATGGTCACTGCAGGCCTCTCTTCTTAATCTTTTCTTTTTAGATTTATTTATTTTTAGTTTATGTGTATGAGTGTTGTCTGTATGTATGTCTGTGTACCATGTGCATGCCTGATGTTCTTGGAGGCCTGAGGACAGCGTCAGATCCCTAGGAACTTGAGGTGTTGTGAGCTGCCTGATGTTGGTACTGGGAACCGAATTTGGGTATTCTTGTGAGAACTTCAAGTACTCTAACCACTGAAACATTTCTTCAGGTCTATCTTCTTGTAGGGAGGAGACTGAAGATGAGAGATGACTTTGGAGTGAGGACAAACCCATAGGTCTAGGTAGTCTTTGGTGTTAGCTCTTATTCTGGAGTAATTGGGTCTAAAGTGGCAAAGGGGTAATGACTGTTCTAAACAGGCGTAGGACTAGTACACAGCTACAGGATTAACGACATGGCTGGTGTGGCACCACGGTTGCATTTGTTTCTAGAACTCACCTGAAGCAGTGACCCGTGGGGAGAGAAGATATGGACATTCAGGGAAAATAATAATAATAATAATAATAATAATAATAATAATAGTAATAGTAATAATAATAATAATAAAATTACTACTACTACTAAACATTATTTGCTTGTGAGTCAGGATGGAAGAACGGTAAAAGCAGACTATGAGAAGCCTTCTAGCCTGGCTAGTTTTGCTGCCCCAGAAGGACTCTGGCAAGAGGCTCTAGAATGCACTTGTTATTGACTACTGTGTGGTAGCCAGTGGCTAATGACTGTTTCAGAGGGCTGTCCCAGAGTCATGTTTAAATGCTGCAGAATGAAGTGTACCTTTACAAAACCTCCAGAGGGATCAGGAATTGGTAAGTTCTACTTGAGTGGAAGCCCTAAATTTATGCTGCATCTGTGATGTTGACAACAGTGTAGGAGGGGCAGCATGCTATTGGATGGCTTCATCATATGAGAACTCATGTTAAAATCTGCCCAGGGGAGCACAATCACGACTCTTTTGCACCTGAATCACTGACATGACAACTTGGGATTGTATATAGTACAGATTCAATTCCACTTATAGTTTTAGCAGTCTCTATAAGAAATCTCAAGTCTGTACTTCTCTGTATAAGAAGCCTTGCACACATTTGCCTTTGGAATGTCATAACCTGGGGAACATTTATAAATTCAAATGACCCAAAAGTAAACAGAAAATATTGAGTATGTCTATTTGAAATGTGTAAAAAAAAAAAAAGGAGCAGCTAAAAACAATCTGTTATAGCAGCCAAGCTGCATGGCAGCACCAAGGGTGTCCTGACCCCATAATAATCTCCATTATACCACTCGGAGCCAGCCAGCTTCTCCAGCCTCATCTTACCTCATGACTTTTCTTTCCATCTCCTAGCATCTTTGATATGACCCCCTTTCAACACCTTGGAAAGGAAATATGTGTTAGCTGTCCATGGAGTGTGTCCTAAGCATTCAGACTCATTTCTCATTTCCTTTAGCCAACTTTGACTTTGCCTTCATTTTTAATTATTGAACTAAAATTCAGGCAGAAAAATTTTAGCCTATTTAGGACTCATTGGAGAATATTAAGTAGAACTTCCGTTTCTGCCTCTTGGCAGGAGAAGTGACAGGGTTTGTAGGGGAAAGGCAGGTGTAGGAAACTGGACCTTCTGTCTCTCTGGTTCACGGTCAGGCAGGTTCTTATATGAGGGACTCGAACCAGGGTCTGACTGTGCTACTCAAACAACTGAAACTCTGTCCTAATGTTAATGGAGGCTGTTTGTTATGGGTCACACACTTCTCAGCTCTTTTTAGTTTTGTGATTTCTGATTTAAAAGACATTTTTATGAAGACAGACTCCTAATGCTTGAGAGGTAGAAGTCTCTAGAAAGACAACATCACTTAATAATTTCAAAATTGAGAGGCATGAGTCCCTGAAAAAATCCCTATGCACACCAGGCCCCCGTCAGTGGATGAAGTGCCGTGCTGTGAATTTTATGAGTATGTGGACAATTTTGGAATTAATTTGAGATGACTATGATAAATGAAAAAGATCTATGCTAGGTGCATCGTTATTTTTGGATTTGTTTTCATTTGCCTCAGCAGATCTGAAGTGGCATTATTGTTTTAACGGGGATTAAACTTTTGATTTATTAATTCACCCAGTTCCTTTGTATATGAACCTGGTGTAGTGGCGGGGATGACTGCTTATGTTTTTGTTGAGAGATATTTCCATGTATAATCCAGGTAGTTTTAGGAACTGTCAGAGTACTTTCTATGCTTGTGATTCCCTCAAGCTCAAATCAGCCACGACTTCTCTTTGCTACCACTGGGAGTCTGAGTTTAGACCATTGAGGATGTTGGATGTTTATGTTCCAATAGAGGTAGTGAGGATCCCCACCTACCTAATATGGCCCTTCCCCATCTGAGGAGGTAACCTGGGTTCTCACCTCAAGCTTAGGTTCTGTGAGTACAGAGACCCAGGGACAGCTTTCAGCTTTTTAGTTACCTACATTTTAAACTCAAGAAGTTGCCTGTTTCTCACAGAAATTTGAACTTTGAACTTTGTCCTTTTATTTTATCTATGTGTATGGATGTTTTATCTGCATGTATGTTTCTGCATTATGTGTGTGTAGTGTCCAGAGAGACCAGAAGAAGGCATTGGGTTCTGTGAGACAGGAGTTACAGACAGTTGCAAGCTGCCATGTGGGTGCAGGAAATGCAACCTGGGTCCTCTAGAAGTATAGCCGGTACTTTTAATTGCTAAGCCATCTCTCCAGGCCCCTTTGTTAAAACTTAAGAATTTCTAGATGTTCGTTTATTAGGATGTAATCCAATAAAATAATTAAGCTAAAAAATAAATCATTTTTATAAGAGATGGTTATGGTAGAATATGGTCATTTATATATGTATATATACACATATACATATATGAAAAGGTCATTGATGTGCATTACTATGCATGATTAATATATGATAAAAACTTAAAATATAAGTCATTCTAATTTAGGGATTGAAAAGGTAGAATGGGAGCCCAAATATCTGCATATTGTTAAAAGATATTAACTTATTTCACAAATGAATAGGTCCCAAGGGAAAAGGTCCCAAGGGAATCCCTAGGACTCAGGTGACATGTTGTGTACCCTTACGTGTAACAAAGCATCACAGAAGAGCACCCCCTTGTTGTTGCTCACAGTGCACTTTAACAGTTATCCCTAGAGCTGCCCTCCCACCCTAGTTAGAGCATCAGGAAAATCTTTGATGAATCCACTTCAGGGCTCACAAAACACCTTATTCTGAGGTCTTACTGATGGAGGTTGGTCAATATGCATCAGGTTTAAAGTAGAAAGAGCTCAGCCTGTGCTGTGTTTCAGAAAGGCTATTGTCTGAAAGGAACTGGGGTGGGTGGAGTGCTCTGCTTCCCCTCTTAAAGGTTTAGATCTGCTTATCATGCATAGCAAGGGTTCCATCCTGTGATTTGTCTTGAGAATACATTTCAATGCATCTAAGCATTACTACTAGAAGTTTCCAACTTAATAAATGAAGTTCTACTAACACTATTTTGGATGTAGAATTCTAGGCACTTTGCTTCCTTCTCTTCCTTCTTTCTTTCTTTCTTCTTTCTTTCTTTCTTTCTTTCTTTCTTTCTTTCTTCTCTCCTTCCTTCCTTTCTTTTCTTTCTTTCTTTTTTTTTTTTGTGAGACAGGCTCTTACTGTGTAGCTCAGGCTGCCTCATACTCTTAGAGATTCACCTATCTCAGCCTCCTGAGTGCTGGGATTAAAGGTTCATATCACCAAGTCAGGCTAAGCACCTTAAACAAGACTCAAGGGTGAAATGGTTAGGTGACTTTGGGACCTGGATTATTCCTCTTTGATTGGATTTGTGGTCAGAGGCCCTGTGGTGGGAAGCTTTGGGAAAGAAAAAGATTCATAGTATTTCAAGAATACATTTTGAAAAATACAAGGCAGAGAATTTGATCAATGACATCATGCAGAAAGCCCCAGTAGGACTCACATTTATGGTCATGAACAGATTTGAGTAAGTAGGGGGAGAAGAGAAGACAGGATCATTAGTTATTAGGTAAAAATTCACATGCGTTGTCACCACTGCTTCAGAAACCAGATTACAAGCACATCCAGTCAGTCAAAAGCCTCAACTCCGCATGCTTGCTCTCTGCTTCTTGTCCAAACATTTAGAAATCCAGTGCTTAGAATATGTGGACACCGAAAGAGGTTCCCCCAACTCTACTTCCTTTTCAGGGAAGAAGAGCAAACATGCCACAAAGCAGAGGTGTAGGTGGTGGATGGGATGTTCCCAGCAAGCCAGGGGGAGAAGCTGCATGCTTTCTGTGAAGAGAAAGTGCCTGTGGAGACCAGACCAGACCAGACCAGACCAACCAGACCAACCCAGACCAGACCAACCAGACCAACCAACAGACCAGACAGACCAGACACCCAACCCAGATCAGACCAGACAGACCACCCAGACAGACAACCAGACCAGACCAGACCACCCAAATCAGACCAGACCAGACCAACCCAGACCAGACCAGACCAGACCACCGACCAGACAGCCAGACCAGACCAGACCAGACCAAACAAGACTTTAGAAGAGAACACTGCAGAGAACATTACAACAAACTTGGCAAGCGGCTATGACTTAATCCTTTTGCTCATTAAATCTTTCCTCATACGCTTCTGAAACGAACCATCCCCATGCTGGGTCTGCTTCTCGAGAAGCCTTCCTGATACCATGATTCCTTGTCATGGTGTCGGCTCTTATTACCTGCAGACGGCTCAGCCCTTGGGCAGAGCAGACATGTCTGCTTCTGCCTTCACGCTATCACTTAAATATTTGGTTTTTTAAGAACTAAATTAGAATGTTTCCGGCAGACTTATGTTATAGCATTTCTCTTTAGAACATTTCATTGTCAGTTTCTGTAATGGCAACACTGGGTATCACCCCGTAGGCAATCTAGTCAGCTAACTGCTGGTTGACATCACAGCTCCATTACATGGATTAAGTTAGACCAAAACCTAACATAGACATTTTACAAAAATCAGAAGACTCCCATTAACAATTTTTGTTTCTAGTCAAGTGGCTCTGAAAGGATTCATCCAGGAGCCTCTCATAACGATTCCATCAAAACCAAAGACATTGACAGCAGGAGTCATGTGACACGACCTAAAAAGGGAAATCCCTAGCACTCTCAAAGGACAATGGAATTGGTCCAGCCTTTTCCAAATTTGCACACTGGGTTCACTTCTACTTTTCTAGATCCCACCCCCTTACATTGCCATCCTCAGGTTTGCCCAAGAATTTCTATTCACATAAAACAATGTCCAGAAATGAGTTTGGACAGAAGGACAGGCTTGGACTTGTTTAGGACACCAGGTAATGAAAACAGTGATGATCAGCAGATTTAATCAGACATTTCTCTTAAAGTTTCCCCACATCTGCATTGAGAAAAATGCTCACTGAGTTTCAAGGAGAAACTCGGAGAGGTCTTTCAGGGCAACCTTCTCCTCTAAGCCCTTTCTCTGAAGATGGCTCTCTGAACACATCACTGGGGCTCGTTTAATACCATGCCACCAGCACCAGTACCTGTTAAGAGGAGCTGGCTAACTGCTTGAAAGGAGCTAACAAAGAATATTTTCAAGCCCCATCTATTAGCTCTTGTCTTGATCTGAACCACAAAGTCTTCACTACCACAAGAGCCTCACAGCTCATGGGTAATAGGGACAGGCAGCTCTTGTCTGAATAACAGTCAGGCGAAGTCGGCCATTTTTAGAGCAGGTCTCCATTCTACTTCAGACAGGGCAGCCAAAAGCACTATGGGTTCCACTATTTCTCTGAGCCTGAAACACTCAAGTCTGCCTTGATCAAATTACCATCTCTCTCCTTTCCAGTGTTAGAAGAAAGGTTATAAATAATTAGAAATGTATTATGTAGTCCTAATTCTTAACTTAGCTTCTCAGTAAGAGAACAAGACAGAGGCCCAGCAAGGCACTAGCAGGGCAGTTTACTGATTAGGGAATTGGCTCTTGTTTTCATTAAAGCATTCCATCTAAATGTCAAATTCAACAATAACACATAAATGACCATTCAAAAGGACCACAATTGGAGCTTATACTGATAATTAGGTGATTTTTTTTTTTGTTGTTAATTAAGAAGAATTAGATGTTTTAGCCTCTCCTGGCTTCTTGATTACATTTGATTGAATCATCATGTGATTCTGGACGAGTTACCAAGCTTTGCATCCCGGCCCCCATTCTCCTCACCTCTGCCCTTTTCCTGAATGCTAAACCATCATAACCTGCCCCTGTGGGTGTTGGAACAGGGAAAGAGTGGTACTGAGTTTATGCAATTGATTTACTGTGGTCTGTGATTACACATAACGACTGGGTTTTTTTGACTTGGAGCTGCACTTATCATTTAAACCGTACTGTTCTTCCCTACCCCAGAGAAACAGCGTTCTCATGCTTGCTCTGAACACGTCTACTTAAGTATTATCAATCACTACTATCGTAAGAGATTTCCAGAGCCAGGGCATAACTGAGTGCCCAGGGCAGAGGCAGGAGTTGAAGATCCTTACTTCTTACTGGATATACTGATAGAGAAGGCTGGCAAGAGCATTCAGATCCTGGCACAATCAGCTGAAGTCACTGGGGCTGGTTGAGCTCAGATGCTTGCTCTGACCTAGGAGTTGAGGGGCTCCCTTTGTCCCCTGTCTATTGCCCCCATCCCTTCTACCTGCCCGACAAGTGGTAGAGATGTGTGTTTACTGATCTATTTAACAGTTTCTTAAACAATGATCACCACCCCATGTGGAGGTCCTTTGACTGGATGTAGGGGTTGCAAAAAGGTTTGGTGGTATTAAAAGTTTTCTCAACATACACTACCAAAAATTAATTCAAAATAGAGTATGTAACACATCTGAGGGGTTTCTGGCAGCACTCAAACATATTGCATCAGATGACCTCACTGTGGCCTCAGTTCTCGCACACAATGTGACAATTAGCATTGCATATAACACACAATGCCAACAAACACTGCCCAAAACACCTGGCTCAGATGGGCAGCTACTGTAGGTTTTGAATTGCAGTGGTTTCCCTGTATATACATAACATAGAGCCCTAGAGAGACCTAATCTCACTCTGTAGCTCAGAGAGGCCTTGAACTTGTGATCCTCCTGCCTTAATCTCCCAAGTAGCTGGAGTTACAAGTCTGCATTACAAAAGAATTAATACTTAATTCTTAATACAAAATAAACATACTCATACATCTTATTACTTTGCAAGTTTGATATTTGTCTTTTAATAGGTGATAAAATTCTGTGCATACCAAAGAATGGCTTTAAAATAAATTTCTTTATGGTTAATATCAGTACATGTTTGATTTGTATAACTATTTTATATATGAAGGTCATGTAATAATTTCTCAGGTGAAAAGCATTTGGAAGTGGAAAATTTTTAAGTAGCCATGATCTATTAAACATTTTCTGTTTTCTTTATTCCTGTATTACCTGCTTGTGAATTCCTATCTGCTCATTCCCACCACAGCGATACTAGCACGAATTTCATAGCCATTCATAGACAGGAGTGTCTAAAGCTCTGACTCATCCCAACTCCCCGCTACAGCAGAGTAAGGAGATACTTGCTTGGCTCTCCAGGTCGAGCAAGTGTCCACCTGTTTTTGTTGGTGTGGTCACTGCTTAACAAGGGGCAGTGCTGAATGAATGCTACCTCATCTTTCTTAAGTGCAAAGAGCCCGTGATGATGTGCTGGTTAGCTTTCTCTCAATTCGTTACAACCTGGAGTCATCTGGGAAGAGGGAACTTCAGCTGAGGGACTGCCAATATCGATTGGCTAATGGATAAGACTGTGGGGGCGTTTTCTTGATTGATGATTGGTGTGGAAGGATGCATCACCCAGCCCCAGGTCACTGTGCTGGACATCCCTGGGCCAGTGGTTCTGTGTTGTGTATGAAACTTTGAGCAGGCCATGAGGAGTACTCCTCCAGGGTCTCCTGTTCCTGTTCTTTGGCCCCCAGGTTCCTGCTTAAGTTCTCACCCTCAGTGATGGACTGTGATGTAGAAGTATAAGCTGCCTTTCCAAGTTGCTCTTGGCTAACGGCAGTTTATCACAGCCTAAAGACTCTGAAGACAACCATCCTTAGACAAATGTTTTGAATCCTAGACAATTGTGCTTTCTCTTGTGGCCATTTTCACTCTTCTTAAGCAAGAGGAGACAGGGCAGGGACAGCCCAGGGCTTCTCTGAACACGAATCACAGGCTGAAACCTCATGACACACTTTCCCTTAGTCCAGAAACACAGCTGTTGAAAGCATAGTGATTCTCAATCAGAACCCAAAGTGCTCTGGACCCAGGGATTAGCAGTGCTGTCACCTCCTGGGACCATGATAGAAAATCTGACTCTTAGGGTTCTCTTGGGCTTACTGAATTAGGATCTGTATTTTTGCAAGGCAGCAGGAGATGTGAGCTCCCACTCTGGGTTAAGACACATTGATTATACACTGGTAGTGAGAATTTGGGAATTTTAGTTTCTTTAAAAAACAAAGAAATATCATAAGCATATGTGGGGCCAAGGAGCCAATATGTGGGGACTGGGGGAGCCAGTCTGGAGCAGGAGTAGGGCTGTGGAGTGTCAAAACTCTGGAAATCTCATCCTGAGATCGACAGGAGTAGGATTCCCCCCCACACATACACATATCCCAACCCACGCAGCCCTGTCCCCCCCACCACCACTCTTGCCCCTCAGAGGAGGTCACAAAGGAAAGTGTGGCAGCTAAGGTGGGTTTCCTCTCCTTTATAAGGTTATGTCCAACAATGTCTGAAATTCCTCCCTTTGCATATGAGGCATCTTTAGAAGCCTGGTCCTAGCCAGTGATGTATGCTCTCCCTGAAGACTCTTACCCACTCCCCAAAGGTTTAAATAGCCTTTGTTCTCCAATTAAATGAGCTGTCTCATTGAAGCCTGTCTCCAGGGAGTCTGTTCTCAATGTGCTGACTCAACACCCGAGGTCTCTATCCCGGAGTCACTCCTGCCTTGCCATTCCCAGGATCCATGGTTGTGATCTCTGGCTATCACATCTCTGGCACAGGGAAGTGGATCCAGGAGTGACAAGAATATGTTTTCATTTTAATCCCAGGTGTGAGATATGTCAGATTGTCCACAGCAGCTGACTATGATTTGCCTCATGCCAGCAGTAGATAGTTTCTGTGACTGTGTGATGTTTGGAATTCTGGGGATTTTTCAGAGGTTATATAAATGTTAGGGCCAAGAGAAATGCGGTAGGCTGTTGGTGGGTTTGTTGGTAGGTTGTTGGTTGGTATTGGTTGTGGTTTGTTAAGTAGTCATGCACAAAGGGAAAAAAAAACAAAAGAAAGTAGATATCCTGACAGTGAAGATCAAATGTGCCCCAAGGAACTCTAACCAGCCTCTAACCAGAAGGAAGTAATAGGACAATAACATTGTCCCTTTCCAGCCCCTGGCTTTGCTCAGGGTCTCTTTCCTTTCCTCTCTATCCCCTTTTCTCTCTTATTTAGTGTTGGGGTGTGTGTGAAAGAAAAAATGTGGGAGAAGGGTGGAGGAGAGAAGAATCCACAAAGTATCCAAGACAGCTACACACACCCTGCCTTGGCTTCTGGGTACGTGTTCTGTTGAAGTTGGGGTTAGAGACCAACCAAAGCCAGCACATCCTGCTGCAGCAAAGAGAACTTGGAAATTCAGTTGGAAGTCACATGATCCTTTCCTGCCTCAGACCTCCGCATCAGTAGCTATCAGAAGCAACACCATGAGCTTGTGGGAGAAACATATTTACTATGCACTAGTGCATTTAGAAATTGTCAAGGGCCACAGAAACTGTTAGATTAGTTATCAGAGTAAGATTAAACCCAGAGAAACCAAAACTGGTTCTGGTAGAGTGAACTCAGTACCTGCTAACCTGATGGTGCAGGACGTGGTCATGGACATAATATCAAAAGAGTGGCCATGTCCACATTTGGTCTATATACTGATGAACCTTTACCAGCTCTGCTCTGCCTTCTTTAATAGTGTCTCTACTGGGCCTTTATTTGTCTCCAACACTTCTTAGGGGGCTTTTTCACTAAGGACTGAATAGTCTCATGCATCCTAAACAAAAGCTCCACTAGTGAGTTATAGCTCCAAATGAAATTTCCATGTATTTTTAAGTGCTCAGATTTCACATTTATTTGTGTGTATGTGTGTGTGTGTGTTACAGAATATAACTCACTTCCTTTCCCATTAAATATTAGAATCTGGAACTTACAAAACCTTGTCCTAACATTTATAAGCAATTCTGACTAACTAAATAAAATTCTTATTGGAAATTCTTAGTCTTTCCTTATACTCAGAAATCCAGGTTGAGAACTTATTACAAGTCTGGGTGACATCTGGATCCACATAAGCAAAACAGTTAGTAAAGGTGAATTCAATAGGCATTTATCAACTGTCCATGATGTCCCAGGCTCTAAAAGCCGAGGGCACAATGCTGAAGAGGCCATGAAGACCAGGAGGGGATCTCTCGGCCCCTCCAGAAATGATCTTCCAGGATGCTATTAGCACACCAAAACACTCTAGCTCATTTGGACACATTCTTTTTCCCCTGCCCATTTTTTTTTTAATTTCTCTACATCATTGAAAGTTGACCTATAACATGCGTAGAATGGCTAATTGGGGAAGGAGAAGAAAGCAGCCGGCAGCTCTCACCAGGATGGACGCTGGAGAAGAGGAGGCACTAAACTGCATCTTTCCTCCTAGTCCTGCCTGGTCCCAGTGCTCTCGTGTCTCCTGCACATGTAGACTCTGAGAACATCATGAATAAAGACTCTCTGCTCTGTTCCTCTACCTACCCTAGGCCGGGGATACTGTACTACTATTCTCCCAAATGCACAGCCTTTCATCTTGAAGGCTATTTTGCTCAGTCCTTTATTCTCTGAAGAATAGGTCACATGACAGGGAATGCCCACAGCATCAGCGTTATTTGGTAGGCTGATTGCAGGTCAGGTATTCACTACGTTTACACACTGTTCCATTTGCTCTCCATGCAATATCTGATGAGGTAGATGATATCAACTCTTTCCTGTGCCCCCACTTCACAGACAAAAGTTGAGGGGAGAGAGATTAAAGAACAAAGATGAAACAGCAAAGGGGTTGACAAAAGTCAGGGTTTAAAGTCCAAGGTTCTGTGATTTTCAGGTCTGTTACTCTTAAGCCCAATGCAAGGACCAAAACCAACTTCAGGGTTAGACTGTTCATCCATCCATCCACCCATCCACCCATCCACCCATCCACCCATCCACCATCCACCCATCCACCCATCCACCCATCCACCCATCCACCCATCCACCCATCCACCATCCACCCATCCATCCACCCATCCACCCATCCATCCATCCATCCCCCACACACACACCCATCCATATATCCATCTTTATATCCCTCTATCTAACCATCTATGTATTCTTCCACCCCCCATCTATCCATCTATACTCATTCAAAAAATAGTATTTTTTCTTTGTTAAGACTTAATTTTAATATATATAATATACATATATATATGTGTGTGTGTGTATAGATAGATAGATAGATAGATAGATAGATAGATAGATAGATAGATAGATAGGAGGTTTTCCAGGAAGTCAGAAGAAGGCGTCAAATCTGTTGGAGCTTGGTTTACAGGCAGTTGAGAGCCACTTGTCTGCAACAGCAACAAGGAATCTCTAACCATTGAACCATCTCTTCAGCTTTACAAACAGCATTTCTATGCACTAGTGACTAGGGTTGCAGATGTTAAAAGACAAATCCATAAGACACGAGGGCTACACAGATGTAATCAGCACTTCTTACCATTTATTAAGCCACCCCGTTTAATCATTTGGGAGCACACAGTAGCCAGGAGACTTAAGGCAGTGTTAATATTCTAAACAACACTTTGCATGAAGTTGCTGAAGAAGGTTAAAAAAGAATGAGATGATTTCAATTTCCATCAGTTTGCCCCAGTATCCCAAGAACTAATGAGAATTTCTGAGGAGGCCGAGCTACATTCTGAATCATCATGACCCCCCCCCATTCCAGACAACGAATTAAGGAAGTGTGTGAGTCAAGAAACCTGTCTCCTTTGCCTCTGTGGCGATGTCTTTCTTTGGCTCAAGTGGCTCTTCCATGCAACTGTTTGAAATCCATGGCTCTGCATAGCCCAGACTCCTGTAACTTGAGTTAGCAGTCGTCTACTCGACCACACAGAAAGCACCTTATTGCACTTGATGGCTTACAAACTTCATGGGTCTGCTCTGGTGTGGCTGTTGAGGACCGAGCTGGGCAAGCATCTACATACAAGAAGCCAAACCAGGATCTTTTTATTTTAAATTACACTCTGGAGGAACATCAGAATTAAGAAAAACAGCCTAAAAATGTTAAGATAACCATAATGTTTTCCTGAAGGAAAAAGCAGTGCCTCAGGAATGGCTTCCCTCAAAGTGAACACCCTGACTCACCAGGTAGCAGATGGGCTGGGACAGAGATTTACATTCCTCAGTCAATCCTTCAAGAAACTCAGGAGAGGCAATGCCAAGGTCTTACTGAACGGTGAGTGTTAATGCTGTTTATGTGCCCAGTGGAGTCGTCCTGACGGGATTTTAACGATGGTGTTACATTCTTTTTTAAACACTTGGGCCAAAACCATTATTTTCAGAAGAGTAGTAAGTGTCAGTAACAGTGTAATTTGCTTCCCTTGTTTGTTCGTTTGTTCATTCGTTCATTCATTCATTCCTGAATTGTCACGACAAGCGACTCAGGCTGGGAATGTAGGTCAGGTGTAGAGGACTTGAAACATTCTGGGTGTGAACCCCCAACACTAAATAAACATGTGATTAAGCACATATCATCTCTCCCACCCCCTCTAGCCATTTGATCAGCTAAGGAATCAAAGGCCTCAGGTATTGCAAGTGTCCAAGCTCACTCAGAAAACCGGATACTGAAGCCAAGCCTAGAACATCTGTGCTTGGTGTCTTCGTAGTCACTACGTAACTCTGGTCATATCAATGTCATTAAGAAAAAAAAGAGCAGACAAAGGCTTGATTGACAGTGGATAATTTCTGCCTTCGTGGGGTTATAGCCTGCAGGACCCACAAGCTGAGGAGTCCATGTTTACACCACATATGAAGGAAGCACAGCAGAAACTGGATGGCAAGGACAGTCAACTGTCTGTTGCTGGGATTTCCAGAACCAGTTTTGCCTGGTCTTTACCGCCTGGGATTCACGTGTAGGCACTTGTGTCTGCGGTTCCCATGGTAATTGCCTGTCACTGTTCCGTACCCAACAGGTGATGGGACCTTTCATTTTGGACAACTCACCAGATTGAACTTCAGGTCTGAATTCAGTATTGTCTATGCATTTGCAAGGATAATACATACCTTCAGTCAACGTCCTCACACACAGACATCTTCTCCTCCTTTGTAGTCAGTATATTACTCAGTCTGAATACTGTTTATTTAATTCTGATATTTTATATAAAATTAGACTTGTCTGGCAGTGTATGTTTAGGGTTTGTGTATGTAGACTAGAACTGGCTATCATTTATTGTCTGTATTTTTATGGATAGCGAACTATACCTCACAGAATCTGTTTCCAGAGGTAAGATCTGGAGAAGTGGAGATGAATAAACAGCTTTCCGGCCAAAGCAGTCTCCCGTGCTGGACTTCAGTAGCAACTTGGCCTGAAGTAACAGCAGTTTGAGAGGAGGATTCCTGAGTGTGTTCAGCTTCTTGCTCCTAAGCTACTTGGGGACAGCCAGAATTAGAGCCTCACTTAAGGAGAGAGGACCATTTCCGGTTTCTTGGCCATGTTTTGAGGCTCCTTTCTGGAGTGAAAAAATCCAAGATATAAACATGAAATCCCTTATGTGCTCTATTGTTTAAGGAAGAAAAATTAACTGTCTGTATTGAGCATTTTAAACATTTGTCCAGGAAACTTCAAAGGCTGGGAAACTGCTTCTGTGCAGCCTGGGAGCCCCGAGGGAGAACTTGGGCACCAAGAAGATCTCAGAATTCGGAGCTTCCAGGTGAGCACTTGGGGAGCACTGCTTGAGTGGGCAGCTGCCTAACAGTCTGCCATTGGCCACCGTCTCTCAGCTGCACAGATGGAGCTGTGGTAGCAGAGGAACAATGGAAGCCTCAAGAAGCCAAAATTATGCAGCTGTCTCTAGAGACAGCGAGGTCATCAACAGAAAATAGGACAGGACCAGGGCTACACAAATCTTACATTCCTGTTTACAGACACAGCTAAACAGAAAGGAATCCGCCAAGGAACACATCATTTGCCTGTAAGATGGCTACTTTCTCTGAGTGTGGGCAAGCACTCACTCCTTAATGTTGGGATGTGCCTGCAGCTCAGATCCACTTTTAGGGACTGGTTGGCTCGAATCACACAGTTGATACTGTCCCCAAAGGAGGGGCACTCTTGAGAAGGAAGGACTCTTAGACAAGATTAGCCAACAATGCTTTGATAGTCTTGATTTTGGAGCTATGTTCCCACAAATAAACAGTTGCACAGATGTTATTTTTTTTTAACTCCCTTGAGCCCCCACCCCCCGACTTTATTGTTCTTGAGTGAGCTCTGACTTTCAGGTTAATATTTGTATGTAACATTTAGTTGAGGTGCTAGAGATGATGCCACCAGACCTAACAGAGTTAATGAGTATCACAAGTGCAAAATAACATCTTGACTAACGGCACGCACGTGTGAGCAGCTTTTGCACAGTATAGCTCCCAAAGGCCTAATGACTACAACAAAATCCCTCCAACTTCTGAAGCACACTGTGAGTTCCAACATTCTCTCGGTACAGCCAGTGGATGCAGACCCAGACCAGGTGGCACTCACTGGTAAGCTCAAGTCAACACGTTCTCTTTCTCCAGCTCCCGACCATACTTGGTTGGGATGACTGTTCTATGCATTTACAAGAACAGCTGAGGAGAGGCCAGACCAAACCATCGTATAATGGGACTTGCTTACACCATAAAAAATAAAAAGTTCCCATCAATCATCCCAACATACGGAGATCAGCTATACACACCAGAAAAAAAAAATCATCTCCAGGAACACTCTCCATAAATTCTCTTAAATATGTTCCAGCTTATGAATGGTGAGAGAGAATCTCGGGAGATGGGGACCGGAATCTTCAGATTTGAAGAGTTCCTGCTGGTAGAGATTAATGAGCTCAAACCAGACGATCTATCCTACAAATCACAAGTTTAGTCAATGGGGAATGATTTGACTGGAACAGATGGTGTCAGGAAGCTTCTTAGGAATATAAGCAGGATGCGAGATGCCATCTCGGCTGTGTTTTCTGTCAGATGCCTCACTTGGAGGCTGACAGCAGACAAGGAAATCTACTCTGCTTCTTTGTAACTTCCATTCTTTACTCATGAGGAAGCTGATGTTCCAGCTGTGGCAGTGTTTGGAAGCCTTGATACCCATGGAGGCTAATCACAGACCATCTGGGGAACCTAGTATTGAGGGATAGCTCTTGATTTTGGCGTTGAAGGTTGTTTTGTTTTGAATCTACAGTCGAAAATAGCTCCAAAGTTCCATGTCTCTGCTTCCACTGTAGAAACATGGATAGGACTGGTAATGTGTCAGTCAAACAGTTACCAAACTCCTCAAAGCGAAGTGCTTCCTAACGCTTCAACCCTTACTCACAGGCCGTCATGTTGTGGTGACCTCCAACCATAACATTATTCTTGTTGCTACTATTATGAATCATAATGCAAATATCTGATTTGCAGGATATCTGGTATGCAACCCCTATGAAAGGGTCATTCAGCTCCCAGAAGGGTCACAACTCAGGTTGAGAATCACTGCCTTAAAACAAAGAGCCTTCAAAGAGCTCCCTTTGCTTCCAAAAGAATCCCATGGCATAGGATGGAACCCTGAGTGCTGTAAAAATGGTTTCAAATGGCCTGGAATCCAGGCGACAGCCAACTAAGTCTGAGAAGTCTCAGACAGAGAGGGGTGTGTGTGTGGTCTGTGTACATGTACGTGTGTGCGAGTCTGTCTGTTTGTGTGTGTCTGCCTGTGTCTGTCTCTATGTGTCTCTGTGTGTGTTTGAATGAAAGAGTTGGATCTGGTGGCACAAGTTAGTAGCAAGTCCATAGCTCTAGTACTTGGGAGGTTGAGCTAGGAGATCATACGAGTTCTAGGCCAGCCTGGGCTACACTGAGACTTTGTCTCATCCCTTACCCCATGTACATCTCTTGTAACATAGTCTAGATTCTCCCCAACCCCCACCCTCACTAAGACCTGGATCAGTATTTCTTGCCTGTGTCCTTTTTTTTTTTTTCTAAACGGCAGAAACTGAACAATGCATAGAGATCCTTCTCCTAATAAGAGACTCCAGTAGTTTTCTCCATTATCCTCGTGAATGCCTTTCTTCCCTCCAAGCATCTTCATGCCTCTGCTTTCCATGCCTTCCTAAGTTGGTGGCAAGAGTGGATGTCTGGACTCACCGAGTGGTAGAGCGGAGAGTGTTCCCCTCACCTGATCACAGCCCCCACTTCCTGCTTCCAGGATCCAGGTACCATTTTCTGGTTTTCTTTTTTCTTTTTTTTGGTTTTTCGAGACAGGGTTTCTCTGTGTAGCCCTGGCTGTCCTGGAGCTCACTCTGTAGACCAGGCTGGCCCCAAACTCAGAAATCTGCCTGCCTCTGCCTCCCAAGTGCTGGGATTAAAGGCATACGCCCCCACTGCTCTGCCATTTCCTGGTTTTCAAATCCTGTTTTAAATGTGGAGGCCAAAGTCCTTTCAATGGCTTCAAAGTGCTTTCAAGGGAATGCACAGGGAGCACGGATTCTGGCAGGGACCCCCCACAGCTTTGACCCCCACTCTCTTTCCCACCCTCAGGATCACAGTGCTGAGGTTTCAGTGCTGAGTGCTCAGCCTCAGTACTCTCTGGGATGGAGACTTTCCTGCCTTGTAAACACAGAATAAAAGAGCCAAGAATGATCCATAGGCCTTTCTAAAGGCTTGAGAATCCCAGGGAGTCTATGCTACTCAGAGCTACACAGGGGGTAGATTACTAACTCACTGCCCTTTTCAATATGACACATTATTTTTTCCTGGAAACACTGCAGGCTCAGGACTGGTCACACTTCTGCGACATGTATCTGTATGTTAGTGAGTGACATCCTGCTACTTAAGGGCTATTTTGATAAATCTGAATAATACTCTTACACTTAATACAAAGTATTCCTGTTTAGTAGTGGACTGTTTATTCTTCCTTTAAAAAAATCAGATAAATTTCCAGTTATTTAATAAGATTGTTAAAAAAAAGATTAATTTATTTTATGTATATGAGTGCACTGTAGCTGTCTTCAGACACACCAGAAGAGGGCATCAGATATCATTACAGATGGTTGTGAGCCACCATGTGGTTGCTGGGAATTGAACTCAGGACCTCTGGAAGAGCAGCCAGTACTCTTAACCACTGAGCCATCTCTCCAGCCCATTTAATAAGATTTAATGTCACTGGAACAACCTTTGGAAGGAATCTTGGTATTTATAGGATACTAGGTAATAATAACAATAATAATGACAATAATAATAATTTATGTGCATGTGTGTG
Organism: Mastomys natalensis; assembly: GCA_021653895.1. Taxonomy (NCBI): domain Eukaryota; kingdom Metazoa; phylum Chordata; class Mammalia; order Rodentia; family Muridae; genus Mastomys; species Mastomys natalensis. The sequence goes on along the minus strand of JAJTUV010000309.1, from coordinate 553,379 downwards.
CATGTGCCCAAGGCTTGAGGGAGGACTGGGCTCCCTGATGCTGGAGTGCCAGGCCATTGTGAGATGTCTGATGTGAGGGCTGGGAATTGAACTCAGGTTCTCTAGAAGAACAAAATGTGCTCCTAGCCTCTCAACCATTTTCCCAGACAAATACTGGCTTTTTCAAGATTTTATAAGGGTCTTCTAATTTTTAATTGAGAATTTTACACTTGTGTATACATTGTGATCAAACCTATTCCTCATTCCTTCCTCTCCAATTCCTCTCTCTTACCCCTGCCTAGTCCTAAAAGCAAAGCAAAACAAACAAAAAACCCGTGACACCAATAGACATAATGTTAATGCGGGGATGGGGGTGGAGCTCAGCTCTAGACAAAGTACTACAAGCAACTGAGAATGCTGAGAGCAGGAGGAATGGTCTTCCCCAGAGAAGAGCACAACAGCTCACACCAGCTGGGGGTCAGCCCTTGAAAACACATACAAATAGGCAGTATTATACAGACTAAGGAACTTGTATTTGTGTATTTAGGTGTGTGTGTGTGTTTGTGTGTGTGTGTGTGTGTAAAGAAAAAGAGGCCATAAGTTTGAGAGAACAAGGAGGGGTAAATATAGGGTTTGGAAAGAGGAAAGCAAAGGAGAAAATGATGTAATTGTATTATAATCTCAAAAATAAAAGAAAGAAGAAAGGAATGTAAATGATACTGAGACAGAAGAGAAATGTGGAATCATTATAACTGTTCATCTAATTAGGAGACCAAAGTTACCAGTGAAGAATCTGCATTTACTGTAGTTGGATCATTATAACGACTCTATTTCAGATACTCACACTCAAATGAAACTCATGTGCTTGTGCATGTACACACACACACACACACACACACACACACAGAGGAAAGACTAATTGCAAGCCTTAATGATCCTAGTCTAATCGAGAAGATAGACCAAATTTTTGGGTGTGAGATTTCGACTGTGTCTTCTATATATTGCTCATTAAATAGCCGACTTACAGGAGCCTCACAGCTACTACGTTTTGACTCATTGAAGAGGGGTGGAAGATCGACTCGCCATGGGCTCATGTCCTGAACAGAGCTGGGTTTCTAGCTGCGGTACTGTCATGAGGGCTGTGGTAGTCTAGGCCTCCGGGCCTGTCTGGTGGGAGGAGGCCGTTAGGGGTGAAATGGTGAAGGTCAGAGTCAGGCTTTGCATCTGCCCTGTTCTCTTCCTGCTTTGTCCTCATGGCATGAGCCAGACACCATCACATGCTCCCATCACCCCTCCCCCGCCTTACCACGCCAGACTGCACCTTCTGAAACCGTGAGGCCCTCAATTCTCTTCTCCCTTAAGTTTCCTCTGTCAGGGCTTTCACCACACAAATGAGAAAAGTAATAAAATTCTACACAAAAAGACTACCTGGTGCTCTGGGCTCTAGAGTAGACTTAGTGGTTAAGAGTACTAGCTGCTCTTCCAAAGGACTGGGTTCAACTATCAGCACCTACATGACGACTCTCAACCACCTGTAACACCAGTTCCAGGGGATCTAACATCCTCTTTTGGCCTCTGTGGGCACCAATCATGCACTGACATACATACAGGCAAAACACCCATACACGCAAGGTAAAATGATTTCTAGAAATTCAATGACAATAAATGCGTAAAGTCTCATTCCTTATAATTCAATGCTTTAAATGGCTATAATGAGCACATCAATGTCCCATCCTGAGCAGGTCAACTGAGAAATCTTCTGATAAAATTTATCCTCATTTTATATATGAATAAATATAATTTAATAGTCAAATAACTTATCCATGACTGTACCCCTATCTATTGATCAAACACCTTGTTGGGTGTTGGAGAGATGGTCCAGTCATTGACAGCACTGGTTAGTTTCCCAGAGAATGGAGTTTCAAACCCCAGCATACACATGGCAGCCAACATCCTTCCAAGGATCCAACGGCCTCTCCTGGCTTCTTCAGGCACTGCATGTATGTGGTGCACAAATACATGTAGGCAGAACACCCATACACATAAAATAAATCTAAAAACAATAACAAAACACACATCACTTTTTGTTTATATCCCACATTTAAATATCTAAGCTGCCACACATAGCCTTATAGTTCCCGTTATGTGACACTGCGTGTGGCTTGTCTTGCATCATCTTATGTGACCAGTGGTGCCCTCTAGTTTAGCATGGGATACTTAGGGCCACACAGGAGGTTTTTAGGTCACTTGAGATCCATTAGGGAGGTTTTCATGAGGTCCTAGGGAGTTCCATCAAGGCTTGTCATAGAAACCTGAGCTTGACCATGCCCAGTTCCTCCCTCTTCCTGACTACCATTTGCACACACAGTCTTGAAACTGCCTTCTGCCATGACGTGGGACAGCCAAGTAGATCTTCCCAGAACTGATTCTATGCAGGTGCCAAGCCTTTGAGCTTCCCAAGCTGGAGGTTAAATGAACATCTTTGTTTGATAAACTTAGCCAGTCTCACATACTGGTAACGAAAAGATAATCAGTATCTATGTCTTACTAAGCAAATCAGATGACTGACTGCACAGTGCAATCTGTTATAACTCTTGTAGCTATCCGAAGGGGAGCTAGCTCTGTGGGTAGAAGTGTTTGCATGTTCTGAGTTTGATCCCTGAATCCACAAGTTGTCCAGAAAGAATTGTCTCCAGAGGTTTCCCTCCTGACCTGTACCCATGTATGTCACAAATAAAATGTTTAGCTCCATGTGGTTCTCGTTGTGAAACATCTCAGCAACGTTGACTGAAAACTTTCCAGCAAGCCTGTGCTCTCACTGGTTCTGTTCCCCAGCTGGAGGAACCTGTGTGAGTTCTCCCATTATCTTGCTGCTGCCGCTGCTGCTGCTGCTGCTGCTGCGGCTGCTGCTCCTTCTCCTCCTCCTCCTCCTCCTCCTCCTCCTCCTCCTCCTCCTCCTCCTCCTCCTTCTCTTCCTCCTCCTCCTTTTTTTCGAGACAGGGTTTCTCTGTGTAGCCCTGGCTGTCCTGGAACCCACTCTGTAACCAGGCTGGCCTCGAACTCAGAAATCCACCTGCCTCTGCCTCCAAAGTGCTGGGATTAAAGGCATGTGCCACCACTGCCTGGTGTCTTGCTTCTTCTTTAAACAAAAAATATTATTATTAATCTTCTCAGAGTCTGTGTGTCCTTGGCTGGGCTTAAACTGGAGATTCTTCTGCCTCAGATTTCCATGCTTCCTTATTTCATGGCCTTCTATTTATTGGCTAAAATGTTACATTTCCTGATGCTACATTGTACTTAACAGAATAGCAGTGTCTGGCTAGGAGTGACAGAGGCAGGAGGAGCTCTGAGTTCAAGACTAGCCTGGTCTACATAGCAAGTTCTAGGCCAGCCAGAACTATAGAGTAAGAATCTCTCAAAACAAAAACAATAACAACAACAACAACAACAACAACAAAACAACAACAACAACAACAAAAACCCTAAACCAAACCAAATCAAACCAAAACACAGAACACAGCAAAAGCGTGGGCCTGGAGCCATGAGCTTGTACCATCTGGAATGGGGAGACAAAAGTAGGCAGGTTCCTGGGGATTGTTAGTCAGCTAGCCTAGCTTACTTGATAAGTTACAGGTCAGGGACACGCACTCTTAAACCTCAAGGTGGATGGCACCTGAGAAATGATAACTGAAGTGTCCTCTGACTTCCAAAGCTTTGTGTGTACCCACCAAATGCACACAAATATGAATGTGTGTGTATTCCCCCCTCCCTCTCTGTTTCTGTCTGTCTCTCAGATTTACATTCACCTGGCACCTAAAACCATTAAATTTAGAAGTTTAGTCTATTTGACATCAAAGCTACCAGAGTTACGAATAAGTTACATTCATGATACATCTTTCTTCAGCATAGTCTGATATCCACCATCCTGACCCTGAGATCTAATAAAAAAAACAAATGCAAATTTAAATGTTTTCCACTTGTTTGTGGGGCAGCTGGTATTGGAATACTATATGTTGGAACCTTATAAGATGAAATGGCTCAAAATGAATCTTAAAATGCTTCCTGATTCCTCCTGCCTCTACAGGATCTGTCTCACACAAGCCATTTACTGCAGCCAGAACCCATCCTATTTTTAAAATGTGGTAGGAGATGGGGACATGACTATCTTCCTTGGTAGCTCATCTAGCGTTTAATAATCCTTGCTGTCATTAAAGTCTAAAATAATCCTCCCAGATGAGAACGAATGGCTCACCCTCATGACCTAAGGTGTGTGGCGCCCACAGAGGTTTGGTCTCTTCTAGGGCAGCAAGATCTCCGATGCAGGAGTCATTAGTAGCCTTCTTGCTTGCTATGGCGTTTTCCTGATTGTTCCTCCCTAAGCCCTAGAAAACAAACACTAAGTATCCTTCAGGGAAACAGGGCTCTAGCAAAGGAGAGATTTGTCAATGACAATACTGGTCCTCTGAGAGATCCCCCAGCCATCTTTACAATGCAGTGCACATTGGGAAGGCCAATGCTGTACTAAAAAAAAAAGTTCCCCCAAAGGGGAAGGAGGCTACAGCTAAAAATACATCATGGCAGCTGTTACAAATGCCTCTCACAGGAAGCACACCAACTATTTCCTTAGCTACCTCTTTGAAGAACAAATGAGGGGTTAAGGAAATTGTGGAATTTTTCAGTAATACTAAGCTGGTTAGATTTAGGGGAAAATTTTTTCCATGGGCAAAAAAAAAAGAAAATCTGTTGATAAAAGACAAAAAATATTATTAATAATATAAGAATGTATAAGGATTAGGGTTCTCTAAAAATTTCCGGAAGACAACCTCTAGCCCACAAGACAAGCCAGGTCTTGGCCTCAGTTTCTAGCTTGCCTGGCCTGTTTCTGCAGAGTGATCTCTCGCCTTCCTTCTGCTCTCACAGACTCAGTGGAATAAGCCCCAGATGTCTTGGAGCTCTGTAGGAAAATGTAGATGGCAGGATTTGGGAAAGAATGGCTTTGTGAGCCAGCAGGCAATCCTGAGAGAGCCTGCCCAGCTGCTTAAGGGGCAGACTCTAACAAAGGGGTTTTCCTCTTTATCTTCTGGGGCTTCCAAAGGAGCTGTTTCCCTTAGGCCTTGCTCCTAGCAGCTACATCATCAACTACCAGTGTTTTTTTGAGGTGTTGATTCCACATAGCCTACCATCCCTTTCACAGATAGACTTCCTCCACCACCCAGGAAGGAAAAACAAACACCCCCCCCTCAAACAAGAACCACCACTACCCTCACCCACCAGCAAGAGAACACAGGTGCTCTCTCTCCCAAGTCAGCGTCCTTCTTATTTCTTCTTCAACATCCCTTCTTATTTTTTTCTTTTATTTCCTTGAAACAAAGTTTCACTATGTAGTCCAGGCTGGCCTTGAGCTCACTTATGTAGCTGATGCTGGCCTCAAACTCATTTTCTTACTTTTCCGTCCAAAGTGCTGGAATTACAGGTGCAGTGACCTGTTTGGTTTATGCCTTTAAAATGTCAAGTTTGGAATAATTATAGATTTATAAGAAGTTGCAAAAAACATTACAGCCAGTTCTCATGGACCCATTACCCAGCTTCCCCTAAGTGACATACCAGAACCATACTATATTATCAAAACCTTTAAACTGACATTAACACAAGCTAACTAAGGAAACTAAACAAACAGCATGCCTTGGTTGGACACTGGCAATTCTTATGTATATTTTTTGGGTATGAATCTGTGTATAGTCGATGGCTTCTGATTACACCCACCAATTCATACTATTATCTCCATCTCTAGTCAAGATCACACTGCATTTTAAAAAAGTCTTTGGTATTGAAACCAACTTGGTAACATAAGTTTCCCTCCTCTCTCTCTCTCTCCCCCTCCCCCACGCAGGCACGCACGCACGCACGCACGCACGCACGCACGCACGCACGCACACTGTTGGGAGCCGACTCCTAGCAGAAAGCCGCTATCATCTTTGCAGCCATGTCAAGCCATATACCCTGACAAGAGACTTGTCAACAGCCTACAACAGCTGAGCACACTCTGATAAACATCTTGTTTGTCTCACATATCTTGTTTTGCTGCTTAGTGCCCCCAGCTGCAAGGCGCATGTGGTCTCTACGCTGCAAGGCACATGATGTAATGCCATCAGCTGTGCTTGTCCACGAGGGCAAGGCACGTGGTAAAGGGTATAAATACCCAGGATTTCCTTTCAATAAACGAGACTTGATCAGACTCTGTCTTGTCTCCATTCTTCGCGACTCTTGCTCCTCCATCCCCACTCTCTCTCTTGCTAGACCCTGACCCTCGGACCGGAGCAGCAGACCGGGCGGAAACACACACACACACACACACACACACACACACACACACACACACACACACACAGAAAACGAATGTCCCTGAGAGGACTGGGGGCGGTATGATCACTGCTAAAGACTTAGTGAATTCGGAGGGACATGCTCTTGTTTAGTTTGGGAATTCATTACTCTCATGGAATTTATTAAGTTCCTATCATCCAGCAAACAACTCGGCTGGGATGAGCACACAACCTTCAGTTCTCAGATATCTTACTGAGTTATAGTGGCTGCCTAGCTGGGCCATACAGAGGAGGATTCAGAGGCCACAGCTGGGCTTACTGTGAGGAGACATTCTCTAACTGAGATGCTCTGTCACGGGAGAGTGGTGGCTGGATATAAATCAGGAACTTTCCATCTTTAAAATTCCCGTGACATTTTGAGCCCCACAGTGTTCTGGAGGCTGGGAAAGCAGGATAAAGAAACAGTCCTGTAGGGTGTGGTGGCTCACTCCTTTAATCCTAGTCCTCAGGAGGCAGAGGCAGGTGGATCTCTTTGAGTTCAATGCCAGCCTTGTCTACAAAGTGAGTCCAGGACAACCAGGACTACACAGAGAAATCCTGTCTGGAAAAATAAAGCAAAAGTAACCAACCAACCAACCAAGCAAGCAAACAAAATACAGTCTTTGTTCCTAAGAAGTCCTAAGAGTTTGTAATTGGGAAGGGGAGGTGAACATGCTGACTGAAGACTGTGAGCCTGGATGCTAAGAAGGTAAGGTGCTCTGTAAGCTACAGAAGGGCCCATCACAGGAGCTCTGGGGAGTTAACAAAGATCAGCAGCTTTGGTTGGGTCTTATACCTGTGCACTGACAAGGCCCAAGGTTGTCTGGTCCAGGATGTGGGACAAATTGATGCTATTGTTATTGGTTATTCAGTCAAGTGCAGAAGATAAGGGTTAGAAGAGAGGAACATATAACCTTAAACTAAGAGAGAGAGAGAGAGAGAGAGAGAGAGAGAGAGAGAGAGAGAGAGAGAGAGAGAGAGACTGAGACTCTGGGACTTCCCCACTGGATTAAAACCCTAACTAACTTAGTCTGTGCTGCCATTAAGTTATTTAAGTTACCTCTTGTGCCTTTTTCCTTCTCTGTCAAATGAGCAGAGTCAACATGTTCACATCATAAACTTTGGAGGATCAAATGAATTAACATTTAAGCAGTAAATACTATGTTGTTGAGTGTTATCAACTTGTGAGAGTGTGTGTGTGTGTGTGTCGGGTGCCAATGTATTATTCCAACGTATCTCATCAACCAGGAAAACACGAATTAAGATTAATAAAACAAATCATAACAATTTAAACCAGACTATGAAATCTGTGAAAGGGAGGAGGTGACCAAATGGGGCTGGTGGGTCATTTTAGTGTGTAAACTTTCTGTGTTCCTGGCTCATGCTGGGCTAGTAAGACCAGCAAGCTCCCAGATCTAAATGTAAAGACTGTCAAAAGGAGCGGTGTCACATACCTTTTATCCCAGCACTAGCAAGGCAGACACAGGCACATTTCTGTGAGTCCTGGGTCAGCCTGGTCTACACAGTGAGTTCCAAGCCAGATGGAGTTACACAGTGAGACCCTGTCTCAAAACAAACAAGCGTCAAACACGGCAAAGCCCCAACAAAGCTAGTAGGTTTGTTGGTAGGTGACCCACGCCTATAATTCCAGGGCTCAGGCAGGAACATCACAAGTTCAAATGCAGCCTGGGCAACTTAGGAGACTCCTCAAAACTTAGGAGAGCCAGGCGTGAAGTTAAGTGCTGGCCTGAGGCCTGAGGTGCAGTCACTAGCCCTTCTCTCACACAAACAAGCAGGGACTACTATAATGTGAACAGGAACAATTCCATCCTGCATGTGGTTTCCTTCTTTTTTTTTCTTTTCTTTTTTTAAGCCAGGTCTAAATGGACCAGCAAAGAGTAGCAGAGGATCAGACAGTCTGGAGCACGTGAGGTAACATCTTCCTGCACTCAAGCCAGGAAATGCTCATCCTTTTCCAGAGTGGCTTACCTTTCCATAGCAGACCACAGACAGGAAGCAAACAGGGATACTGAGCCCGGCTCTTCGCTCCCTAGACTATGTCTCCCTTGGTGGATGAAACAAAACTGACTAAACCTTGTGCCAGATTGTGACAACTAATACTTTGTACATTTTTAGTCCCATGCCCCACCCTCGGCCCCCCAGTAAAATGACCTACACACTCTGTTTTGTTTTTGCAGAGACAGTTTCTCTGTATATCCTTGACTGTCCTGAATCTCACTCTATAGAGCAGGCTGGCCTCGAACTCATAGCTCTGCCTGCCTCTGCCTCCCAAGTGCTGGGATTAAAGGCGTGTGCCACCACTGCCCGGCTAATATTCTTACTTAGTCATCAAGCTGAACAGCCTGACAGAAGGGGACAAGCTGCTTGTCTTAGGCTATGACACATCTCTTTCTTATGGAAGGAAAATTCCCCAAGTCAAATCCTTGAGATCTCATTTGATTCAGCGTCTGCCCTGGATAGGAGGAAACAGGTGGAGTCGGACTTAGTTTGGGATCACTATTTTTGGCTGTATCCTATTCTCTTCCTTCAAAAAAAACTTGGAGTGGCTCTTCCAGCCAAATATTTTTATATCTGTAATAGGCAACATTTTTCTCCATCTCCATGGTACAACTTCTTCTAAGAGTCATCATCCATCCTAAGTCAGGCTTGGGTCTAGCTCAATCCTATCTCTTTGCAATCGCTGGCTCAACCTTCATATTCATCATGTGCTAAGAGCTCTTGACATATCTCTGTCATCTTTCCTTGATCAATACGATGGCTAATTCTCAGTCCTATCAATACACTTTACTCAGCTCATTATTCTTTTCTTTCTGAAGTGTTTTCTTTATTTGCCTTGCAAGGCGCTAGCTCTTCTTCTCTAACGGGGTAGCTTCTAGTTGGATCCACTTGTTCCCTTGCCTTTTTTTTTACTATGTATACAGTATTTTGCCTGCAAGTATGACTACATGCCAGAAGAGGGCATCAGATCCCAGCATAGATAGTTGTGAGTCATTATGTGGTTGCTGGGAATTGAACTCAGGACCTCTGGAAGAACAACTAGTGCTCTTAACCTCTGAGCCATCTCTCCAGCCCCTCCTTTGCCTTTCTCCCTCTGGCCTTCAGGTTGAAGAGCCCAGGCTGTGACTCCCTGGTTGTCTCCACCTTGTAATATCACTTAATCTTATTGCTTGAAATGTTATCCAATCACAAGGCCTCAGGTCCACCCTCTTTCCAAAAGCACATATCTACATATCCTGCCGCTTTCTCCTCAGCATCTCTTATTTTCCATCACCCCGGCCAGACTCACTAGCTCTGACATTGAGCTCAGCCTCTTACCCTAAAGCTCCTCTGCTTGATCAATTCAGACTTACCCATCTCAATTGGAAGTAACCCTATCCTTCCAAGAGTGGCTCAGGCAAACCTCACTGGAGCTACATTAGAGTCCTCTCTCTCATTCCCTTTACTAGTTGCAACATGAATGAGAGAGAAATAATGAGGAAGGAATTTTACTTCTGAAGTAGATGAATTGGTTGGTACATCAGTTGGTTTCACCCCTCTACTGTGACTATTGCTAGTTCCAACCATCATGGTCTCTTGCCTGGGTGATGATGATATCAGTCTCCAAAATGGTCTCTCTGAATCCATCTTTGCCCTGGTACAGTCTGTCTACAGATATAGCAGCCAATGAATCCCTTTAGCCTGTGAGGCAGGTCACACCACTCATCTGCCAAAAATTCCCAGTGGTTTCCTGGTTTGCCGAGAACTGAAGTCAAAGTCTTTGTTATAGCAGGCTGTGCTCTCTGCCCAATGATCCTAGCACTGTCTTCCTCCCTCTTCCTTAGACAACAGACTTCTTGCTTTGCAATGACGATATTAGGCATGAAGTCTAGAGATCTCTGCCCTAGCCTTTGGTCTGGAGTACTCTTTCCCTTGCATGATATCCTTACCAGCATCAAGTCTCCATGAGGCCTGCCCTGACCGACTAACTTGACACCCAAATCACCTTACCAAAACCGGGGCCCACTTCTATGTACTTGACTTGCCAAGTTCCAAGGAACCATATGATTTACTTTCATACTCTGATATAGACAGGACTGCTCTGCAAACGATGGTAAGTTGGCCTTCTCCACTGGTGTCCAAGATTCCTTGAGCAGCCTATGTTCTATAGAAGTTTCAATAGAATTTTTCTACATGAATGCCCAAATGAGTCAATCAATAATGCTTATCCACACCAACACTGAATCTTAATCTAACGATTTCTCCTAGGAACAAAGGTTTTCTTTAAAACAATTTTTTTTTGCATGTATGCTGAATGCACTTCCCATCATGCCTTTCTCTCCCCCTTTGGTTCACCCCTCTGGACAGATTTCCTTCTACTTTGAAGTTTTATGTAGAGCTATATATGTATGAATGACTGAGGAAGGTTTCCTTGGGTGTGTGTATCATCTACGTTTTCCTCATCCATTCTGTTGCGGGACACCTAAGTTTATTCTATAACTTAGCTTCTGTAAACAGTGCCATGACGTGCTGAAGTGGTTTAGCTGTTTTATATGGAATATCAATTGTTAGGTTTGTTTAATTAAAACATTTTAAATTATGTGTGGGTATGTGCATATGAATGTGAGTGTCCACAGAGGCCAGGACACTGGATTCCTCTCATTGAGGAGTTAGTGGCAGTTGTGAGCGTCCCGTCCCAGCGTGGGTGCTGGGAACTGTACAGGTCCTCTGTAAGAGCAACAAGTTCGTGACTGTTGAAGCACCTCTCCAGCCCGGTCACCAGCATCTTGAGAGGCCTCCACACTGGCTTCCATGGTGGCTACGCCTGTTCCTGCTCTCATCCCAACGATACTTGTATGATTTAACAGCACAGACTCTGAGATTCCCTGACCACACCCATTGTTTGCTGCCCATCTGTTTGCCGCCCATCTGTTTGCCTGTAGATGGCCAATCCCTGCACTACTGCTCATACTCTGCTCAGCGCCTTTATGCTCGGTCTTCGCTATGTGCCGTCCTTCACTCCTGGCTGTGCCTTCGTGAGCTGACTTTTCCGCCACTCTCTGTCAACCTGCCTGCACGCCCACAGCTCCATCCTTTTGCTCGGAATGGACATTCCTCCCTGAGCCCTCCTCCAGTTTTCCTCCCCTTTTCCCATTCTCTCTGCTAAAGTTTGACCCTGCCCACGCCCCCAGATCACAAGAATCTTTCCATTCCAAACATTCATAACCCTTGCAGTGTACAGCCCACTGCAGTCTGACCCTTGCAGTGTACAGCCCACTGCAGTCTGAATGTGCTTCCCAAAGATCATGAATGAGAGATCCAGTTCCAAGGCAACAGGGTTGAGAAGGGAACCCCTGAGGAACTGAGAAGGTCACGGGGCTTGGCCATTATGAATGAATTAATGTTTTGTTACAAAAGCAAGCTCACTCCTCCTTTGCACACACAATTGTCCATCTTGCCATGAGATGCCATCTGACATGTTATGAAGCAGTAGAAGACACACCCTAGGCATAGCTCCTCTTTCTTAGTTTTCCATTCCCTAGACCCTCAAGCCAAACAAACTTCTCTGGTGTGTAAATTACCTACTCCATGATATTCTGCTATAGCTACACAAAACAGGCTGAGACAGCTACCCATCCAAATTAACTATAAACCTACAGGCACTGAAGCAGCAGCTACTGATTACTTTAGACTTTGCTTTTATATAATTCAGAAATGTGGCATTCTTTGGAAAACAAATTATACAGAAAGAAATGTTTGGTTTTTAATTATGACACCAATTGGCATGGTTTCTCTCTTTCTGCAAGCAAGAGCAATGCCTTCTGCTTATGTTTCCCATGGATTCCAACAGTCTCAGCACACAACAGACAGACAGACAGTATCTACAGGGTGGCTGGAGGACTTAGAACCTGTACAGGGAAGAAGCCACAAAGGCTGATTTTTGAAGGTCTAATGACCTGAGGAGATATAAATCAAAGTCATGGACTTATAGTAGGTTAAAAAATAAAGCAAGGGAACTGGAGAGATGGATCATTGGTTAAGAACACTTGATGCTCTTCCAGAGAACCCAGGTTCATTTCCCAGCACCCACATAGTGGCTCATAACCATCTGTAACCCCAGTTTCAGGGTATCTGAAACCCTCTTCTGGCCTCCATAAATCCCAAGGACATACATGGTACACAGATGTATATGTAAGCAAAACACCCATACACATATAAAAAGAAACAAATCTTTAAAAATAAACAAAATTCTAAGGGTGTGGCTTTGCTGTGAGTTACTCTGCATTGCCTGTCACTAACATGCCAGTAATTGATAGTTAAGGTCTTAAAATCATGTTATTTTGAACAGCTGCTGTTTTCCACTTTGAAAGAAGAATGCTGCTCTTTAGTATAGTAGAAGACACTCTACCCACTTTCTGCTGCAGTGGAGTGGCTAAAGTGATGGTACGTCACAGTCCCCTGGACTACATTTGGTCCCCATTTGCAATGGCTGGCCTTAGCAATGTTTTAACTCTGAACCCAAAGCACATGTACACAAGCATTCCATGTCCACCTTCAGATACTCAGTAAGAAATCTCCTTGTGTCAGATGATTTTCCCAGTGTACACTAATGTAAGTGTTCTGAACATATCTAAGGTAGGATCAGCTAAGTTATGATATTCAGCAGGCTAGGCTTGTCAAACAAAGTCTTGGCTTATGATATTTTTAGCTTATAATGGATTTATTGTGACAAAGGCTACTGGAATCAATGAGCACCTGCATGACGTGGCTCTTAGACTTAAGGAACGGTGTTTCTCTTGGGAGCATTCAGAACTGAAAGCAAGGGTACAGACTCTGGACATTGCCATTAACACTTAGCTCCTTTCTGGGTTCACCAGTTTCTCCCATGCATCCATCTAGTGCGCACTTCCTGTGCACTCTCTGCCACTCTGGCCATGGTCTTTCCACGGACCGAGACGGGAGGCACCAGAATGTTCTTACTTTACAAGCGAGAGCTTTGTCCAGAGGACTTAATAGCCTGAGCAAGTTGTAGTTAGCAAATTGCAGGCCTAGTTTTGGACCTTGGAGGACACTGACACGCTAGTCCATGAGCTTTCACTCTGTCAGGCTGCCTCTCAGGACTCATGACTAAACTAATGACTTGTGGTTTTGAAAAACACAACCGACCTACCCTGGGCATGCAGGCGAGTAAACACTGAAATGCAGAGGTGATGTGGTCTCAGTGCTGGGAGGGCATGCTCTGCAGGGTAGAGCTCAGATCTTCCATATTTTCTGCTGATGTTCTAAAACTCCTTTCTTCTTCTAGATACATGTTGTGTAGTCATCTGGTTGAGATTCCAAGTATACTCAAGTATATAAGGCTTCCCAGATCAAACAGCCATGGGAGCCGTCCATGGTCTCTTTTCCGTTGGTCTGGGCAGTCACTGTGTGAGGGACTGGTTGCCAACTCCAACCTGATGAGCATGTTCAACGTGTCAGTACTGTAAAACCTGACCCTGAGTAGGTCAATCTGCACAATGAAATGTGCGATGGTCTGAGACTAAGTTCAGGATGAATGACACAGAATATACAAGCAGATAAAGATGACGACGGGTTGCTTGAAATTGGCATCTCTTCAGTTACCAAGGCCTTTTGTGACCATAACTGGACCCTGTCACTCACCCAGAAAACTCAGGCTAACAGACCTTCACATCTGCTATAGTCCCAGCCATTCTCTGGTACACAGAGGCTGATAAAAGCTGTTCTTGTTGGATTGTGAGTTGGTAAAGGACACTAAGTGCCATGAGATTCCTAAGTCAACAGTGTAAGACTGTCTCCCAGCTCACAACTGTTCAAGCTACTTATAGATAAAAAGAGGGAAAAAAAAAAAAAAGGAAAAAGAACAAAAGACTAACTTATATTGTGCTCAAAGCAGAGAATGATCTTCCATGTTGAAATATTCTAGTGATGTGCTGTCGGACTAATGCAGCTATGATTTGTTGTTCTTAATTATTAGAGGAAGCTATTTAAAGAGGTCAACCAGCCAAAAGATTGGAGGAGAGGCCAAGCCATCCCTGCTCATTTTAAAGCTTCTCTTATCCCTGCCCCCATCTCTTTATGGTGCTGGGAATAGGGTCCAGGTCTCACACATGCCAGGCAAATTTCTCCTTCCCTTCTCCCTCCTGCTCCGGCCCCACTTGCTCTGGCCCCAAGGTTTTTACTTATTTATTATATGTAACTACACTGTAGCTGTCTTCAGACACCCCATAAGAGGGCATCGGATTCCATTACAAATGGTTGTGAGCCACCATGTGTTTGCTGGGATTTGAACTCATGACCTCTGGAAAAGCAGTCAGTGCTCTTAACTGCTGAGCCATCTCTCCAGCCCCTCTTCTTGTCACTTTTAATAGAGGGTTTACCTGCATGTTGACAGGTACATTGGGTTCAGTTGCACAACCTTATCCTTAAGAAAGCTTAGAGTTATCTTGGAAGTGCCACAACAGTCTCAGATATATGCAAATCAGCACTAGGGAAACCTGTTTGAGGGGAGTCACCCACCCACAGCACTGCTATATACAGGCACAAGTGGATGTCGACCACCTTGTTTGACCTAAGAATGGACTCCCAGCCCTTGAGTTCAGTATAGAGTGGTCAAAAGAGTGGGGAGGTTGTCATTTCCACAGGGCATCTCCTGACTCTTCTTTCACAACAAGTTAGAGGAAGCCCACAGCACTCACATTCGCTCACAGCACAGAGTCAGCAATCCTGCTCCCCTAGTAGAGGCCACCCAATAACTACGGGTTCAACCAGAAAATGCAAGAGGATATTCCACGTGACTTTGGTTTTGCATACATAAGGAAAGAAGGAAGGGAAAGAGGAGAAGAGAAGGAGGAAGAGGAGGAGAAGGGGAGGAGAAGGAGAAGAAGAAGGAGAGGGGAGGAAGAAGAAAAAGGAGGAGAAAAGGAGAAGGAGGAGAAGAGGAGGAGAGGAGGAAAGGAGGAGGAGGAGGAAGAGGAGGAGGAGGAGTGGTGCATAAGAAGGAAGAAGAGCATGAAGCCATGAGGCTGGCTGGTCAACCATGGGTTAACATCAGACTCAGAGAAGCACACAGTAACTCAGTGTCTCTGTAAGTCCCTGAGCCCCAGGGTGAAAGGCATTTTTTATTTGTGGAAACAGAATGGTTCCTTCTTTCACCATTGACTCTCTCTCCTCTCATTTCTTTATTTTTGGTTTGTCTAAACCCCAAATTTGGACCATCCATCATTTCAACCTGCCCAGAATTTTCATCTTTCCAGAGCCAAAGAGCAACAAATACCGGGTCCAAAGAGCCCTCTCCCATAGCCGACTGTCACCAGCCCTCCTTCTCTCAGGGTTACAGGGTGCTCGGAGCAGACGCTGTCAGCAGGACGTGCCACACACAGCAAATCATCAAACCAGAATGCGTTAATGGGGTTCCCGGGAACTTACTCGTACTTGTGCTGGTTCCAATTGTGTTGATTGTGGCAGGGACAGATGAGGAAGAGTAGAGGGGCACATGGCCGTTCTCACAGTCCAGGCTCTTGTCCTGCCAGTTGGAGGCGCTGATGCAAATCCCAGAATCCCGAGAGTTCTGCCAGCCATTGAGCTTGTCATCAGAGTTCTGTCTTTGGTGATAGTAGTGTGTCTGTCCATAATCCACAGAGTCCGAGCGGCCTCGGTTCTGGCTACCAAAGCTGGTGGATGTGCGGTCCTCCAAGTGATTCAGCCACATGGCTAGTGCACTGCGGTCTTCCAAGGAAGTGGCTGGGTGGATCAAAGCATAGGACAGCAGCTGCCTGCTCTCCTCAATGTGCTGGTTGTGTTCGATAGAGTGTGCCAGGATCTTGGGCAGCAGTTTCATATATTCTACTTTCGCGTCGAGGTTTCCTGGCTTCAGCAAAGGCAGGTGAGTTAGCAGAAGGGAAATCACTTTATCCTTGGATTCCTGTTGCCATTGGTTAATGATTCCTGAAAGGGAAAGTACACAGGACACATGAGCAAATACACTCACGATCACACGAAACACCACACTCTAAATTTCTGTGGCTTAGAGCACCGACTTTGTAACCCTGGCTAAATCTTCTCAACTGTGTATGAGATTGGTTCAGTGGCCTAAGGTTTTTAGGGCCAAGAAGTCAAATGAGCTACAGTTCAAAACTTCATAGAGAGTGCAGTCGCTAGAGTGCGTGATCCTTTGCACTATATAAAATCTGGGTATCGTGGTGAACACCTGATTACAGGTGTTCTTGGTGTACTTGGAAGGTGGAGACAGAAGGCTCAGAAGTCCAAGGCTGTCCACTAATACTGAAGAAGTCTGGGGCAGCATGAACTACATGAGACCTTGTCTCAAAAAACTAAATCCTTGGAGTTAGAGAGATGGCTCAGTGGTTGAGAACACTGGCTGCTTTTCCAGAGGACCTTGGGTTTAATTCCCAGCACACACATGGTGGCACACAACTGTCAATAACTCCAGTCCTAGGGGATCTGACACTCTCTTCTGGCTTTCTCAGGTACCATAAACACACATGGTGCACAGACATACATGAAGGCAAACTTATATACATAAAATAGTTTTAATTTCCATTTTATAATAAAATATATATTTTATTAAACATGTTATATACAATATATATAATTATACATGATAATCAATATACTATCTTATATATTTTGTAGTATATA
Source organism: Mastomys natalensis (assembly GCA_021653895.1). Classification (NCBI taxonomy): domain Eukaryota; kingdom Metazoa; phylum Chordata; class Mammalia; order Rodentia; family Muridae; genus Mastomys; species Mastomys natalensis. Next base: position 536,364 of record JAJTUV010000309.1, on the reverse strand, counting down.
ATAAAATATAAAATAAAAGTCTCCATTTTAAAACTAACAAATGCTTAGTTGTCAAAGAGACGACTACTTTGGTCCAACCAATGAGAATTGACAGCCCTGTCATCCGTTTTAGACAAGACTAGTCACAACCCTAGACAGACAAGGGCCAAGCATGATAAAACACTGAGGGTCCACATGAAGGAATTTCGGAGCAAAACTGCCTTCCCACTCCAGACATCTACTGGAAGCACCTTAAGTGCTGGAGGAGGGATGTATGTGAAGCTGTGTGTGTAGCTGGTTCAACTTCCTACACAGAAGAACATGTCAGGAGAGAGGGACTCACACTCCTGTCCCTGAACCTTAGTGTTGAGAACTGCAGCTTTCTTATGAGGAAATAATGGAGTAAAGGAACCATACAGCTCCAGGGACACCTTAGATCCCATATACTAGTAGGTTATTTATTTTTCGATGAAGATCTGTTTGTGTAGGGAGTTTTTAACACTATTTTTAATTTAAAATTTTTATTGGTATTGATGTGTGAGTGAGTGCGGCATGTGTGCATGTGTGTGCTTACGTGTGTGCAGGACAGCAGAACACGCTGGATGTTATTCTAAGGAACATCACCTACATCCATTTAGACGAGGTTTCCCCAGAACTCAACTAGGCTAGGCTGGCTGGTCAGCGAGCCCCAGGGATCCTCCTGTCTCTGCCTCGCAGGGCTGGAATTACAAGTGTGCACCACTATGCCTGTCATTTTTACATGGGTTCTCATTCTTACTCATTTTAAGCATGTGCTTCAGTGTTACTAAGGACACTCACAGTGACATGCAAGCGGCATGTAGACCAGCAGTTCTCAACCTGTGGGTTGCAACCCCCTCAGGGGTTTAAACGACCCTTTCACAAGGGTTGCCTAAGATCATTGGAAAACACAGATATTTACATTGTTGTTCTTAAGAGTAGCAAAATTACAGTTATGAATAGCAATGAAAATAATTTTATGGTTGGGGGTCACCACAACATGAGGAACTGTATTAAAGGGTTGCAGTCTGTATCTGGTTTTACTCTAGGTACCTCAGATAAGTGGGACCTCAGTGTTTGTCTTTTTATTGTTTGAGACAAGGTCTCTGACTCTAAAACCCTGGCTAGCCTCAAACTCACAGTTGAGCCTCCCGGATGCTGGGACAGCAGACATGAAGCACCTTGCTCAGCATTTCCACTGTATGCCTCACATCACAACAGTTTCCTTCAGGCTCATACCTGTGAAGATTTGCTCCTTAACACTTCCTCCCTGTCCCACTCAAACGGCAAACAATGCATGGTGCCTGTTGAGTTTTAGAGACCAGCAGTTATCTACAGATCAGGGCATCCCCAGTGGATTTCACATGGTGTCTTCAGGTTGGAGGGGTTAAGTATAAGCTACAAACTCATCGGCATGTACTAAGGCCTCTTCAGAACACTTGCAAAGAAAAATCTCAGCATTGTGACTTCATCTCGAGTTCCCTAAAGGTCATTGAAGGCATGGTCCCCAGTTTGGAGATATTCAGAATGGAGTCTAGTCTAGTAGGAGATTTTCTGATCACTTTGGGGTATACCCCTGAAGTGGATAGTGGAACCTGACCCCATCTTTCTATTTTTGCTTTCTGGCTGTCATAAGTTAAAGTTTTCTTAACCAACCATTATGGACCGGAATCTTCCAAATTGAGAGTGAAAATAAAACTTTCCTCTTTTAAAGTGGATTTTCTCTTGGATATTGTGTTACAGTAACAGAAAGTTAACCAATTAGCATTGTGGACGTGGTGTCTTCAGAGTCAGGCATGGGAGTTAATCCCAGCCCTGCCACTTAACTTTGTACTGGAATTCTGTTACATTGCTTAACCAGTTTGAGCCTTAACTGTCACATCAGTCATGGGTAGTAAGTCCCAATAGCTTCTGCCTTCCTTGGATGAAATGGGATGAAGTACAGAAAGGGCCAGTTGAGTACTTGACGCTTGAAACTGCCCTTTCCCTTTGCTCTGCATCAGTTGGACCCACAGAAAGATGATGCAAGCAACTTTGGACATTTACTTTTACAAATAGAGGGAGGACACAAATGAAGTCATTAAAAACATCACCAAGTTGGAAAAAAGATAAGGCATGTGGGAGGAGGGTGCTGGGTTGAGTTTCATTCATCTCTCACACCTCCCCTTTAAAAAAGAGGCCCTGCCTGGCGGGACACGTGAATTTCTTATACCTGGTAGCAATCTGCTAAGTATTATATCTAGTAGCTAAATCGTCAGAGAGCTAGGACCGCCCTTCTAACAGTAAGAAGCAAGACTGGACTCTCTTCATGTGGAGTTTCCTGGGATGCTGAAGAGTAGTGGTATGAAGCAGAAGCCACTAACCTAAAGGCCAAGGAAGACTATGGGGAAGACATGGGAAGCCAGAATCATGAAAGGCACAGGAGAGCAGTGGCGAAGGTGTCTAAAATCCTTGTTCCCAGGGCAGCTGCATGGTTTTGGGGGTGGGGGATGAGGGATAAGGGGTGGAGATGGGAGTAGGGCATTGGGGTAGGGGTGGGAAGTGGGGTGTCTGAATACTACTAGACATCCCACTAATAATACTAGGTATAATACCAGCAGCACAGATTCTTAGTAAAATAATGTGAGCCATACACAGTGCCTGAAACTTTGCAGTAGTCAAATTACAAAAAAGCAATGAGCTATTTGGTTTATGCCAACACTAAAATATCATTTCAACGTGTAATCATTACAGATCACTAGGGTGCCAGACATTTATCCTCTTTGGACTTGAGTTACATTTTTGAAATCCAAGGCTTATGCTATCACCAACACATCATCCCCACTTGAGTGAACCATGTTGCCATGCTCGCGGCTAGTGAGCAGGTCAGCTAAAGAGGTTTTGACGGAGTAGAAGGACATGAGGCAGGTGACCCAAGAGGTCCTTCCTAGCTCTTTGACGATTTAGCTAATTGTCACCACATATAATATCTATCTGACTGCCACCAGATATAAGAACTTCACATGTCCCAGTAGGCAGAGCCTATCTTTTAAAGGGGTCTGGGAAATGAACAAACACTTATATTGATATCTCCATCCTACCCATACTTTGTCTGCAAAGATCAGGCACCATTTTCTGGTTTTTCTTGACATCTGAGATATTTTTCATTTATTTGTTTAGAGACAAAGTCTCATTATGTGGTTCCTTCTGGCCTCCAACTCACAGTAATCCTTTTGCATCGGGCTCTCTGCTGAGATGACAGACACCGGGCATGAGTCTGGCATGCTTTACAAAATGGCTATATTTAGGAGGAAAAGAAACCTAGTCAGTCTGTCCAAGGGTCTCAAGAGTTGCAGGAAGGAAACAAAAAGCCCAGAGGAAGAACAGAGGAGTCATAAACCAACAGTGAGCTGGGCAGGTTGCATGCACACATACCCTTACAATTAAATTGGGAACAACTTTTTAATAAAATGCATGAGGCTGAAGAACTTCCTAGACTCCTGCTAGGCCACTTCCTGTTTAGATATTCTGCCCTCACAAAAGGTCGGTCTTAAAAAAAAAATGTCAGGACAAAAATAAAACATAAATAGGACTCAGAGTGCTAGTGAAACAGGTTATCCCCAGCAACCGCTTTCTGCCAAGGATTAACCCAGGAATGTGAGGTAAAAGGCACAGCAGAGATGGAGGATGAGAGGTCTCTGTCCCTGGTCCCTTCTAGGGCTGAAATGGCATTATCCTTGGGAATAGCCCTCAGATAGTTTGAGGTTGTGGTGTGGCCAGGAAGTCAAGGTTTTTGCTTACCCCTCCTGGGAACTCGGCTATAAGACTGCTTTCTGAGGCTAACCACACCCACTGGTTCAAACTTCTATTGCTCTAGCTGTCACGCTGACAGCTAACAGTATTGAGTGGTTTCTGTGGGCCAGGCTCTCTTGTAAGCCCTGTGCATTTAATTACTCATTGAATGCTCTCAAGGAGCTTAGCGAGAGGGGGCGGGGTGGGGGATCTTATAACTAGCCTTATTTCGCTGGTGAGAGAGACAGAGACGTAGGTGGAACAACTAAGTTGCCATCGGTCCCTTGACTAGTGCAGAGGCAGAATGGAGGCAGACAAATTAGTTTTAGCTACAGATGGTTATCACGGTAGAATGGCCATAAGCTAGATATTTTAGTATTTGTGGTATATAGTCGTTCCATCAACTGTGTATAAATGTGTAGCTATAGTTATGGAGCTGTGGAAGTGGAGCAAAAGGAGCTTCAGAGACAGAGGAGATGGGACTTTTTGTGGTCTTAGGGTGCTGGTAATTTCTTTTGACACCTTTCTCTGGAAGGGAACCTCATGCTCTTCCTGAGGTCTAGGGGGACCGTGCTTAGTGAGTTTCCTGAAGCCATGTTGTGGAGATAGCAGTGTGCAACTTAAGGGTTCAGGATATAAAGGACGCAGCTCCTGGCTTGCTCTCTGCTCTTGGATGGTTCTCTCTGAGGGAAGCCAGCAGTCCTACCGAGAGGTCACTCTTCACCCAGGAAGCAACCCAATGAGGTCATTCTGGTGAGGAACTAAGGCTGTCTTAATTAAAGTTACTTTATTGCTATGATTAAAACATCATGAGCAGAAGCAACTTGAGGAGGAAGTCAAGGCAGAAGCCTGGAGATGCAGAAGCTGCAAGGGTTGCTGCTTGCTTGCTTGCTTGCTTTTTGTTTTAGACAGATTTTTTCTATGTAGTCCTGGCTGTTCCTGGAACTTGCTCTGTAGGCCAGGATGACCTCAAACTCAGAGATCCACCTGCCTCTGCCTCCTGAATGCTGGGACTAAAGGCTGGGCCCTCCCCCATCAATCATTAATTAATTACAGAGGCATTTTCTCCTACATTTGTCTGGTTGGTTGGTTGGTTGGTTGGTTGGTTGGTTGGTTGGTTGGGTTTTTTGTTTTGTGTCGTTTTTGTTGTTGTTTAGGCTTAGTTTGGTCTTTTGAGACAAGGTTTCTCTATGTAGCTTTGGCTGTCCTGGACCTTGTTCTGTAGACCATGCAGACCTCAAACTCAGAGATCCTTCTGTCTCTGCCTCCCCAGTGCTGGTATTAAAGGTGTATGCCACCACCGCCCAGCAGAGGCATTTTCTCAACTGAGGCTCCCTCCTCTCTGGTGACTCTAGCTTGTAATTAAGATTGACATACAATTCACCAGGACAGAGGTCTTCTGCCAATCTCCACATCAAAGGTGCCAGTCATATAAGGGTATTCCCTTGCAAAGGAAATCCCAGCCCTGTTAAGAGCCTTCACATGACTAGAGCTCCAATCAGCATTCTGAGGGACCTTGAGGCACAACCACACATTTCAAGATCCACAGAAACAGTGTGTGATTGCATACGTATTGTTCTAATCAGCCAAAAGCTGTGAGTAATTTGTTTCATGGCCAAAGAAAACTAATGTATATCCAAGTGCCTCTATGGAAAAAAGGACGCTTTAGCCATGAGGCTCTGAATGTTTGGTCCATCTGACATTGCTATTGCTATTCTAAAACAGACCCAGGACACTAACTTGCTGCTACTAAATGCCTCCCTCGCTTCGATTTCCTGCTCACCAACAATGGTAGACTATGAGTTAGCTCCCTAGGTGCCTTCAGGGAAAGAATGCACTGATCATGGATCCTGAAGCTATGCCCACATTAAGAGGTGAGATTTTTCGGGGTGACTTAGAAAATGGTTTCTGATTATAATTTGGTCTCCCGTGGTGGTCTGCCTGCAGGAAATTGTGCGCTGATTATCTGGATTTTCAGTACATCCTGTCAACCATGGCTTCCCAAGTCAAATTACCAAGCCGGCATTGCAGGATCTGCCTCCCTGCTTTCCAGACTGCACAAGTTAGCCTCTCAGCATGAGCATCTGTGACAATACTACAGGAGCAAACATCTCTACCATCAAACAGAAGGCAGATCCTACAGGAGGAGAGTTAGGACATGCTGGCTAAATCCTGCTAGATGCCCACCAGCCTTCTTTAGGGTGTCTATGTCCCTTAATCTCTTCCTGACTCACCCCAGCATCAGCCTGTATGGAATGAGAACTAAACATGGGAAACTAAAATCCAATTCCCCATGAGTTTTGATGATGCCAACCCATCTATCCATCCTCTGAGTCCCTTCTCTGAGTAAGGAGCCAGATGTGCTGGGTATTTAATGTGGGGAAAAGTTAACAATTTACCATTTTTAATCCAGAGACATAAGACGAGTAAAAGAAAAATGGAAAGTTCTAGTTAAAGACCGTGAGGATTAGAAAACTGTCCCACAATTCTTGGGGTGACAAGTTTGACATCATTGCCACACAATCCAAGGCTGCAATTGTTAGTAAGTCACCCTTAAATTGCTACTTATTATACCCCTGTTTTCAGTTAAATAATGTTCATCATAAAGAGGCTTTCTCACAAGTGCATATAGACAATTTGTTCATGCAAGAAATGGCTGGGAATGAAGTGCACATTTGCATGAAGAACTGGCTAAATACATGTGTTTGCTACAAGGCAGTAACACCAATGGAAGTGATGGTTAAATAGTCCATGCTAGAATTTACATTACAAACTCGATCCTGGACACAGCAAAGACAAAAGTCTCCTAAATTTAGTACAACTCTAAATGACTAAGAAAACAGAAACTAAACAAACAAGCAAACAAAACAAATGGTAACGTCATATAGCAAGCATTTGGTGGAGTATGAGCTGACACGGCACCCCCAACATCAAGACAAAAGTGGCAAATGCAGCATGTGAGCATTGAACTCCTAAGTAGGTACCTACTCTTGCCTCTTGTCTCCCAGGGTATCTTTTTGAGCTGGGACAATAATCTAGGTAACTTGGTAGGGGTCTGCAAATTGTGCTGACATATCAGTTATCATAAGAGAGCCAAATGTTACCAAGGCCCTGTTGTAACCAGTGGTGCCTTGTATGAGGGAGTCAGGTAGCCTTAAGCATCTCTCTCCTTTGTCAAATGGTCCCCACTGGCCCTCTACTCTGGCATTCACTCCCTGTGCACTCTTCTACGCTAATCACACGTCTGCGTGACTAACGGAATGTGGCAGAGATGTCTTGATAAGCTTTGTAGTTCCTATCTTGCTCTCTCTGTTCCCTTGCTGTGGGGGAAGCCAGTGATACCAATTATGAAGAGACTTAGGCATCTCCAGAGAAGATGAAGGCTCAGGCCTTCTGCTAAGAGTCAGAACAGGCTTGGCAGACATGTCACTGAGCCACCTTGAAAGTATTGCTCCAGCTCCAGTCAATATCATGATAATGACATGGTTGGAGACTCTGGACCTGACCTACCCAAGTAGGCTGTTATGTTAAGCAGTTATGTTTGGGGAGTAATTTTAAAAGTTTATTTTAATTTTTATTATTTTTTTAATGTGTATGAGTGTTTTGCTCACATGTATGTCTGTGTGCCACTGTGTCTGGTGCCCTCAGAGGTCAGAAGAAGGTTTCTGATTCCCTGGAACAGGAATTATGGATGATGTGAGACATCATGTGCTGCTGGGAATTGAACCCCAGTCCTTTAGAAGAGCAACAAAGTTCTTGACTGCTGAGGCATCCCTCCAACCACCGCCCCCGCCCTCTGGGAATAATTCCTTACACAGCAATGGTTAATACAGAGGGTTTTGTATACTTAGTAAAAACAACCAAAAATATCCCACCAAGGCTCAGGGAACATCTTGCAAGAGGAGGTGGGAAGAAGGTAAGAGCTGGGATGAAGAGGTGTGCTGTAAAGCTGCCTGTGGACATGACACTGCTCTTGGCCACTGTATAAGACATGAGACTTGCACAAGATCAAGCCAACCAAAATTCCAGCATGGAGGAGGGAAGAGGGCATGAGACTCCATCCCTAAATGAGAACTTATCGGCAGTTAACTGCTGGGAATGGGAGAATCAATCATCCTTGGAGGTGTGGTTACTGGTAGGATGCTTACGCTCTAGTGGATGATCCCATTTTGTCTGTTTGTTTCTAATGGAACAGGAAGTGGGGAGATGGATGTGACAGGGGAGCTTTGAGGTGAGTTTGGAATGGGGAAATGGTAGGTGAATGTGATCATGTTTCATTGTATACACACAGGCAATTCTCAAAGAATTTTTGAAAACTCTGCTTCTCGAACTTGCCAAGGAAGACAGGGATCTGCATAGGAGAATGATGAAGCCTGATAGCCTCCTCTGACGGCAGGAAGCTGCTGGGTGCTGGTCGCCCGTGGGCATCTGGTGACGTTCAAAGGGCAGCCATCAGGAATCTCCAGCCCCCGTAAAGTCCTTCAATGGCTCAGCCATTCCTGAAGAGTGGTCTGGTGGTCTCTTCAACAAGGACCTTCCATCTCTAGGCACTCTCCCCCCAGGCTCTGGCATATCTGGGTGTCCCAGGAAGGTTCCTTGGCCCTGGAAGGACCCAGGGCAACTGGGAATCCATCCTGAAGTCTCTTGGCCAAGAGTTCTGGTTAGGGTTGTGGTTCTCTTTCAGTGTCTGACCCCTGCTGCCTCTGTCTGACTTTTGTAGGTGAGGCACCCATTTCCAGAAAGTATATAAAACAAGCCAACTTCCCCAACCACCTGCCTGGGTTCTGACCTCTGAGCCATGAATATGCCGGGAAACTACCACATCTATGTATATAGCCCAGATCTCTCCGTTGAACTCTCGACATGGATTCAACTGTACCCTCATCTCCACTTACAGAGTCTCAAGCTACATGTCCATCGATAATATGTCCCTCCCTTTTTCTCCCTCCAGATCTGTTATCGTGTGCTTAATCTGTTAGTGTATTCAGAATATATCCAGAATCTGAACATAGGCCTCTCCCTCCCCCATCAGGAAAAGTCTAGGAATCATAACTATCATTTTGCAAGAATGATCTTTTAAGACTAGTTGATTGCTCTCCTGATTAAAGATTGGAGTGCTATCCATCTGCTGTGGTTTGGGGATGCCCGAAGGTTCACACACTGGAAGATTGGGTTGCATGTAGTAGTACAGATGTGATGTGACTTCTAAAAGGTAGGGCTTTGTCAGAAGCTAATTAGATGATAGGTGACTATCCTCAGAAGGAACTGAGTGGATCTTTGCTAGGTGCCATGCCAGTGAACTGTAAAAAGAGCAAGCCTCATCTCATGACTCTCTCTGGCCTTTTGTCTTATCAAAGCTTCTCTTTTGCATAGACTCTTCCCACTGTGATGCCACTCACCACAAGGTTCTTGCCAGAGACTCAACCAACTGGGCTGGACTAGATCTGGTCTTAGCCTTTTAGCCTCCAAATATAGGAGCTAAATAAGCCTCCATTCCTTGTAGGGTACCCAAGTCTGCGAGGGTGGTAGGAAATGGACCAGCACACAGTCCCATCATGAGGAAAAGCCAGCATCTTCCTGGGTCTATAATTCAGTTCCACTCTGCTACTGTCCCTCCTGCTTTGTTCCAGCCCAGGTCTCTTTAACATGTCAGAGGCACACCTGTCTTAGAACCTTGGTACTTGGTGTTTTCTCTTCCCAGAACACTTTCCCCTGAGCCACGTGTTGTTCCTATCAGCTCACTGTTGTGCAAATATCACTTTTCTAAGGAAATCTCGCTTGTACTAAGTTGCTCACCGCACCACCTCACCCTGTCCTCGCTCATCCCTGGCACTGCTTTACTTTCTCAGTGTTTAGCCCTGTGTGGCCTGCTGGGTGTCTGACAGAAGACAAAACAGTTCAATTTCCAGGTCTTTACTGAACTTCCCTTCTTAACATTCTTTTTGGGGTGGAAAATTCTGCTGCAGAACAAAAGCATCCTGGGTGCTCTCCCTGATTGTCATGACATCAATTAAAGTAATCTTCACACACACACACACACACACACACACACAACCCAAAAAACCAAAAACTAGATTTGAGAGGCTGAGATAGCAGAATTAAATGTATTTAATGCAACTCTTTTGCAAACATCTGTTGAAAAGCGAAAGAAAAGCAATCCCAATGGCATTGTGTCAAGATCATTCATGTCCAAATGGTGACAGTTTTAATAAAATGTCCTAGGAACAGGGCTCCTAAAGCTTATGGAAATTGGAGATGGAAACACCATTCCCTTGCTCTTGACAACCACATAACGCAACCTCATTTCACATAGCTGCTAGGATCGGAAGCCTTTCTGGAGATGGCACATTGTATAAAGGCCTGAGTTTCTGCACTTGCCAATCTTCAGCCCACCCCCACCAGAGCCCGAACCCCCTACACCACGAAGTGATGCTCTGAGGCTTTAAAATGATGAGTCAGCAATCCTCATACTGACTTAGTAAAAGAAGACGAAAGCTCATGCTTGGTAATACTGCATGAGCATTGGGCATTGTCCCATATGAAGACTAGAAATGGGAATTCCAACAAAGTCTTACAGTATCCGCGCTCTACGGTGTCCACTGCAATGTAAGGTGGCCTTAGAGAATGACAAGGCCTAAGTGCTTGGAACTGCCCAGAGAGGCGAGCTGGGGTGGGGGGAGTATCTTGGAGGACCGAGCAGTTCACATGGGCTTGATCACATGGGCCAACATGGACAACAGCTAATTCACACAATAGGAATTAACCCTAGGAAGTGTGAGGATAATTACAGCCAACAGTTCCACCCTACACTAGAGAGATAGATGTTCTTTAAAATGAGCCCAGACTGTTCCCCTATGGGGTCCCACACTTCCTAAACTAAACGGAGTTTCTTACCAACGGATAGGCAAACGATTTCATCTGAAGATCTAGGAATCTAATGTACCAGTGTGAATGTGTGAGTTTATGCTGTGGGGTGGAGCTATGTAAATATTGTCATCAAGAAAGAGCACACTGAGAGTCCCAAAGCAAGCACATCGAAGGTGCTGATGGTGCAGTTTATATGTAATGCATTTTGGCAAAAACCCTATAGAGAAGAAATGAAAGAAAGAAAGATTTTTTATTGAGATAAGCTATTTGAATCTCTGTTGCAAATGAACTATGCATTGCCTTATGAAAGAAAGTCTGGATTAACCACAGGAGCAGAGTTAGGTGACCCTGGAAGGCATCCATTTGTGCTGCACCAGCACAGCCCTGTAGAGGGAGTTAGAGGCACATCTCCCTTCCTGGTCCACTCCCAAGCTCTTACCCTGGGAATTTACGCAGAAGCAAGCAGTAAAGGCAGGACTGCAATCACCTGCTAAGTGTGCTGCAGACTCACAGGCTAGTAGGTTTGGTGATGTGGTCAGACTCAGGTTTCAGGGTTTTTGGTTTTTGTTCTTTTTAAATGAGAAGGGGAACTACCTCTAAAAGCTGAAGTCTTGGGGCCAGAGAGCAGCAAGGACAGCAGGAAAGGTGACGGTAAAGAATGAAATGGCTGTGGCCATGTCCTCTCCTTGGAGCCCAGGACTAAGCAGGGCTATAGGTCAATGGCTAGAGCAGAGGTAGTTGGACTGACCAGGCGGGGACCTCTTGCTTTAGTTAACTTGGTGAGAAACTGCAGAAGACAAAAACGGAGGCGATGCATAGGTAGAATGTGACTCATGCTTCCTGAAGCCAAGGATGCTTTCTAGAGTTCTACAGGAAAGGACAAGACCTAAGGGGGAAGGCAAAATCACGGGGAATGAGAAAGGACAGAGGATGAAGAAAAGGCCCAGGGCAGCAGGGCCCAGACATAAGTGAGCTTTGTCCATCCACTTTCAACGGCCCAGATCCAGCAGACCTACATGCTATGCTCCAAGCTGCCCCAACTCACTGCTGAGAGGAGAGACCTGGGTGGGAGGAGCTCCTTCCAGGAGAGAAATCTTCTGATGGGTATGGTGGGAGGTAGGAGGAAGGAAGGTACACTTCCATATCCAGGGGTTTTAAAACTCGCTGACTAGCCCTCATCTTTACCTCCAGGTCTTGGGGACATGGCCCCGTGAGGAGAAAGACAGTGCAGAGCTCTATCCTCACTGGTCCTGAGCTGAGGATGACACAGTAGTGTGTCACTTTGTTTTAATGGCTTTTGCACAGCCACCATTAGACAAAGGTGTACCTGCCAATCCACTGCTTTAGTTCCATCAAGGTATACAGCCTGACACTAGGGCCTGACTGTTTTGATACAATTGGTAGAGAGCCTTGAGAAGGTGCTGAAACCATAGAAATGTCTTCAATGAGGATGATTTGGGAGGAATCTGACTACAGGAGTAGAGAGACATTTGGAGAAGGCCTCCATCTTTGGAACCAAAGGCATTGCTGTAAAAAGCAGTGAGTTTCTGCTGTAGAAGACCCTCAGCTCTCAAGAAGACCCACAGCCAGCATCCAACACACTCCTTGGCAAGAAGCAGAAGCCACTGTGATCTGAGTCTATTGTCACTGTTCTGGTGGAGATGGCCATGAGCTGTTTACATCCTATAAAAGGAGATCTCTATTTTTGACATTAGATACTCTCTGCTGGAGATGTACCTCGTATATATCCAGATTCTTTCCCTCCTCTCTTCTGCCCCTTCCATCACCCATGGCATCAGCTGAAGATTCTGCCTCCCATCCCCAATCTCATTTTTTCACTTTTGCCCTCACACCTTTGAGCCCCACCACTGACCTGGCCACAACATTCTCTCTAGTTGTAGCCCTGCCTCACAAGCAGCCTGCTACTCCCTTCCCTAAGCTGAGCATACTGTCTTGCTGGATGCACGGGTTGAAAGATATGCATAAAATTTTCTGTGATAGCTGACTGACAACAGCCTGCTCTTTCTCCTCAGATACCCCTCTGCTCATTACACAGTAAAGCTCAATGTCAACAGGAGAAACCAAGATGGAGCTGCAATGACAAGTGGGGCCCCGAAAAAGACAGAACCAGACTTTCCCTGCAAACTCGCTCCCAGCAGCTCCACATCAGCTTCCCGTAAGCCAGACAGACAACCAACAGATCTCTGTACCATGGATCATGGATCAGTCCTGCCTCTCCTCACACAGAAACACAGGTGAGGTTGAGTCCCTGGGGATGACATTCAGGACCCTAGCTGTAAGTGCCCAAGCTGTGCTCCAGGGACACCATCTGGAGGCATTCATTTCCAGGAACTACATAAGATGGCTGGTGATTCTAAATGACTTGGTGGGAGGTGGGGTGGGGCAGAAGATGGATCCCAAAGCATAGCACAGTATCATCTGGGCTCAAATCCCCATGGAGCTGTATGAACTTGGAAGAAGGAGTCGTCCCAAAGGTCTAAGAGCTGCTTCGGGGCAGGAGGCTGTGTGTCTGGGAACTAGTTAGAAATGCAGATTCCGCCCCCACGTCTCACCCCAAGTACGGTGCGCAGACCCTGTTTGACTAGCTTTCCAGATAACTGAGATCAAGGTTTGTTTATGTTTGAGAACCACTGACAGGGGAGCCAAGAGAAGCACAGCCTCCATGTTCTCACAGGATAATCCCCAGGCAAGGCTAGTGTGAAGCCAGGCGAGAAAGGCTGATTTAGGAGGGATTGCTTCAAGAGTGGCATGGACCTTTCTTTTCTTCTTTTCTTTTCTTTTTTTCTTTCTTTTAAAGAAGTCATAGAGTTTAAAACAATAAACAAGCTGATGTCACCATATTTCTAAGGCAGGGCTGACCTCTCCGGTTTTCTATTCATCACCATCTATCCAGAGAAGAGAGGTACAAAGCCCTTCTAAGGATGGATGGGGGAGGGATGACTCCACTTCTCTGGATTTTAGTGTGCTGTACAATAAGGTGTGATCCAGCCTGGGGTGGCCACAGACACAATGAAGCAAAAATGTCAGTGCTGTTGTTGTTTTGTTTTTTTTAAACCCAGACTCCCACCCTCTACCTCGTCCACAGAGTACAGCTCCACTCCCAGGAGGAGGGCTGTGATGGATCTGGCGGAAGTCATGGCAGCCAGAACATTACCTCTGAACAGCTGCTCCGGAGAGCCGTCTGGTGAAGACGTATTAACTCACTGGTCTGCCGGTGAACCACGAGACATGCGGCGAGGGGAGCACAGTTCTCTTGATTAGAGGACCATAATACTGTGCTTCGTTTGAAGGGGAGGGCACAGACGCTGTACAGGTTATACGGAGCTGAAAACATTACACTTGAACCAGATGTTAGGTGAAAGCTGTGTGCGTGGATGGAATGATCACTTAAGGGATTGCTCCATCTCCTCCCTCTCCACTTCGTCCTCCTCCTTTTTCTCCCCTCCTCTGGTGTCTGCTGGGGATAACTCATCATTATTGAGTGGCCACCTGAGTATTGTGATGTCAGAGGCGGCAGCCATAGGGAGCAATGCTAAGAAGAGCAAGCCATCCAGGCTTGCTCCAGCACCTGTGTGACTGTGGTATGCGTTCTCAGAACACTTCTGCATGCTTTCTGTTTACCTGATGACACTTCACGTCTCCAACACCTCCTGAACTTATCCTCCCTCTTCCAAATTCACACAGGAAACCAAGGGACCGTGCAAGTTGCCTTAGGTCACACGCCAATACCCTGGTACTGCTGCGGATGGTGCCAGAGTCCCTGATCACTTGTCCGGGCCAGTCTGGAGCGACAGGCTGTTATTATAGAAAGTTTCCACACACCTTCTATTCCTAACGGTGATCACAAGTATTGCTGGCCCACATGCTTCGGTGGCACCAGCGGACTGTCACACTCTTAGTAAGGCACTCCATTTAGGGCCATGCCCCACATGTTTGCGTTGGATATCAGTTCACTGGTTCTGGATAGTCTTGAGCTGTTTACATCTTATCTCGAATGCTGCTAACTGAGCCCAGATTAAGGTATCTGGAAATGCAACTTGGATTCAAGAAAAATCAGCAATTTAGTTCACACAACCCTGGTCCTACCCTGGATGCCAACAACATCAAAAATCAGCAGGTGGGAGTAAGAAGAGGCCTCTGCTCATAACTCTACAGCAGGGATGGGATTTATCTTTTTTTTTTTTTTTTAATTTTTACATTTAATGTGGCATTTGCAGCATTAGTGCTGAGGAAACGGGAATGAAACTGTAAGGTGGTATGGTTGTGCCCTTTGTCTGTCTGTCTGTCCATCTCCATGTGTGTGTGTGTGTGTGTGTGTGGAGAGAGAGAGAGAGAGAGAGAGAGAGAGAGAGACAGAGAGAGAGAGAGAGAGAGCAGAGAGAGAGACAGAGAGAGAGGCAGACAGACAGAGAGAGAGAGACAGAGAGAGAGAATTACCCAGGTACCTTGATCCTGATGTGTAAAATGCCTAGGGACTTCAGAGAAAAAGGAAGCAAGCCACTTGGAATGAGACTGGAACGTGGGGAGCAGACATACCCTTTAGCACATGGTCTGCTCAACTCATCAAGGAACAGATCCCAGGTCCTAAATAAAGCCCCAGAAAGCACACACATGGGAAGTTCTGGCTTGGGTATAAAACAACTAATTGGCCAGGAGCTAGAAAGATCAACAACAACTGAGGTGATTTGGTTTCCGACTCTGCCATAAATTTCTTTCAACCATGTAGTAAATAAAATAAAACTTCATTGTAAGCGAGCCTCGGCTGTCCCCCATGTGACTTCTTTGCTGCCTCCTCATGTGACTGGCCTCCCAATTTAGCGCGTACCCAACTCCCAGTGACCTGTAATAACACGAGTCCCAAATTAGAGCTCTCGATTTGACTTGGCTTTGGTTCCTCCCTCAAAGCAAAATAAAGCATCCGTTTTCTTATTTTCACATTCATAATACTCCCCCTCGGAGTTGCCAACTCAAACCCTGCTCCAGGCAGACTGAGCCCTCCCTACTTTTTTTTCTTCTTCTTCTTCTTCTGGTTAGCCAGGAGCCCGATGGAAAAACACCAAGAGACAAAAACAAAAACAAAATCAGACGAAAATTCCAAGTAAGTGACATTCAGCTGGAAAAGCTATGATTCACATGCAAATAAAAACCTCCCCAATTCACTTGCATCATATGATGCAAGCCCCTGGCTTCAACATAAAAAGGACAGCATGAAATCACTCACAATTAAACTTACTCCGGAATACTGGAATTCTCTGGCAGGACCCTCTCAATGAATGATAAGAACCAAGGCCCCACCCCCAACAGTAGCAGGATGAAACCAACTGGGAGGGAGGCCAGGGCATCCCCACCTAGGCTGACAAGCCATCCTGAAATCCCCAAGGGGGCCCTGTATCCACTTATCCTCATTCACCCTTAGACTTCTCACAGCCTGGCAGGCAATCAGGTTAGAGATGGGGCTCCACGGAAAGTGTTCTCTTCCCAGCAGACATACAGACATGAAGAACTGCGCTAAGGACACCTGCCCAGGATGCTACCGTCCAAGGAAACTGTCTGCCATGCCCTGGACAGAGCTCCTCAGCTCTGTGCAGGATCTCCATGTAAGCTTCCCAGTATATCAGCCTGCGAGTTCAGTCTCAGCCTGGGGACAGTAGAAGGCCCTGTTCCTCATATTGACATCTCAGCTCTTTCCCATCCTTCAGGGGATGAAGGTTTATCTGATATGACTATCATTTTTCTCCATATGTGGCCTCTAGAGACTATTATCTCTGCCTTAAATCATGAGATTATGGAGTTGGAAGAGGCTCCCTTTACTGGATGTCTCTACCAAAGAATTCTTGCCTAAGAGTCTCCTGGATCTAGTGCTCCAGGCTGTGGGAATCTCCTCCACTGTCGGAGAACTGGGTCTACAAAGCCATAGTTGGCCTCTGTAACATTTGCCCAGTTAACTGGGACCCATTTTCCTAAAACAGTGAAGAACAAATCTATGATACTCTCATGCCATTGTTCACAGTAGTCACATAACATGCAAGGAAAGACTCAAATGTCTCTCAGCTGATAAACAGAATGGATGATGCACATGGAATACTATTCACCCTTCCTAGGGAAGGAAGCTCTGACACTAGCCACAACATGCACGAGCTTCCAAGACACTATGCACAGTGGATTGAGCTAGATTAAAGGAGGTGGATAATGCACAATCCCACTTACACGAATCAGGTTCATAGAGATGGAAAGCAAAATGGAAGTTGCTGGTGGCCGGGGCAAGAAGAAGAGGGCTCACCATTTAATGGATACTGAGCTCTTGTTTAATTAAGATGGCAAAGGAATTTTGGAACAGAATAGCCCTGATGACCCCCTCAACTTCGTGAATGTGATTAATAGCGGAACAGTACTTAAAATGGTTAAAACGGGTGAATTTTGTGTTAGGAGTAGTTTATGACACTAAAAATATAAAAAAGATAAATCTATTCTCCTTTTCACAAAGCAGCTATTCCCCCATATCTGTCTATTAGCCTAAAGCTCACAGCATTTGAAAATTATTCTTGGAGATGTGATTTCTAGGCACCCCCACCTCTAGGCCTCTCTCCTTTGAATATATTTAATATCTCTGAAAACCAGGTATCCAGAACTGAGCCTTGCACTGGGTTCAGCTGCCCTCTCCTCAGGGTCCTGTTCTGAGGCACCCCCTTAACCCCAACACTGAGAGTTGCACAGAGTGGGTCCCCTGACTACCTGCTTCAGCTACTAGGACAAAGGTCTAGGAATTAAAAACAAGAAAACCACATCACCAATCACTGTCTCAGCCCTGGCTCTGTTCTCCGGCTGGCCATGGCCAAGTGCAGCTGAGAAGCTAACCCAGAGAAGGCAATGGGAGAGAGCGCGCAGCTCAGCACACACTGGCTTTCAAGAAATTTTCCAATGGCTTCTAGGTGTTGGGCAAATGGAAATGGGCAGGGGTCTCAATGTTTGCTTCTCTGTACTCTACCATAAGCCAGTGGCATGATCAGGGTGTTCAGAAAAGTCTGCTATGTGGGTGTAGCCCCCTAGAGATGAGCAGATTGCATCCTACTGGGTACAAAGATACACTCAGGACACCTCTGCCCATCTGGAAAAGGTTATAAAGTTTGAGGCAGGAAAGCTCTGTTTTGCATTTTGAAATCTGTTGGAATGAATAGCCTGGGTGTTGGTCTCGCTCCACAGGAGTCAGCCATTTCCTCAAAGTGAAATGCTCACCCTTTGGAAGTGGGCCCGTGATTTGGCGGTACCACGTGAAGAGCTGCTAATTTGGTAAATACTGACAAGAACAGCTTTTCTAAGGAGCACCACTTATTTGTCAAATGAATGACCCTTCATGGGGTGACCTTAAAAAATAATTACATGTGTGTGTAGGATGTGCGCTGGGTGCCTGTACATGTATGTAGTGTGTGCATGTATAAGTTATGCGTGTGTATATTCATGTATGTGTGCCTCACCCCCTAGCTGGACAAAGCACATGTCAATAGGGTTGACTAATTTCTCCACCTTCATCTTCTTGAATTCTGATTTTCTGCTAATATCGGAGCCAATAACAGGTTGACTTTGGAAAATGTTTTCCAATGCCAGTATTTTGTCTGGAGTTTGAAAAGGCAGAGTTAAAAACTACCCTTTCTGGGAGTCTTTTGGTTTTGGGATTTGCCAGAGAGATTCTTAAGAACCTGCCATCTCCTGGAGTCTGTGCCTACAAGATGAGCCAGG
This sequence comes from Mastomys natalensis, assembly GCA_021653895.1. Classification (NCBI taxonomy): domain Eukaryota; kingdom Metazoa; phylum Chordata; class Mammalia; order Rodentia; family Muridae; genus Mastomys; species Mastomys natalensis. The sequence goes on along the minus strand of JAJTUV010000309.1, from coordinate 517,974 downwards.
GCCGGCCCCGCCTCTCTCCTGTGCTGACCGCACCTGGATAAGCAGGAGATTTGCTCTTTCGTGTGCAATAGTTTAGACTTCAGTCATCTGGCTTGAGAAGGAGCTCTTTACTCTGAAAAATAAAAACTCAACTCCTTCATGATCACCTTTCTTTCTTTCTTTCTTTCTTTCTTTCTTTCTTTCTTTCTTTCTTTCTTTCTTTCTTCTTCTTTCTTTCTTTCTTCCTTTCTTTTAAAAAAGGCTCCTGTTCTCCCAATTCCTCTTCTGTGAAATAGGTCAGGTTTAGGAATCTACACTTTCTTACAAACGCCAAAGAGACAGATGAAGGTTTGGAGTGCTCTATGGAGGAAGAAATTAAGTCTGTGTGTGGTGGGCTCTTAGGTAGGAATAAACTAAACCAAGAAGTGTTCTGGGTAAAGAATCACAAAAGATTGACAAAAGTCACCCAGGACCCCAGCCCCTCCATCATCATGACCATTTTAACCTGATGGAAGTAAAGAGCATAGGAGTCCCGAGTGGTAGCTTTGGGGTCTCCCTGCCATTTACCTGCATCTCCTGAGACACAAGGAGGGATTACATCAGTCTCCCTGAACCTGAACCTGGGCCTCAGACTTATTTACACCTGTGTTTCCAGCCTTTCTCACAAGGACTACCCTGGGGGAAATTCCATTTGCCTTCCATTCCAACCCCTTTGGAGGTGTCCTGTAGAGAAGATTTTGTTGGGGAAAAGCCTGTCCCTCCTAGTCTTTTGTAGATAGAACAGAACCCATACTCTGGAGGGCCAGAGCACCAGCAGCCCCTTCTGTTCCTCCAGAACAGGGCTTCCCTGGGGAGATGCCACCTCAGATCCTGTGACATCTGACAACGGAGTAAGTCAACATGCAGGCTACAGAGAAAAGTCAGTTGATTATCCACACTCCAGAAATATTTCTTTTTAAGATTATTTTTATCTGTATAGGGGTTCTGCCTGCATGTGTGCATGTGCAGTATCTGTTCAGATGGCATCAATGCACTGCGTTTGTTCAGACCCCAAGAGACTAGGATATGGCATCAGACGACTAGAAACTGGAGTTAAAGAGTGTTGTAAATCCATCATGGGTGCTGGGAATCAAACCTGGGTCTTCTGAAAGAGCAACCAGGGCTGTGAGCCACTGAGCCATCACTAGCCCTAGGTACCAGCAATGTTACAGCTAATGGGAATCAGTCATTTTTCTCTATGTCCAGCAGGCCTCTTACAAACAAGGCAGCATTGGTCAAATATAAGCCACGAACCCTGCCTGACCTGTGTTGCTGGTAAAGTGGAGCTTTGGTCTCGGCGTATCTCCTTTTATGCTTTAATTTAGTCTGTGTTTATTTTCTCCACTGCCTCATTAAAAAAAATATATTGTTTGAAAGGATGAAGCCATTGAATGCATACCAAGAGCAGAACATCATGGAGATCTGACCCTGTAGAACCAGGGTCTGCACAAGCAGATAGCAGATGCTTAAAATACAGCCAATGAGCAGTAGGCACTATCAATAAGGTTATTGGGGACATAGCTGAGAGTCACAAAAAGAGACTTCAGTGGCTATGTGCATGCCGAGTCAGGTTCTGTGTTTGTTACATGGCTACGATTGGCCCAAGGGAAGACTCTGCAACTTTCTTGTATGCAGACATGACCTGGGAAGACACAAAGGCCATGCAGGAGAGAAAAACAGAATGGGTACCAAGAGTAAGAAGCTGACAGGGAAGTAAGCAAGGTCCAGCTATTTCTGTTGCCTCTCGAGCCATGGGTGTTGGCACAGCTTAGGATTTTCCCCCTGTTGATCCACTTCCCCAGACCCTTCCACACACACAGCAGAGCCCCACACCACTAAGCATTAAAGGTGACACTGCAATCTGTCTGTCACAAGGATCCTTCTTTCATGAGAGATTTGTGAAACCACAGATCCCTTCCATCTCTGTGTATGTTTGAGCTATTCACCCCAACAGTTCCCATCAGGCTAGCCCTGTAACCATAGATTGCATGTTATGACAACATAACGATTTTGTGGTCTCTCTTCAATAACTACACACTTCCTATTGAAGAGGGATATTGCATCCATCATAAATCCTTCCCCACTCAAGAGCAGTGTTTGTGTTCCAGCTCATTCCTACAGCTTTGCTTCTGGGAGGCTTCCAGCGCTCGCTCCCCCTTTCTCCTCAGAGAAGCTCTGCTAAACTGGCTTCTCGTACATTTTTTATTTGGCACTCCATTCACATTGCATGGAGTCAAACTTTTCTAAAATTACAGGCATCACCCCACAACCAAATGATGGGTACACACAGGCTATGTTTACGTGCTTAATCCCCGATTCGTGTCTGATGGGCTAGTACCATTTACTAAGTGTGTAGTAGTGGTTTTAAAAAGTTGCAAAATCTGTTCCCAGGCATAATTACTTCTCATTTCCAAAATGAGAGTGCCTGGCAGCTGGAGGGGAAACTGAGGCTCACTCTTGTTCCCAGCAGCCCTGGTGTCCACTGCCTGTCCCTGAGGAGGCTAAGCTGTCACTGCCTGAAGGCAAGGCCTCATAGCTTCTTTTATGCTTTCTTGGTTTTTCCTTGGTAGGAAATCCAGACCTCGACAGACATTAGAAATTTAATCACAGGTGAAAAGCATATCCCAGCATGCCTCCACAGAAATACAGAATCAAATTCTGAAAGCAAACAAACCATTGCTTTATTCCTCTCTCTCTGGCTCTGCTGGCGGGCTGTGAAGAAACTGGGTGTGTCGAATGAGGAGAAGGACTCTAGAACATACCATTATGATTATCTAATAACAACAGCAGTCTTCCTGGCAATGCCCTTTGAAAAGACTAAAATCATAAGGTTTCCTTTACATCCTAGCAAGTTTCTGAGGTGAAATAATAAAGCGAAAATACAAATGACTTCATTATATATCAGTGACCCTGGTTGCTTTAAGCTTTCTTAAAACCGTCACACTGGAAGCCAGCAAAAATGCTGAGTGGAGGCTTTAGGATCTTGTCTCTACTGTCATTTTTCACTCTTCTGGAGAAAGATGTTTAACAAATTTGGATAAATGTAAGTTAGGTAAGCTGATTCCCCCTTATAATAATTACATCAAAATGTAGTCACACAGAAAAACACCCCTAAAAACCCCAACAACAATGACTCCAATAAATTACTGCATAAATATCACCTTAGCAAACAGTCCAGAAATATATACAGTGGGAGCACCAGAGGCAGACCTCAGCCTCACACGGCATCAGTGGTAAGCCATTTTGCAATGAAATCTATGTTTAGAAAACAAATGTTTGCTGGTAAGACTTCATTTACTATGCACTCACATCTTACTGCTTTTTATTTTTTGAGAAGTTGTGCCTTTTTCTTTCAGATGGAAAATCTGGTTGTTTTTATTAAAATCAATATTACTTCTGCCGTTTATAGTTCCGTGTCTACAACTTTACAAAGCTTAAGAAAAGACAGAATGACTTGAGGCAAGCCAGGGAGATTTCCTAGCAGATACAGAATAGGAAAGAATGGGGGGAGGGGCACACCGGGATGAGCGAACAACTGAAGACACGAGGTGCGGCCCTGGGAAACTGTAAACCTATCATTCCTTCTTGTTTGGACACACACAATTTGTTCCTTAATCATTTTGCTTCCATACCCTCCAGGTCACTCCAGGTCTTGTCTGAGACCTTGTTGGCAAACCCTGAAGATTGTCAAGTGGAAGGCAATACTGCCCTTCAGATGTTCTGAGGCTTTGACTGGATGAGGCTCATGGGGTAGAAGGTGACCGGCAGAAGCCAATGAGAAGGAGGTGTCAGGTATTTGGTTCTGCTTTGTCTCTTGATTCCAAACGGAACCTCAGAGACATAGCACAAGGTTCTAGGTCTGCAACACACACACACAATTTTCCTCCCTCCTCCTTCATGTATGTAAGTATGTTTGTGTACATTTCTGTGTAGGTGTGGAGCCCAGAAGTCAATGTTAATTTTTTCCAATCACTCTCCACATTATTTTTTGAGACAAGGTTTCTCACTGAGCCTGGAGTCCACAGATCTGGCGAAGACTAATTGGCTAAGGGGCTCTAGTCATCCTCCTGTCTCCACCCCGTCAGTGCTAAGATGACAGCACAAGTCACTGTGTGCAGATACATTCCTCCACATCCAGTTTTATATGTGTGTGTTGAAGATCTGAATACAGATCTAAGGACCCTGGTAAATGAGCCATCTCCCTCAACTCTGGGAATGTAATAGCTTATTTCTCAGCTTCCTTGGAGAGAAAAAAAGAGGTTCTTCTACCAGAAGTTACTTTCAAGGAATGTTCTGGAAAAGAATGGTTTGTGTAGCTAACAATTCAGCCCTGGTGTAATGGCTGGCGTTTGCTCTGAACCTCCTTATCTAGGGTTCTTGGTCTTTCTATGGGCTAAGCTTCTACTCCTGCCCAGACTTCATGGTGCCCACTGATGTGTGGCTTTGCCTGACATCCCACAGCATCTGGAAGTGGGAGAGCATGCTTAGGCATTCTTGGTGGCAGATGGGTATTTTTAGCACTTTTAGAAGAGATTAGACTGTTTCTCATACAATCCATTCCTCACAATATTAGCACTTGTGTCTTAAGAGCACACAGCAGGGAGCTATTGTTAGAGAAGACAGCAGCAGAATAAAGTGGCTGAGTTAGAAGGGATGTGTGCATTCTCTGCTGCTGAAAATACCATCTACACATTGATTTCCAATGAGCTACCTCAAAACAGCCTTGCTCCGAAGGGCTACAAATGCATGAGGGTCCCCCAAATCCAACTTTAAATATTTGACCTTTTGTTTCAAAGACTAATGGGGAAGTCTTATCTGTGAGTTTCATCGGAGTTCTGCTGGCCTGTCACATCCAAGTTCAAATGCAACTTTAAAAAAAGACTCGTGTCAGAACAGTCTGGTCCTTCCTGATCGCCTCATTTCTTTCTGCGGTCTACCTCTCGGCTATTTACACCACATCTCACACATCACATTAGGGGATGGCCTTTGAAAGAAGTTTGTGGTCAATGTTAGGCAAAGAAAAAGGGTTGTTGTTGTCCAGGACTTCACATTTTCCATAGTATCCCCACAGACATGGGCTGATGGCACTCGAGCAAACAGCTGAGGCAGGAAGGTCACTCTCATTTGCCCTGTCCTCCCCTGAGGCAGGTCTTAGAGTCTTAGAACTTCATTCCAAAGGAACTGCTGTGGAGCAAAGAAATATGACCATCCTTGAAGACACAGACATGCCTGGAAGAATCTAGACAGATAGGACTTGTGAAGTCCCCATCCCACATCACATCGCCAAACCATGCCCATTCTCTCCCAGGTTTGCTTTACACACCATTCTCTCTTCAACCCAAAACATCAAAACACAGCAGTTCCTCTTCTGTGTATCTTCATTCCATGTCATCTAAAATGTAGGTACATCAATTTCTATCCTATCCTCTTATTAAATTCTTTGTATAAAAGATTTTATTTGCACAACTGTTTGCCTGCAGATATACATGTGTGTCATGTGCATTCCTGGTGCCCTGGCAGGTCAGAAGGCATTGGATTCTCTGGGATGGGGGTTACAGATGCTTGTGAGATACCATGCAGGTGTTGGGAACTGAACTCAGGTCTGTCTGTAGGAGCAATAAGTGCTCTCAACCCCTGAGTCATCTCTCCAGCCTAAATACTATCTTTTGTTATTGGAGCTTCAACCCTGAGCCCACTGATGGTAAAGAAAGATGTTTCTTTGTCCCTATGTTAGATAGTGTGTATAGGCAATATCTGAAGATAGATGATAGATAGATGATTGATAGATGATAGATAGGTAGATGATAGATAGGTAGATGATAGATGATAGATAGATTGATTGACTGATAGAATGTGAATTGGCTGCAGAACATTGGAGACTATTTTAAACAAGCATTTAAATACTAGAGTAAACCCCAACAGATTAGTTCAATAGACACAAATATGCTTTAAACAAAACATTCCAACCTACAAGAAATTTCCTTCTTCTACAAGGACAAATATTTGACTGTGTTGTATAAGCCCAATGAAGATAATATTGTGGTATTCTAGCATGTGTGTGTGTGTTGGGGGAGGGGTACGGAAGCCTGATTAAGACAATATTGTGGTAATCCAGCATGTGTGGGTCACGGGAAGGAACAGTCCACCCACAAAAGTCTGCCTTCCATCACATTGACATGGAATCTTTGGTGAGAATTATGCAGGACCCTCAGAGGCTTCTGCCTTGTTTCATTAATATTCATATATCCACTTGGTACAAACCATGGCCCAGCACCACAATTTCCATTACAAAGCCTCCGAAATGCCAGGAATAAGTCACGGCATTGTGTAGTCTGGGCAGGGCACTGATTTTCTCCATTAACCAGGCATACATCCTGACAACTTCCAGGAGAAAAACTGAATGAGTCAGGGTCAGGAATAAACCACAGCAGCGCACTATGTGTGTGAAGGAGCTGGGTCACAGGGGCTGGACAGTGTGCTATGTGTGTGGAGGAGCTGGGTCACAGGGCTGGACAGTGTGCTATGTGCGTGAAGGAGCTGGGTCACAGGGGCTGGACAGTGTGCTATGTGTGTGGAGGAGCTGGGCCACAGGGGCTGGACAGTGTGCTATGTGCATGAAGGAGCTGGGTCACAGGGGCTGGACAGTGTACTATTTGCATAGAGAGCCTGGGTCACAGGGGCTGGACAGTGTGCTATGTGTGTGGAGGAGCTGGGTCACAGGGGCTGGACAGTGTGCTATGTGCATAGAGGGCCTGGGTCACAGGGGCTGGACAGTGTGCTATGTGCATAGAAGGCCTGGGTCACAGGGGCTGGACAGTGTGCTATGTGCATAGAGGGCCTGGGTCACAGGGGCTGGACAGTGTGCTATGTGCATAGAGGGCCTGGGTCACAGGGGCTGGACAGTGTGCTATGTGCATAGAGGGCCTGGGTCACAGGGGCTGGACAGTGTGATATGTGCATAGAGAGCCTGGGTCACAGGGACTGGGATTTTTGTTAATGTTTTGCAGTCTTTAAATAGAAACACTCCCAAAATCCATTTCATCAACATATAGCAAAAGAAAATTTCAACTCATTTACTACTAACTTCATTTACATGTGGTGCTGGGGGTGGGATGGGGTCTTGTGTATGCTGGGTAAGCACTGACTACTGAGCTGCAGTCTCAGCCATCCTTTTTAAAACAAAAAACAACAACAAAAAAAAATCTTTTTATTTTGAAACAAGACCTCACAAAGTTGCCCAGGTTAGCCTTGATTTTACTCTATAGGAAAGGTGGGACCTGAACTTGGGGTCCTCCTGTCTCAGTCTCCCAAATGGGGTTACAGGATTCTCATGTTCTTACATTATTGCCTAGTCGGAATAAAAGCATAGCTAAGAAATAAATTTAAAGCTACAGGTGTAAGACAGGGTTCTGGCTTGTGGTGATCTTGTTGACACCCTGTCCGGCTCTTTTTTGCATTCTAGTTCTGGTAAATTGGATGCAGATCTCCTTAGCTCAATACTGTCTTGAGAATTTGCTCAACTCTGCATTTCTGCATAAGATATGAAGGCTTAGAGCATTATAAGCCAGGAGCATAGATTAAAGAATTTAGCATACTTCATACACCTCGAAATTTCCTGATGTTTTGAAATACTTGGATGCCTTTAATCCCAGCATTTATGAGGCAAAGACAAGCAGATCTCTTGAGTTCAAAGCCATCCTGGTCAACAAAGAAAGTTTCATGGCAGTCAGAGCTACACAATGAGATCGTGCTTCAGAAGAAATGAAACAAAGTGTTAGCATGTCTTCAGAACCTGTGAGTGCATCTATTGAAGGGAAGAAAGATAAAAAGGACAGGATAGGACAGGACCACTCTGAAGCATGGTGGGGGCGAAGGGTTATTATAAATATGTGGATACATATATGTACACACACACACATACACACACACACATACACACACACACACACACACACACACACACACACACACACACACACACACTAGAGCATAGCCAGAGGTAGACACATCTGGGAGAGTCTGGAATGGACATGACCCTGAGCCATGTGGGGAGACAGAGTAGGGAAACAGAGCAGGGAAATGGGGGAGCCAAGTGCAGCAGCCAGGAGGCCATAGGTACAAAAAGGGCCAAAATGTCTGCATTAGTCAGGGGAGAGCCTCCTGTGTAAGGGCAGGGTAGGAGGTGAGGGTGGGCCAGCCATACCCTGTAAAAGGTGGGGACTGGAGGATACTGGGAGAACCTGGAGGCCAGGTCTACTCTGATACATTAAATAAGGGCCTCAGCCATTTGTCCTGGGTTTGAAACTTAACGACTGCTATTTGAAACTAGCATGTTAAGATGATTTTGAAACGAAGCGTCATCATGAAAAACGGAGAAATACAAGTATACTCAGATTTTTAAAGCCATCAGGAGCGGGTAATTATTGAGATGACTGACAGGAGCCTGTTGTAGCTCTCTTCCAACAGGACGTACTGTGGCAGGCAGCAACATCGTCATCCCAGGGGAGACTCAGAGGCCTCACCTTTCCCTGAGTTGAGAGACGCTTGGGTTGCTTTTCCTCCTTCCCTTCCCTCCCTCCCTCCCTCCCTCCCTCCCTCCCTCCCTCCCTCCCTCCCTCCCTTCTTTCTGAAGGGGTGGCGAGGCCTCCAATGCTTAGGCTTGACTCAGCATACACAGATGAATAGATCACATGGCTTAATTTAAGGGACCATCTCCCAATTCTTTTCTAGCTTTTTCCATATTGAGATGAAGGTAAAAACCTGACTTTTCTGAACCTTGTAAGCAAGGTCTCTATCCTGAGGTTTCTGAACAGCCACTCATATGTTCACTAGATTCTGATGTCCCCAAAGACCCAGAACTTCTAAACAGGTCCATTAAGACCTCCTTTGCACCAAAGTGTGACTCTGGCCTCGCTTTCGTGAGCACGGGAGTACAGGCTGTGCTGGTGTCCTTACTGAGTATCTCAAGCTAGTGAAACTTGAGAAAACTTAATTCGACATGACACCTCTACTAAATTGCCACCAGAAGCAATCATTTTGATTAAATCACAGCACTCGTAGAATTCACATTTAGTAACAAACTAAAAGACCCGAAGCTCTCTGCTGCTGGGACATGGGTCCCTGTGTGCTCACACTATTGTGTAATCAGAACATGGCTAAGGAAACGATTTCAAGGGTTGCCCTCCAGCAAAAAGGTTCACAAACTTTTTGTGGCTTTGGGGGGAGGGTTATAAAATACATTGCTGGTCATGGTAGTGGGGTGTCTGTCTGTCTTCCAAAGTCTCTCTGTCTCACGTATTTGAGAACCACTTTGAGTACAGCTACACAGATGCTGCTGGAGTCACTGCATACGCAGCCGGTGGGTCAGTTGAGTTTCTTATTTTCTTGACATCTAAAGATATCTGCAGAAGGTCAGACTCTCTGCATTGTGTCGGCAGAGGCCATGTCCCTGTGTAAGAACTCTGCTCGCCTCAGCATGCAAGGGGCTTTAGGGAGAAGAACCTGTGGCTTTCTTTCTCTTTTGATTCACAAACTTCTGGGCATACAGTGAGGTCAGGTCTTAGGAAAGCTGAATGTGCAGTGTGACTTTTAAAGGGAGACCCGTGCAGACCTGGAGAGACAGCTCAGTGGTTAGGAGCACTGGCTGCTGTTGCAGAGGACTTGAGCTTGATTCCCAGCACGCACGTGGTAGCTCACAATCATCTGTTTTCCAGTTGTAGGGGATCTGATGCTCTCTTCTGACCTTTGTGGGCACCAGGCATTCATGTGGCACACAGACATACACGCAGGTAAAACACCCATATGTGTAAAATAAAAATAAATACATCTAGAATGTGGAAGACAGGCAGACAAAACTACAGAGACAGAGAAGAAGAAAGAAGGAAGAAAGAAAGAAAGAAAGAAAGAAAGAAAGAAAGAAAGAAAGAAAGAAAGGAATGCAGAAAATCCACAGCAGAAGAGCAACATCTAGTAGTAGCAAAGTTCTGTCCTTTTCTTCCTAAAAATGGGATAAACTTCCGTGGCAGCTCGCTCGCTGCCACTGAATATATTTACTGCCCAAAGGAGGTAAGCGCCCTGCCAGGCTTCTGCCTGCCATGGAAGAGATCTGGCCTTCCTTTGCATAAACTCTTCCCAAGGAAAAGAAAAGGGAGCACCACAGTTTCATCTTGGGAATCCTAGCTGGATTTAAGTAGGATGTTAAAATGGATTTAGGTCGAAGCAGGGAGAGGTGAACGAATTCTTAGCGCTCCTCTCACTTAACTGAATGTCCCCAAGCCTGGCTTCTTATGACTGAGGCACTCGAGCAGCCTTCTGAGCTTAGATCCCCAAAGGAATCTGATCCAGACTCATGAACTAAGGGTTAATGTCTGTTAATATTTACATAGACTGAAGACCGACATTTGATCTACCTTCAGCCAATGTGATGGTCAAGAGGAGACTTAAGCTAATTCTCTGTAGACTCGGCTGGGCCAAGGGCGGTTTGGAGTGGCAGTGCTGATAGGAGAAGACTTCACTCTGAAGGGCTGCAGAGGCTTTTGCCTCCCATCATGGGGCCTTGACAGAGGGCCCCACCCCTGTGATGCCTGGGCAGCTGAGTAAAGGTGAAGATGGACTGCATTTCCAGTGTTCTTTTTAGCAGCTGAGAGGTTAATGAAGTGAGTCCAAGTTTCAAGTGCCAAACGCAGCAGGTGGCCTACTTTGCCGCCACTGCCTCCAAACCCATGGTCAAGTACAAGGCAGCCATTATTTCTTCAGTGACCCTGAGAATGTTTCTCATGCCTGTATTGTTTTCTAACTTTGGAAGAAGCACCAAATAAGGACGGCTTTTGGTTCAAGGTAGGAGCCATGACTATTTATATGACCTCACTCTTTCTTACATAATATAACAAACAGACCTCTTAGGTCTGAAACAGAAAGAGCCAAATTCTGCCTTTAGACAAACATGTGCTGATGCCATTGAAGTCAGAGTGACTTGGCTCTCAAGTAGCTGAGGGCAAACGTTCCCCTTGAGCAAGGATGCAACGAGTAAGTCAGGGTTTCCCAGCCCAGAAAACGGAGCTCTGAAAATGAGCCACCAGAGGAGTATGAAGAAAATGTTTTTAAAGCCCTAACCAGCAAATATTTTCCATCCTGGGAGAAGTAGCCTCTCTCCCTTCCGAGATGACAGCATGTAGCCTTTGAGAAGCACACCAGACAGACTCCTCTCCAGAGACCATCTGAAACGTCTTTCTGTAAGCCTCGGATGCAGGTGTGGACCAAAGAGCTCACCCTCCTGTTAATGCAGCCACTTCCCTCCCCTTCATCTCCTGGGAAGATGCAGATCTGGCTTCAGAGCAACAGATGAGTTTAAACTCTCACTAGTCAGCTCATTGCTCCCACGCTACATAGACATTTTATAGGAATTGATCTTGATTTGGTTTGTACATAGATTTATTTACTTTCTTGTTCTCAAAAGAATTTTAAATACATACATGGGGTCATGAGGACTGCTCGCATTGCCCCATTTTATTAAATATTATTGCCCCATTAAAATTAAATAAATATTACACACACAGGCGTGTGTGTGTGTGTGTGTGTGTGTGTGTGTGTACCAATGTGACCTTGGGTAATTTTTACCAATTGATGGTAACTGGAGTTGAAAATAATCAAATCTATTGCTCAAACTATCCAATTTTAATTTTTCAAGTAAATCTCAAGGTTGACAGGGAATCTTCTTGGGGACACTGTGAGCTAGTCAGGCTTTTGTGATGTCCTCCTGAACCTTATCTACAGATGTTCAGGAAGGATTGAGAGGCATAGGTTTCCAGGTGCAGAGATGACAATAAAGTCCCCTTCACCTTCACCTTTGTCCACCCCAGTGCACCCTCTACCTGCTCTGATGGAGAATAAAGGCAACTGCATTTAAGGGGGATTTACACACACTAAGACTCAGAAAATAAAACACAAAGCCAGCAAAGCTTAGTGTCTTCTGATGAAAAGCAAACACCACCACTGAGAAGCAGCAGCAGCTGGTGGCAGCGTCATGATGCTCTTTACCTCCCCCCCCCCCCATCTTCCCACTCACCACTGGGGTCCCTAACCCACACCTTTCGCTCTGAAGCCTAATTTCCAACTTGAACTCTGCTGAATCCTTCCTTGAGGGATCCATTCCAGACTGGGTTCTAAGCCCTGATAGTCCAAGCTCCAATCTCATGCCTGCTGACAACCGGCTCATTGTTATAGCCACCAGCACTAAGATGGTGAGACTTGCCCTGAGACAGGTCTGGATTCTAGCTTCAATCACAGTGACTGCCAGGTTCCAGAGGACTAAGCTCAGGTCACATGTTCAGTAAAGTCCAGGACTCCAGTGTTGACACTCAAGACTTCACAATCTTGTCCTGGGTTCCCAAGCAACTTCTTGTTCTAGATGCTTTCGCCAACTCTACGTCAGTGTAGACTCTGCCTTGGCTCATTCTGCCCTTCAATCTGGAAGGATACTGCCCATCTCTACTTCAAGAGCAATCTTGTACTTGGCATTTGACAAATTTAATGAACATTAAAAGAAGACTTAGGAAGTCTGCTCCACAAACTTTGCACGTCTCTCTTAATTCATTCAACTCTAAATATTATTAGCCCCATATTGTTTTTTTTATTGGTTTGCTTGTTTACTGTGTTGTGTGTTTGTACATATGTGTCTGCACATGAGTGCACGTATGTGCCAAAGCACGTGTAGAACTCAGAGGACAACTTGCAAGAGTCAGTTCTCTCCTTCTACCTCGTGGGCCTTGAAGATCAAACTTGGGTCATCAGGTTTCATAGCAAGTGCCTGTACATGCTGAGCAGACGTGCTAGTCCTCAGACCAGCTTGAAAGACGAGGAAGGAGAGGCATAGGGACACACTCTCATTTCCTCATTGATTTCTTCTTCTCCATGAGTTCCATGCCTTTGGTTGTGTCTCTTTTATGTCCTCAGTATTTTGATCTTTGTGAGTTTTTTTCATCTTTCCTGATAGGTGTGAAGTTCCTACGAAACAGAATCCACACCAGAGTCTACTTTGTTCCCCATGGTTCACTCTACCCCGGATCACTCCTGAGTGCATGCCTGTCAATATTCATGGGTGGAGAAAAGCAAACGAGGAAGGACGAGAACCACTCAGCTTAGGGACTTCAGCTGGCGTGAGGGGACACCCCATCCTCTGTTCCTACCCCTAAGTGCTTGCAGCCACTCTTGCAGGTAGCCTTGCCACACAAAGCGTGTCTTATGAGATGGGCAGGACTGTGGTCAGTCTCTCCTTTGTTCTTTCCACACAGGGGGTAGTGGCGACGACAGAATGTCAGGGCTGAAAGCCATGGCCATGACAACTGCAATTATTGTTCAGCACAGACTACTCACTTCCATCCTGTATTGAAATCCTGCACATGTGACCTTATGGCTCTTACTTTACAGATGGGAACTGGGATTCAGCAAGGCTCAGTCATTTGGCCAAGGTTAAAAGCTGTTAGAACACAGCAAGGAGGCTTGAACGAGTTCTGCCATGCCAGGATCAGTTGGCTGCATCCACTATAACAGCAATATCTCTTTTGGCTCCTGTGGTGCCAAAAAAGGCTAGTCAGCTGAAACCATTCATTCTGCACTTCCTGGATGCTCTTTGTGGCTTGGCCTTTTAAGTGAAAAGACACACACACACACACACACACACACTTCTTTCAAGAAACTAGCAAACAGCAACCTATTCCCCCATAATTCAAAGAGTCTAGAAACACAGTGGATGGCGAACATATAAAAATACTGAGACAGGAGCAGGGAGGTGACTTAGGTGGTAGAGTGCTTGCCTCAGGAGGATGAGGGCCTGAATTTGGACCCCTAACACACCTGTAAAAAGCAGGGTGTAGCAGCATGGACCTGTAATCTTAGTGCTGGGTGTGAGCTGAGATAAGAGAATCCTGGAAGCTTGCTGGTCAGCTGGTCTAGCTGAATCAGTAAGTTATGTGTTCAGTGAGAAACCTTGTCTCAAAAATGAGACAGAGAGTGACCAGGGAAAACATCAGACAACCTCTGCATATATGCACTCACAGACACATGTACACACACACACACACACACACCACACACACACACACACACCAAGACAGTCATGGGATAATGGAGCATACAGGGGTGGGAGACCCTCAGAGAGACTTGCTTGGAGTCAAAAAAGCAGAGAGAAACATACGTTTTGTTTAAAAGCGTGTACTTCATTAACCTGTAAAGATTTGTTGGGCCACAACACTCAAGGCACCCAGAACCTGGCCACAAAACCAAGTCTGTGGTCTGGGCGTAAACTGCATATGTTCTTTACACAGGGAAAGTGGTTTTCTTCCACCTAGGGAAGGGGACAGGCAGGGAATCCCTCGAGCTGCAGCACACTTCCTCATGATCCAGCTCTGACTCATCATGCCCGGAGTGCAGTCTGTCACTGTGGGATTCTCAGTGCCGTGTTCTGTATGCAGCAGCAAAGTCATCTTCCAGGCTACTATGTGACAGACAGATCCTTTGCCTCGTTTCCATGGCTCTCATCAACACCTACAGAGGCTGAAACCCAGCATTGACAAAGGATTAAATGAAGACCAGAAGCCCCATTGGATGTTCTTTGTCAGCTGATTTCAGCCTAGCCTGACACTGGGTACCCTGTTCTGGTCAGAGTGACCACTGGTTTGTACTATTCTTCCTTGAGAGTCTGGTATTCTGGATGACCCTTGGGGGATGGCAACAAGATGACTTCTCTGAGGGACTCTGATTTGGGGATGCACAAACAGTCTCTTTGCTGAGGCTTTTGGAATGAACAGAATGTGCAAGGGGAAAATGTAGGTGAAGGGTCCAGGGAGTGTCCTGTTTTGTTCAGATCTAACAGAAATCCAGGTAGTTACCACAATCCGTGCAGCCTTGCCAGCTCCCACTTCCCCACAGAAGATTTATAACTACGGTTCTCTTCAGATTGACAGAAGGCAAACCATGACCTAATCAAAATATACGCTCAAAGTCTGGGGAAATAGCTCAATTGGCAAAGCGTGTGACACACTAGCATGGAGACCTGAGTTCCAACCCCAAAACCCATGTTAAAAGGCTCAGCTTGGCATAGCATATCTGTAATCTCAGTGCTAAGGAGGTAGAAATGTTTAGATCCGGGGATTTACTGGCCATCCGGCCTTGCTGAATATGCTACCTCCTAAGGATATTAGAAGGCATGAATGAAGAGTGATGGTTCAGAGAATAAACAAAGTGTCCTAGAAATGTCAGCCAGTCTTAGAATTTCTTTTGTATCTTCTTTCAAGAAACATTTATTCAAGGTTACAGGCTGCAGTTTGGTTATGGGGGAGATGTAAAAGCTAGAGGAGAAAAACAATTACTGATCTGGAATTTGGGGGAAACTTAGACCCCAGATCCATGCCTTCCCTAAACACGGTGGCCAGGCTGGGCAGTAGAAGTGTCCAGATACCTAGGGTATCTGTTAGGGAATGAGGAAAGGGTCTCTCCATCATCTCCCTGTCTCCTAAGACTAATGGTTCATAAAATGGCTCCTTTATACTCTTCTTTCTTGCTGTCACCTGCTGTTGCAAGGGTGTCACCAACCTCTTTGGGGATTTCTGACGTTGGGCCATCTCACAAGGCGTGGTACTTCACCCCTGAAGACTGAGTGATGTGGGTGGCAGAGGATGCTTTGGAAGGAGGAAAGATCCTGTCCACTGGCACGTGGAGTGTTTGTTTATTGGCAAATGGGACATTTTAGTAGTGCTTGAGAGAAGGATTAGGAGAGTAGGAGGGTAAAACACATGAGGCGTGCAGTGAAATGATGGGCAGCTCCTGAGTTCAAAGTCATGTCAGGGTGGCACCGTAGGAGATGAATCTGGTGGCAGTTGCCAGCAAGGAGGATGAGAGAAGAAGACATCATCAGGGATGAGGGACGGGAGGTGAGAGGCAAGAGCCAGGTAGGCCTTGTCAAGACTCTCAGAGCCTTCCCGATCTGATGTAGCTGTCTCCATTTTGAAAGAGACACACTGAAGCTGCACAGAGACAGTGCCCACTCACCACATGCTAAGGCACCTGCCAAGTGACCCAGGAGACAAGAAAACAGTCATGAGACAACTGTGACAGAAGAGTCACTGTTTACCTGAAAGTCACTGATGAGACGGACAGCGAGTGACAGCAAGAGAGAGGGAGAGGTGCCACCAGAGCCTCAGGAATCTTCACACACAGGCAACAGAACAAGTCTCTCCCTGCTCCTCAATCAGATGTCCATCCTGGCCACTGGGTTTCAGGCATGGACAGAGGAGAGCATGAAGCCAATGCCGCTTTGTGCCTGGAACTTTGACCTACAAACATGAGTTCCCAGAGGAGAGAAGCCTGGTTTCCAAGCTCTGGCCCCAGGTCAGAGAGTGATCTACCTACTATTGGTATCAGAGCCTGGGTCTGTCACAGCAGCCTGCACATACCGCCATTTCCATTCTCAAGATAAAGAAACTGGGTCAAGGTCACTGGGTGAGTGAGCAACAGACGAATTCATCGTGAAGGACTTCTTGGATTTGAAAACCTTACCCTCACTCCCAAGTGTTCTCTGGGTTGGTGTGCCTCGATTGGTTTTAATAGATTGGGCTAAAATTTCACCTCAAAATAAAGAGCATGAAATTAGAAATAAAGCATGGACCTTCAATATCTGTTCAAATCTCATTTATTACTATAGTAGTAGTAGTAGTAATGTGTGCACATGTTTGTGTGTGTGTGTATGTGTGTGTGTGTGTGTGTGTGCAGGTGGCACCCATTCAAGAGTGTATAATGGCCAGAGGTAGCTGCTAGGTTTTATACTGTGTCTGGAGCTTGCTAAGAACTAGACTGACTAGCTAGCAAGCCCTGAACATCCCCCTGTCTCCAGCTCTCAGCACTAGGATTATAGGCTCATACCTCCACACCTGTTCTACTGCCCCTCTTGGGTCCTGGAGATCTGAACCCAGGTCACCAAGCCTATACAGGAAGTTCTCTCCCGACTCTGTCATCAGCTCCAGCCCTAAATCCTATTATTTGTTATTAATGACTTCTGAAATTGGGCCTTGCATGAAAGGTGAAAAGTTGGCTTAAGTGTTGATTTATTTCTCAGTTAACTAATAAAATGCCATTCTGCACAAGTTTAAAAAAAAAAAAACAAAGGACCACTGAAAAAAATGTCACACTTGCCAAGTAGTGGTGACACATGCTTTTAATCTCAGCACTTAGGAGGCAGAGGCAGGCGGATCTCTGAGTCTAAGGCCAGCCTGGTCTACAGATCAAGTTCTAGGACAGTCAAGGCTCTTACACAGAGAAATCCTGTCTTGCAGGTGGACTGAGGGGTGCAGGGAACTTAAGTTACAGCACATTCGTATAGGCTTTTCTTAACAACCTCACTGTGAAATACTATTCTGTCTGAAAGTTCTCAAATACCCTGTTAACATGTTCCAGTATCAATAGGCGTCTCTGTACATTAACCCCCCTGTAGCTGCTTATTGAAAAAGTTGAAAGAGAAGAAAGAAGAAAAGAAGGAAGGAGGGAGGAAAGCAAGGAAGGAAGGAAGGTATCACACTAGTTTATCTTTTTCTTAAAACTAAGAGTCTACCTCTTTAGGACCTTCTCCCGGGTCTCAGGACTTGTCCCATTCCATCAACAGGGAGTATCCATACATTTGAAGAACAGTGGCAACTGAAGGGTTAATGTCCAGTGTCGATCACACTGGAATCATTTGTCTTCTCAGTTAAGTGCCTCTGACAATGGGTACTATTTATATGCTAGCAGCATCTGGCTCAGAATGGAAGCTAATACAATGATAATAAATACAATAGTCATGCAATTGGTTAGCAGAAGAGCATCCAGAACGATCAGAACGATCAGGCTGCCAAGGCTGCCCTCAGTGGTAGCTGAGGAGACGTGGCCACTGATCAAGAGGCTCAGGCAGGAAGCCCTGCCTCAGAGAGCTGCTGCACACGGCATTACCCATAGATCTCTCCTCGATCGGCCCCCACCAGCAGACAGAATGCTTCTGAGGTGCCCTCCAATCATTTGCTATTTTATGCCATGCTCTGTAATGAGCAAGGGGTCAGTCTTCCTCAGACATAGGTGTCTGAATCTCCACCAGAGGACCTAACATCAAAGTCTCTTACTAAGTTCAATTGAATAAAACTGGAAGCAATTTGTCCTATAGGTAACTCCCTGAATTTGGGGGTTCATACTCTGACCTCTGTTTCCTTATTAGCAGCAAAAGCAGTACAGTCACTCAAAGCAAGGTTAAGTCAGACTCTTCCATCAGCCTGAAACATCGCCCAGCTAGTTCTTTCAGTCTGTTGTGAGTTTGGTCAGCACGCCTTCATTGTTGTAGCTCCAGAAGATTCTCAGAAATCAAGGTGGATGGTGATTAGCCAAGAATCAGTAAGGACCAAGGAACCGAATGCAGCCAGCACCACCTGTAAATCTCCATGGCCACCCATCTTTTCTGCCCTCTGCTCCAAACTGAGACTGAGCCCTCAGGGTGGAAGACACAGCCATTAATCCTGATAGTTGGGTCAGATGAAATGCCACTGAATTACAGTGTTGCACAGAAATCCAGAGAGAAACCTTTTCTAGTTGGTCTGGCAGCCATCAGCTGTTCCCCCATTAATTGGAAAAAAATCATCTGTTATGCTGTAGAATAAAACACCTCAGAAAATCCAAACTAAAGCCATAAGGAGTGTGCTAGAGCGCTGTCTTCTGGAGTGAGGTAGGAAGCTTGCTCTTTCCCACGGAGCTCATGTTCTGGCGTATTTATCTTTGGGATCGGCATTCTCTGAGTAAACAGGGATCGAACAATCATACCTGCTTTATGATTCCAAGCATGCCACGTTAGCATAAGTTGCAGCACATTCCTATGGCTTTTATTGCAAAAGATAACACAACCACCTCACTGTAAAATAGTATACTGCCTGAAAGTTCTCAAATACTTCTGTTAAAATGTCCCAGTATCTACAGGCATCCGTACATTTCTCCCTCCCGTTGTTTGTGCTCAGATGCAGAGCTTAGACACAGAATAGATAAAGATCGCCATCTTTCCAGAGTATTTTTCAACCAAAGAGACAAGAAACCAACCTAAAACACACTGGGCTTTATTATATTTCCTGTAAGTTTTATTTCCCTACATCCTAATCTCACACCAAGAGATACACAGCTGTAAATAAAGCTTGGCTGGGGGGTGTGGCTCAGTAGTAGAACGCTTGCCAGGCAAGGACAAGGTCCTCAGTTCAATCCCCAGCACTGCAAAACAAACAAGCAAGCAAGCTGAAGCATGTTCCTTCCAGAGACATGGTTTGGTTTTTTCCCTTCATCTTTCCAGCATCTCTCTAGAACAGGGACTGCAAAATGTGCTCTGCTGCTCCACTCCATATGGTTCTCCTTTGTTTATTTCGGGGTCAGCTCGGAAGGGTATTTCAGTTCTTTGAACTCAGTTTCCTTGCTTGAGCAAAGAGGAGGAGAGAGGAAGCAAAAGAGAGGAAGGGTTGGGAGAGAGGAAGTGTGCATTTGTGAGAGCCTGTGAAACTAGTTCTGCCCAGCTTCCCTCAATTAGCCCAGGCCCCAGTGAGAATGACTAGGTGGCTGGGGTCTACTCTCTCCTCTGCCTGGCTCAGTCTTCTATCACACACACAGTGTAAGTGTCCTGATATGGTGGCCAGCAGTGTCTTGTACAACATAGCTGGCTGTCGCCGATATAAAAGCAATCCTTTAACTTTAGCATAATGAAGATGGGTTCAATGTCATTTAAAGTATATAACCATAAAAAGTTTATTCTCATACCTGAAACATACGTACATACTTACAAATATACGAGTGCTTACTCCTCAACAACTTGGTATAGTGACAAAGCCTTGTCTTAGGAGAAGGGTCTGCTGCCTGGAACTCTCAATCATCTTCCCTAAATAAAACCAAGAAACGTACAGAATCTGCCTTGATTTTTATGATTTTTTCCTCAATCCGTTAAGTTTGTTCGTATTTAATTTGGCCCTGTGTTTTAAAGAAAACTCACTGTTAATTAACAAGTCTTTCTGAGGTAACAATGGTTTTCAGAGAAATGACTATTCATCCCACACTAACACTTCCTTTGATCAAACACTCTTCAGTTACATGTGTTAAACAGAGCAAGAGCAACTGGTGTAAACAGGTTTAGGAGCACACAACTGTCCACAGTCCTCCAGTGCAGCTGGTGGTGGGATAGTAAAGGTGCCCCTGGAGAGCACTGAACTCAGTAGACCACAGACAAAGACTGGTGTGCATGTCCCTTAGAGAGAAGAGAGAGCACAGGTGGATTGGTAAACAGATTACATGAATTTATTCTGCACCTCATCTAAGTCTCAAAGAAATAGCTAATGATCTATTCTAACACTGGGGATAAAGACAGACAGAAAGACAGACACACACGCAAAGGGAAAGGGGGAAGACAGGGAAAGGGAGGGGGAAGGGAGGGGGAGGGGAGGGGAGGAGGAGAAACAAGAAACCTGACCAGAAGGACAGAAGGCTTATATAGCTTATAGGCTGGCCTTTAACCCTATGGCTTGCTATAAGCTTGCTGAGTGATTCTGTCTGTCAATTTTTATGTTATAGAGTACTGACCTTCAAAGGCGGGAACCCTGCTTTCAACAGACCAGAGGCTGAAAGGCGGAATACAAACTTCTCTCGTTGGCATTGTGTTTCTAGTGCTTCCCGCGGTGTGGAGGTTCATGTTATATTCTGAGATTCTGTGACTAAAAACTTTAATCTCTGAAATTCTGGCTGAGTTGAAAAATGAGCTTTCCTTGCTTTAGTTCAGTGGGTGTGACCTCAGACCATCGGATTACTTATTATTGCTATGACATGAGCTCAGAGAAAAATGTTTGGGTAAAACATACTGAAGCTAGATCTAGTGTCAACGTTGAGTACATACTGGCCAGTTTTACCTCAAATCCCTTGTAGCTCTGAGGGATGGCATATTTAAAGAGCCTTCATTTAGCTCTTGAGTTTTACTTATTTATAACTTATTATTTACATCCCATCTCCTTCCATGAAGGATTTGAGGCAGCATAGCTCTTCAGTTAAACTCACCCCAAATCAGTTCAGTCATCTCTCTCTCTCATCCTGCTAGGTCCAACTTCAATTGAGACGTTTTCCCAGTGTGATCAATTAAATTGAACTCCTGTGGTCTGGACCTCTTCCGCTGACAACAAAGGCTGCACAGAGGCAGAGTCTGTGACCTTTGGTTAGCTTCCTGGTGTAAGGAAGCACAGGAAACCCTGGTGGAACTTCGCAGGGCAATCCCCTTGGGTGTGCAAAGCCTCTCTGGAGGGCAGTTTACAGTATGAAGATTACCCATCAGTCAGAGTCATTAGCAGTGCCACACCTGTGCAGAGGGAGCCAAGGCCATGAGACTTGGTTTCTCCTATGTATACACACTCCCATCAAGTCCAACTCAGGGGTGCAGAAAACCCACAGGAATCATCTCAACGTACTACTGATCCTTCTGGGTTTCATAGGTACCTAACTTTGCCACAGCTCACCACCTGCCAGGTGATGGTTTCAAAGAGCCTCAGGTGACAGCTGCCTGCCGTATGTGACTGCCAATAAAAGGCCTGGAGTATCCTGGTGCCCAGAAGTCACTTCTCTCTACCTTCTCTGGGTCCCCAAACCCCTGTTCTTGGCTCTTCCTCATGTGAATTGTCACTGCCAATCTCAATTTGCACTTGATATCTCTCTTCTCCTCCATAAGCACTGTGTGCAATCATGTAACACACTCAGGGAAGATGAGCATGTGTAGGAATCTTCTCTTTGAGAGAAAAAGTGTTTGGTACCTGATTCATGGTTGCTGAGGTAAAGGCTGCCCTCAGAACAGAGATCCTTCGGGCCAGCTGGAGATGTTTTGATATTAGCAGGGACATAGTTGAGACACACCCATCCACACTCACTCACAAATCCTTCTGACACCAAGAACAGACATCTGGGAATAGCTGGCTGAATCTTTGTGTGTGAGATGCAGTCACGGAATAGCACAAAGCCGGCTGGCATGTACAAAGAAAGAATTCATAACTCACACAGGTTCAATAAAGACTGAAGCCAGTGCCCGGACCCAAGTGCCACCACTGACCAGGGTGGGGGTGACCTTCAAAAGTGAGAAAAATCAAGGATAGACTCCCAGAGGGTCTATGTCATACTCTGTTTTTCTCTGCTAATTAGCACTCCATTCTAGCTAGCTAGCTAACCGATTATAGACTTTTAAACACAGCAGATGCACCCAGGCACAGATTTTAATTCCACAGAAATAAAATGTTATCAGAGAAAAAAACCCTGAAGATCTGAAACGTAAGTAGGAAAGAGATGTTTTTCTAAAGTTTTCTAATAAGACAATGTAAGTAAATTTGTATCTTTCTCCTCAATAAAAATGTCTATGTAGACCAAAAGATAAGATTTTAATTGGCTATTTAGGAGGCACCCAGAACTGAAGATCGAACTGTGTTAGCATGTTCAAAGCCCTGTGTTTGACCACAAGCACTGCCACAAACAAACAAACAAACAAACAAACAAACAAACCATAAATGAACTTCCAAAAATGTAGAGCTATCATTATTATTACAACCTTCATGGACAGACCAGGAAGCTAAGGCTCTAGGTTAGGGGTGGGAGCTGCTTTCCTGGGGATTAAATCTTGGATGTTTGGGCTAAAGTCCATGGTGCTTCTCACTCCCTTGTTCATGAGACAGAGGACTGACTAAATTTACAGACAGAAAGCCCTCGTGGAGCTCACAAGAGATCTGAACGGCACGCAATTGCTTGGCTTGCATGGCCTCTCCATGTGTGCACACAGAAATTCAGGTTTTAACAGGCAAATGATTTTGTAACTAAAAGGACTGGAGACATCTGCCTGCATATCAAGTCTAGGATAAGCCATTCAAGGTTGCAGGTGGAAAGTCCTATAGGAATCCTACTTATAAGACGGCTGTACAAATGCTGTTCACGGGGACAGCTATTAGACATAATGAGACTCTAAACAAGAAAACCGTAGCTCTGAACTGGGTATTTTCTCCAGGCTTTCCATAAAAGCATGTAAAGTGGGTAAGCCAGCCGAGCAGAAAAATGGGTCGTAATGACTGGATTTTCCACCGGCAGATCAAGGTACTTCTCTCCGGCTGTAGTTCTGCACTCTCATCATGGAGGAGCAGTTGGTAGCAGTTTCATTAGATGTATGTCCCTGACCCTTTCCTTCCTGAAACAAGTGACACAGTTTCTCACAGGAGCCTGGTTTCCTCAATTAAAACATGAAAAAAATTAAAGTTGTGCCTCCACCCCATGATCATCCAAGAATGAAAGGAAAAGAGGTGTCGATTTCTGAGTTTAGACACTAGTGAGGTCTCAGAAACGAGAACTGCCATGTTCCATTGAGAGAGGGGGCTTTAGGACAAGGGCCCTTTTGGAATTCTTCTACAAGAGCCATTTCTTCATAAAGGAATTGGAGTCGTGACAGTGCTGAAGGGCTTTGAGAGAAACCAGGCAGTGATACAGCCTGAGTACTTTGCATGCTAAATTTCCAGAGTTGAGTGCTTCTTGCACTAACCTCTGGGGCTCTTGACTTTGTTGAGACAACCAAGTGTAATGTCCCAACCAATGTTTGTGGGGGGTGGGAGGATGGGTTAAGTCACTGGGGGTCCAGGCAAAGGAAGGATTCTGGAGGGAACAAATGCAAAGCACACAACTCCCTTAGATTTAACAAGATGGCCCTGATAAGAATGCACAGAGACTTCCAGGAGGGAAGATGCTGGCCTCTAGGACCTGTGAGGCACAGTGAGTCATGAAACTCTGAGCAGCATCTTTGTCTGTGAGTCATTTTGAATACAATCCATGCCAGTGGTCCCATCAGCCTTCAATCAGCCAAGGAAGGCCAAGCATAGCCAAGTCACTCCGTGATATGGAACAAATGCTACCGTGTACCTGGGTTAAAAAAAAAACCGCTGGGGAAACTGCTGTCAGATACCAAGAGTCGGCCATGCAGAACTACAACCATGAAAGTCTTTTTGCATCACAGTCAGATTCAGGTTGTGGTCCTGGATACTAGGTACCACTGATCTTGCCTGGTTTCTTGCTCCTGATGGCAAACTCTCACACGTGCCTCAGTAGACTAGCATCTCCAATTTAGAGATATGCAAACTGAGCCACAAAGAAGGCAAGCTACTTGGCCAAAGTAACCCTGTTTTATGCACCAGTCTGTGCAGAGGTGCCCAGTCAGTCATCACCTAGGTGATCCTTAGCTTTAATTGTCATCTTGAAATAAACTAGGATCATCGGAGAAAATAATCTCAATAAAGGGTTATCTACCTGGGGCTAGCCTGTTGGTATGTCTATTGGTGATTGTCTTAATTTAATTGATGTGGGAAGATACAGCCTAATGTGGGTAGTACCATCCCCTAGGCAACAGGGCCTAAACTGTTTGAGAGAAGAGAAGTGAGCTGAGCACAAGCAAACAAGCAAGCACATATGCATTTATCTCCCTTTGCTCTTGACTGGGGCTGTGAGCAGCTGCTTAAGGCTCCTGCACTGACTTCCCTCTGTGATGGACCTGGAACTCACAGAGATCTGCTTGCCTCTCCTTTTGGAGTGCTGAAATTAAAGGTGTGCATCACCACACCCAGCTCTCAGATGTGATTCTTGAGATGGTCACTTGCTTGGTACAGCTGACCTGTCTCACTAGAGCAGTTGCCCCTGAGGAAGGAGCCTGGAAGTCATTTTGTGTAGGCTGCAACATTGCAGGAGACTACAGAGGTACTTAAGTCTTAGCAGGAAGCGAGCTCAACCCCAGCAGTGGGCTGTGACATTACTCAGCAGCAAACACCAACTACAAAGCTAGACAGATCAGTAGTTCCAGCCACCTTGCTGCTCCTCATCAGAAACCACACATCTGTCTGCCTCTTCTACTGGCAACGAACCAACAAGAGAGGCACACAGCCAATCAATCACTTTGCTCCCTCTAGCTACCAGAAAAAGTGGAAGTGACTCAGTGGAGGAAGCCTGTGTTTAAAGGGATGGGCAGTCAGCAGAGTTGTGAGCAAAAAGTCTTTAAGGCATGAATGACAGCAAGACAGAAGGAAAGCTTTGATGGGCTAGCAACTGTAATTTCTCATTATACCACAGATAGGTGGTGGGTGGATTTGGTTTGTTACAGTGGCTGACATGCCTGAACTCTCTTAATGGTCAACATTAAATGCAGTTTGTCACTGTAAGATTAGGGAGGAAGCTGAAAAGTGATCACAGTGCAGGTACCAGAAGCATCTAAACATGGGATGCACAGGTCACATTCCCCCAGGAAGCATCCTGAGTACCAATCAAATTGCCGTTGACCTCCACCAAAAAATCGTCGCTAAGTTATTCCAGGGTAAACAAGGGAAAGGCTGGTTACTTGCTGCTTTGCTCTTCAGGGGTGGGAGAATATGGGAAGGCACACAGAAGCCCACTTCCATCTCTCTTACTCTCGCCTATCTTAGAGATCAGCTGTGTATGTATCTCATTGTCTCTGTGTCCAGGAGAGGTTCATGCACAGTATGTTAAGACTGACAGGGCTTCTGCTACCACCACATAAGCCAAAGACCAAACTCAAGGAGCAAAGGCCAGAAAATGGTGACCTCTAGAAGCCTGGCCAGGAGCACACACCACAGACTGCCTTTGTCTGAAGGTGTGACCTGGCAATGTGTCTCTCTCCCATATGGAACCAGGGAAATGCAACCAAGTAAAAACAGTTGAGGAAAGATGCTGAAGTCATCTACTGAAAAGACAGAGGGTAACCAATAGAAACCAGAGGTTAGTGGTGAGCTGAGTGCAACAATGAGGAGAGTTAAAAAGATAAGACTCGCTCTCTTCTTCTATTCTCTCTCTGCACTCATGTCCTTTCTCTCTTTCTCCTCTTCCCTACCCTCCCAATGGTGACTCCCCTGACCTTAATCATTGGGGCCAGTGAATTTGCCCAAGAGCAGCTTCCAAATAAACATGCCTTTTATTGAATGTGTGTATAGAGAGATGATAGATAGATAGATATATAGATAGATAGATAGATAGACAGATAGATAGAACAAACTCTAAGCCTATTCTCCCAGCCCTGATGAGGTGGAGGCAGGCTTAGGAATTTAAGGCTAGTTTTGAATACACAGTAAGCTCTAGGACAGCCTAGGATACAAGAGACCCTGCTTCTAAAAACAAACAAGCCAGGACAAAATAAACAAAACTGAAGAATATGACCCACTCCGCTGGTCTGAATCTTAGTCATTCTCCATTTCCATTATAAATTAACTGGGTCCTATTGTAGCTGTAGTCAGTATTGACCATTCAATGCCAAACACTCTTGAAAATACTTCACTTGTATTGACATCTAAACAAATCTGTGTATGCATGACCACGGGCTGGGAGTGGCTCAGAGCAAGCATAGGACTCTGGCTTTGATTGCCAATGCTAGGGAAAAAAAAAAGGAAGGAAGAGTGTGATGAGAATAGAGGGTTCAGTACCACTGGGCTATGGAAGTGCCGATGCAGGATTTACCTCCGGCTCTCTGACCCTGTGACTACCCAAGAGACTTAACAATGACATCACCGCCGCCGGCTCTGACTGCGCATGTGCCAGGTGCTGGAGCACCACAGACAGGACCTCCTCCATTCATCTTCCGATCTCTGGAAATCTCTGTAGCAGGGACTTCCAGAATCTTTCCAGTACTGATATTCAGGTATTTTCTGTTATATTTTCTCAAAATTTGTGATATGATCATGTTTTTAATATTTAATATCTTTAATATCCTAATATTTCAAGATGAAGGCTAACATTGCATTGAGGCTGTTCAATTGATTAAAATTGTTTTTAGATTTATTTTTGTTTAATAATATTTTGCTTGCATGTACGTTTGTGTACCACATGCATGTCTGGTCTGAGGACAGAACAGGGCAATCAGACACCCTGGAACTGGAATTACAGCTGGTTGTGAGCCACCAAGTGGGTGCTGGGAATCAAACCCGGGTTCTCTATAAGAGCAACAAGAACTCTAAACTGCTGATCCATCTCTTGAGGGCCCCCAAACATATTTGTTTGTTTCTAGTTTTTGTTTGGTTTTTAGCAAACTCTAGTGGTGTTTGCCTTCAATCTCAGTACTCGAAGACAGAGGCCAGCCTCTGATAGCTGGGAGCTAACCTGGTCTATACAGTGAGTTTTAAACCAGCCAGGTATGGATAGTAAGATCCTGTCTCAAAAATTAAAAACATAAGACATAAAAACTGAAAACAGCAAAAAACTTTCCTCCCAAATGTGGCTTTGGTTTTGTTAGATCGTAAAATTCCACCGTACCCAAACGCTGGCCCAGGGACCCATTCCTTGGGTTTCATCTTGCTTCAACCAGGAAAGAGTCAGAAAACTGAAAGGCAGCCCTAAAGGGGTCAAATGTGTCCTTCTTATGAAGATGGATCTGACCTTAAGTTACTCCCGGCTCCCCAGGGGCTACTATCAGTAGGAATTCCCTCTCCTTCCGAGTTGTGCTGTCATGCTGGGCAGAGTTCAGGATGCAGCTTTGAATGTGGTTTCCTGATTAAAAGGGAGACTCCGGGCAGGCAGGAAGGAACTCTAGCTTGAATAGTCTATGTGCTCATCATCCACCACTTCTTAGGAATGAAAACATCAACAGAAATGAACCAGAGCAAAACAGCATCCCTGGGAAAATCTGCAGCGAGGGGCTGCAACAGTAAAATGACATGCGCATTTCCATCATTTCACAGCACAGTTTTGTTCTTTTGTGTTGAGACAAGGTCTCACTCTGTAGCTTTGGCTGGCTCAGAACTCATTATAATAGAGCAGGTTGGCCTCCAACTCATAGAGATCTACCTCCCTCTGCCTCCTTGGGGCTGAGATTCAACAAGTTCCCACCAGGCTTCCCAACCCCTGTTTGATACAGTTAATGATGCCTGAGAGAGGGGAACCCTACAGGAAGTCAGAGACGGCATCTGCAGATATTCCTAGCTAAGAAGAACGGGGAGAACCCCAAGAGATGTCGAGCTACCAGATGGGGGGCTCGGTTCTGCCACTAACAAACCTTAGGATCTTGGGGGGATCAATTTCAGGGCTGCAAAACAAGATGCCATGTATACTGAACCCTAAACTTTTCAGACTCAATTAAGTGTCTGAGAAGCAAGCACAAGCTACCTTCCTGACTCAAGAAAGACAGAAGGAAACAATATTAAAGCCCGGTGGTGATGGTGCACACCTTTGCCAGCCTGGTCTGAGGGGCAAGTTCCAGGAGAGCTAGAGTTAAACAGGAACTGCCCCTCTTGAAAAACCAAAGAGGCGGGTGAAGAGGGAGAGGGGGAGGGAGAGGGAGAGGGAGAGGGGTGGGAGAACTTGCTCCTGATAGCTGTCCTCTGACTTCCACTGTGAGCCATGGCACATGCTGCCCAGCTCCCAAGATAAAATACATACCTTAAAAAAAAAAAAAAAAAAGGAAGGCCTTAAAGAAAAGATACAACATGCAAATGTGCCAAGACCCTGACTGGATGGGGGTGAATCAGAGCTGACAGAACAGAGCCCTGGAGACATTTCTAGAAGGCCACAGAGAGAGGGAAGGGGGAGAGAAGGGAGGCAGGAAAGGGTGTGGTAAAGGCCTAATATACATGGAATCTTCCAGGCCTCAAAAGGATTTAAGAGTCAGCATGATCAAATAGATTATAAGGTTCATGGCAGAGGAAGGGAATGGAGAAATTCCCAAAGAGGACAGGCATACAAGAGAAGAGCAAGGGGGAACGGGTGCTCTGTATCAAGGTTTTAAATAGAAAGAGAATATAACCCTCCCGCTGTCCGGTGCTCAATATAAACGGACAAAAGTGAGGTCCAGTGATTAACCCTGTCCCCACAAAGTCTAAGAGCTCAAGCAACGAAAACCCACTCTCTCAAAACAGTACCATACTATATTTTGTGAATTCAGATGTAGTACATCTGTACACAGATATGGAAGGAGGAAAGACTGCACAAAGGTTCATAACCTTTCAACAACCAACAACAACAGCAAAAAAAAGATTCTGGGCTGAGCTATCTAGAAATAGAACATTTTGATTACCAAATAAAAACTAGGTCAATAAGATAATGGATGTGATTTAAATGAAAATCACAGTATTTGTAGTGAGCTAAAAGTGGTATCAATGTTACGGCAGAGAAAGAATATAATTAAGTGTATTTTTAAACAGCAGCTCTCCCCACCCCAGGCCGTCAAATCCCAGCCTGGCCACCAGGATTCCTCCACCTCATTGGAGAGGAATGTGCTAGCAAGCCACAAGTTAGTCGGAAGAATGTGGAGTTTCCATACTACTCCAGAAAATCCCAAAGGACTCTGGTTAGCTCCATTCTTCCATCGATAGGTCACTGTGACTCATTTAGAAAGGAAGGGACAGCAACCGTTCCTGTCATTCCTTTACCTTTTTCTAGTCTTTGGCTGAAAACCCGAAAAAGCAAGCATAGCTGTCAGAAGTCTCCAGAATCTGCTGAAACGAGACCATTGGGAAGAATTCCAGATGGTCTGAGGAGGTGGGAATGGTCTGAAAGAGGTTTAGCCACAGGTTAGGAATGAAGGGGAAGGGGAAGGGGCCACTTCTGGTGTTCTTCTACAGCTGTGATACGATGCTGTGGAAACAGACGCCGGTGCATTTCTGGCTTCTTTTTGACAGGGGCAAAGAGGAGAAGCTGAGTCACACGAGGGCCAGTGTTGCAGGTGGTGAGGGCAGATGCTAAAGTGGTGGCAGGAGACCATCAAGATGTGTCCTTGGATATTTGTGTGTCAGGCCTGGCCACGGAGTTGGTTTGTTGTGAAACTGTGGTGATTCTTCCAAACTTAAGATGTGCCTTCGAGGAGCAAATAAGATCAAGCCAGATATTGCTCTGTGATGAATGTCTTAGACGAGATGACATGAGTGTGTGTGTATACCTCCTTTATAAGGAAATTGCTACTGATTTCAGAAGTCTCTGAATAAGATATCAGCGTGACTACATATAAATAATAATTATTCAGAGTAGCTTATTTTCTAAATCTTTTGTGGGTAGGACATATTTACTGGTAAGTTCATTAAAACCACTGATTCTTCAATGCGTTTAAATTCTAACATCTTGTCCATTAAATCCCAAAGCATTCATTTATCCTTAGAAAGCATGAGTGTACCTCCCATGAAGCAAATCTGTTAAACGCCAATTGAGCCTGTCAAATGAGAGGGAAGTTGAGAACTTATTTCACAAGATGCGCAATGAAGCATTGATCTCAGGCACAGTCACCGTGTCCATACGACATCATTAAGTTGGTGCCTGTTAACTCCTTTTTACATTGTGCTTTACAATAAAGAGTAAGGCGAGAGATTCCCTAATCAGGAATACCCCTCTACAAGTGGCCAAAGGAACTGCGAACCCCAGTTATTCTGAGTGGAGGAAGACACCTCACTGCAGTAGCCCTGGAGGAATTCTACACCTGGAGAAAGGAAAGCATTTAGGACAATACCCCAGCTCTCTGGGGTTGTTCTTATTTATAGTTCCTCTCTACCAACAGGGCTTCTTAAACCTTAACATGAAAAGGGTGACAAAGAAAATCTGTGGCAAGGGTCACTGCAAGCCAAGGGGACCTCTGTGACACCCAGAAATCAAGAAGGAGTTAACTTTCTGAAGAAAAGCACCTGGTCATGTGCAGGGTTTTAAACTCTGACCTCCCATGAGGCTGGAGCTGTTGGGTTGAAAGTGAGAAACTTGAAGAAATGCTCAGTACAAGCCTGAGATGCAGGGCACCTGGCTCTGTGGATCCGGTGTCTCCGCACGCTTGTGTGTGTGTGTGTGTGTGTGTGTGTGTTGTGTGTGTGGTGTGTGTGGCGCGTGTGTGTGACAAGGGCTGGGGCGTGGGGAGTGTTGGGGGATGGGGTGGATTATTTTCCCTGGGGAGAGAAGCTAGAGGATCACATAAACACTTCATAGGGGGATAAAAGCTGGTGCTAAGAAAAAAACTACATCAGAGCCAATTGTACAGTCCCAGCTAGACCCGCTCCTGAGATGCCACTGACACATTCTGGCCTCACAGATGAAAGGAGCAGCTGAGAGCTGGGTAAGGGTAAGGAGTGTTTGGGGAGAAGCAGCAGCTGCTTGAGCAAAAGTGTCAGAAGGGAAAGCCTCTTCCCTGCCACAGACCCACGAGGTGAAACTTGAGTGTGATCTGACCCTGACTACTAATATGCCTGATCTGACACTTACTAGTAATGCCTGGAGACCTCCAACAAAGGGGCCACTGTGACCCATACAGAAGAGAGGAAAAGTCACAGGCCAGTGGCATCAAAATCCTTTCACTAACAGGACTTGTGGGATGGAAGTCTAATTGTGTCCGTTTAGGCAACTGTTATTGACAGCTCAGGAACAGGCTAGGGGTACACTTAACATTTTCAGTGGGTGAATGAATGGTTTGGGATCCTTGGTTGAGATGCTGGAACAGAAATATGGCGAGGAGTTAGTGATTTTTATAAATGATATAAAGGTATTTTCTTTTTAAAGCAACACTTCTGTATTAGTTTTCTATTGCTGTGTTTAAAAGTCACGACCAAGGCAACTTACAGAAAAAAAAAAAAAAGAGTTTATTTGAGCTTATGTTCCAGAGGGGTGACTCCATCATGATGGCCAGGCATTGGGGCAGGAGCAGGACACTCAGAGCTTACATCCTCAACCACAAGCACGAAGCAGAACCACCAAACCAAAAGTAGATGAGGCTTTGAGTTCTCAAAGCCCACCCCTAATGGCATACTTCCTCCTGCAAGGCCCCACTTCCTAAGCCTCTTCAAACAGTGTTATCTACTAGGGACCAAGTGTTCATATGTTCAAGACCATGGGAGACATTTCTCATGCAGCCCACTGCCCCATCTGTTTGGAGGGCAGTGCTTGTGTGCATGTGAGTGAATGCAGGTATGTCTGTGTACTGTGGGAGGGTATGTGCACAACTGTGTGCTCATGTATGTAGAGGGCAGAGGACAATTTGTGGTCATCTGCAGGTAATGTCCATCTTTTTTTGAGGCAGGATCTTTTAGCCTGGAGCTTGCCAAATAGGCTTGATTGGCAGATGGGCAAACTCTAGTGATCTGTCTGTCTCCATCTTCGTAGGGCTAGAATTATAAGTACATGTCACCATGCATAAACTTTTCTTAAGATTCACTTTTTAATTATTTTTATTTGTGTGTGTGTGTGTGTGAGAGAGAGAGACAGAGAGAGAGACAGAGAGAGAGAGACAGAGAGAGATGCATGTGTAAGTGCCTGTGGAGGTCAGAAGAGGGCACAGGGTCCCCTGAAGCTGGAGTTACAGTGGTTGTGAGCCATCAGATGTGGATGTTAGAGACAGAACTCAGGCCCTTGGTGGCAGGTACTCTTAAGTGCTCAGCCATCTTTCTAGAACCCTGACAATTTTTTTTATTTTATTTATTTATTTATTTATTTTTTGTTTGTTTGTTTGTTTTTTATTTATTTATTTATTTTTTTAGTGTGGCCTCTGGGGATTGAACTCATGGCCTCATGTTTGCAGAATATCTATTCCCCAGGGGCCCTTCCCCACCAGATCATTGTGAGTCTGTCTGATGGATTTAGGTCTCATTGTTCATAGTCCTTTTGACTTTATCAGGTGAGGATCAGTGGACAGAAAAAGGAAAGAGAAAAGACAGAATTATCTTTGGAATAATCGTTCAAGCAGGGGTTCTCTGGAGCTCCTTATATACCCGACTGGCACACTGGAAGTCGGTAACAATGATAAAAAAAAAAATCTTGCTTTTAAAAGCAAACATTTGAATGGTTAAAAACTTAAATGGACTAGAAATAAACACCAAATAGATCAACTCTGGCTATTTTAATATTTGAAAAAATGGGAAGTGACATGTAAATGGAAATCTTACATTTATAAAAACGCAGGCAAGGTGATTATGTGTGACAAATACTCACAGGCAAATGAGAAAAAGTAGAATAAAGTTCCCCTTTCTAAAATAAACTAATATTTTTCAGCATACATTTCTCCTAAATTCTGACATTTATACTGTCTTGAGAAAAACATTTTAAGCCAACACTTCCAACTCTGTTACCCAACACCAAGGCATGAAATTTGATTAAATGACCTACAAACACCTTCATGTACCAGGATCAGGCAACAACTGGCTTACCCTGTGACAAAGTCATCCTGTTAGGTGACTTCTGCCCGGTAGCTCTGTCTGTAGGTCACTAAGCCTAGAGTTCTCCTTCACCGACCCTCTCCTCCACCCAGAACCACTCTGAAGCCCTCGAATGTGTCCCAGCTTCGTGCTCCCCACCACGCTGGTCTCTGCTTTCAGGGTTAATAACATCATGTCCAGAACAGTTCATTCCTCCCAAAGATTGATTCCCTTCCTCCAAGGGGAGCCTGTGACCTCTACCCTCTAGGACCTCCGAGCCACACAGTGAGTTCTCACATCACTTGGCTTTTTTCTCTTCTGCCTCCTCCCTCCCCTACAATGCCTTAACCATGGCTCACCACACCAGGAGACAACTCCAGGACCACACCTTAAGTTGCCTACTTGACCAGCCCTACCCCACCTCCTGCCCCAAATATCTAATAGGAAACCAACTTAATGCGCTTAAAATTTGACCTTGGCTGAAAACTTGGGTACTCACTTAGTGTTTCTATCTCAGTTTTATATATAATCAACCAATTCAACAAAAATATTAGAGTCACTCTCAACTCCTTCTTTACTCCATACCATGCCTATTAACTGCCTTTAAAATAGCCCTCCAGACACTGACCACTCGTCCCCCCATCAGGCACTGTTCTTCTGGTCTGAGCCGTCATCTCAACTGGCAACAGGGACAAGAACTCACAGGTCCTCTATCTCCTTCACTAACGTCTCCTCTGGACTGTATTCAGAGTGGTCATTCACAAAGTTCAACCATCTTCTCCATCCCATCCCCCCATCTCTGGTCACTCAATTTTCCTGTTGCCTTCTATGCCTGTGCTGTCCAATAACCATGTGCGGCTATTTAAATGTCAGCTACTTAAAATTATAAACCTCCATTCCTCAGCTGCACTAATCAAGGCTACCTATGTACGGTTAATGACACTATGCTATCCTGTCCTATCAGCACAGAAAGTCTCCTGAAAGTGCTACAGCTTACTACCCTCCCCCAACAGAACCCAATGATGAACAAATCACACACCCAACAAGCCCTTCCAATCAACCTGTTCTCCTTAGGCCTCCACTTTCCATTTTAAGGAGCTCCTGAGATCCACCCCCAATTTTCAAGCAAAAAATAGATTATATGCCCTATGCTTCATAAAAGCGATTTTTATTTCAGTAGTCTTATTTACTGTGCAAATATTTACAAACTGATATTCAGTTCATACCTCTTCAATGCTGGCTTGGCTGTTATGCCTTTTCTGTGCCAAACACAGAAGACTCTTTAAAGAAACATTTTAATAAAGACTATAACACAGTAGGAAGCATCCAGACTTCAGAGTTCTCCAGGCCTAAATCGATGCTGCCAATTATTAGCCTGGGGGTTATGTAATCTTTTACAAACCTCAGTATAAGCTTCTATTTTTTGAAAAAAAAAATGAGTTTTTCTTATAGTGATAATTAAATGAGTGTATACCTGTAAATCATTTAGCCATAAGTTATACATGGCTTCTGTCAGTGAAGCTGTGGGCAGTACATCAATTACAGTGAGAGTAATAAACAGAATATACTTGAATATTACAGGAGGAGATCAAAAGCATGCTGGGAAGGAAGTCCAAAGGTAATCTCTTGTCAGACAGGGTTAAATGAACGTCTTCAGCTGCAATGTAATCTGTATGCCTTCAATAGTGAACCTTGGAAAATATGTTTTAGAGTACCATGAATCCAAACATTTCCATTCTGTCTACTGTATAAAGCATGTAGATTTTTCCAGCCCTTTGGAAAATTTGTCTCAGGAATGGTGAACCCATGCTTGGCAAGTTGAACAAGTTTCCATTCCTTAAATGCTAGAAGGGTGATTTGACTTTAAAAGTGAAATGTCCGCGGAGGGTATAGCTCACCATGCTGGTCTTTTAGAAAAATCCCAAGATAGCAGGGGCAGAGGGCAGGGGATTGTAATCCAAAGCCCATGAACATTTGTCCTCACTGACTGTGTCTAAGTTCATCTCAATGGGAAAATAAATAGGCAATGCCTTCCACAGGTTTGGAGAGAACATCTTTCCTTGCTTTCAATAGCTGAAATTCAGAGGCAAATATACTTGTATATGACAACTTTTGCTATGGCTTCTACATGCCCTGAGCCAGAGTTCTCAGTGTGTGCAGCCTAGACTAATAGCAGCAGCAGCTGGGACCTACTGCACCAGAACATCATCTCCTGCCCTGGGCTCTCACATGTGCACAGTCACCCTAATGGATTCCTGGTGCCCCAGTGTGGGAGTACAGTTCTGCCCTCTCCTTGAGTCTCATGTGCTCTATATTTGAGGCAACTCCAGTAGTGATGTCATTAGACCTCCCTGTGGACCATTGGTGTTGAAAACATCTTCAACTGCTTCTTACCTATATTGACACATAATGGATTCAGTCTGCTTGACCAAGACTTGATTCTCTGTTGTGCACATGCGTGGCATCATTTATAATGTTAAGCAGATCCTAGGTAACGGGACTTTTGCAATCAGTCTGCGGTACCCAAAGGTAGGCTGCACGGAGAGAGCTAATCTCACGATTACTTATTTTGTCTATCATACAGAATGGAACCCAAAGGAAAATTGGCTCAAAATTATATGGTTTAATTTACTTGGTCTTTATAATAAGAATTACTTATTTATGATAAGAGATGGGATAATATGAAGGACAGAGTAACCCAGTTAATATAGGAAAGCTCCATTAACTTCTTTTCAATCTTTTTGAATTTATTATTATTTAATGAAATTCCACTAATTATATGACAAACAAAGAAAAAAGAAAGACATGGGGACCCTTCTGCAGGTGTCTTGAAAAGATAACATTTCTATGGTTTTTAAAATTTTTGTTTGTGTGTATGGGTGCCATATATATATATATATATTTGTGCAACATGAGGGTGCCTGGTGCCCTCAAAGGCCAGAAGAGGGCATCATGTCCCATGGAACTGGAGTTACAGACTGTTGTGAGCCACCATGTGGGTGCTGGGAATCAAATCTGGATCTCTGGAAGAGCAGCCCGTGCTTTAACCATTGAGCTATCTCTCCAGATTGAAGATGTAATATTTTTAACAGTCAAAACTCGAGAATAGCCTCATTCTCTGGACTGCCAAATTAAAATGATTACATATAAGGAATTGTGAGCAAAAACGCCTATGATGCCTATTTTTTTTTTTTTTTTGTCATTTTGCTGAAAGATCCAAAACAAAATGAAAGCTCTGTTTAATACTCTGTTGCATCTCTAAGGTTGACAGTTAGTTATATTTTCACAATTCAAATGTATTCCCCAGTAGAGTGTCATATTTATTTTTAGTGGAAGAAATAAAATTCAATATGCATAAATTTTATGTCTTGTGCTTTCTTAAAAACATGGTTTAAAGATTTTTTTTCCAAAGAGGATTGTTATGCTCTTTTTAATTAAGATAACATAAGAAGTCATTCATGAATCTATATAAAATATATATTGAAAAAGCTGAAGGCCAGGCAGTTTCTGAAAGGAGAAAATGTAACTCTGAGGTCTGGGCAGCTGGGGTGGGACAGCACAAGTTTGCACTTTCTCTCTTAAAACCTCAGGTCTGACAGTCTATATACCTTCATAGACATTTTGTACAATTTTAAAAGCTGAACCAGAAATAACTTTAAAATAATAAGTCTGTACTCAGGAGTCGTTAACCTTGGTATCCGTTACACAGAATGTCACATAAGCTGCTCAGGTAGGCCTAAGGAGAAAAGGTAATCAGTAAAGTGCACAAGGACCCAAGTTTGATCCCCAGAAATCCAGGCGTGGTGGTGTGCTGGTAACCCCGACTTTGGGGAGGAGGAGACAGGAGATCACTGGTCAATTAGTCAGGCTGAACAAGACTTCATCTCAGAAACCAATGTGGACAGCACCTGAGGAATGACTCTCAGGATTGGTTTCTAGCCTCCCTGTACATGTCCACCAGTACACACACATGTACGCATACATACATGTACTCACACACAGATAAATCCTTAGGCAGCAGCTTGAGTGATCATGTATCCACTGTGGTACACAGAGGGTCACCTTATTCTCATGCTGGAATGTTGTGTTAGCATTACAGTAGACACCATGGGCATCCTCGGCTCTTTGCTATCTCTGCTCCCGCCCTGTGAAGCGCCATATCATCGAGCCTGTCACCTTGCATACCTGCAACAACACTCCACTCACACATTCGATTCACGATCCGGATTGCACTCATGAGCACAGTACAGTTTTTATAAACTTAAGAGTCCACCAGAACCAGTCAGATGTCATCCCCCAGTCCCACTAAATGACTGGCCTGTGGTTGGTAGATGGATAGAAGGATGAGATCACAGACTTGAATGTTGTCTGTCCAGTCTGGCACCTCCAGTTATCAGCTGTGGGACTAATCCTGCTGAGTTCTTCCCTCGTGACATGACAATGAAAGACAATGCCTACCTGGTAAAGCACTGAAGACCAAATAAAATAACTGATGGAGAGAAAGTAGCCAAGTACCTGGTACCTAGTTGGTGCCCAATAAACCTTACCCATTATCAATAAGCATCGAAATTAAGACACTATGCCCAATTACAGCTACAGCATCCTTTTGAACATTTGATGATACTCCTTTTTCAGAAGAGTTGTGTTCACAAGTCTGTGACAAAGTACACATCTTGGTCTCTTTCTCCTTAACAGAATGACAAAGTTCCCTAACACAAAAGTTGTTCGTTGCCTTAGCTTGTGGCTGAAAATCAAATGCACATCCCAGTAGTTAGCTCTCAAGTTTCCAGGTCACACAAGTGACCTTGCATTGCTTCCCCGCAGCAGCTGCCACCAGGAGCATTTGTCCTGATGCTGCTTCCTGACAAGCATGTTCCCAGCTCAGTGTGAAGCGGCCTCCAAGGCCTCCAGTAAGACCCTCTTCTCTCCTACTCTTTAGTACAAAGGCTCCTGTTCTCTAGGCTGAAAGTGAAAACAGACAGAAAGAAACAAACAAAACCCTGTGATTAATTCTCTTTCAAATCAAAAGGAAGTAGTTTTCCATTCTTGTCTCAGCAGACAAGAAGTAATCAAATCTCTCTGACCTGCTTAACAACACCTTCTTTGATGGCACACTCAGACTCAGCAGGAATTGAAGGGTTAAACATACCTGGAATAGCTGACCACACATACGTCGCCAGTGTCTTTTAACACTACAAAACTCCCAAGCACACTAACCCTGCGGCCAGCCTAACTGGAAATTAAAATGGTTAAGCACATGGTCAAAACATTTCCAGAATATTCTGAATAGGTCACGAGGACTGATAAGAATGTACTGAGTGCTCACCTGAACAGATGTGAGCCTAGAAGACTCTCTAGCTTAAGTTTGGGATTTCCATAGCGGACAATCATGTGCCAGCATCCTGCTCAGTGACACTGTGACAGTTAAAAACACAGCCAGTTGAGGGTGTGAGCCTTATGCTTGTCAACGGTGCTGACACAGAACATTCGCTGTTTGTATTGACTTCCATCAAGCACAAGAATTCCCCGACTAGGGTAAGTATCTCTGGACCCTGCCTTTCTGTATGTTCCCTTTCCTGTGGTTCCTTTTCATTCAGGGATGTTGAGAAGGAGGAATGAAGTGAGACAAAGAGAGTGAAGGGTATCTGGGGGTCATGGGGTAAGGGCTTGTCAGGGGATCTGAGGACCAGCTCAGGCCTTAAGATGCTTGAGGGCCTTATGGATCAGAAAGGACTCTCCTTGGACAGGCATTATCAGGGTGACTGGAGGGTGAGGGCAGCAACACCTGCTCCCCCTTTAACCCCAGAGGACATGTTCTCACTAGACACAGTGCCCTTGTATTGTACTTCCTCCTGCAGGACACCTGTCAGTCTCAATAGAGCTTCATCTACACTATCATGACCTTTGGCTCTACCCTTAGTGAAATGTCAGGAAGGAAGTCAAGATCTAACCTGGGAAACTAGACATATACCCTTAGAGAGAGACTCAGAATTAATATCTACCATTTGAGGAACTTAAAACTTGTTGACTTTTTGGCAAAATCTGAGAAAGTTAAAGTCTCCTGGGACGGGGGGGACACACATGCATGTGCACACACACATGCACACATGCACACGCACACATGTACACATACATGACCCCACATAAAAAACCAAAACAAAACTATACTGGACTTGGAGTCAGAAGTCTTGGTTTTGAGAACTGGACTAGCCTCTCATTGGCTGGATGTGTTAAACTCAACATGTAATCTTTCTGATCTGGAAGGTTTTCAAATGTAAGTGGAGAAGAAAGAGCCAGTGCCTCGTAAGACTACTGGATGGATTCAATGCAAAAGACTCTATAACACTGCTTTCAAAAACTCATGTGAGTGTAGTAAAATGTACCAGAAAAGAAAGCACAAAGGACTATTCCGTAGAAGGGGGCCTGAGGCTGGTGATACAGGCCTGTAGCCTCAGCTACTATGGAGGCTGAAGCAGGAGGATTTCAAGTTCAAGTCTCGCCTGAGTAACTTAGAGACACCCTAAATGTTGAAAGGGGACTTGAGGGCAGCTTAATGGGAGTGTTTGCCTAACAACACAAAGTCTGGGTTTAATCCCAAGTACTGAAGGGGAGAAACAAAAAGAAGAAATCACATTAGATGTGTCTCGGCGGTGACAGGGGTTGTGATCTGCCGCATGTATCAAATGGTGGTATAAAAACCATAGGAGGAGCTTGCTTGTAAACCCAGTATCTTCCTGGAGACATTGCTGGTGAATGGGATACTGGTGATGAGTTACCGGGTGACTATGGCACATCTGGTATTAGTTTGAGTACTTTCAATGCATTATCTCTTGTGTGCATTTGAAAAGAAAGGTTACTGGGAGACAGAAAGAGAGCTGGCCTGCATGTGAAGGCCCAAACACAACCCCAGGTGTTAGCCCTGACCTTCTCCACCCATTTGAGACAGGGGCTCTCTTTTACTCACCACTGTGCCTCCCAGGCTACCTGGATCTGGGGCCTCCAGGGGCTCTCCTGTTTCCACCTTCCTCCTTGACACATGAACACCGGATTACAGACACAAGCTACTACGCTCACCTTTCCCCAGGTTCCAAGGGTTCCAAGGCCACGGTCTCATGCCTGCATAGCTAAAGCTTTACCAACAGAGCCATCGACCAAGCCTACCCACACTGTCTTGTCCATCCTAAAGATAACTGTGAGCTGAATAATACTACAGAGCCCACAGGCGGGAAACAAGCAAAGACTGGAATTCCCAGCTCTCATCAAGGGGGATTTCCTCAGAGTGTATTTTCTTTTGAAGAGATCATTGATGTTGTCTCCGATGATAAAAGTCTCAGGAAGTAAAAGAAAAGGGGGGAGCCTTTATTCACTGAGACTGAAAGAGTGCAGAGAGATGGGACAAGAACAAGGGCAGAAGGAAGCTCCCGAGGTGGAGAAGAAACCTTCGAGAATCCTACTGTGAGAAGGTGAGAATCCTACTGTGAGAAGGGAATTCTTTGTAAGGAGACAAAAAAGAAGTCACCTGTGTGGAAGGGGTCAGTAGGCAGTTGAAAATGTAATTGTTGAGAAGTTGGTGCAGACACACCATGCCATTTTCCCCCAGCCTGCCCCAATGCACCAGGCACGCTAATCAACGATGTTCTCGCTCTTAGAGGCAGGGCTTGCTGCTGTGACAGTCGAGGGCTGGAGTGAGGGCAAGTTGGTGAAGCCCCTGCCATCCCTGAAGCTCCGTGACCCCTCTGAGCATTCAGCACCATTCCTGTGAGCCAGTGACAGGAAGAACATCTAGGGTTTGCTGTCACCACTAGACTGCTAATGAAAGACGGGAAAGTCTGCAAATGAGACGGCCAGCTTCTCCCCAGGTAAGCCAGAGCCTCTACATTTGGGAAAGAAGGGGAATGGGCATCCTCAGTGGGAAGGTCCCATACAGGACTGACTGAGAAAACCACCAACGTGGACAAGGACCCCTTACATCCCAAACATAGGTAAGATACGTCACAGGTTAGCTACCAATCTCTATGAAACAAAGTCACAAAACCAGAGTACAGACGGGAATCCCCAGAACAAATATCAAATTGTCAAGTTCTGGGAATAGGCTGTAGGTTTCCAGGGAAAGAGAAAAGGCAGTGGTGATATGTTTGATTTGTTCCCTTGGAGGAGCAATAACAGGAGTGACCGACCCCTTCCCTGGCTTGCCTGGAGTATCATGTCTTCAGATAATGTTCTGAAAGCATTTTGCAAACAAAATCGTAAAGTTGTATATATTTTTCAGTCAAGTACAAATATTTTGTTTCAATTCTTCAATTCATGTAGATTTTCTGGCCAAACAGAATCTGTTGAAAAGAAACAGAATTCTAAGGATCTAGTATTTTAAGAGAAAGTCAATACCAGAATTTCAGATCTCTCAAAGTCCTTCCTTGTTGAAAAGCCAGATGCAGAAGAATCAGGAACCAGCAGCAAGGGTGTGAGTGTATGTGTGTTTTGACTACTGTTCATTACACACAGACACACACACACCCTACCCCCAGCTGCTGTCCAAGACATCTCATTGAGATGGACAAGCAGCAGAATGAGTGTTCTGGTTAGTTTGAAATTCCTAAGCAAAAGATAGACACTCAATCAAAGCTGATTGACAGCCATCCACAAAGAGTGGTGCTGGCCCTGCCAAGAGACCACTTGGCCACTGCTGCTTTATGTGGCCCAACTGATGGTGGCCATGAAGAGCGCCCTACACATAGTGACCACCCTCCTAGTCCTCATCTGGCCCTTTCACCCCTGACCTGAAGCCTTCGTAGGTGAGGGATGAGATGCTTTAAGGAAGGATAGAGGATGCAGAGGAGAAACGTATGCTGAGCTACCCCGCCAAGTTAACCTACATCATGTTTCCACCATGGGTAAGCCTGCAGATGGAAAAGCGTTATCACATCAGTGACTACGAGAGGCACTCCTGAGAACTTCACATAGATTTACAACAAAGGCCATTTTTCAGTAACAGAGATGAAGAAACAGGAGGCAATACGTATTAATGTGCCGGGACCATTGGCACTGAGGGGCGTGGGTCACAAATCTGACTGGCTCTGTTCTTGGCACTTAGTGAGCCTGAAGCGTCCAGGCCTAGAGTAAGACAAGAAAGAGGACTTCTGTGTCCTAAGGTGAAGAAACCTGGACATGGTCAGAGTTTCTTTAAAAAGCAGTAAGCTCCCCAAAGCCAAAACAACCTGATCAGTAGACGGAGGGATTTCTCTTCAACGTTTAAAAATTGAGCTGCCAAGTGTCTGCTCTCGTGGAACAGCCATGGATCCAGACAACAAAATGAACTTTTCAATTTCGAGCCTGGCTGGAAATTATTGTAACTAGTTGCCATGATGATATAAATTCGTTTGGGGATTCTGCTATAACTCGCCATGTGCTCTATCCTGAGACAGTAGAGAATACCATAATAAATGACTGACAATTGCCTACTCAGGTTTGCTTGCTGCTCAAAGAATAATGTTTTGCTTATAGATGAGTCCCGCTTTTAAACCGAGAGCTGATAATTCATCACAACTTCTCCTTTCCTTTTATGTTTATTTGAAAAGAGAGAATATATTTAAAACTAAAAGTCTTCAACAGCCCTCACTGCGTTGAATTGTCCTCCAAACGCCAATCTTCTAGGATTGCACTGCCTTTGTTCAAGGTAGAGGTATGAATGCACCCAGGGATTTGTGGGATTGACAGAACCAACTCTGCTTGACAAATGGAGAACATTCCATGCCCGACACAAATGGGAAACATCAGGTTAGTACGTTCCTCGGACCAGCTGCTGTGCACACTGTGGCTTTCTGGTACAGTCCCACAAATCACGAGGATTCACAGTTGCCCAAGGCCTGTGGCATTCACCAAGTGGCTGGCTGAAGCAAAGACAAGACTTTGTTGTGCTCTGGGGGAGCAGAGTGAGGCCTCCATATGTTGTTATAATCTCTTTGCTACAAAAATAGCTTTGGGGATTGAGGACGCTTCCAGGAAGGAAGGAAGAACAGAGGCCTACCATTTGGCAAGCGGTTAATAAGGTGGAGGCTTTGGGCAATGACTGGTCCAGCTTGGTGCCTGAGACCATCCTTAAATAACATGAAACCTGTTACCACAGAGGTCGCAGGGTCTGTGTGTTGCTTATTGGTGGATAAGGAATTCTTAATAAAAACTGCAAGAATTCAAGAGTTCCTGAGTGGCACATGAAACAAAAGAGAAAGAAATCTTATCTGCTTGGGATCCCAAAGGGCCATTTAGGACTGGTTTAATGTAACTAGTGTCACAGAAGGGTCAGAGGCACATCGCTGTGTTGCTCAAAATACTATTTCCAGCCTGCTCCTTTCTCCACGTCTGGAGAAGCGGGACAGCTGTAAGGAGAGGTTTCCTTCTTTAAGGAGGAGGTGGCTGGTGTGCTCTCCCCTGGTGCTGATCTTTGGTGTCTCTTTGGGTGACCGGGGTCGCCTATCCTTCCCTCATCTCATAGGATACAGTTCCCTCTCGACATTCTCTCTAGGCTTCAGGTTTTCTGTGAGTCATGGCTTTGTGCCAGCAGCACTGACGACTCCTGCTAACTCCTAGACCTCTTCCTGCTTCTTAGTCCACAACTCAGCTCTCTTCCTTGTCTCCGCTCTGTCCTCAATCCTTCATGAGCTCGTGCGGTCTTTTGTCATATAGATGGTTACAGACAAATAATTCCCAGATTTATTTATCTACCATGTTCACCTTCCCTTGAACTCCAGACTTAGATATCCAACTGCCTATTCAACATTAGGGCTTGGCGATGTACTTACCATCCATAGCAACATGCCCCAGACTGCTTTTCTGAACTTCACCCAAGCCTTTGCCTCAGCTGATAATCTTCACCCCTCTAGTTGTCCAAGCTAAAGATCTGGGGGGCAATTCTTGACCATTTCTCTCACACCCTGTATTCAGTGCTAGGAAAGTGTGATGACTGCCTTCCAGGGAGATCTGATCCAGAACATGACCATTTTCCACCAAAAGTGTCAGCCTAGAGTGACCCATTATCATCTGCCTTACTCCTCCAACCTCTTAACTGGTTTTCCCATTTTTCAAAAGAGTTTATTCTCACTCTTAAAGCCAAATTCCACTTTTTAATGTCTAAGTCATGGGTCCAGAGAGATAGCTCCATCAGGAGAGTGCTGACCTATAGCACATGGACTGCCAGCATCCCCATAAAAAACTGGGTGTGGCAGCAGCTTGCATGTGTAATCTTGGTGCTGAGACAGGATCCTCAAGGCTTACTAGCTAGTCAGTCTAGTCAACCAGTGAGCTATAGGTTCATTGAAAGACCCCATCTTTAAAAATAAGGCAGAGACGTGATTAAGGAAGTGGAAACAGCTGTTCTGGGTACATGGCGCAACCTTCTCCCAAATGCAAATGAATCTCCGAAAGTCCCTTTCTCCCGTGAGGCTCACACCACACAATTTCTAACTTTTCAGCTGCAGTCTTCTACCTGCCCGTTTGTTTTCAGTCAGCATCCATCAGCTCTCGCAAACCCTGAGGTTTGCTTTCCTGCTAGACATTGGTTGTCTTCCTCCTTT
The DNA here is from genome assembly GCA_021653895.1 of Mastomys natalensis. NCBI lineage: Eukaryota > Metazoa > Chordata > Mammalia > Rodentia > Muridae > Mastomys > Mastomys natalensis. The sequence goes on along the minus strand of JAJTUV010000309.1, from coordinate 473,213 downwards.
CCTCCAAGAAGACAGGGATCTTTCTTTCTTACTTTCATTTATTTCTTTTCTCTCTTTCTTATTTGAGGTGTCCCGAGTGCCTGTGCCTCCCACACAGTAGTTGCTTGGTGACTCTAAAATAAATGATTGAGCACTTAGCCATTGCTGTTAGAATAAGATCAATTGAACTTGAGGTCCTGACGTTTTATTTCTGTGCCGCTGAAGCATCCCTGTTTTATTTTTCCGCATTTGAATTATTTAATTCCTAAGATTGCTGTATGCCTTCTTCACTCTATGTTTAATTATAAAGGCTTTTATGAGCTACTAAGAAATGGGATTCATTTCTCTTTACAGATGTTCTTGAATAACAAGTTCCAGGGGCCAAACGATGTCACAGAGTTGCCTGGGGGAGCACAGAAGAGTTTCAGGTGTCAAACCTTGGTTCTTAGTCCTGGGAACCAGAAGCCTAGAGGAAAACTTCACTTGAAAGTTCTGCTGACACACTACTTGTGGTGCTATGTCAGTATCCTTTTAAATTCTTTTGAAGTTTTAGTTTTCATTATATAAAAGCACAAGTGTGGAGGTATAGTATAGTGTAATGTCTCTCTTGACATTTGTCCAATCCCATTCTGCTTCTCATGGTCTTGTTTCTGTTCATCCAATCATTTCATTCAACAGTACTTAATGGCTACTACATGCAAATACTGCTGCATAAACTAAGGACAGAGTAGTAAAGCACATAAGAATGGCCTCACCCCGTATCTCCAGCCTTCCCCAGCTCATGCATGGCATCAGCTGAGTTTATGTAGCATACATATACATACATACATACATACATACATACACACATATAAATACATACACATACACACACACGTATATATGTATATATGTATATACATATCCACTGCCCTTTACTCATACCACCACAGGGGAATGACTCTTCATTCTACAAGAAAAGAACATTAAAGACCTGATAAGAAAGATTATTGTCCAAGGTCACAACTCCAGTAATAGCAGAGCCAAGAGAGCAGCACAGTCCTTGGGTTCTCTCTCTTCTGGCTCACTGCCCTTCCCCCAGCCTCTGTACCCAAGCCATCAGTCAAGGCAGCAGGCTCCACCCCTCCCATCAGTAAGTAATTCCCATCTCATCTCCCTGCCCCCTCTTCTTGCCTCTAACTGTCTATTCTCTAAGATGAGAGATAATTTTTAAAAAGAAAAAAAAAAAGGAAAAACACCTTAAATCCTCTAATAGGACTAAGCATGGTACCCCATGCCCCTAATCCTATCACTTGGAGGCAGAGGCAGGTCTTCCTCAGCTACATAATGCGTTCAAGACCATCCTAGACTCCAAGAGAGATCCTGTCTCAAAACAAAATAAAGGCAACAACACAAACAGATTTCCATTGTACTTAAAACACAATCCTGTGTAGAGTCTGTACAAACTTTGCCTTCCCATCTTAACCACAGCCCAGCCTCCTCGTTGCCCACCTGTGGCTGCACTAACCTACTCCTTTCCTTTTTGCTTTTATTACTTCTTATTTTGTTTCCTTCCTCTCCCAACATGACCTCTCTACATAGACCAGGCAGGCCTCAAACTTTAAGTGACCTTCCTGCCTCAGCTCCTCAATGCTGGGCTTATAGGTGTGTTTTCCAACACAAGCTACTGGCCTACATTTTAATCTTTGAGTACCTAAGGGTCAACCCAGCTTTTTGTGTTCCCAGAGCTTATGTAGTTGGTTCTCTTTCATCATCTAGGATTTAATGTCAATGTTACATCCACAGAGTGCATTTCTGTGACCACCCAAGCTAAAGTATTCCCATAACTCCACTCACATATCCAGAATTATACACTATGGCTGTGTGGTGGTTTGATTAGGCATGTTCCCTCCCACCCCCCCACCCCCCACCCCCCCCACCCCCGGCTGCCAACAGACTTGTGCCTTTGAATGCTTGGCCCATAGGGAGTGGCTCTATTAGGAAATGTGGCTTGTTGGAGGAAGTACAACACTGTGGGGACAGGATTTGAGGTCTCCTATGCTCAAGGTACACCAAGTGTGTCTCCAGTCTCCTTCTGCTGCCTGCAGATCAAGATGTAGAACTTCTCAGCTCCTTTCTAGTACTATGTCTCCCTGGATGCTGCCATGTTTCTCACCATGACAATAATGGACTAGACCTCTGAAACTGTAAGCCAGCCCCAATTAAATGCTTTGTTTTATAACAGTTGCAGTGGTCATGGTGTCTCTTTACAGTAATAAAGACCTTAAGACAGGCTGAAACTATGGATTGGTACAACCTCTTTTAACAGACAAATGGCAAGATCTATCAAAACCTAAATGCACATATATTCTCACTTAAGCCAGAATTTCTACCTCAAAAATTTAATTCTAAATATAAACATGTACATGTGTGCAATTACATATCAGCATTATTTATTGCTGAGTTACAAAATTCTAGCCATGACCTAAATGCCCATTAACAGAGCCTCCTTAAATAGGATTGAAAAGTCATTAGACACTTTCCACATGCCTCACTACAACTTCTGGGAGCAAAACATCATCACATACTTTATTTTATGTGAAAAAGCACTAAGGCATAGAGAGCATAGAGGTGTTTGCCCAACATACGCAGCTGCCAAGTGGTAAACTGGAAGATCAGATCCCACACTCTTGGTCTCTATGTAAAAACCACATACACATTTCTTCCAATACACATTTCTTCACGGAATCCTATGACCTCAGGTAGTACATGGGCTACTCTCCAAGACAGGCAGTTAAGTAAAAAAAAAAAAAAAAAAAAAAAAAAAAAAAAAAAGGGCGGGGAGGGGGGAAGAGTCAAGTTTAACCTCTTGGAGCTTTTCTTTTCCTTCTTTTTTAGGGAACACACATATGTATGTTGTGAACGACTAAGCAAAGACATAGAAGGAACAGTGGGAAGGTAAGAAAAGTAAGAAAAAGCAGTTGCCCTGGAAAGAGACGCTCTGGGTGAAGGGCAGGGGAAGACCCAGTGATTGCTGCCTGATTTTTATTGTGTGTGCACAAACATACGCACACTGCCTGCTCAAAGAAGAGTAAACAGATGGCCAAGCTGAGAGTTTTCCAAAAGCAAAAAGAATATGTGCAAGCCACTAGCATATTGCCTGTGGTATTTCTTTCTGTCTAGCAGTAAATAGCTTCTTTATTAGTGGCCACTTACGTCTCCACAAGAATCATTACTTAAGATTATTTGGGTCTTCTCTGCAGTGCTGAGGAGGTGGGGCATGCTCACTGCACTAGGGACTCTAGCTCAGTAGACCCTTGTACAGGTTAAGCTGAAAAGGACGGGGTTGCCTGCCATACAGGTCAGCGGTACAGTTCCAACACTACACACGCTTGCAGGGGTACTGAAGCCCTGGATAAGGAACAGCAAGTGCTGGGAGCTGAGATAAGCAAAGAGCTAATGGCGCAAGGAGCTTCTGGATGAAAGGTGCACAAAAGTTATTGATGTGAGATCTAGTAAGCTTCTTGGTATGAAAGTTAAAAGTTAAAATCTCAGACCAAAACTATGAAGGACAGCTCTTCTCAAAAGTCAAAAAAAAAAAAAAAAAAAAAAAAAAAAAACACCAGATGAAACAGTATCAATAGTGAGAAGGGTATGTAAGGAATGGAAGTTAATTCAAGCCTTTTAAACATGGACAAATTTAGAAATGTTGTTTGGGCACATACACAAATACAGTCATATTTAGGCAGTCTGGAATTCTGAAAATGATCATTGATTGACTTAATAATAGGAAGATCCAACTTTGAAGTCAGGTATATGACCCAGGAATCCCACCTATGAGTTATTACAAACAGACTTGGGAACAGGGCCTGAAGGAGACAGCTGTCCACCCATGCTCAGAGCAGCATTATTCACAGTGGAAGCGACCTGAGTGTCCACAGGTGGGTAACAGGCAAAGAAAATGTAGTGTGGTATACACCTACAATGGAATATTACTTAGCCCTAAAAGCATTCTTATACATGGTACAACATGAATGAATCCCATGTGAAATGAAATAAGACACAAAGGAAGCAATATCACGTGACTTTACTTAGAGGATACCAAGAATAGCCAGACTCGTGGAGGCAGAAAGCAAGCAATGGTTGTCATGCTGCATGCGTATTTTGTGTGTGAGTATGAGCATGTGGAAACCAGGGGACAGCTTCAAATGCCCGCCCTTGCCTTCCATTTTGTTTGAGGCAAGGTCTCTTGCTCTTCTCTTGCTGCATACGCCAGGCTAGCTTTTATGTGTGTTCTGGAGATTTAACTCCAGTCCTTGTGCTTACACGGAGACTTAATTCAACCTACAATGGTACTCCTCTTAATAATAAATCTATTGCTGGATGTGATGGCGCACGCCTTTAATGCCAGCACTTGGGAGGCAGAGACAGCCAGATCCCTGAGTTCAAGTCCAGCCTGGTCTACAGAGGGAGTTCCAGCAAAGTCAGGGCTGCACAGAGAAACCCTGTCTCAAAAACCAAAAGACAAACCCAAACAAAAAAATTACCATGGAGCTGGGAATATGGCTCAAGTGTTGGTTTTGTGAGCATGAGGACCCAAGCTCAGATCCTTAACACAGTTACAACAGCAGTTATGAAGGTGCACATTTGAACCCTAGTGCTGGGGCAGGGGAAGGGAGGGGAGCTAGAGACAGGAAAATCCTGGTGCTTGTTGACCAGCCATTCAAGCCAAATCAGGGAGCTCAAGGTTAAGAGAGAGCTCCTGCCTCATTAACTAAGATGGAAAGCAACTGAGAAACACACACACCCAATGTCAGTCTCTGGCCTCGGTTTGTACACATGTGCACCTGCATGTACATATGCATGTGCATATTAACATGTATACACATACACACACTAAAACTTCTGAAGTTAGAAAAGAAAAGTGCTTGCCATACAGGCATGAAGATAGGATGTCCATTTCCCAGAATCAACTGGGCATGATGGGACATGCTTATAATCCTCACATAAGGAAGGTGGAGACAGGAGGACCCCTGTGGTTTGCTGGCTAGTCAGTCTAGTCTAAATTGACCAGCTATGGGCCAGTGAGAGACTTCATCTTAAAAAAAAAAAAAAAAAGGTGGACAGTAATTTGAGAATAACACATAATACATACATACATACATACATACTAACTACAGGGCTAGGGATACAGTTCAGTGGTAGGGTGATTCCCAAGAATAAGTGACATTCTGTGTTCAGTCTTCATCAAGAAAAATAAATCTAAAATGTCCAGTTCAGATTCCTTGACTGTATAATCCAGTGAAGGATCAGCCCTAAAGAGCCCCAGCCTAGCAGTTACAGGCAGTGGTGTGCAATTAAGAGCCCAGATTCAGGAGACAGTGCAATAGCTCATACCCCAGCTCAGCCACTTGCCAGCTACGGGACCTCAAGGAAGCTCATTAAGTTCTCTGTGGCTCAGTTTCCCTATCTGTAAAACAACACTATGTAACTCAAAGGGTTGTGGGAATGAAACGAGCTACAGAGTAGAAAGAAGCCTGTCTAGATGCAGCAAGCACTCAGTCATGAACAACTGTTGTCACAACTACCCCGGTGTCATTAATGACGTAAGGGGAAGGAAGCATCGGTGGCTGGGCACCTTTATCTCTGTACCCATGGCACCTCTGTGATGGCTTGCCAAACACTCCGTCTCACAGACAGTGCATCAGTGATTTCACTGATTTCCGGGTTAAATATTCTTCCGTACACACATCCAATGCCCCTCCTCATCCAGACCCATGTGCAGTCTGCAAGGCCACCTAAGTCATCCAGGCATAAGGCCTGGCGCCACACACGCAGCCCAAGGGAGGTGTGCGCAGGCCTGAGCCACCGGCCTCCCACTTTCTGCATCAGGGTCCTATATTTGGATTTTGACTTGTTCGGCCTGACTTGCTGCTAAATCTGTATCCAGTTAATCTTACACGGTTGTGGGGGAGGAGTCACGTTGCTACGGCAACCCAACAACTTTGGGCAGAGAGAGTGGAAATAGAATTTCAGGACTGGAGACCACCAAAGGACTCCAAAATGCCTATTTCTGTTTTCTCTCTCTCTCTCTCTCTCTCTCTCTCTCTCTCTCTCTCTCTCTCTCTCTCATATCTCTCTCAACACACACACACACACACACACACACACTGAATCTTGGTTTTCTAAAATAAACAGACTTCGCTTCTTTTTACACAAATTTTCAACCATTGACAAAGAAGAAAAGCCTGCTTCTACAAGCACTCTATTCACAGGCCATTTCCTAAGAGGACAGAAACTAAAATTCACACTTCATTCAGCTAGTCAGGAAATCAGCTGCTTCCCTTTTACCACTCTGAGCATGAAATGAGCAATTGTCTGGTCTGGATTTTATACATATTACTTTTTTAACCTGCAGTTTACAAATAAGTTAGCAGCCAGGCACAAGTTGAAGTTGGGCCTTCTCATCGACTAGTTTAAGGAACAGGAGGGAAGAATGGTGACAGAAACTGCCTAGGAACTCCCGGCATTCCCTGTGGACAACCGCAGGCAGCCCCTTGGAAACCCCCAGAAACCCCACCCCCACCCCCGCAACCTTGTATTGCAGAGGAGGCTCCACCCACCTGTGCAGGAACTGTACCATTAACACAAAACCCAGCGGACTCCTTAAGATCCCTGGAACTCTGCTCTGTGGACATTCTAGGGGAACTCTAAGGAATATATATCCACAAGCTTCATCACAGTCAAGTAAATGCAAATCACAGGTGAACACTGTCCAGACACTCGGAAGGTGTAAAATCTGACTAGTGGGCTGGAAAGAGGCAGGCGGATCTATATAAGTTCCAGGCCAGCCTGGTCTACAAAACAAGATCCAGGACAGCCAGGTCTACACAAAGAAACCCTGTCTCAAAAAAAGAAAAAAGAAAAAAGAGAAAAGAGAAAAAAGAAAAAGAAAAAAGAAAAAAGAAAAGAAAAAGAAAGAAAAAGCCAAAACCCCTCAGACATTCCTTGGACTGATTCTCTACTTTCTGCCCCTTTCTCTTTTCCTATGACATGTCTTCAAAGTTGGGCTAAGAAAAGTATAAAGGAGTAAAATTAACCCCGGGGTATGGGAACCAGGAGTAGAAGGTGTTGCTTAGCTAAAATGGTGAGGGTTTTCTGATTTGTAAAGAGAAAAACAATTGCTTGGGATTCTACAACAATGCTGTTATGGCCCGAGCTGAGGGGTCCCTGGCAGGTTCCCCAAGTGTGTTGTTTAGGTTAGGCCAGCAGGAGTAGGACAGTGGGGCAGCCTTTTAAAGTTCAAGTCCAGCCCTGGTTCCTGCCTTGCCTTGCTTCCTTTCCATCATGATGTAAACAGCCTCTACCACACGCTCTCACTGACAGAACTCCACTGTGCCCTGCCCAATATGGCTGGCTGGGCCCCTCTGAAGCTGTGAGCCTAAATACAGTTTTTCTCACCTAAACTTAATGTTTTATCCAGGTGTGACCGTCAGAATGATGCAGAAGTGGGGGCTGGAGAGATGGCTCAGTGGTTCCCAGCACCCATATCAGATGGCTCACAATGGTGTGTAATTCATGCACATACTCATATGCATACACACACACACACACACCACAATTAAAAACAATAAAGATATACCTTAGAAAACAATGTAAACTGATAAAGAAATTATATGGACAAACAGGAGGAAACAGAAACAATCAGAGAGAATAGCCATGGAACAGAGGATTCAGTCTTTGACTTGGCCCTGCCACTTAATCAGCTGAGTGATCCAGGCTGCTTCAGTTTAAAGTGCTCAAGCCCCATTGACCCTGATCTGAGCTAGGAAGAGGGTAGATGAAATCGCAGCCATGAATGTCGTCTATAAACTATGAAGCACTGTTCGGTGTACAATGCTCTTTCTCCTTGGATCCCAGCTTGACTGTAGAGAATGGATGTCTCCTGCTACGTATAAATGCTTTGGCCTCCCCTGGACTTCCTCTATCTGGCACCAAAACCTGAGAACCAAAATGTATTATGCAATTCTGTACATAGATTTCTGGCCAGTTTTCCAAAAGCAGGTTTTACAGAGAGCTGTTCAACTTGGATAATCAATGCAATCAGCTATCAGCAAATCATCGGATAGCCTTCCAAAAGCACAGGACCCTGCAGGATATGTAACTGGGCTTCCTCATCACACCATCACTGAGAATTCACCCAGCGTGGTGAATGAGAGACTTCTAGTCTGGAGGATGGCAATCACATCTCACCCCACCCACCACCCACCTCTCCACCCTTGTTCTTAGTATTGGAACTCAATTAGAACTACTTGCTATCTCAGCTGACAATTCAGAGATCATTAACATATAGACCATCCTGAAAGAAATACAGTGTTCTATAAAGGGGAGGTTCTGATGGCAAGAGTTAAGTGGCAACATCTACTGTGTGTGTGTTAATGAATGACCCTGTAACCCGAATGGATGCTGAAGCCAGGCATTGCTTTCTCTGAACTCCTAGAACTGGGGTCTGAGGTCAAGACAATTCAGACACACGCACGCACATGTACACACAAATATACAACCAGCAGTGTGATAGTGGTCCATGAAGGAAGGTCCATTGCACACCCACAGATGGCCAGGCGCTAACGTTGACTTTGTTTAGTGTGGCTTTTAAGCAGCTAGAGATTTTTAACTAGAAGTCAGGAGATATCACATTGTATCTAAGACTCTAAGGCTTAGATCATAGATATGGGAAACCCTTCGAAAAGTCAGATCGAGCAGTCGTCATGGGCTGAGCATCTCAGGAACAGAGATGAGGCTGCACATTGGAGTTCAAAGAGATTAGGCATTTTTAGCTCTAATTTTTAGGTACTTTCTGTGTATTTCACATTTTGCACTGGCTCTACTTGACTATGGCCTCTTTATCTAAGAATACTTGCAAGTATGGAACAATTTTTTCCATTCTTTCCTCTCTTTCTCTCTCTCTCGATCTCTCTTCTTTTTTGGTTAATATTTATGAAAGGATTTAGCATTTCATTCTGTAAACATTACCTGACAACCAGAAGAGCCATAGTTTGTCAAAAAACAGGTTTACAGAGGCTAGAGAAATGACTCAGTGGTTAAGAGCACTGGCTGCTCTTCCAGAGGACCTGGGTTCAATTCCCAGCACCCCATGGCGTTCACAACGTCTATAACTCCTGTCCTAGGGGATCCAGCATCCTCACACAGATATACATGCAGTCAAATCACCAATGTACATAAAAATAAAAATAAAATTTTTTAAAAATGGTCTGCTTGGACTTACAAAGTAAAAGGGTTTCCTCTGAAAGGAGACATTCTATGCTCACTACTGAACTGTCCCACGGCTAATTTCAGAAGGGTGACATTTAATTCTGTTCTCTACAAGCTCACATCTAGTAGAGAAAACCATACTAGTAGAGAGAAGTCTAGTAACTGGAATGTTGGGAGAGGCATGGACTAGGGAGGGAAGGTAATTGCTCAGTAAGTTCATCTACCACCAGGGTGACAGCAGGAAAGCCCAGGACTCACCTCTGAGATTATGTCTCGCTTGAGTGAAGTTTTCTTTATAAAATTAGCAATGGAGATTGTTGGTACTTTGGGGCAGGAGTGCCTACCTAACCTCTTGAAATCTTTGAGGCCAGGGGCTGGAGGTATAGGAAAGGAAATGAATGAAAAACAAACAAAACAAACAGGCACCACAACTCTAAAAGCTATAAGGCAAGAATCCATCATTTGGTCCTAGTGGTGTGTACAGAGGATGCGTGGGAGACTCGGCCTGTGCTGTTTCATCCGACAGAGCAAGCAGACGGCTGGCATCAGCTCCAGATGTCTGCCTCAGACTCTATTAGTTGACAAGATCCTTACATTTGTAAAGCACTCATAAAACATACTGAAATCTTCTGTTACTTTAAACATTTTTTTCCTGCATCTCTTTGCTGTTTTCTCCCTGTTTTAGTCATTTAGGGTCACTTTGCCACACACAGGCACACACACGCACACATGCATGTACACACACCGGTCTCTTTTCTTAGGTTTCACTGTACATTGAGAAGTAGTTGTAAGAACTGTTAATTGAACTTAATGAAACTCCATAATTATGTAATTATATAAATAAAAGTGCAGCTTTCTTGCCTGTTTTGTCCATTCTCAAAGTTCTTACAGTCCCGAGTGACTGAGAAGGAAGGCTACAGTTACCTTCTGGGTCTCCACTGGACATAAAGATAGGTAGGTAGATAATGGATGGATGGATAGATTGATAGATAGATAGAGATGATAGATAGATATGATGGGTAGATAGGTAGTAGATAGATAGATAGATAATAGATAGATAGATAGATAGATATAGAGATAGATAGATATGATAGGTAGGTAGATAGATAAATGCATAATAGATACATAGATAAATACATAGATAGATACATAGATAAATACATAGATAGACATAGATACATAGAGGTGATAGATGATACATACATATATACATCTAATTAGATGGTTGATTGAGTGAGAGAGTGAGTGAGTGATGATTTTTGTGTGCAATGTATTCATGTCATATATCTGCTTGTCCAAAAACACAGAGGTTAATATCAGACCATACTAATCCTTTATCACTCTCCACTTATTTTTTGAACTAGGGTTGGTCACTGAACCTGGAGCTCATCCCTAGACTGACTGGCCTTGAGTCTCAGGGATCTGCCTGTCTTTGCCTTAGTGCTGGTATTATGGACATGCAAAGCCTTGCCTGACTTCTCTTACATGAGTGCTTATGGTCTAAACTCAGATTTTCATGCTTGCACAAGTACTTCATACACTGAGCCATCTGCCTAGACCCTTGTGCTGGCTAGTTTTATGTCAACTTGGTTGATACAAGTGGAGTCACTGGAGATAGGGAGCCTCAATTGAGAAAATACATCCATAAATTGGGCTGTAAGGAAGCCTACAGTGCATTGTCTTAATTAGTGATCAATGAGGGAGGGCCAGGTCCATTATGTGTGGGCCACCCCTGGGCTGGTGGTCCGAGTTCTATAAGAAAGCAGGCTGAGTGTAAGCAGTACTCCTCATGGTCTCTGCATCAGCTCCTGCCTCCAGGTTCCTGCCCTGTTTGAGTTCCTGTCCTGACTTCTTCAAATGATAAACAATGATGAGGAAGTGTAAGCCTAATAAACCTTTCTTTCGTTGCTTTGGTCATGGTGTTCCATTGCAGGAATAGTAACCTAAGACAACCCTTATTGTAGGCTTTTATTTAAACCTCAGTGGGCACAATATTTGTGCTCAGATTTGTTGGGGCTTAAATTTGATGTTCCCTTGAAATAGCAAGGGAACCACCTAGAGGCCTCAAATTAGTGCGTTGGCCTCCCCACAACCAGGGTCTTGTAATATGTATGAATATGGTTGATGGAGTTGTTCCAGAAAAGTAGAGAGCCACTCAGAGATGCCCAAAGTCTTGTCCTTTCTACATCGTACAAGGACAGGTAAGTTATTATATGATTGGAAAGGATATGACAGAATCATAATAGAATAAAAACGTATGAACTTTAAACTATTTCCTTTCGTGACAACCCAAATGGATTGTCTCCTCGGGCTAAATTCTTGTCAAAACAAGAAGTGATAGGTATTGGGCAGCCATGGTCCTTGTCAGGAGATGAAAAGCATGAGAACATTGCCTGTCAAGAGAGCCTAGAGAAGTGCCTTGGAGTCCTCTAAGAGACGGTCTCCGGCTTTCACACCTTGTGATCCCCAACTGTGTCCGGCCAGTTCTGATGGGTACCCTCACTGACCTAAAGTCAGGGCCCCAGAACCAAGGTCATCCTGTTTGTCCCCAAACCTAACCAGTCTTTCTATCCTCCAGTAGAATCTGCCATTAATTTTCCAGTGTCTGAGGAAACTTTGGAACTATCTTTTCTTTGTTTTTTTTTTTTTTTTTTCAATTCCCAAATTACTTCTTAACAGAGTTGCTGTCAGGTGTGGGTGTGTTGGCTTATTGGAATCTCCTCCTTGTGAACCAATAGTCTTTGTCTGACTCATATTACTGATGAATACAAAAGTTCTCTCACCTGCTCAGCATCTTTTAAACATGGAAGTGACTTTCAGACAGTAAAACTAAGTTTGGGAAGCCATAAGGACTCCTCTGAATTCATCAGGAAGCAGAGATGGCAGAAATAGGCCCCAGCTTCCAGGTGGCCCCCAGTATATTCAGCAATACTGCCTTTCCAGAGTGAGGCAGTGAGGTTTGTTTCCAAAACAATGAAGGCCATTTTGAGACACTATCCAATGGTTCCAATCTCTGGATCAATTATCTGTACAGCTAGACAATTAATCACTTCCTTTTTTTCAGGCATTTACACCTGATAACTAAAAGGAGCTGAAGGATCTTCCCCGGCTACAGTGTGCAGACCCAGGGCTCTTGCTGAAATTAAGTTCTGAATTCCAGTTCCCGGGCAGGGCCTGGGGCACCACATTTGTGATGCCTCCTAGGAGGAGCAGGTGTGGCTAATACACAGGACGTGCTTTGAAAAGGAAAATCCCAATGCCGGGGCCACACAGTAGTTCAACAGGAGGCCAGAAGTCAAGGGTCTCATCCAGGACAGCTGAAGTGAAAACACCAGTCACTTTGCTTTTCCGGAGCGCAGAGGTCATCTCCCCACCCGAACCATTTGACTCATTCTTAGAAATAAACCCACCAAGCTCTGCCTGAGCCTTTCAACCTTCAGTGTTAATACAGAGTTTGCCAGACTGCCATGGAGTTTATCAAGCCCATGTCTTTAGTACAAAGTACAACTTTATGCATAAGCTCACTGGAAGAGTGTCAGAAGCCTACCTCAGAAGTCCTTTATATCCTGCCCACGTGACAGGCCATCAACAGCCCCTCCTCCCATGAATTTCCTGGTCACCGAAGGCAAAGCTTTTCTCTAAGAATCTAAAATGGGAGAGAGATGACGTAACTATTGCTTCCTCAGGGAAACATGAAAAATGGTATAATAAAATAAGCAACCTTGCATGGCTGTTTTCTAATTTAAACAAAACCTCACCATTGTCACAAAAACAAAAGAGCTTTTCAGCATGTTAACAAATGTTACCCTGACATTACCACCGAGGGACTCCAATTATGGAAAAAAATTAGTACTTTTTGGCTCAAAATAAGAGGTGGCACATAAATAGTACCTTTTAATACTCAAATACTTCCTTTCCTCTAGAGAAAAAAAAATCTTCTAAAGGAAAAATGCTGATTCGCTTTCTAGATATCATGACTAACACAAGAAATGCACAGGGGACAAAATCATCACTGGTGTGTGTGTGTGTGTGTGTGTGTGTGTGTGTGTGTGTGTGTGTGTAGGCCAGAGGCCAATGTTGGCTGGTTAGGTTTTTTTGTTGAGAGTGTTTTTTTGGGTTTTGGGTTTTAGGGTTTTCTTTTGTTTTTTGTTTGTTTATTTGTTTTGTTTTTGATAAATTGCCACCTTAGTTTTTCTTGAACTAGGCCTCTTGGTGAACCTGGTCAGCCTTACACAGAAGCACATGACTCACTGAGCCACTTTCCCAGCTGCAAATCAATTTTAACAAAGTGAACTGCTTCCCATGACTCCCCTGTTCCGTTGGCCTACCTGAAACAGGTTGAGTTGTGCTCGCTTGGGCACACAATTAAAATCAGATGGTTACCACCTTTCTCCCAGGCAAAGCATCAGATGGCATTAATGTGCTGTAAATGGCAGGGGCCAGATCTGTTTCCTTGGATGGAGAAGACCAAAAAGTAGGCAATACTTTCTGCCTTTATATGAGTTTTATATAGACTGACTCATACCATATGTGCTCTAGAGTGCCACTACCTCCACCATCATCTTAGTCACCATTCCTTACCAAGCATGTAATATATATCTGTTTTATTAGATCATCTTATCCATGATCATTGTACTGAAATCATTTCTGATTTTCCTTGACTCTATATTTGAGGAGATCCTAGATCCTACATTCTCCTCCCCTTTGCCAGTTTTCTTAAAGGACAATGGGTAAATAATGCATATATTCTCAGTAACATTCCATTACATGAATTCCATGGGAAATAGTTGCATCAAGCTAAGTCATAATCAACTCACACACTTACCATTTATTTTCGTGGTACAAACATTTAAAATCGACTCTCTCATCAATGGGTCATGTATTTTCTTGAACCTCATCTGATTTCTGCTGGAGTCAAAGGATGCATTCTATATAACTGCAGTCATTTGACATTAAAGGTGTTTTTATGGCTCAGGACAAGAACAACCTCAAGAAACGATCAGGTCCAGAATCAGGAATGCATACGCTTTCCACAGGACCCTTGCCTCCCCGTGGTCTTCTTCCCACACCAGCAAGGAGGATCCTGTTCTGCAACTGGGCTCTTTCCGATGGTTCAAGGGTTACTATTTTTAAAAATCACACAGGAAATCTGGGAGTTGAGGTTTGCCGAACTGTCGCCTAGAGGTCAATGCTTGCAGAACAGGCCTCTGTGCCATCTCTCCCCATCTCCTGCCACCTGTCCTGACACTAAACCTTTGTGACTCACCAGGAAAAAAAGGGACAATCATTTTTGGTCCTTAGGTTTAACTTTTTCTTTATTTGGTGGAGAAGGGATGTAGGGTCTCCTGGAGTCCAAATGGGTCTTCAGTCACTATACAGTTAAGAAGAGCCTTACTTTTCTGATCCACCTCTCTATCTCCTAAGGTTGGAATGACAGTCATGGGCCACCATGTCTGGTTTATTCAGTCTTGGGATAGAGCCCAGAGCCTTCTGCATGCTCAACAAGCACACTCTGCCAACTGAGCTACATCCCCAAAACCCTAGGTTCAGTTTTAAAGTTATAATTAAATTTGCTCAGGAACACCACAGCTCTGGCACGCGTGCCTCAAAACTTCCTTCCTACCTGGTTTAATTCCAGTCTAAAGAAGTTCAGGCCTAAAAATAGTGTAAAACATTCTGCCTGGAGAAGCTGGCTCTCAGCTGGCAAGGTGGGGCTGGGCTGTGTAAAATCCGGGCCATTCATCATTATTTGGCACATCTGGGGTCCTCTGGATAAACCCCAGCACAGGAAGAAGGAAGGCTGGCACCACCATTCTGATGACCGGGCATCCAGGACCAAGGTGACTTAGGCTAGGACTCTCCCAGTATTTCTTTTTATTTTGTGTGTTGTTGTGGACAATTTCCATTTACTTTATCTATTTCTTAACATTTTCAGAACAGTTGGAAGGTGTGCTCTGATATGAGGCCTCTTTGGAGATCAGTTTAGATTCCACAGCTTCTGTGAGACCCAGGACAGGTTAAAGAGGCTCTCCATTCCATGTCTCAAAACACAAGACTTCAACAATTCGGACTCCTATGGGCCTGACACAGATGCAATGCACAGCCATGGGTAACAGTCTCTATTTGTTGGATTTCTGGCAACAAGAAATGGAGTTTTAAGGTCAGTTAGATGATAGATATTCTCTTAGCATTAATAAAAAAAAAAAAAAAAAGAAAGAAAGAAAGGCCTCTTGCAAGTGGACACATAGAAATTGTATTTTTAAAAAATGATGTGTCTGCTTCTGGTTTTGACTCAGGGTTAAAAGGAAACAGGCTAGCCCCAGGCAAAGCAAGATCACACCCAGACTATGCAGTACACTGCATAAGAAAGTTCCAATCATTCCCACCAAATATAGTCTCACGGAAGGAACATATGCTATCCCCGAGTGCTGAGGTACATCTCACAGAAAGGGGAACTGAGACAAGACGGAAAAAGCCAAAAGATGATATCCCTCCCATCCCAGAGGGTTAGAGAATCCAAGTTGCTTTAGGAGGGGTGGGAGGAAGTCTTGATAACAAGTGTACCTGAACACCAGGACCTAACTGGCTAAGTTACACGTTGACTTAAAATAATTGCCAAAGAATTATATCAATAAGTAGATGGTATTTCTTAGCAATTTCCCATCCTGTACATCACTCCAGAAGCAGATTTGATGGAAATGATATTCTCGCTTGAAATAATTCTACAAATCAACACTCAAAGCACATTTAAAGTGACATTTTCTCACCTACAGGACCTCCTTTATTCTTCTATGTGAAAAAAAAAAAAAAAACTTTATTTTTTGTTCTGCATATTTTATCCAAACACAACTTTAAAAAAAAAAAAAAAAAAAAGACCCAGCCCTATTGAACAGTAAGCCTTAGAAGATATTATAATACTTTACAGAGACTCTACATATACTGAAGTAAAACATTTTCTTTTTTACCTGAACCATCTTTAACAATTTTCCAAAGGACAAGTATTAGTTAAAAATAAAACAAACAGGCAAAGGAGGCCAGGCAAGCATCTTGTCAGCCATTGGTATTCAGCCTCTCAGGATACCAGGCAAGAAGCAGCCTGAGGAAACAACCTTGATAACTGTGCCTTGCTCTCTCAGGCTGCAGACACACCTGTCCCCAGAAAGTGCCATTAAATCAAACAGACATTTTGAAATATAGCCAGAGACATATTTATTCTAACTCAGGCTAAAATTCTCCTGTTTATTTTCAAGTGTGAGGGGAAGATAAGTTTGATAAATGCTTGGGTGAAGATAGTCTGGTTTGAAAATGTGACTCCTCAAAGAGCACAAGGCATTGATTTCCTTTGTGACAGCACCTGGGCAGACAGCAGTTAAGATCTCGAAGCCACAGATTTATCACCTTATACTTTTGAAGCACTGGTGGGTTGGTAAATGTTTTAACAGCGCATTGGTTCTCGGGGCGCACTGAAGAGGATTTATAGACTGTGCCAATTGCCTTGGTGTAAATACCCCTAACATGGCTCAATAGGGCTACCAAGGAGGCGTGACTGCAGACGCACCTACAAAAAGCTCTGCACACTTGGCACTCGGGAGCCAATGACATGCAGCATGCCTCACAGGAGCCAATGACATGCAGCACACCCCTGGAATTGAGTGCATCAAGAACACCACACAGGCTGGAGCCAATTTCAACCCGAGATGTACCAGCAGCCATCTTTCTTTCTAAAAATTGAGGCATTTAGTTTTTGTTCTTACAGTCTTTGTCACAAAAAGATTAACACTGTTGGAAATAATCAATTGTTAATAAACAAAATGGCTCCTTAATCTTATCTTATACTAATCCTCTCCAACAACTCAGAGCCGGACCTGGAAGAAATCGGCTGTGTTGATATCCTCTGTCAGGAAGGCTGTTTGAGTCTTTCCCACAACACAATGCAATCATCAAAATGCTTCTGAAAACAGAGCTGACATCACAGTTAAAATCAAGCGCCTGACTTTAAGAATTTTACCAGCCAGGTGCTGTACAATCTCAGGGGAAGGAATCATTTATTATAAGATGATCCAGGCCCGTTTATAATCTTGCCCTCAGCAGGGACTATGTTGTTGGTGTGTATGCATGTGTGTATGGTACATGAGTATATACATGTGTGTGCATGCTTGTAGATATAGGGAGGCTCACCTATGTGTGTGCATGGGGAGACCCGAGACCAGTATCAGGTGTCTTCCTGTATCTCTCTCCACCTCAGTTTTGAGACAAAGACTCTCACTGAACTTGGAGTGTGTTGTTTAGACTGGACTAGCTGTCCAGCAAGCCCTGGGATCCATCTGCCTCTCTCCCTACAGGCCCCAGGGTTATAGCTCCCTGTAATTATGCCTGGGTTTTACATGGGTGCTGGCAATCTAGACTTAGGTCCTCATGACTGCACAGTAAACAGGTTACTCAGCGAGCCCTCTCCCCACCAGGCCTGACTACCAAACCTGTAGTGTAAGTGTCAGGCCCAGCTGAGTAACTAAAGTGGCAAAACAGCTTCTTAAAACTAACCATGAAAGCTAACAGTTGCTGGGGCCATGGTGATTCATAAGGCTCTCTGAGGATCGATCGGTAGTTGCTGGAGGAGGGAAGAGACTGTTTTCTTCAGTGGTGTAGCTGCCAAGTTGCCTGTGCAACTGTGAATATCTGCTTGCCTTTACGTTTGCGAGTAACTCTACTTGAATGCATTGTTCACAAAAAATGAGCAGCTGGATGGGAAGAGGAACAAGACAAGAGAGGATAATGGGGGATATATATGATCGAAATGCATACATGCAAAAGTCATCATGTAAAGCATCACTGTGTGTCATTATATTAAATAATTAAAATCCTTTTTAAAAGCTTAACCATTAAATCTAGTGTCTCTTCAAAATGACTCTACGCCTAGAATACCAGGATGTGTCCACCTTCTCAACTTCAGAGACAAAATGTGAAGTTGCAGGAACTGGCCAGATCTAAGCCGTCTCCTTATTTCCTCTGAAGACAAGAAAGGGGTCCCTTGTCCCTTACAGATTCTCTCACACATGTCCCAAGAAGTCAAGCTTGAACTCCTGTCACCAGTGAAGCATTATGGCCAGTGTTTTCAGGTCAGTTGCTCTTAAAGAGCATTTGTGTGTCCTAATAATAGAACCTGCTGGTTATTTGTGTCGTTTGATGCATAGACGTATTTATTTTTGTTGAGTGTGGCCAGTGCAAGTATGGAGTCACAACCCTTTCATGTGCATCTGAGCAAGAAACAGAATCCTGCAGCCTTTCCCTCTGTCCTCAGAGCACTGCAGAAAGCATTACCATATTTAAACATCATCATACTAATTAAATATTTAATTTCAAAGCCTTTAAAACTCCTCTGATTTATAAATATAGTTTTGCTATCTCAGGGTCTTGAATAAATTGTTTAACACATTAAGGACAAGGACAGATTTTGCCCTCAAAGGCATTAGCCAGGAACAAACGCAATCCTGGTTTCTCATCTTTATGAACTCACATTCAAATACTTTCAAAATTAAAGGTCTCTGTTCTCTATTTCTACCCCTAAAATAAAACTTTCCTTTAAAAAAAAAAAAAATGTTTAGAGCCTACAGGGATGGCTCAGTGTGTAAAGAGCCTTGCAGGGCAAGCCTGGGCGGTCTGAATTCTGTACCAATTCCAACCATAAAGTTACCCTCTGGCATCTACATTCAAACTATTAAACACACTCATGTAAACACACACACACATACCACCACCACCACCATCATCATCACCATAATTCCGAATTGTTTCATTGTGTATTATTACTTTAGAGAATTGGAGTAAAAATAATTCTAAGGTTGCTGGCAAGCATTAAATTGAATTGTCAAAACAAAACACCTCACAAGGGTCTGTAATCTAAGATCTTGAGAAGTAGAAACAGGAGGTCAGGAGTTCAAAGACATCCCTGGCTATGTAGTAGCTTCAAGGCCAGCCTGAGCTACATGACATTCTGTCCAAAACAAAACAAAAATTACTAAAATGATAACTTAAGCAAAGGAACTCAGAACAGCTAAATTTCCATGGTCATAAGTGAGGAAATGCCCGGGCAGTGGTGGGCTTGACTTTAATCCTAGAACTCAGGAGGCAGAGTCAGGTGGAGCTCAGTGAGTTTAAGGCCAGCCTGATCTACAGAGTGAATTCCAGGATAGCCAGGATTACACAGAGAAACCCTGTGTCAAGGGATGGGAGTGGGATGAAGAAATGAGCCAATAGGTGAGACTGTATTGTCCATAGCTCAAAAAAGAAAAATGTGTTCTGGATGACTGGGTCTTCACCTTGCCAATCTTGAGGTTTAACCAGGAGTGAGGCTTTCCACATTCATAGGCTCTGCCTGGCACAGTAGCTCCATAAGCTCCAGGGCACACATAATTTCAGACAAGGATGCAAAGTCTACAGAGAACAACTTCACCATGGCTAAAGTATTCCGGGCACTGTTGAACTTGTCCGCTGTCATAAACCTAATAAAGAAAAAAAAAAAGTTGGACATAGTCATATAAGGGGCTGATAAATAGACCTTTAAACCAGAACCATTAAGCCTGGTGACGACCAATCACACTTGAGTAGCAAGGAGCAGGATAATGTTACCAGACAGATAACTAATACAGTCATATTAACAAATCAAAAGAAAAAAAAAATGTCCTACAAACTGCCTTTATGTGTAGGGAGGCCGGATTAGGGCTGGGAGATTCCATATGTAATAAAGAAGGCAAGAAAGGTAAAAATATAGCTGAGTTTTCAGTATTTATTATTTGGTTGTTGGTTTTTGAGCTGTCTCCTTACATAGTGCAGCTGACCTCAATCTTGCAGGATACTGCGGATCCTCTCCAACAAGGAATAAAGCGTGAGCCGCCATACATCACTAACTGTGTTTTAAAAGTTATCTCTGTCAGGTATATTTGAACAATGAAAATTCTACAATCCCATTAATAATGTAGGAAGTTATAAAAAAGCAAAAATGGTCAAGAGACTAATTAGAAATAGCTGTTCCGATTACGAAGCTTGTGTCTAAAAGTTCATCTATAAATGGTTGTGGAAACCTGCAAGAACATTTTCTCCAAAATAAGCTGTAAAGTAACCAAGGACATAGGACTGCCGTTAAATTGACCCTGGCCAATGTGATCCAAGGAAACATACTGTGTACCAAGCTTACAAAAAAATTCAGAGCTCAAATGAGTAAACTTCGAAGTAAGAATCTCCTGGTGAATGTAATTCGATTTGGCAAGAGCCGCAGCTCACTGCACACAACTCTTTAAAGAACTGAATAAAAACAAGTGATGGACTCCCTACACTCTCCCATGATCTGAGGATACCCATGTCCAACCTATACTCAGATCTACTACTTTGGATTGAATGAAACAGAGTACATGAAGTTTAAGTGTAAATTTACACAACAACACACACACTCACACACACACACACACGCACTCCTTCCAGGTAACAATTCTTCATGACTAACGACCAGATAGCACCAGTAAGGTTGGGTAGAGTCCTACATTTGGGATGAAAGAAAGAGAAGGAGGAAAACAATGGGGAAGGAATGACGAGCCATACCTCTGGACTTCTGCTACCTCTCATGCAACGCTTCCCACTGAACCCTTCCTCTACAAACCTAATGACTAATGACCCAGAAGCACCAGTAAGGTTGGGTGATGAGTCCACATTTGAGGAGAAAGAAAGAGAGAAGGAGGGAAACAATGGGGAAGGAATGGGAGGAGCCATGACTCTGGACTTCTGGTCTACCTCTCTTTGCACTGGCTTCGATCTGAAGACCCTTTCTCTACAAACCAGCACACCTGTCATGTCTCCAGACAGAAATAAACACTTTGTCAATGACTGGGCTAAGCAAGATTACCGGGCCCCATGACAGGCCTCACCTCTTACTTCAGGGGAACATCAAACACAACCATGTCACTGGATCTCTCAACTGGGGAAACCATGCAGTGTCTCCTCTGCTGGGCTGACATCAGGGAGCTTTTGGTTTAAGGACGAACTAACAGAATCGATGCAGTGATGTTTATAAGGCTTAGTGCTCCTTAGTCATAAAGGGCAGCTCTACTTGCCTTTATATGGCACCCTGAACCATTCTATGAAGAGAGAATAAATAGTAACTAAATGTTTCCCTCGTGCTTATAGAAGACTTACAATGGACTTTTAAGTTAGGGAAATTCAGTTAGTACATATGTGCACAGAGCATGTCACACACCAGGAATTTATTACTATCAGGCTATGCATGTGAAATGTTCCCTCTGGTTTCATGAGTTTGAACACTTGACCTGGTGACACTGCTAATGGGAACTTTAGGCTGGAGGAAATGGGTTCTTGGGTCCTGATCCTTAAGGCTTATATCCTTTCAGTTTCTGTCCTAAGCCTTCTGCTTCCTGGTGTTGACTATGTAACAAGGATTCCCAGTGGCAGGGTTCTCAAGCCACAAACTCTACCATGTCTTCTGTGATGTGATGGACTAACCATATCCCCACCAACTGTGAGCAAAGAGAACCTTCCCTTTAGTTGTTTCCATCAGATATTGGTGAAAAATAACCAACATAGAGGGGTCAGGAACACTTGATCATAACAAAGTTGCCACCTGCTTTGCTTTCATTTGAACCTGGTCCCTACTCCCTCCAAGTGCCACCTTGCTCTCCATGCAGGCCTTCTCAGGCCACATGGAGTCCTGTTCCTGTTAGAACTGAAGTGTGTATTTGTCTTAGCTCTGACTGCCCATGAAGATGTGGCTTTCTCTGCTGCTGATTGCCTCGGGTAATCCCTGCTTGGCTGTGTGTGCCACCTTTAGCCTTCACATCCGAGTCTAGTACCTAGGTATGAGGTTGGAAATGAATCCCTCCTGAGTGGGTAATTCAAGAAAACCAGTGTTCTTCAGTCTTCTTGTGTGATTCCCCCTTCTGCTTCTTATTACATGACAGAAAATGGAAATAAGTCATCTTCGTGCTATTGGTACACTTAGGAAAGAGGCTGCTGTGGTAATTAGCCTAATGAAGATGACCCTGGATTGAAGAAACAGCAATTAGAGCTGACAGAATAGGCATTAGGGGAAATGAACACATTCACATTCAAAGAAAGATGAGGTTTTTAAATAAGAGATAAAATTAATAACAATCCAAATTGTATCAAGCCGGAAAAGGCTCCTGCAGACTCAAAAAGGATGGGGTGACGTATGCAAACAGCCCATCACCTTCCAGCCAAAACAAATGCACTGGTGGCCTCTGACATGAGAAAAAAAAAAAACTGACATTTCAGGGCAGGCTGAAGGAAAGCAAAACATGATAGGAACCTGTTGAACTCTCTCGAATGTAAGTATTCCATATATGTTCTTATTTAATCTTTTCTCCCTGATCATAATAACCAGCTTCTTAAAGCTCTAGTTTAAATCCAATAAAATCTCCCTCCTGTGGTCCCCATTGCTGCTCTTCCAGTTCATCTCAGCAAACGCATGTGCAGCTCTGGACTTGCAAAGATGAGGGCAGACCACAGGTGTATGTCCACCAATAGAGGAGCCTTGTCCGTTTGTGTGTGTGTGTGTGTGTTGTGTCTGTGTGTGTGTGTGTGTGTGTGTGTGTGTGTGTGTGTGTGCCTGTGGGTGGAGGCCAAGGGTTGACATCAAGCAACCTCCTCTTAGTCTACTGAGGTACAATCTCTCCCTGAACCCAGAACTTACCAATTAGGGTTGTCTACCTAAGCAGAGTTTGCCCCAGGCCCTGTCTGCCTTGCTAATGCCAGCGTTGCAGGCAGGTTGCCCGGCTTTTATGTTGGTGCTGGAGTTCCGAACGCTGGCGCTTCTGCTTATGTGGGAAAGTCTTTATCAAATGAGCCATCTCCCCAGCACCAGGTTCATCTCTAAGTCTCACAAGCCAAAGATAGAGGGATAAAGATAGCAGGAGGGAGAGTCACCCTAAGGCCTTCCCAAGACTGTACTTTAGGTTCAGGTGAGTCAAATGGTTTCCTGAGACTGGGTTACCCACTTTTAAAGGTCACTGATGTGCTGAGTGAGGCTTACTCACCTGACTAAGGGCTACAGGGGCATCAAGGGCCCCTGTGGGGGACGGCTGGAGTGCCTGAATAGCATTGTTCTGATGGGGCTAGTGAGTACAAAACGAAGACATTAACATGCATCTTCACTAATCCAGCTTTGAATGTTATAGATTCTTTTCCCTTTAAGGTTTCTGTGTCCAACTACAATCCAGTCCAAGGCTTTCTTTATAAAGCACATTTCTCCACCATTGTTCTGCACTACATAGCCTTGAGCAACCATGATTAGCATGATTTCTAATGCAGAAATTAAATATGCTGTAAACTCTAATTATCATCATGCTGGGCTTACAGCTTTGTTCCTAGGTGAGGCATTAGAAAAGATGTAGAGATTCCATGGCTTGTAACAGCTTTTTGTTTTACGATAGTTCCACAGACTTGGGGTGGGGGAGGAGGAAGAGAGAGAGAAACCAAACTTTCTTTTTCCATCTGACCACAAGTGCTTTTTATAGATCTTTCTTTTCTACACTCATCCCTGAAGAATGCACCAGAGCTGAGCAATTTCAAAGCTATGTCAGATGCAAGTTGTGTAACTATTGGCTATGTGGAGTTTTGCTAGCAATGGTACTGTCTTGGGATGTACAAAGTCAGAATGGACTTTTATAGCGTAAGACTTTATTAACAGTGACTTAGCTCAATTTGGCTTTAAAAAAAAAAAAAAGAATGCTTCAGAAATTAATTTTATCACAAAGAACATCAAGCTCTGAGAACAATCTAGCTATATAAGCATAGAACCAAAGTTCAAAGAAATATGCCTCAAAATAAATACTTCTCAGAGCTGGAGCTGACAGGGAAGAGCGAGCTGATGTCAGCCATGGTGGTGCCAGACCCAGCTGGCTGGGACATCCTCCCGTAGAGCTAAGGCCTTTCTGGGGCTATACTGGGCACTGTGTGAGCTCAGGCCAGAGGGCCTTCCCACAGGCGGCTGCTCCCTCTCCGAACGCTAAGGCTCAGCACGCATTTCAGCATCGATAGCTCCCATCAACTCAAGTGGACACGCCGACTTGGCTGCATTTCAGTTTCCTTCCCATTTGGAGAAACGGGCTGTAAGTTTGTTTGGAAAAGAAAATGCTACAAACACCCTTGTTTATTTTGGAAACGTTTAAGAAATATTCAAAATAGAAGGAAAGTGATCTAGTTCTAGAAGTGGGGCATGTCATAGTGTAGCTAGATGCACACCAGGCTGGAGAAAGATGAAAAGACAGAGAAATTCACCAGCTGGCTGGGGATTAAAAACCAAAACCCCAGCATGCATCACCTACCCACCTGAGACCCCCCTTTATATCTGTAGCACCAGGTCAAAGGATTGGAATCTGGCCTGGTTGGGGGTGGGGGACACACCTCTATAATCTAAGCATTCACCAGGCTGAGACATAAGGTGGAGAGAACAAGGCCAGCCTGGCTACATGGTAGCTTCAGTGTCAGCCTGTGCTATATATGTAGCCTAGGCTACATAGCAAGAACTTGAATTTAAAAGAAAGGGGGGGGGCAGGGGAGTTACCATAGGCTCTCATCTCTTGGAGAGCAAATAGATGCCTCAGAGCACAAATAAAACCACATGAGGACAGGGTGATTTATTTTGAAGACTAATGGCTTCAGTCCTGCAAATAAGTCCATCCTCTCCAAGACATTCTAAATTCTGCCAACTTTCACTGTCAGTCTGCCTAACTGCAGATCAGTTTCTCAACACTTAAGAAGAATCTGCTCAGAATACGCATGGTACAGAGAGAAAAGTACAGTGTGACAAAGAAGAGCCCTTGATAACTCACTGGTCAACCACACAGCTGATTTTTTTTTTTTACATCAACGTCCTGGGCAGTACGTCTTCCTTTCCAGATGCCACAAATGATCCCTTCTTGAAAGCACCTGAGTGCAGACAGGTCCTGACCAATGGCCAACAGGAACACAGTCTCCCTCTGTGATCACGCTGAAATTGTGTTCATTTCCCACCTGCATCCAACACCAACGAATGACCCCCATTTGAGAGGCTTTAAACCCCTTCCGTTGTCACCTTACAGTTTTGGATGTCAGATGTCTGGAATGAGCCCCACTGGACTAAAATCAAAGTGTCAGTCAAGCTTGGCTCCTTCCGGAAACTCTAAGGGAGAATTCATTTCCTCACCTTCCCTAGACTCTATTCATATTCCTTGGCTTGTAGCCTTCTTCGTCTTCAAAGCCAGCAATGGCAGCTAAGCCTTTCTTACATGAGATCTCCCTGACAACAAATCTTCTTTCCCTTCCTTGTCCACTTGTAAGGTCACTGTGAGTATATAAAGTCCACTTGAATAATCCAGGATGGTCACCCTGGTTTAAAGTCACCTGGGAATGTTTATCCCCTCTACAGATATGTTCCACTTCTCCACTAACATCTCCCTGCTCTGAGCATCAGTACCTAGACATGGATGAGAAACCACTGCTTAACCAACCATAAGTACCAAGGACAAAGCAAGCATGTTTCTTCTTTAATTCCTTTACAAAGGCATTCTGAGCCATGTAAGGTACTTTTATCAAGTGGTTGTAACATCATTCTGAAGCCGTAGATGTAGGCCTTGCTTTGCTAGTGACTCCGGACTTTGCCATTCTGCACCTTTGTGGGTGAGATTCAGGCACTTGCTGTAAGGCTCCCTCTGCTTTTCTCACTGTCTCGCCCACCTCTAGTCTATGATTCTTGCTATGTGTTCACTCACAAAAGCGGCAGCCTTCATTTCATACTAAGTTCACAAAGGTGAACTGTTCTTGGCTTAGCTGCCTACTCCTAGCTAGCGTAATCACAAAGTCCACTGCAGGAGAAATTTAGCATGACACCCATGCAATGGAAGTAATAGCAACACCTACTAGGTGCTGACATCCGGTTCTAAACAAAGGTAGCAGCTCTTAGCATCTTTCCATATTTCCTGGGTACCTACAGAAGCCGCTTATTTTCTTATTACTGGTTCCCCTTTCCTGGGAGTCCCTATTTAAGAGTGTATTCTTGAACATACATGCAACAGGAATCTTTAAAGTCTGGAGGCATGTAGCAAAAACGAACAGTTACTGCAACAGGTGAGGGTGTAGATTAAGACACGACTAAGTTTTGTCCTAGACACCTGTGGTCTGAGTGCTTCCCGGCACATTTTCTCAGCTCCACACTGCAGCTGGGCAGGCCTGCCAGACATCATGGTATCTCCCCGCAAGCTGCCAGCGAGTGATTTGGCTCCACAAAGTTCATTCTGTTGATCCAGGTTACACAGTAAGTGGGAAGGCCCTGAACTTTCAAGCCTTAATTCAATAGGTCTTAGTCACTGCTCTATTGCTGTACTACGACCAAAGTAACTCTTACAGAATAATCCACTTAAACTGTGGGCTTTCCTACAGTTTTAGGTTAGTCCATGATCATCATGCAGACGGGCATGGTGCTGGGTCAATGGCTGAGAGACTTACATTCTGATCCACACAAGGCAAGCAGGAGGCAGAGAGAGACAGAGGACATACTCTCCACCACACACCCAAAGGCCACACCTGCTAATCCTTCCAAACAGCTCATCAACATGAGACAAAGCATTCAGACATATGTGCACGTGGGAGTCATTCTCATTCAAACCACGACACTGTGTGGCATTATCTGCACTCTGCACGCCACGCTCTGACCTCAGCTCTGGCCCCTCTGGCCTTCCCTGGCACCACTTTCCAACCCACTGACCTTGAATTCTCCACTCCACCACTCCTTTGTGCTATGCTCCCTTAAGGCTACATTATTCTGGTACTAATCCTCTCACTGTGATAAGAAACTCCCCTGGGCCTTGTGGGCTCCCCTCTAGGCAGCTTCTCCCTGCTCCCTAAACCCCACCTCTCTCTCCCCAATCCATCAGGAGGATGACAGAGAATCTGGTGTGAGCTTGAGTCTTTTCTTTTCCTGGAGAATCCTGAACTCTGTGCTAGAAATACTTGATGGTGCCAGTGAAGTCAGAATGGCTTCAATGGCCTTTCCCAACGAAGAGAAAAAAGCCAACCCACAGGTTCTCTCCAGCAGCACACTAAAGGATGGGGAGGCAAACCCTTTTAAGGGCTAAGGACACTATAGTATGCCAATTTCAAATCTTCCCAAGTCATTAAATCTCTGGATTTTTGAAAATGAAGATTTCCTAGAAGAGCCCAAAGAAAGGCGCTAAATGAATGCATGCTATAAGCCTGGTGCTGATTCCATGACAGGGAAACCGATGGGCCTGAGCCCTTCATCGTCCCAACGTTACTGCACCTGCCTCAGGGAGATGCCCAGCAGCCTCACCCCCACAGCCTGACAATGCAGGGCAAACTCCTGCCTCCCTCCCACAGAGGCGCACAGCGGGAGCACACACAGGCCACAGATGGCGGCTCCCAGCAACCACACACAAACAGCCTGTAAATATCAAGGCTGAGCAAACCTGTGCCACCCATTGGCCCTGCAGATGGGAACTCAGTTTACTACAGAGGCTGGGGCACTACTGCAAAATGAACACGGACAAACTGATGGAGGGCATCCTCCTCACACACACACACACACCATCACCACATTGCCAGAACTAAGCACACATGTCTATTCTATTCCTTAGAGTAGAAATAACACATTTCGTAAAAGACAGGGCTGCTCCTTAACTTACTTAGAACAAACAAACAAACAAAAACAACAAAAAGCCTTCTATATCTCTCTAAGTCTTAGAAACATGGACAGGTAAAAATGGGAATGTAATAAGCACCTGTCTAAATTTAGATTCAATCTTATTTTAAATCATGCTCTAGTCTGTCTCTACCAAAGCAACCAGAAGAATGAGGGCCCTCACGTATGAATACCCACAGGGACATTATAAGCAGATGAGCGCCTTAAAACATCTGTAGGGCAAGAACAGAGCGAGCGACGGGTGAGAGGGGACGCTTCCTCTACAAGTTTGACAGCATCAGTTCAGTCCTTGGAACCTGAAGAAGCCAGATTAGGTGGACACACATGTGATCCCAGACCTCCCACAGTGGGGTGGGGAGGGGAATGGGAAGAACCACCTGAAAGCTTGCCTGCAGCATAGCAGAAACAAAAGACCCTGCCTCAAAACAAGGCGCAAGAAGAGAATTGCCTCCCAGAAGTTGCCCTTGTCTTCTACATATGTGTCTCAGTGTATGCATACTCATACTTTATATACACATACACACACACACACACACACACACACACACACACACACACACACACGAGTCTGTAATGGAAAGTGATCATTTTGTAAGATGATTTTTGAAAGTTACATATAAACCAATACTTCTATTTTAATAAAATACAGCATGACTCTGCAGTATCTAGGACATTAATCATAATAGTCAAAACCAACCAATCGAACAATGTAGAAATTATTACAACCAGAAGACTTCCAGGCCTTTAGCTATGAAGCCACACCCCCATCAAGTAAGCTTTCAGTGGTATCCTTTAAATACTCCTGTTAGCCTTCAGGATTACCGCACACCTCCCTGCCTCTTTTTCTTTTCCTTTTTCTCTTCCTTCCTCTCTTCCTCCCTTCCTTTCTCTCTCCCTCTCTCTTTCCCTCTCTCTCTCTTTCCTCTCTCTCTTTTTCTCTTTCCTTTTTTTCTCTCTCCCTTTTTCTCTCTCCTTTTTTCTCTCTCTCCCTTTCTCTCTCTCCCTCTTCCTCTCTCTCTCTCTCCCTCCCCTCTCTGCTTTTGTTTGTTTGTTTTAAGACAGAGTCTGTGTACATAGCCCTGCCTGTCCTGGAACTCATAGACAGTAGACCAGGCTGGCCTCCAACTCACAGTGATCTGCTTGCCTCCTGAGTACTGGAATTAAAGTCCCACACTACCACGCCCAGTTTCCCTGCCTCTTTTTAAACAACACAATTTAACAGCTACTGAACACCCAGTTTGGATGTTTTGGAAAGTTAGATGGTAACAAATAACCCACATCAGACATAGAAGAGTAAAACTTCAGGGCCCAATAGACACTCCCAGAAACGCCACCGTTGCCTCCAGAGTTAATGGTAAGAGTTCCAAGACAGTGGCCCTGTGACGGCCATCTTGTGCTCTGGGAACCATAGCTGCTATGAGGAAAGTGAGGATTTAAGCTCTTAAATCGTACTCATTGGTGGGCAGATATCTAGTTGTGTTGAAGATGAGCTTTATAACGGGTAAAAACAGATAAAGTTGAAATGAGAATAACAAGAAATCTGAGAATTTGGGCATAAAAGTACCTCAGCCACTGTCGCTTGATGTCCACAACTAAAACATGGCAGTGCACACACCAGCGAGTTACCCTAGTCCACAATGAGAATCTACAAAGACGCGCAAAAGACATTGGTACCATTGATTTCTTGGGCTGGCTGTAGACACAAGGAATCCATCTTGCTAATGTTCATAGCACAAACTTGTTGCTTATTCTTGTACATGTGATAGATTTCATTGTATTATAAAGATCACAAGTCTAGGAAAAACTGTACTTAAAGTGTTAGGTAGAGCATAAATTTAAGGCAGAGAGTTCTTTTTCTCTTCGTTTTAGATTTGTAAATGTTTATGGGTTTATAAATTCGGCTAATCTAATGCCTTCTAGTGGCGATCCACAAATAAAAGTCTGTCTTGCACATAGCTCATGACCTTATTTAGAGCTGCAGGTTCTCATTTTAAAGAATGGAATTCTTTTTCAGAACAGCAATTCAGAACAACCCTCTTCCTGATCTCTTTCCTTTCTGACTCAGGAGCCACTTTCCATTCACCTCAGTTTCTTGTGTAGAGACACAGAATTTACGCTTCAACAGTAAAACCCAAAGAGAAAGTTATCATGTGTTTAAATGGCCTGGTTTAAAGGCATTGTGGGAACTCTAGTGTTCCTGCAGGAACAGCACCTCAACATGCCCCTGGAGGGCAAATCACTAATTGTCCCATCAACAACCACAGTTGGCTGGCAAGGGTAAGTGGCAGGAAGGAAGGTCAGAGCAAATAATGGAAATGGAAGGGATCTTCTACTCTTCCCTCAAGTCTTCCAAAATGCTGACTTTGTAAAATACAGAAGAACTGTCCCAGGAACCAAGGCTGCTCATATACCAGTCCTGAATGGTCCCACAACTCACTTAGAGGGCTAAACTGACAACAGGGCTCACTTGCTCCATCCTTCCATGGTTACAGGCTATTTTTTTTCCAATCAGTTTCATGGGCTAATGGGCATAGTGGAAGCCAAAGTTGTACACACTGGACTCCAGATACAGCTAGCCATTCTGAGCTATAGAATGCCAACACTGAACAGCTTCTGCCAGCTCGAAGCACGGGGGAGCTGTTACTAAATCACCACCAAGCTCATTTAGGTCAGAGTTTAAAAATCTATACTCATAAAAATGCCTACTCAATACATATTCTATCCCGCTTTCAAGTTTAATTATATTTGGGCTAATGAAAAGTAAGATTTAAATGGAAAGATTTTTTTTTTAAAAGAGTAGTGGCAATACAATTAGTTTGGCTTATTATTAAATAGATCAGCTTTGTCTTAAACCGGGGAGTTCAAGGTACAGATACTGTATAGTAAAGGAAAACCCCAACAATCTAAGGTATTATGTAAGATGTACCTGTAATGGTCTCTTCTTTCATTACTAACTGTGGTCACACTGGCTCATGGCCCTGGCCAGCCCCCTTTCCTAGGAAGACTACATGGGGTGGACACGTGAGTAAGGCAGCCAAAGACCCACACTAGTGATCCTCCAACAGGCAAACACCCAGCTGTATTCACAGCAAGATCCCAGATCTCCACTGATGGTTCTCCCAGTCTGTCCTTCAAGGACCCAGACATTAGGTCTGACAATCATAATAGATAGCCCAAGAGCAAAGAAGTTTGTGTCTCAAAAGTTTCCCAAGTCTAGCACTTCCAAGGGACTGGGAAGGATTCTACCTGTGGGGATCTCTAGTCAGTCCTATGAGAACATTCTGGCAAACGGCAATAGGTCCTCCTCTCTTTCAGCTTGTCTGTACTGGTTTCTGTTCCACTCAACAAGAAGACCCAGGAAGACACTAAGGAAGATGCCTCCCTGCAAGGCACAGCCAGGCTGTTCTGTTTGGGTGCTGTCGTTGAGTTTTGTCTTCAGATGGTCCTGAAGCAACAAACATGTCACTCTAGATTTAAAATAAGCAACATATCAACTGATGCCTGGTTGGATCTGAGCCTGCGCCACAGGAGGCAATTCCCATTTGGTACTATAAAGCTGTTGAAAGCTTGCAGCCGAGGAGGCCATATTGCCTTAGAGAGTAAGTTTCTACTCTTGTTTGCTAAATGCACATGTGGTTTTTGTCTTATCTTCCCGCCTCATTTTTAATATTTTTCTCAATTTTCTCCCCACCATTATCACCAGATATTTATGGAATTTTCTTCTTTCTCCAGTGGCCTAATGGTCTCATCTTATTCTGAAGTTTTAAGACCTATTTGTCAAATGTAACTCCACAGCTCAGTACCTATAGCAGTTCTTAGGATAAAGACCTAAGAGTGGCAAGGATGAGGGTAGGGGTGGGGTCAGGATCTTCACTCTATGTTGATTTCTACCTGAAAAACCCTTCTTTTTACCCTGACATAAACATCAACTGCAAACCCTAATCTGAAGGCTCTAGAAAGCCCTTGGCCGTGTAACCAACTCATTCAACATGGTCCACTATGTAGCACACTGTACCTGTGGAGAGATAACTTTTGCTTTACATAAATTTGAAAACACGTGTGCAATAAGTGTTGTAAGCTAAACGTTTCAAAGAGCTGCGAGGCTCGCCTTCATCCTGTTTTGCTCACAGTCTCCATCTCCTCTGTGTCCAAGCATGAAGGAATCCAAAGAACAAAGAATTTCAATGAGACTGTCACCAAAGCCAGTGCCACATGACCATGATACTAATACCGGCGGTCCCATTTTATTTAGACTCTGGACTCTACCTACTTCCATAACGGATTTAAGATGTCTTAAAATAAACACACGCACAGGATAGCTGAAACGAAGCAAAGAAGAGCTAATCCACATGGAAGAAGGAGGGATAACCACCAGGAAACAGGCAGGAGTGCTATTGTTACAAAGACTAATTCTGGCTGGGGCTTTAGGAAACCCAAGCTAGAAAGGAAACAGCACTCGCAGTGGTAAGTGGAATCTTGGTTTCATCTGGAGGCACGTGGACTTGTCGGCATAGACCATTGTTTCTCACTGCTTAGGTCAAAGAGGAGCTCCTAGTCCCCCCAAAACACTAAGAAACCAGAAAGGACAATTTCAGCAGAATTGAGGAATCAATCTGTTCCTTTAACTGCTTGTGGGAGACAAGTCCAAATTCTGAAGGTCTTGTGTCTCCAAAGCTCCTCAGTCCAAGTTAGCATGTCATATGCAGGCCTTCTAGTGCTGAAAGAATGGACCGTCGCTTTGGAGATGCTGGAGCAGCAGAGGCCTCACCTGCCCTGTAGACTTTCTTCCTCAAGAGAGAAACCCTGAACAATGACTGCTGGCCAGTGTCAGGCACAGCCTGGCTCAGCTGCCTGCCAGTGCACTTGGGGACTTGTACGAAACAGGGAAAGGGACTTTTGCCCTGGGCTGCCACAGGCAAAGCACAAACTACTTCTTATTACTTTTACTAACATGCCTGTTAGTCCAAACAGATATGTGTAAGATACCAAAGTGACGTTTCAGACACCAGAGGAAAACCATTTTAGCCTAGAAAATTGAGGGCAAAGGTTATCTGGTGGCTGGCTCAGTCTCTGAGATACTATAGTTCAGTTTTAGTAGAACAAATTCGAAGTGAAATGATGTTCTGTGGACCTCATACAATATGCTCCCAGCAGTTGAGTCAGTGGGTGTATTTTTATTAGATGAACTTACAAACATCTTTCAGGCAACAAACAAATAAAAGAAGGAAAAGGAATGAAATTATCAGCGCTTTTAGTAACAATGGAGTCTTAGAAAATAACCTTCCAGTGAGCCTAGCTGTAGATGTGGAACCAGTAATGTCTTCCTCCTTCCCTCCCTCCCTCCCGTTCTCCCTCTCTCCCTTCCTCCTTCCCTCCCTCCCATTCTTCCTCTCTCCCTTCCCTCTCTCTTTCTCTTTCTTCCTTCCTTTCTTTCTTCTTTTTGAGATAGACTCCAGGCTGGCCTTGAACACCCAATGCAGCTAAGAATGACCTTGAACTCCTAACCCCACCTCCATTCCATCCCTCTAGTTTTCAAGTACAGTGACCAGTGCCACTCACCTGTTTTGTGTTGTGCTGAGACAAAAACTCGGGGGCCTTTGCATGCTGGCAAGCGTTCCCCAAACTGAGCTCTATCCCCAGTCCAAAGCTGAAAGATTTCCTAAGAAACTGTGTCACCAGGTTGCCTGGGATTAAGCCAAGACATACTTAGGAGGAGGGGCCGTGTTACCCTTTGCTCTGAGGAAATCTGGTGTCTAACTCTCCCTAAGCCAGAAAACAAGTATTTTGCTATAATTAAAAAAAAAAGAAAGAAAACAGAAAAACCAGGGCCTAGCCTCGCTTCCTGGGTTCTAATTATAATCAGCGAAATACAATCAGCCTAAGAGGTGTGGTTCTTCACTCTGGTCTGCCAGTTGGAAATGATGAGGTACGAGGTCTGGAGCAGAATTTAAACTCAGAGTGATGACCTGGGGGTATACAGGAACACATGGCTCTTCTCCCCAGGATCCAAGACTACAAGGTCATTGTCTTCCCAGATTTTTATCTCAGAAGGAGAGAGATGCAGGGATTGGAGATCCTGACTGCACCGGTAACTACTGTGCAACATGAAGAGTGATCAGGAAGGGAGGACGCAGGGGGAGGAGTACTAGGCTGAACAAGAGGAGCACTGAGCTCATACAGAAGGAGCACTAGGCTCACACTCCTCCCAGTCCTGAAGCCCTCAGCATACTTGTCAGTTACTAGGCAGCCTCTAGTAGGTTTTTACCTTTTCCTCTTTGATATTATCCCATCTAATTCTGTCTTAATGGAATCTAAGCAGTTCAGTCCTTTTGAGACAGGGTCTCACTGAGCTAGGCTATCTGAGAATGCCCTATGTTGTCAGCAGTGACCTTGGACTGTCAACCTGTCTCTCTACTCATGAGAGATGAGACCACAGGGGTGTGCCAGCATGTTTCTGCAGCACTGGGGATTGAACTCAGGGCTTCAGTGTATGCTAGGCAAGCACTCTGATAACTAAGTTACACACCCAGCCCAATACAGTCGATTTTCTTTTATTTTAAGTGCAAAGAAAAAAAAATCATGGAAAAAAAAAATAGTAGGCCTCAGCTGTTACATTCAATGGAAAAAACAAAACTCAGATAGTTCCGGGACTGAGGTTACCTGTGAAGGGAGCTGTCCTCACGGCAAGCTTCAGGGTTTGGGATCATCACGCACAGGTGGGACAGTATACATGATCTGAGTAGCCCTTCTTCAGACTGTGGCTACCAATTCATTACATGGCAATTTGTCAAAGGAACGAAATGTCTTAACAATAAGGATACTATTCGAGATATGTATTAAAAATTTAAGTATGTGCCCTGCTCCCCTCATTTTTTTATATTTTGAATTTGTGCTAAAGAAATAAAGGCAGTTCTACACAGATGTGAGCCACAGGAAGTCCCCGGCCGTGCTGCTCTCGCTCACAAATTACAGACCATCTCCTCTCTCCAGCCTTATCTTTATGGTCACTTGTTTTGCCATTTTGGTTTGTTTTTACCACAAGCCTGTTTCCTTCAAAACCGGGAAAATAAATATTTTTTAAGGGCAGTGAAAAAGAGGAAGGATAACTTTTGACACAGCAACTCTGCTTTTTCCTAAAGAGTCAGATGAGTGTTTCAAAATATGTGTATAAAGGGCTGACAGGATGCTCATGGGGTAAAAGCACTTGCCACACGGGCCTGATGACCTGGGCTTAATGTCTGGTACCTGCATGAGGGTGGAAGGAGAATAGAAGGCTACAATTGTCTTCTGACTACCACTTGAATATGCACACACACACACACACACACACACTATGATGATGTAAAGTATTTGATTGTATGTAAAAAGGTATATTGTCATATTTTATAATGATGAAAGAGCAGGAGCACCTTCTCTACCACAATCTCTATATTTATAATATTTATGATGACAAGATTGGTCATCTCATACAAAACTGTTCATGCTTGCTTTTTAGTTCGCATGATTGAAAAGTAGGATTAGAACCACTGCTGGGTCCTTGTGTGTGTACACGTTACATCTGCAGAGGGTAAAGACTGAGGAGCCTGTGGTAGCAGAGGACTAGCCTTAGCGGACAATACAATGTAGCCACTTTAGGTTAGAACTCTAGACTGTGCTCAGATCTCTCCTTCCTTCTCAGATCTACTCTACTGAGGCCAGAGACCACAACCTTGAATATCTACAGATGGAAGCAAAGTGGATTTGAGATGCCAAGGAGTGGTGGGATTGGGGTAAAGGGAAGCGTGCCCAGCTCTGTAGGGGTCAGCTCCTATTGAGCACAGCAAACTGTCCCTTGTGGGAATGCCCATGACAGCAAATTATCCCACATAAGATGCCCAGGACAAATCTACTTTTCAAGGTGGTTCAAAGTGAACCACCCCAAAGCCAACTAAAGTAGGTAGTTTGGGTACTAAGTTTGATTTTTGTTTGTTCTTTTTTTTTCCTTTTGGAGAAACTGCTGTGTGAACCACGTCAGATGTCCTTTTGCAAGGTACCCTTTTTGTGACTTCTGAAGTGCACCAATCAGCCTGAAGTGAGTGCACTACTGTTCTGGATGTTGGGAGGGTACTCTTCGACTCAACGGATGACCTTCTCTCCTAGCTGTGGCTTTCTCTTTCCTCTAGCTCTCCCTCCACCTTCTCATCTTGCTGTGTCCACTGGTTGGCAGCCATCTTGGATTATAACTTTCAAGTCTTGTGCTCTGGGTTCCTTTGGATCATACAATGGGTTGCAGTTGGAAAAGGAAAGAAAGGGAGGGAGGGAAGATATTTACTACCCTGACAATGGTGCAGGCACCTCTCTAGAGCCTTCCCCAAGAAAGATGCTCCTTCTGACAGTCAAGTTTCCCTGGACTTCACTAGAGCCCCTTTCCTGTTGCTATGCACGGGGTCTTCTGTCACCTTGTTGAGCTCTCTGAACCCAGCCTACCATGGTGGTAGCTATGACCTAGCGTCTACTTATGTACCTATTTTGAAACATCACACCTTCTCTGTAAGATACCTCCCTGATATGGGAAAGTCTGTCCAAGCCACAGTCCATGGTCTAGTTACCAAAATAAGCAGGCCCAACCAAGATCCTTCCCTTCCAGACCCACAAGACTAATTGCATAACAGGAGAAAGCCAGGAGTGCAGCTACCTTGATGGATTTTCCCTCCTGTGGAAAAGATACTATTTCTCAAACATTCCACAGTTTCTAAATTCTCAATCACACTTCTGAATTATTAAGGCCCCAAAGCCATTAACCTCTTCTGGAGTAGTTATCATGAAAAACTAGGGACAGTGTTCTCCTGCTAAAAATATGTGAGTGCCATGTGTGGTCGGTCCATGGGAAAGGGACCATTTCTTACTTTCTTAAAAGCTCACATTCAGATTGATAATTTCATACAGTTTTGAATGAGCTATTTCATTCAAGAAATACTAGACTGTGTTCTCTCTTCAAGTTAATGTCACTAAATACATTTAGCTTTCTACTTAGTCCAAGTGCTTCCATACCCCAGCATCATACATTGAAAATATTTATTGAGCGACACTAGAGCCAAGCAATGATGGTGCTTGCCTTTAGTACCAGAACTCAGGAGGCAGAGGCAGGCAGATCTTTGAGGCCAGCCTGGTCTACAGAGTAAGTTCCAGGACAGCCAGAAATACACTGAGAAACCCTATCTCAAAATAACAATAACAATAACTACAACAGCAGCAGCAGAGTAGATAAATAAGAGAGAGACACACTACAGAGACCCTCAGATCCTCTTATGACCATCCATGAATTCTTCATTGTAATTAAGGAGGTAACAATATTAATCAACTTTAGTAGAGTCATTGGAGTCTCTGGAATGGGAGTTACAGATGGTGTGGGCCACCATGTGGATACTGGAAACCAAACACAGGTCCTCTACATTATCAACATGTGCTCTTAACGGCTGAGCCATCCCTCTGGCCCAACAGTTAAATCCTGCTTCTTCTCTTTGTTTGCTGATAATTACTTACCATGCACCATAAGCTATATTTGGTCATAGGATGATAAAGTGTATGATTTTGCTCATGCTCCTCCATCTATCTGGAATGTCTCCCTCTCTTCAGTATGACAAGATCCCTGTCACCTTCAAAGCCCAAGACAAAGATGAACATCATCTCATCTTCTAAACACAGGGTCGCACAGTTGCTGGTTTCTTGAGATTAGCAACCTCTTGTCTTTCTAATTCTGCTTTCAAGTTGGGGTCAGGAGGTGGTGATTGTGTTTAAATAAATTTGTGTGTTAAATAAAAATTAATTGAATGATTCAATTAATGTCAAATTCTTTCCACCCTGTTTCTTAAATTTCCATGCAAAAAAGTGCTTGGAGTTAGTGTTATGTTGGTATAATGAAGACACTTAACATCTTAAATTTTTCTACCTTTGTTTTTTTTTGAGACAGGGTTTCTCTGTGTGTCCTGGCTGTCCTGGAACCCACTCGTAGACCAGGGTGGCCTCAAACCCAGAGATAAGACTGCCTCTGCTTCTGAGTTCTGGATTGAGGCATGCACCACCAGTACCCAGCTCTTAAACTCATTCTTGAGTTAGTCATCTTGTCACAGTGCCTGAGCACATTCCCAAAGGAAAAGTACAACCACACACAGAATTGATTCACCAGCACAATTTGATCTTTGAGTAATAAAAATCTGGACTTTGACCCTTTGTACTTTTCCTTTGTTCCAGTTTCCCACACCTGGCAAGTCCTTGTCTGGTATTAGTACTAACCAGGAGGCTGCCTATGTGCTCATACTTCAATAGTCGCAGCACTCAATGGTCATCTAATTAATACTATAAGGTTAAAAAGTAGCATGGTTTGTGTCTTGCCTTATACAGATAATATACTACTAAAGGGATATTGACAATTAAGACGCATCTCCCTGAAGTGTGAGGAGACCTATTTTCTGCATTCCATGTCTCTATTATGTATTCCTGGAAATCTACTTTTTAAAAAGCAAGCTTACAGGGTTTTTTTTGTTTGGTTGGTTTGGTTTAGTTTTGGGTTTTTTTCTTACATAATCGAAGAAATACGGACATCTTAAGAGTGGGTGAGCACATGAGTCATCTTCCTTTGGGTAGGCAATCTTCAGATGTTGTTGGAGAATCCATCAGAGTTGGAACAATGGTCATCCTGTCTTGGTCTTCAAGGAGTCTCAAGACACAATGCAAACTTGCCTCCATTTGTGCAAACACTACTTTTGCTTAAAAAACAGGTGCCATGTACATACTAATGATTGTGTGTAGATTTCCCACTTTACAATAGTCACCTGGTAGACATTCAAACCTGGAGCAGGATGGGAAAAGCAACAGTCCTGAGTTTCGAAGAGCATCTAGCATCCTTGGCCCCACCCACAAGGACACTAACCTATCCCTTAACATTGTAAAGCCCAAGTACCACCAATCTGTACAGTCCCCTAGATGCTAGGAACAGCCTTGCTACAAGCTACTGGGCAGAGCTGGAACTGGCACCACTGGCCTTCTGGTGGGACGGTTTCTCATTTCATGACCGTCTCACACCTTTCAGAGTGTTGGGTATCTCCATCACTATGTGCTGGAAACTGGTTATTATGATGCCCTCAAACAGCTCCCTGTGTATCCTCCTGGGTACCACCCGTGAGAGGCACTGACTGAGAACATAGAGGATACTGCAGCGTCTGAGAAACACAAGGCATGACATACACTGTATCCTCTGAGTCCTCTGTGATGCAGCTCTCAGGAAATTGAGGCTCAGAGTCCTGTGGTTATTGAAGCAGCTGAAGAGCCCTGAGCTGGAAGTGTTCCAGCACATTGCTGATGCCTGCCTGCTTTGCAGAGCCAGAGGCTGCCTTTGCCATGTCTGGTAAGAGCTACCTGCTCTGCTGTGACAGCACGTTGCCCATTGGGCTCACAAGTTGTCCTCATCGGGTTTTTATGTCACTCATGGGAAGGTCATAAAAATAATGTAATGCCGCTTCTTGGAAGGACCTGGCACAACTGACCAGGTGTGTGACCAGCTGTGGGGAGAGAAGAAGAGAAAACACAGTGACACTGAGAGACAGAAAAGGGGGGAAGGCAGGTCAGCATCTCCTTGCCTTTTATAGAGCAGTGCCTCTGAGACAGATGGATTTCGGGATTTCCTGTCCCTTCAGACTGCCTTATTCTTCATGGACTTACCACCACAGTGTCAGCCACACCACAAGCGTGCACACCTTCAGTGCACTGGTTCACTCCAGACACTATTTCTAAGGCTGGGAGAAGAAGTTCCAGCACCCTCTTCGCATGGGCCTTTCATTCTGGGTGGATGTTCTGATAATAGACAGATAGATCCATTTAAAGGTAACATGGTAAAGAACAGTATGAATTAAGGAGTTCAGGATCCGCAACACATTTAAATTGGTATAAAACAGCCAAACTCTAAAAGGGGGGTTAGAGAAGCAGTCAGCATGGCTTTCTTGATGAGATATACAGGCAGAAAATGGAGGGACCCAAAGAAGTGAGCCACACAAGCATCAGACAGTCAATCTGGGGGAACATCTGCCTCAGATAAAAAATAAAGTCAATGCCACGACTCACAGACAATGCAGAACAAACCAAAGTCATGGGCTTTGCTCTCCAATTAGGGACGCAGCTATGTCTTGTCCCTGACAGTGGGATCTGGGTTGGAGGCAGATCGCTTCTAGCAAAGTTATTTGTTCTTTCTTAGAAAAACTAGAGCTCTAAATGCACACAAGACAAAGGAATAAGTGAAAGTGGATAAACAAACATAAACAATCTGGGAAAGGAGTGAACATCAGCCATCTTAGTCTTCCCTTAGAGCATCACTGACTGGCTAGCACCCGCCATCTTGTTCTGCCTGTGAAGTATCACTGATGATTTTGACATCACTTGATTTATAAAATAATCCTGCATACTAGTTATGTCTTAATACTTACATTGATAAGTTAGATGCTGTACTGGCTGGTTTTGTGTGTCAATTTGACACAAGCTGGAGTTATCACAGAGAAAGGAGCCTCCCTTGAGGAAATGCCTCCATGAGATACAACTGTAAGGCATTTTCTTAATTAGTGATCCAGGGTGGGAGGGCCTAGCCCACTGTGGGTGCTGCCATCCCTGGGCTGGTAGTCCTGGCTTATTTCTATAAAAAAGCAGGCTGAGCAAGCCAGGGGAAGCAATCCAGTAAGCAGCACCCCTCCATGGCCTCTACATTAGCTCCTGCCTCCAAGTTCCTGCCCTGTGTGAGTTCCAGTCCTGACTTCATTTGGTGATGAACAGCAATGTGGAAGTGTAAGCTGAATAAACCCTTTCCTCCCCAACTTGCTTCTTGGTCATGTTGTTTTGTGCAGGAATACAAACCCTGACTAAGACAGATGCAGAAAATATTTTTAAGTACACCATTCACATATATCACACAGATGGAGTCATTTATTCATTTTAACTCTTGTCTTATCACTAATGTGTCTTCAATTGGTATTAAATAGACCAAACTATAAAATTGTAACTAAGATAAAAGCACTTGTTTGAGTTCTTTGATATAGTCTTCAAGTGCACATGCAAATACAAAAAAATCATAATTCTTAACACACTAAGATTGTAAATTTAACAATTTTTAAACTAGCATGGCAGGATTAATTTAGAATCTAACCATTACCTCCTCCTATGATCAGAAAACCAACCACAGGACTTGGGGAAAAAACATAAACTTTAATTTGGTTTGGTTGCATTTATTTTGTCTGGTTTGGATTGGTTTGACTTTCTGAGACAAAG
The DNA here is from genome assembly GCA_021653895.1 of Mastomys natalensis. Classification (NCBI taxonomy): domain Eukaryota; kingdom Metazoa; phylum Chordata; class Mammalia; order Rodentia; family Muridae; genus Mastomys; species Mastomys natalensis. The sequence goes on along the minus strand of JAJTUV010000309.1, from coordinate 431,977 downwards.
TCTTTCTATATACTCTATGGTAATCCTTCTGCCTCAGCATCCCATGTGCTTGGAATATAGGTGCATGTCACTACACCCAGCTGGAAAACAACTTTTAACTGAAGCATCACTTGCTCCTAAAAATAATTTTTTTTCTACCAACAGACAGCAGACAAATTTTAAATTCAAGACACTAGCTATATATAATCTTGATGGAAGAAAAGATATATATGACAGAGAACTAATAAATTAACAAAAAACAAGTGAAAGCTGTAACAGAAAAAAAATCGGAGCATGAACACAAACTGTAATTGAACCATCAAACATGGGAGATGCCACTAATGGGATCCAGTAAGGACAGGAGTTTCAGAGTTTCAGAGACTTTGCATCCATAGCAGCTACTGTGGGAAAGTGTGGGAGTGAGCCTCCTAAGTGTTCACAGGAGGAAGCCCAGGCCCAACCTTGCAGAAAGATACTTTGTCTAACAAACCCAGATCCAAAATTGTTAGGATGCATGACCCAGAAACCACAGGTATAGATACATATTCTGAAGTAATAACTCTGCTTTAAAGGATTTTTATGACAGCATTGTTAAAACTGTATAAAAAGATAAATAACCTGGATGTCCAAGTCTACGGATTTTGATTTAGTAAACGTGACCCAGTCATAACACAGAACGCTACATGGTCGTTTAAAGTGTTGTTGTTAAAGAATTTACAAGTCATTAAAATACAAGAGCTATATGAGTGGAAAGGGTAGTTTTGATATAGTCTTCACTAAACAATACACATATATTCTGTGCAATATGTCCACATGGTCAGAATATTGTGGACTTGCAGGAAAGAAAAAAGATGTTTAACAAACTGAAGAATATGTTGTTTCTGTGCTGTTATCTCTTTTGTCAAAATTCTGCAGTAGAAATACAGTTCTTCCTCTAAGAATGTGGTCGTTAAAATGAAACAAAATGAAAACACCTTCCTACCCTGTTTTCTCAGATCTGATTTGTAATGCTGATAAGACTGCTTGGTGCAGGAGAACGTGTAGCTAATAAAGGTGTCTTCTCAGAAACAGCTCCTGTGAACATGGAAGCACACAGTAACAACTATGAAAGAGGCCATGAATTTGAAGGAGAGTGGGGAGACCTATGTGTGAGCACCTAGACCAGCAGTTCTCAACCTTCCTAAGGCTGAGACCCTTTAATTCAGTTCCCCTGTTGTGGTGACCGCAACCATAAAATTATTTTCACTGTGACTCTATAACTGTAATTTTGCTACTGCTACAAATCGTAATGTAAACACCTATGCTTTCTGATCATCTTAGGTGACCCCTGTAAAGGGGTCACAACCCATAGGTTGAGAACCCATAGGTTTAGAGAGAGGAAAGAGAAGAGAGAAATATAATCTCAAATTTAAAAAAAAAAAATCTGGAAAAAAAGAAAGAAATATCTCATATGCCAAAACTCACTTGATCCATTTAACACTTAAAGTTCTTTATGATACACTCTTACTTAGTGTAAACCTAGAGCAGAATGGTTTTTTTTTTTTTAAATCGGAAAACATGGTAATTGTGTTGCCAGGCAATTGGGTAGAGGGCAGTAATGGAAAGACCTTTTATTTCAAATCATTAAATTATGCCAAGTTAAATAATAGCCCTTAACTGTTTGTCCAGTTCAGTCTCTCAGGTCCCACTTTCGAGTGCCTACTATGGATAAAGATGCTTAACAGGACAGTGTCTTCTTCAATGCTGCAGGCCTAAGAGCAAAGGAAATTTTAATTCAAAGGGTTAATCGGAACAGTTGCCCTAAACCTACAGCTTAGAAGAGAGTCGGCCCTTCTGTCTTGTCTTGAAGATTCTGGTGTTTTCCCCTCAGTCACCACAAATGGTCGGAAAAGCTTTCTTTCCCACCACTACGTACATATGACATCACATTGTGGATCCAGAACTCAACACTGGAACACAACTTGCCAAAAATGATGTCAATCTAGCACATAATCACAATCCAATAGTCAAGTCAGGCAGCACTTCATCTGAATCAGCTTTCAGCAGAAGCAGGCCAACTGGAGCCACCTGTTATGTATCTAGAACCAAGCCTCTTTTAGCAGCTCAACAGCAAAATGCTATAAATATTCATTCCTAATGAAATTGCTCAAAGGTCACTTTTAAGGAGGGGGAGGTATCAGTGGGACTGCTGATAACAGGCTGGCTATTTTTAGAGACTATACACTTGCATTCAAAAAGGCACTGTTATTGAAAACATCATACTATACTATTGCTACATTGGTGGTGGGAATTAATCAAAGCATTGCTACCTATAAGGTCCTTGGAACCTTTACATTTGACGTGATGTATAATATAACTGTGAAAACCAAAGCCATTTAAATTCTGCAAAAGACTTGCCTGAACAGGGGCACACCTTTTCAAAAGGTTTCTTGAATAGTGAGTGTTACAAATACCCTCTTTAACCTCTTGCAAAAACAGCCTCGCTTTTCAACAGCTGTCAAAATAGATTCCAGTATCCATTTTACTCCAGAGTGTTGGGAGAAGATTTTAAAATTGCCAAGGAGTGTCAGGATGTGGGTGACTTCCTTTAAAATGTTCCTCCAGCTACAGAGGGGTGGAGAAAGCACAGATCCATGATCCATCAAATGGAAGACAAAGAGATCATGCCCAGTTACACAGTCTGACCCTGTATGATCAGGCATGTCCTTTATTGCAGACATATATCTCTGAGCCACCCACACCTAGGGACTTAGGGCACTGCTACTCAGGGATAGAGTTGCTAGATTCAATAAGGGAATTACAGGCATTCCAGTTAGCTTCACTTTGCAGATGCACCATGAGGAACGTCTTTTGGTTTGGGTAGAATTGTGCCCTGATAGTCACGGGGTATCTGCAGTTCAAGGTTAATCAGGGTCCTGCCATTTCTCGGCATCTACACAGAACAGTAGGGCATACAAGCTCTGCCCTCCCAAACCCAGTACTCTAGCACATGCTTAAATTAACGACAGCTTAGTTTTTTTCCTTTAAAAAAAAATCGTTTCAGGGATGGAGAGATGGCTCAGTGGTTGAGAGCACTGACTGCTCTTCCAGAGGTCCTGAGTTCAATTCCCAGCAACCACATGGTGGCTCACAACCATCTGTAATGGGATCTGATGTCCTCTCCTGGTGTGTCTGAAGATAGTGACAGTGTACTCATATACATATAATAAATAAATAATTTTAAAAAATCCTTTCAAACTGTACAAAGTTAAATCTATAGTATAATTGACTCTACCTTTCAGGAAAATTATCAATCCTCAGTCTTTGTCGCTTTACACTGGAGATAGAGTAAGTTTGAGGACACCATAATCCTTCACAAATAGACTTGAGTCTGCAACCGCTATGATGTCATTTCCTAACATGGGTGCCAATAACTGACATCAGGACATGTCCCAGTGTAAGTTCACACTCAAATGCAACACATTGTTCGATTCTGCTCCTGTGGTCTTGTTTTTCTCATCCATGGTCCAACCTGGAACCCTAGGTTGCTCTTATTTGGCACACCTTCCTTCACTCTGGCACCTTAGCCAGTGCACCAAGTGCACAGCCATGTTGTACAAGGGTAGTATGGGAAGGTCAGGGGATGGACAACGAAGCGCCTCTTTCTTTGTCTTAGGTAAACAATTTCACTCTATTCAAAGACTGAACTGCTAATGAATACCACACTCCATTCTAACTCAGAGTTCAGAGAAATTGCAAAATGTTGAACACGGGGGACTCTCTTCCTCCTTCAGTAGGAAAATAAGAGAGAGGCTTTAAAATCTCAACCAACTCTCCCTGGTGAGAGTACTAAACTAAGCATATACACATTATACTGACTATCACCTCAGCAGCCAGCAGCTTAACATCTGAACCACATGAGACTCGAGCTTGACCTTACTGATCCGGGTTTTAGAATTTTAACTGAGTTCAGATCATCTGCAAATGCCACAAAAATCTGGAAAATGTGCTAACATCGCTCATTCTGCCCCCAAAAGGAATGTGAAGATAGAGAGGCACTGTTTAAACAACAACAAAGAATCCTGACAAGGAGCCTCATGCTCTTCCAACTTTCAAAGGAGGGCACAGGTAGAAAGAATACTGAAGAGTAATAAGAGAGGTACAATTATTTTCTCATTTATCTGAAGTATGCAAGAAAAATACTTAAAGGTCTTCTTGGGATAATTTCAGGTTAAATGACAGCTTTTGCAAAGTGTTATCTTTTTACGAGCAGTTCTTTTAAATAATAACTAAAAATTAAAGAATGTAGGTCACTAATGTATAGAATTCATCTTTTAAAAAGCTCCATGTATACCCATACTGAGATATGTATAGGCAGGCACACGTATCACAGTATATGAATTTTGTCTAACTTTCCTCTAAAGCATTCCGTTTTAAATATTTTTAAAATTATTTGTGTGTATAAATTCTTTGCCTGAATGCATATATGGGCACCACAGGGGTGCCTGTTGGATCTCCTGAAACTGAAGTCAGGGAGAGTTGTGAGCCACCATGTAGGTTCTAAGTTTAAAACCCAGGTCCTCTGTAAGCGCAGCAAGTGCTCTTAACCACTGAGCCATCTCTCCAGCCCCATCTCCTTCAGAATTCTTTAGCAATGATCTCTGTGTCCTTTGTACATAAAGAGAGTATGCAACTGTGTAATGAACTAGAAGCCACAAAAATTGACACGAAGTTAACCTGGGCAGGTTACTGAAAGGCTAGATTACTGGGGTCCCTGCCCATGGTTTACAATCCCAGCTGCCCCAGACCCAGGCCCCAGGTGATCACTGCTCATCAAAGGAACCATGCTTCAATTTCTGTTCTTGCTAACTGAGGGGAGGAGGAACCAAATATAATTATCTGCCTTGTTCTTTTTGAACATTTGCATTGCTGTCAACCTCCTGTAAAAATAATAATAATAATAATAATAATAATAATAATAATAGTAACTTTGATGTAGTTACAAAGACCTGGATGCATGTACAATCCTGCCAGTAGGCCTGTGCCTTTCACAGTACAAGCTTCCTCTCACAGATGAGGCTAGTGAGGGCCCAGAAGTGTAAATAGAATTTAGAAGGTAACATGCTTATAAGACATGCTTCTACGCCAAGATCCCAAGCCTGTCTTTTTACCTAGTCTCTATTACAAACTTCTTGACAACAATCCGTCTTGTGTCTATCATGATCTTTAAGCCTCCCTGCTTCCCTCACAATCTAAATGGCTAGTCTCTTCGGGAACAGAGCTAGGAGTTACACTTATTTACATCATTTTATCCCTTCTTAAAACAACAACAACAAAATGAGGGTGATAAATGCCTTTCATCCCAGCATTTAGGAGACAAAGGCAGGCAGATTTTATGGGTGCAAGGCCAGTCTGATCTACATAGTGAGTTCAGGCCAGCCAAAGATGCAGAGTGAGACCCTGGCTCAAAATGAACAAGCAAGGTCCTGGACCAGATATGGTATTAGAGGATGGGAGATAAACTAGGACCCAATGAAGGCAAACTGTAGTGGACAGAATCAGTCCTCTGCTGGTGTTCCTAAGAGATGCTGGCCAGCCCCAAGACACTGAGGGGGAGCCGGAGATTGACTACATCCACAACCCCACACAAATGAACCCCTAGTCAGGATGCAGTAGATGAATGAAATCCCCTCCCACAAGCAGCAGGCAGTCATGAATGACACCCAGTTCCTGCTGGGATCTAGGCTAACTTCAGAACGGCTGAGTCAGATTCTGCATAAACCCAGAGGACATTACTGGAACTGTGGATAAAACATGCTAAAATCCAGCCAAGCCTTCCTACACACCACTCTGCAAATTCAAAATACGACTGCCAGTTGTCATCCAATAAAAATAAAATCTGCAGGAACTGGGGAGATGGCACAGAGGGTGAAGAGCTTGCTGTGAAATCCCAAAGACCTGAGTCCAGATTTGCAGCACCCACATTAAGAACCTGGCTCAGGGGTGGGAGTCTGTAATTTTCATGTTGGGCAGCAGAGAGATATGAATCCCTGGAGCTCATTGGCTACCCAGTCTAGCTCAGTCTGTGAGCTCTAGGTTCATTAAGAGACCTTGTCTCCTAAAGGGGGGCGCAAAGGGGAGTAGGGATGGGGAGGTGGAAGAAGACCCCTGACATCAAATTCTCTGCATACATAACACCATAAAACGTGTGCACATGCATGCAGACACATGCAGACACACACACACACACACACACACACACACACACACACACACAAACAAATCTTCAATTTATTATGAACAGAGAAACAAAGGAGGCTCCTGAAAGGATCTCAAGGTCAGTTTAATGACGGTCATCTTTGAAATGTGGGTAAACAGGCCATCTCTCATTCACAATACAAAAAGTTGTCCAGTGTAGTAAGAGTCAACCATGAGAACATTGTCAGACATCAAAATCTAGGTCACAAGTGGTTAGAAAGCAACTGGGAATAACAGCAGTCCTTCTCCTACAGACAGGTGCCCATAGCTGACCTTGGTCTGTCTTCCCAAATCTTCGACAAAAGGCTGTAGCAGAAAAGGTCTTGACCAGCTGTCTTTGTAACATGTCTTGTAAATTAATATTTAGAAACGCCTCACCATTTACAGGCAAGAGGAGAGCCCACTTTGATTAATAGCCTTCGAGCTAGGCCCTAAAAACTTTGCATTACAGGCCCTAAAGAGATCTTAATCTAAGCCAGCCATTCCTACTTTGTCAAAGTCAAGGGCTCCTGCGCTATTGAGTAACACATTCCTGAGTCTTTCCTCAGACTTGCAAAGCCTGTTTCCCTCCCAAAGTCCTGCCACCCATGCAGAGGTACCAGAAGCATCCTTTCCCCTTAAGGAAAGAAAATAGTTCATAAAGATACCCTTTACAACTAAAAGAGAAGAAGGGGGAGGAGGAGGAAGAAAAAAAAGGAAGACTATTGAAAAAGAGACTAAGGTACACAGGATAAAAATGGAACACACAGAGAGACCCTGAAATGGGCAAGTCCAAAAGAATATACTCTAGCCTAAATATCTAAAACATTACAGCAAATATTTAAAGGCTAACATTACAAATTCCAAAGTATTTTTCTTATTTATTTATGCTGGGGATTGAACCCAGGGCCTCACTTATATAAGATGAACTATACCTCCAGACCTGGTTGCTTTTTTTTTTTTCTTTTAAACCCTAGTGTTTTTTATTTCTCTTAAGTATCAGAAAGATCTTCAGCATTCATGGGACAGCACATTCAACATGGGATCCAGAAGCATCCTGGTTACCTCAGCCACATATCCAACCACTTGAACCCTAAGCTTCCACGCTTACACCATAGACATGTTAGACACAGTTAAGCACTTCCTGTGTGCAAAGCGTCCTGTCTGTGAGCTGAGTGCATTATCTACTGTAATAGATTGCTTTAATTTCCCACCACTGGTTCCCTCCTGGTGCCATTCATCCATTCGATAATTGGAGAGAGTTTGTGTCTACCTAGTGCTCAGCACACACAAAGTGCTAAGGGAAAAAAAGGATGGAAGGAGGCAGGGGAGAAAAAGACACAAGTTTGGGTTGAGCATTCCTCATCCAGAAGCCCTGACATGCCACAAAAGCTCAAGAGCTTTGAGTGTCGACAAATGCTCAGAGCAAAAGCAACAATATTCCATGCATCACATTACACCCTTCCTTAAATGTGGCAGCTCTGCGCATCAAGCTGACCGAGCTTACCTCGCTGCCTATTTCAAAAGAGGACAACATTGCTCTACGGTGTAATTCACCACCAACAAGCCACACATTGGACCCAAACCACCCAGAAGGATAGCAGGAAGTCATTTAACGATGCTCATATACTCTTTGCTCCTGCCCCTCCCCATTGTCCTCCTCTCCCTCCACATTAGTTCTGTTCCTCTATTCTTCATTCCTGATTGCTCTAACTCAGGAAGATGCTTGGCACAGAGCAGGAACTTACTAAGTAAGAGCCTGTCTTGGTTAGAAGTATGATTTTCTGCCCAGCTCAAGTCTCTTCCTCTGGAGAAACCCAGTCTCCTCTTCAGTGTATCCGCAGTGTCTGGGCAGCTCAAATCAGGACAGTTTTCCATTATTTTGAGCTGGCTTCTATATAGATGGAGAATTCAACTCCTCTACTCCAAACCAGTTCCCGAGTGGCCAACGACACAGTCCCCTGCTCATCTTCTTCTCAGTTTCCTGGATTACCAAGTGGGTTTTCTCACCACCCTCTCTCCCCTGGCCACATCCTGACTCATGTATCTCTTAAAGTGTGCATCCAGAACTGCGCACTTTAATCTCTGGGGAGAGTCTGGCCATCGGGGCATGACTGTTCTGAATATAACAGCTGTATTAAGGAGTTTAGCAGGAGGTGAACACACTGTGACACTATTCATGCGTAGTTCCAAGTCTGCTGAAGTCCAAGTCCTTCCTGTCTGCTATTGATGAGCGATTCCTCCCCTAAGGTTTTAGGAACACCAACGTAGAGCTATTTCTATTACATTCAACCATTTGGGGTCACACTTATTCTACCAAATCCTCAGCTGTGCCTCAAAGTTTGTCACCCTCCTAACAAGCACAACACCTCAATGGTGCACTTTAGAATATTTAAAACTTGCTCTAGAGTTTCTTTCACATCCTGACCTGAAGACATGGCTGAGCACTCATAGAGGGAAACCCGGAGGCTCAGAGACTTAACATCTGGGACTATCCTAGACCTAGGGAAAACTGGGCCAGCATACCAGCCACACTCTCTCTCCCTTGGCCACTTCTAAAGCACATGGCACATGGCTCCTTGGAGCCTATCTGGGGAAAGAAGCCCTCACTGCCCTAGGCAATGAGCAGTTCTATCATAGGGCATCCAGGTTCCCTGTCATTTCTCTCTTCCTGGTCTTTTTCCTATTGTCTAGGATCAGTGCCCAAAAATAAAACATCTGCATGACCAGCCATTGCCTTGGGCTCTGTTTTCCTGGGGGCCCTGGGCTAAGTCAGACTCCATTGGCAGAACAGAGATCCTGAACATGTGTGCCCTGAGGCACCACAGTAGAGACCTCCCTTCACTGACAGCCACCAGAGCCAAGCCTGTCAATCACCGAAGCCATTCTAAGACCACACACCAGACTCATCACCCAACCCCAGACTCTTTATTTGACTCGTCAAGAAATAGGGGCTTTGTTAAAGCTATGTTAAAACTTAAATAAGAGACACCAGCAGAATTTCTGTGGCTGCCCCAACACAGCAGCCTCTCAGACAATGCGCTCTCCTCCCCTCTTGCCCACCAATTTACAATGGAAGGCGAAAGGACATGAACCCTGCACGGAACATCCTTCCCATTCTTAGAAAACTCAGGCTGTTCCCATTTCTCCCCAATGCTTGCAAATCACAGCATGAATGTGTGTGTGTCTGTGCATGTTTGTGTGTGCATGTCTGTTATGTGCATGTGTGTTATATGCATGTGTTGCACACACAAGTGCACATGCAGAGGCCAAAGGTCAACATTGTGTGTTGCTGTCTTCCTCTATCACTCTCTACCTTTGGGGAGGCATATAGGAGGGGGTCAGGTTCTCTTACTAAACCTGGATCTTGCCCTTTCAACTAGCCTGGAAAGCCAGGGATCCCCCCAACCCCCATATCCATCTATTTCCTCCTTCCAGTCTGGGATTCCAGGCATGTGCTTTGGATGAAACCCAGGTCCCCATGCTTATACAAAAACCACTTTATGACCCGAGCCATCTCTCCAGCTGCACAAATCATGGTTTGAGTGCCCTTCTGGAATACTGTACAAGGAAACCTGCACCTTAACAATTCCCACAATGCACAGAGCCATCCTCCTCCTCCTCTTCTGTTGGAGACAGAATATGACCAGATAGCCCAGGCTATCTTTCAAGCTCCATTCTTTCTGCTTAGTTTGGGTCTTGGATTAGAATGTCTGTGTTTTTTTTGTTTTTTCAATGACAACAGGTTACCTGTGGCTCTGATAACTGGCTGTCCTCCAACCCTCAAAAGCAAATCCTCAACAGTCTTTAGACCACCGACTGCTGGCATGACCCGTGCCCTGCAAACGGCTGCAGAAGGTTTGCAATCGCTATCTTTTTGCACATGAGGGTAGACAATCAGGATATGCCGTTTCAGAATTCCAAGTGCTGGCTGTGTAGAGACTGAGGAATGGGAAGGGTCCCCAATCTGGCCTGCTGGATTACAATTCATTCTTCTCTTTGCCACTCACCTGCATTGCCAGCCTGAGGAAAAATTAAGTGTGAACAGTATCTTTTGGAGCCTCTTTTCTTTTTTTTTGTTTGGTTTTTTTGTAGTATGTTTTTGTTTGTTTTTTCGACACAGGTTCTCTGTGTACCCAGGAACTGTCCCTGGAATCACTCTGTGAGACCAGGATGGCTCGAACTACAGAAACGTCATGCCTGCCTCCAGCTGGGATTAAAGACATGTCAGGACGAACTGTCCAGCAGGAGTCTCATTTTCTATGCCCCTGATGATATTGGGGAGGGGCGGAGAGTCATACATCTTTTCTTACACATAAATATCTTTGAAACACGACTGGTTGGATTGACCCAGAAACCGTTCCCATACATCTCATTGGGATCATAAAGAAAACAAAACAACAAAACAGGCTCCTGGAAAGGATCGTCAGGATGCTTGAGAATTCCAGCAGGCAATCCAAAAGGCTCAAGGCGCGCCTGTCTCAAAGGCAGGCTCACTTCAGTCTGTGTCCAAGAATCAGGCAGTGAATGATGGCTGAGAACTGTATATAAAAAGTTTGGTGGCGTAATGGGTGATCACAGTGCAAAGATGAAAGCAGTCCTGGCTCTGTGCCTGTGTGTCTAAATAGTGCTTGAAACAGATTTTAGGCCAGCAGCTCCATTGTATGAGAGTCATTAACATCGCTGGTAGGTATACTATACTCTTGGAGCAAAACAACCCATGGGGATTTTTCAAGGCCTGGAAAGCCAGCTGGGTATGGATTTCTAGGTACAACTGACCACAGCACATCCTGTCTTTTCTCTTCCACCCTTACTTCCCAAAGATGGCTGTCACCAAAGGAAAGGACTTCCTTCATTCTGCTGGTGAAGCTACCCCAAAAGACTCAGTAAATCATCTTCCCCTACACAGCAAGTTCAAGTTCCAAAAGAAAGGTGACCCCATCCAACTAACACAAAGCCATGAAGTCTGTTTATAGCACAAGCTTGAATGAAGACTATAGCAGCCAATGACACTAAGCAGAAGTGGAGATGCTGGGATGAGAACTGGTTTATGAGAGAGTCTAATCCCAATCCCAGACCAGCCGCTCATGACTGCCAACCAGTGTCCCATCTAGCAGCCTGGGAAAACCACCATTAGCATTCATTCAAACATTCATTAGCATAGGGCACCCATTTCCTATAAACTTCTGTGTAAGTTTATGTATACAAACTAAAATCTTGTGAGACACGCCCAAAGCTTGAATGTCACTGCATCAAACCAGCACCTCAGCATTACATCACCTCAATAATACTGCGTTCCCTCTGCTCAAAGTCAGATCCACAGACCTCCAGCACCAACACTGCCAGGGGGAGCTCAGAACAAACAAGGGTCTGGCCTCACCGTGACACCCTTAATCAGAACGTCTGTGTCAAGCCCCCAGAATGAGTTTGTCCGAGCTTACACCACTTCATCTTACCGATCAGTGTTTTAGAAGGCAGAGCTTCACATGAGCTTCTCAACAGCGTTCCCTGCAACAGCACTGCACTGTGAGGAACCAAGGGATCCATTAACATGTCAGACCTTCGGAGAGGCGAAGAAGTACTAGAGGATTAGATGTTTTGTTTTCCTACATGTAAATATCTTTGAACTGATGACTGCCTGGATTGACCCAGAGTCCATTCCAGATCTGTCTCATACCTCCCTCTCTAATACACGCATCCATTAATGGCTGTGATGCCTGCCTCTCTTGGAGTCTCCCTTCCTATGTGTGATTTCCCTAGTGAACTTGACATCACACATACTAAAAGAGGCTGGTGTCTCATGAGCGTTAAGACACATCTTCCAAATGCTACACTCAGGCCGCCATCACCCATTCATCTTCTTATACTATGCAAACCGCCCAGCTCTTGCCCCTTTGGTCAAGTCCGGTCTGGTTCTGTCACTAGAATCATAACACAGAGCAGCTGTCTATGGTGTAACTATTACATTTGTGTTTGTTTCCCATCCACAAGTTGAGTGGAAGCTCCTTGAGATAAATTACTACCAGGGCTCCACTTCTTGGCAAAGCACCCAGCTCTTGAGTAGTTGTGGAGTTTGCATGTCCTGATGAACCCTGGCCCCACAGTTTATTACTGTGTGTTCATGTCTTGGTACCATCCAAATGGTAATATCTAGTGTACAGGAAAAGCCACAGATTCATTTGGCCTTTACCCAGTAAACTAAAATACTAAAACTGTATTATATGTTGATATTTGGAGTGGGAACAAAATCTATGGACTGGCTTCTGAGATCTAAGAAGTCCAAGAGCAAGCCAGTGTCCTGGCATTCCACATTGGCTCTGGGGCTGCAGGCTTCAGGACAGAGCCTGAATCTTGACCGGCATACTAAGAGAGAAGCACTCGCTCTAGTTCTGAAAGTTCTGCTTTCTTTGGGAGAATCTGGCCTCGGGCAGCTTCCAGAGAAGCAAAAAATAACTCAGAAGAGACGCCTGATTCGGCATCTTAATCTATGAGTGGAGAATGAGTTCAGCCAGGCCTCAGGAGAAATCGTTAGGAGGAATGAAAGGGCAGGACCAGGCTAAAAACTCAAGAAGTGATTCTATTAAGAAACACAAAGTTCTGAGCTCCCCATTTTGCAGGGAAATGAAGTGACATGGGTACCTGGCAGAAGACCGACCATCTTCTGCCTCCTCTTCTCCAGTACTGCCCTCTCTCCTCAGCTCGTCACCTCTGCGGAACTGTGGGAACTTCCAGGTTCTTCTCAGCTGTCCCAGCCTTCAGTTTGCCCTTTCTTGTTTATGGAGGCATAAACAAGCCAACTTGACTGCTGTGAAGTCTGTCCTGGATTTGCTTTGATGAGGTGGATTCTAGCATATTCTAGTAGCTGAAGCCAGTGATCACCCACAGTAAACAACCAAATCCAAGTCATTCACAGCACAGGGTGTGAGCCATAGATAGCACTGGCTATAATTTGCAGTTGTAACTTGCTGGCCTGTTCTAAACCAACCCAAAGATAATGACAATATCCTACCTGAATGGCATATTATATAGAAGCTCCATCTGTATATTCACTCAACCTACTGAGTCCTTTTCACAGTTACCAACTAAAGAAAAAAATTGATCATTTACTTGAAAAAATTAAGTTGAGGTTGCGATTTTTAGACTAACCAAGCTAAAACACAGAAGGTAGTTCATGGTAGTGACATCTTTTCCAGTTGGCTCCAATGCCTCCTTGATAATTTTTAAATGCAAAGGTCTTCATTGAGGAAAACAGTGCTGTGCCAGTTCCCTATAATGAAAGGCAAGTTCAAACCTGAAGGATAAGACAGAACTTCACTGGATCATTAACCAGGGACTTCTAGACAATGAACAGTGAGGTTTATCACCATCATCATGAGAAAACTGAAGCTCGGAAATTGACTTAGTCGTCCTGTCTGACAGATCTCAAATCTGCACTCCAAGAATCCTCTATGACTTCCGCCTGCCTGTGAGTATAGATGAGCAAGCTTGCAGATAATACCTTTCTTCTCTTTCTAGCTCAGTCCTTTCTTCCCTTCACACTGGTGCTGATGGCACCCATACTGCCCGAGACAATGGCACCAATGGAAACAGCCAGAACCAAGCTGCCTCTCTTACCCACTTCTGTCTCCTGGGGGAGGGGCACGTATTCCAAGTCATCTTCTCCTCACAAGCCTAGCAACAGAGAAAGGCAAGCACAACCTGACCACACACATGCTCACATCCCACACTATCATACCCACACCTTGTACATACCATGGTACCTATACTACATATATATAGCCACATAGCACAATACTGATTCCCACATACCATCCATACATCCTACATATATCTTACACTCTCCATACTTCAGCATACCCTCAAACTCACTCCTCACACCTAGTGTGTGTGTGCATATATATACACATATATATGTATATGCACATATATACATATATATGTCCACATTCCTACATGCTACTCATACAACCACACATCATAGAACTCACACACATATAATATATATCCACCATACACATTATAACTACCCGTACCATAAAGATAAACTTACATACACACCACTTACACCCCACACCATACATAATACACACATCACATTACATCATATATACACCATACACACACCACAGACCAGCCATGTATATCACATATACACATACACACCATATGATCAATATGCCACACACAAAATATATCAGCTACACCATGATACCACATATACCATATCCCAAAATATCACATATCCATATACCACATGGTATATATACATATCACACACACACACACACTACCCTGTCCATTCCACATACAAATCCACACATCACACTACTCACACCACCCCCACAAGCCATGCATGCATGTTGCATAGGCCACACACCCACACAACACACAGACACACATGAAACACCTCACACATTCTATGCTATTTGTACCACACACATCCCTCCAATCTTCCTTCCCTCTTCTTTCCCAGCATGGCCCTGCACATGAGTCCACCAGGGCCCTCAGTCACCTCTGCAGAATGAGTTCTTAATTCCTTGGCTGGCCATGCTGGACACACACACCATTTCTGTTTTTAACTTGCACATCTTCCAGCTCAGCCACTCACACTCACCGTCCCCTGCTTTCCCAGAACAGCTGTACACACACTGTCCTCTCTGCTGTGGAAGTGCTGTTTTACCTCCTCACTGTAATGGTCTTCATGCAGAAGCGTCCATATTTACCATCTGAGATCCAGCTCAGTGAAGTCCTCTCCACCTGTGCAGGAGCCACTTGTTGCTTATACATGAGGCTACCCCCCAGCATGCCTCTCCCCTATGTTTTATGACCATATCATTGCTCCAGCACGTTCAGTGAACTAGTTATTCACTCAACACTGAAAATGTCTATCATGTGCCAGGCACTGGAATGCAGTGGGTTATCTCTGTACCCCCCCCCAGCATAACCCTGGACCAGAGAAATGGCAGGCAGTCGTAAAATGTTTGCTGAATAAGTGAACAGAAAAACTATAAATAATATCATATTATCAAGAAAACCTCCTCTGTATTCTCCTTTTACTCCATTTGGGATGTATGTAAGAAGTCAAGTGGGGATAGAAAACAGCACACCCAAACTATGGGAACCCAAAGTCAGACAACCCACAGAGCAGCATCTTCACCGACCAATGAGAGGAGGTACACCAGTGCCCTCCAACCTCCAGCCAGTCTTATCTCAAGCACTGCCACTTGAGACAACCCGAAGTCTCTATTGTTAATTATAGGTAAGCAACAATCTTTCTTTTAGACATTAACTTACTGCAAGCACCCATAATGTGCCCCCTCATAATGTGCGCAATTTGTGGTAAAAGTCTTTACGGGTTAGCTTGTAGATCTTGATTTATCACACGCTTTCCACCAACAGACATAATGCAAGTACAAATGACGAAGAGTCATGAGCAATGCTGCATGATCTTTTTTTTTTTTTTTTTTGCAAAATTTCAAGTGATGTTGCGGAATTTCACTTTTGCCATTATGTTAGTATGGAAGTATCTAAGTACCTGATAGTCCCCGAAACCTACCCTACCAACGAAGATGAGCAAAGTCTCCATGTGAATATGGACTAGTTCACACTGGGCCCTTAAGGTC
Organism: Mastomys natalensis; assembly: GCA_021653895.1. Taxonomy (NCBI): domain Eukaryota; kingdom Metazoa; phylum Chordata; class Mammalia; order Rodentia; family Muridae; genus Mastomys; species Mastomys natalensis. Next base: position 416,159 of record JAJTUV010000309.1, on the reverse strand, counting down.
ATGAGGGTTCTGGAAACAAGCTGATACTTAGAGAGGGGACATGACTGCCATCTCTGACTAAGTCTGGAGTGAAAAGTCAAAACAGTCACACAAATATACGGGAACTGGGTGAGTCAGCTTTCTGTAACTGCAGCAAACAATACCAACAGTGATCAATTTACAAAGAGAAAGGGTTTGTTCTAGCTCATAGAGTTGGAGGTTTCAGTCCACAGTTAACTGGTCTTGTTGCCTTGGGCCCATGATAGTACATCATGGCAAAGCAAAGGGCAGAAAGCCAAGGAGAAGAAGGGGCAAGCCCCACTATCCTCTCTCTGAAGGCGCCCACCAGACTCTTCGTAGAGGCTCCACTGCCAGACTCTTCGTAGAGGCTCCACTGCCTTGCAGCATTTTGAAGCTGGAATTCAAGCCTTTAGCACATAGACCTTAGGGGATATTCCACAGCAAGGCCACAGTAGAAACTGAGTCAACGACTTCCTTTGGATCTGTGGCGCCCATGAACCTGACGTACAGACTAAACCAGTGAATCACTAGATTCTTAATAAGGCTGAGGGGGATGAAAAGCTAGCGTTGACGCATGCGCACAGATCTCCAACGAACCACGTTCCACGTGCGGCCTATTTAAAATCAATGCACAGGAATGTTTTTTATGCTCTAGAACAAAGCCTCAGATGCAAATTTGAGTCATTTGGACAGAGTTTTAAAACCTCCAAGCACTAAGAGAAATGTGTGTATATTTTAATTGTTGGTTACAAGATAAACAACAGAGGACAGCTAGGATTTGGGAAACCTGAGCCACTCAATGAATGAGTCACTCTGCACAGCCTAGCTAACTGAATCGGTGAAGCACACCACAACAGTTTGGAGGTTAATTACCTCGGGTGTAAACATTCCTCATGCACAATGAACATTTCCTTGTCTTCTTAAAGAATGTTTTTTTTTAAGGTACCTTTTGGTATTTAGCTGCTGTCACCAGTAGACAGCAATCACTGGTTTATGTGATTATGCAGGAAGAACCATAGAGTTGGTTAAGGGTGCCTACCTTAGTAGCCCCAAGGTTTCAGGGCTTTTGATCCAATTCTAGAGATACACTTGTTCTGTTTTTCCTAGATGGTATGGTATTTGGAGTCACTTCTCACTGATGGCTGTGGAAGTTTTGCACCCTCTTCTAAATATGTGACTATGTGGATTTGTGCTTTAAAATGTTTAAGGGTTGTATGCACCTGGGGGTGTAATTCAGTTTGCCAGAGTGCTTGCCTCACATACACAAGGCCGTGAGTTCAATCCCAGCACCACATAAGCCAATGTGATGGCATACACCTCTAGTCCTAGCCCTTAGGAAGATTAGAAGTTCAAGGTGCCTAACACAGCAAGTTTGAGACCAGGCTGGGCTAAAAGAGGACCTGCATTAGAAATTAAAAGAAAAATAAAAAAGAATCATTTCTAGAAAAAATGATGTGTCCCGAGAAAGCCAAAGTTTTCTACATATTTTATACCATTTTCTATGGCTGCTAACCTGATTCTTTTACCCTGGCTTCCTGGTCCTTGGCTAAATGCAGAGAAGAGCAACAGGTTTGCTTTGACACATCTGGATACTTTCTACCCTCCATCCTCTGACTGGAAACTGTCACTCACATCCCTCAACAGCTCTGCCACACAGCAAAACAGGGGCGAAAAATTTCTAGGCAGGCTAAATATTTAGGTTGAAAGATTAACCCATAGGCTGGAAGATGATTCCTGTCATCATGTGCAATGGTTTCATATTTTATATTTCTATATCATTTAGCAGCACATATTGGCAGGTATTTTACATAAATATTTTTAAGTTTAAAAGAGAAAAGCTATGGAATGTGCCTCAACAGCAGATATAATTTTAATTATTTTTGTTTGTGAAATTATAAGATGCCTAAATGCAGCCACTTATTTCTATATCATACATTTAATTGCTTTGCTTACTAACTTAATAGCTACTATACTGGGGGAAAAAAATCCTCTCCACTATTCAAAGGGAAGAAATGTCGGACCAACATCTGAGTAACATAAAGATAAATTATTGTTAGTTTAACCAGTCCCTGGGCTTCCTGAAGTCAAGCATTGGACATGAATGACTGTACTTAGATCCTCTACATTTTACAAAAGGAAAAGTTTACATAATCCTGTTGGTCAAATCCAAGGAAGCCAGTTTAAGCAGGTGAAAAGCTAAGCTTTGACATTAAGGACAGAAGCAAGGCAAGCAGATCATCAGTTACTCCAGTCATGGTTCTACACCCAGAGGAAGGAGGCTGGCCTTCAGCTATTTATAAATGTGGCACTCAAGCTTCAGCAAGGGGACCCAGCCACTGTGCCCTCCCTTCTGAGTAGCTGGGCTAGGCTGCCAGGCTGGGGCTCAGTGGAGTCCCCTCAGAATGACCCTCCATACTTGGCAGTTCAGGATCCTTGGGACGCAGTCAGGAAAAAGCCTGCAGGATTTCTAGTTCCACTTCCACCCTAGGAGTCTATATAAGGAAACATCCCATTCTAGTGTGTCCGCATCATAAGCGGCTGTATCAGGCTGGAGGAATGAGGAAGCCACAGGCTCTCCTCTGCTGTCCTGAAGGCTCACCCACTCCAGCAGCCTCCAGTTCCCACTGTCCTGGACTGGACCTTATCAACAAATGGCAACCCAGCCCTCGGGAGTCTTGCAGACTCACCGCTAACATGGAACAGCTGGAAGAGGACCCTGCCTTCTTTACTCTGCATAAACACTGGGGGCTCTCTTCACCCTTCTGCAGCAGCTAGAACCAAAGAATTTCCCTGCCACCTCCGCAACAAATCGCCAGGTTCTCCCACGTCGCCGCCCCCCTCCCGCCAGTCTCCAGCCTCCCCTTACTGGAGATACAATTTGAGTCTGTCACCACCCATAATGGCAGTTGTCAAACCGCTGGAAACGTCCCGACTGTATTTACTTTCTGTAGTGGTTGCTTTGACTGTAAATACTAAAAGGTTACTAATAAACAATTCTGTTCTGTTCCTTAAAGTTTCCTAACAAAAGCCACAAGCTGTGGAGCCCAATCCATGCCTGGTCTTCCCACAAAATCTCTTATCAATGCGGATAACGTCATGACCAGTAAGTGTAGCCACATCACAGCCATGCTGCAAATGTCATTTTGACAGCCTATAGCGTCACCTACGCATTATTCGGAAGACAAACCTCTAAAACAGTGCTATCCGTGGAGGTTGGAGGAGAATGAATAATAAAATTGCATTTTCAGATATTCTTACAGCCTGTCTGAGCTCGGCGACTGAAGGGGCAGTCCCGAGCTTCCTGGCGTATTGCTGAAAGCCAGCGAGCCACGTTACCCGAAAGAAGCGGGAGGGGGGGGGTGGCAGAAAATCCAGACTCTACGTGACCTGACTTACTTATTTCCAAGGAAAGCGCAGGAGAGAAAAATCAATCATTCATGCTACCGTAGCTACCACACGGAATGGACTAAGGAGCTCACAATGGTCAAAGCCCCAAAGCGGACAGGGGAAGTGAAGAGGAACAGGGTCGGAAGCAGAGGCTCAGAGACCCGGGGCCAGTGAGGACCAGGTCCCCGCGGAGTGGAGGCCGGGGGGGGGGGGGGGGCGGAGCCCGGGCGGGAGGCGGGGAGACTGGATTCCCGGGGAGCCGCGGGATCCACGGCCGCGCACTTACCCGGGCTGTTGGCCTCTCCTTCCAGGACGTGCAGCTCGGTGCAGTCGGCCAGCGAGTGCTCCAGGCAGAGCTGAAGGAAGCGGGCCTGGGTCTGGCTCACGCGCTTGAGCAGCGACAGCAGCGCAACAGTCTGCTCGCACTCATTCCAGCCCTTAAACCAGCCCGCCAGCACCCCGACCTGGTCGCGAAACATCATGGTTAGGGGGCCGCCCTCCGTCTACGAAGCCCCTCGGCACTCCTGCCCGCCCCAAAGTTTGGCGGAGCCGCAACCCCGCGGCCTCCCGAGACGCGTTCCGGTTCCAAGGTCTCCGGTGCCCAAGCGCTGCAGGTACTGACTCTCCTCCTGCCTCGCTCTCCTCTCTCTATCGGTTCAGTTACGTTCCGGGGTTCTGGTTGATTCTCCAGAGATGATGACAGACAGTAGCACGAAGATATTTAAAAAAAAAAAAAAAATAGCGATCAAAAATGTAAATCTCTCACAAGGCACAAAACTGAATGAAGATAGCTCTTTCCCCTTTTCTCGAAGCTTCAGGATGGTGATTTCCGGCGTCCTGGGGTCTCCTCTCTGCTGGGCCGCAGCTCGGACCCTTCACACCCGCATTCCCAAGCGGCAATCACTACTGAAAGGACAGAAAGAGCTGCAGTGAGACCTCGGCACGCCGACCAGAGCGTCTAGGGGGATCCGGGCGTGAGAGGGAGCTCGGTAGGGGGTGTGTGGAAGCCAAGGCTTGGGGGGGGGGTGTCCCGCGAAGGGAAGTCCCCTAAATTCCAGCCGGCCCCTCCACACTCGGATGAGCTATTGCACAGCTTCCTTCCCAGGTGCGGGAGGAGACCCCGCGGCTTCCTGTTGCTGCGGCTGTGACCCGCAAGTGCTCCCTGCACGCCCCACCCGGAGTGGCCTCTGGGGCTGTGTCTGCGAACGCCAGCACCAGCAACAGATCCTCCCCGCGCGGAAAACTTGCAATGCGGCTGCGAAGGGGCGCGGGGGTGGGGTGGGGGCTAATGCAAAGCAGAGGCGGTGACAGAGGCAACCAGGCTTCCAGCCTCCTCCTCCTCCTCCTCCTCCTCTCCTCCTCCTCCTCCTCCTCCTCCTCCTCCTCCTCCTCCTCTCCTCCTCCTCCTCTTCCCTCCTCCTCCTATTCCTTCCCTCCCTCCCTCCTCCCTCCTCCTCCTCCCGGAGAAGCAACCGTACGGCTGCAGCTCCATCTACAGCAACAGCCAGCATCTCCGCCGCCAGGCTCCCCTCTGGATTTAGGCCGTGAGCAGCCGCAGCGACAGCTCGAGACAAAAATAAACTCTCCCTACCCAAAGCTCGGCGCGGCTCAGTCGGAGCCCTCACTCCTCAGCGCCGCGCCAGCCCACCCGGGAGGATTCCCTAGGCCTGCTTAGCCCACGGCGATCAGATGTGTGTGTGCGCGCGCGTGTGATTTAGGCACCCTGCCCCCGGTCCCTGCCGCCGCCTGCGGTCAGGAGTGTCCTCGCCCTCGGGTCCCAGGCCCAAGGCGATGCGGTTGGGGGCGCACGCCTTTCGCGGAGATCGCGGGAGCTCGAAGCACGGCTTTCCCAGGCGGCAGGGCGGTCCCCGAGGGAAATGCAGATTCCTCCCTTCGGCACACGCCCCCCAAGGACCTCAAAGAAGAAAAGTTAGGTTTAGGGGCTCTGTGGTCCCATCCCAGCTCTCGTGGCGGAGCGAGGAGAGACTTAACCGCCCGGCCCTCTGGGGGCCGCTCGCTTCCAGCATCTGCCACCTAGAACTTCTGGGTAGAAGAGAGAAGCCCCCGGGAAAGGGTCTGAGGGGCCGCTGGGTGCCTCGCCCGGGGCAGCAGAAGGGACACTCACCTCCGCGTAGCTCATCCCTGCGTCTCGGGGCCCTGCGCGCGGGTCCGGGGCCGTAGCAGTAATCAGCAGGGTTGGGGGCGCTCGGAGCGCAGGCCGCGGGCCATGCCGTCGGGGCTGGCGGCGCGCGGAGAGGGCAGCGCTGCGGGTTCGGGGCGCTATCGCTGCCTCCGCTGCTGCCTCCAGTGTCGGCTCGCGAAGGACTGAGCCGCCCGGAGCTCCCCACATGCTACTGATTAACATACACCATTACATCATGGGCTTGGCAGGGAGCGCCCGAGCGGGGGGAGAGGAACCCGGGCGGCGGCGGCGGCACGCGGGGGAGTCGGGGGGAGGAACCCCGGGCCCGGCGGGCGGCGGGTTGGGGGGAGGGACGGATTCCTAAACCCAGACCATAGAAGAGGAGGGAGCCAAGTGGGAGGAGCGGAAGAGCACAGATTGGAGGATCTGCGTAGTGAAACACAGAAGTTTGGGGAAGGGCAGGGCTGGACGTGCCTGGCCGCGGGGCTCCACGAGGTCCTTGTCCAGGAGAAGCAAGCAGTGCCTGGTCGACCACCCTCCGCCCAAGTTGGGCGCCAGATGCCCTTTGCTTTGCGGACCCCAGCACCCGCCTGGGGCCTCGCTCTCCCGGGTGGAGGAGGAGGACTTCAGGAGCCTGATCTCAAGCTATGCTTGGCGCGCGGCTGTGGCTTGTGGCCTGGAGCTGTGGCCCCAGGCGCCCTGGGCGACCGGGAGGCGTGGCAAGACCACCTGTCAGCATCGCGGAGTTTGGGGGACGCAGCTTTCACCTGTGCCTGCAGAGGGCGGGGCCAGAGGCTGGGCCAGGATTTCTCGTTAGAAGCTCTAGGTCGCCTGCTACAAAATGCATGCATAAGTCAATTGCCCAAAAAAGGGTTGGTTAAAAATACCCTAAAACCTAAACATTTCTGCCCCTTCTAATGTGAGCGTTCACAAAGGGACACGGCCAAAATCCGGCCTGTTTTCAGAGGAAACGCCGAGCCTTCGAACTTGTTTTCCAGAGAGTTGGGGAGCACTTATAAAGAGCTGGAAAAGCAATCGTGGGCCTGCCTGCCCTGCTCTAGCTAGCACAGTTTTTAAGGTAAAGTATCCAAGGTCTTATTCCTCCGTCTTTGAGCTCCCACACTTGCATCTGGATTTCCAATCCTTTCATACCCCCCCTCCTTGGATTTCGTTTCTGCCGCGTGTAAGTCCTGTCAATGTGACAACACCTCCCATCTTCTAGGATATTGAAAGGGCTTGTGGGGCGGCACAATATGTTGCCAATGTTTCCAATAGTGTGTGAATTTTTAAATGTTCATTATTAACCACCCAGAAGAGGTATCTGCATAATTTGATGAATAGTTCGCTCTATTTAGGAAACACTAATCCCAGAATCAGTGTTTGACTTCTGATTTATTTTATTATCATAGAAGCAGGACAGCTTTATAGAGTTTGTCCCACCCCCACCCCTAGCATGTCAGCTACTCCTTGGTAATACTTCTGCCAGGAAACGGGGAAGTCTGTGAGAGATGGAACCACGCGGTGCTAACTCAGCCAAGGTTTTTAGACGTCCCCCAATAGATTGTTGTTATTGTTAAAGAAAACCAAAGATACACCAATAACTTAATTATTGTCTTCTGCTACTTAAAACAGTAAAGCAGGGGTCCGGGCGGTCGGGAGTAAAGTTGCAAACACGGCGACGAAAGAAAATAGCGCCATCTACGGGGGAAGCGTGGTTCTGACGGTAGCCTTTGACCTGGGAACCAGTGTCATACTTAGATCATCTTTAAAGTCTTGCTGTTCAGCATGATTTTGCATGTTTTGCTTCTCTTAGTGTTTGCTTAGCAAATAATATCCCTGGACAACAACTAAAATGTTCAGATGTTTGAAATGTTATTGATTCAAAAGAGGTCAGTTCCACATTTATAAGGGCAGAAGAGGATTTCTAAGTATTATTTTATTACAGGTATCCCCGAAGAGCCTATGTTTATGTCATTTCGATGAAACTTCTAGAAGAAGTAAGATAAATTACCAGAGAGCCCAGTAAATAAAGAGCACCTTTTGCAAGCTTGAGAGACAGTTTGGTTACAGAGGCCTTCCTGGTAGCCCGCCTGGTCAAGACAGTGTGCTACGGAATCAGAGAAACACCCTGTCTTTAAAAACAGGATTGAGAAAAATATAAGACACACAATGAGGCGAGAAGGGTACACACATGACATAGACATGTAGAAGCATTAAAACTTTATTTTGTGAATTAGGAAACATTTGCAAATCTCTGCATAAAGTTATATGGTCGCTTTTCATTCAACCATTCAGTAAATATGTATGGAAGGAGCGTTAAAGACCTTCTTCACCCAACATGGAGGCTTATACGACATAGGAGTATTTACCATATGGAGAAATATATAAGTAAAATCTACATTCCTCAAAGTATGTAATCATTTAATACATTAAGGAAATATAAATATTCAATATTCATTATATATGTATATTTGGCACATGAAAATGTGTGATGTTACCTTAAAGTGTGATTTTTCCACCTAATATGGTGTTGTTTCTGAAGAGTATTGTCTTGTTTCTCTCTTTTCTATAACAAGCTTAAAAATGAAAACAAAATGCTGCCTGAGGTCACACGTGCTACCCCCAAGTTAGAAGATATCCCTAAGAAGTATGCTGGCAATGTTCATGTAGAGCGCTGTCCCACAGCTGGAAGGCCCTGAGTTGGATTCCTAGCACCATAGAGAAGAAGGGAGCACTGTACTGCAGATCTTAGGTCCACCCTCCCAGGAACTGATGTAAGCCTCTTGGGCTTCTCCCTTTAGTCTTGTCCTACCATCAGGACCCAGACTTCCTACCTCAGCTTTTAGCTTCCTTAGCAGTTCAGACAACATTTACATTTCAGATTCTTCAGGTTAGCATATAAAGACTTGGTTTTGAGAATTTTCTGCTTCTTTGGGCTTCTCTTCAATAAATCTACTAATTCATTCAACAAGAAACACTTATCAATTATAGGACATTACACTGGTCAAAGATGGATTGGAAGGTAGAAGCATTGATCTTTTGACTCCCTAATTGAAAGCCTGAAGTATACTTGTGATATACATGTACACATGCACACACATACACACTACACACACACACACACACACACACACACACACACAGACACACGCACGCAGCATCAAGTGGGTCATGTCAAGGCAAGATTCAGAGTTGAGAAAGCCCAAAAGAGACAGGCCTTCTGCCAGGAAATGAAGAAAGCCACTGTGGATCTGTCACCTTTGGAGCCTGAGCCAGTGTTAATGGAACGAATTGCTTTAGCTGAGATGGACAAAATTTTAAACCAGTAAGAGGTAGATGTATAGGTATCGTTTGTATCCCATATGGTATCTGGAGAACTCCATGTTTGTGTGTTTTAAGTCCACGTTTATTTTGTCAGTAATAGGTAAAACAAGGAGAGAGAAGGCTCCCTCCATGTTGCTATTGAATGTTAATGGCAAGCTATCCCATGGTATGTAAGTTAGGAATATCCCTTTTTGGATTACCTGGCAATACAATTTTTAGAACTCTACCCTACTAAAGAAAAGGCACTATTAGTGTAAAACAAACAATATTAAAGTATAAGATAGACAAAAATTGTTTATTTCAGAGTCATTTGTAATAGCAAGAACAGAATAGAGTCATGGGTCAGTAAACTAGCCAACACCCACCTCGATGCATGTGTTTTTGGAAGTAAATTATATTTGAGAACAATGCTTCCAAATACAACAGATTGATGGACACCTAGAGGAACCGATAAGTAAATTAACAAGTGAAAAAATACAGTCAGAATATCAAGTATAGAAATGGGTGGTGACTGTTTGGCATTTAATTCTTCCAACTTTTCAGCGTTAAGAAATCTTCATAGTAAGGGAGTCAAAAGAAACAGGTCAGTGGTATACAATGGCCTCAAAATTTTATGTTCCAAAATCTATTCTACTATTCTATTCTGGTGATTAAGAAAGTCAGCTCTAAAGAAACTGTTCTTCCATTTGTGTCAGGAAAATTCAAAAGCACTCTGAGATTCTGTCTCACTCCAGCAGAATGGCTGTGATCAGGGAAACAACTGACAGGTGCAGGCTGGAAAGGCTTCGGAGTGTGAGAAACATGTATCCACTGTTGGTAAGGTATTAACTAGTGCAACGACTGTGGAAATCAGACTGGGCTTCCTTCGGAGAGCGAAAGGGGTGACTAGCATGCGACCCAGCTTCCCTATTCCTGAGCTTCTCCCAAAATACTGTATCCTGTCACAGAGATGCTCACATGCCCATGTTTTCTGCTGTTCTGTTCACAATAGCATGGGAATGGAGCCAGCCTCGCTGTCCCTCAGCTGATGTCTGGGTAGGGAAAGCATGACATATACGCACAAGGGAATGTTATTCAGTTGTCAAGAAAACAAGCTATGGAATTTGTAGAAATAGTTGTTGGAACCAAAAAGGATCACATTGAGTAAGGTGAGCTGGTCTCAGAAAGATAAAACTGTCACTTGTACCATGAAAGTGGAAAGAAATTAGGAATGGACGGGGGGTTCAAGGGAGATGGGGGGGAGGGGGGAAGAAAAGAAACAACCAAAACACATTCTTGAAAAATACTATAATGAGATTTAATTTTCTATAAGCTAATGAAAAAATTTAAAGAAGAAGAGAGAACATTTGTTTAAGACTGGGAATCTCATCTTGGAGCCCAGATCCATCACTTACCAGCCCTGTGGTCCTAAGACATTTCCCAACTTGAGCCCCAGATTTATTGGTAACAACCCAACCTCATTGTCATTGTGACTAATAAATTCCTCAGTATATCTGTATTTCTTAAAATGGTGCCTAGAAAATACTGTCATTAACTATGATTGCTTGAAGAAGGTGAACGGAGTTAAGAGGAGCTAACAGATTTGTGTCTTTCTCCATCAGAAATATGTGTGCATTAGTGTATATGTGTGCAATAGTGTATAAGTATATAATTGTGAATATGTGTGCAGTAGTGAATATGTGTACAATAGTGGATATATGTGTGGTAGTGTATGTGTGTGCTACAGTAGACATGTGTGCCATAGTGGATATGTGTGCAATGGTGGATATGTGTGGAATGGAGAGAAGAGCACAACACAGAACACAGTGGTTTTGTGTGTTTGTTTTAATGTTGAATGTAACTGTATGAACCAAAATCAGACAATTCCAGAAACAGGGCTCCAAGATAGCTGACCTAGAAGAATAGTAAATTAAAAGAGACAAAAGGCACATAGCAACCATAGGCAGTGTGTGTTTTTTATTGCATTCAGATTTGGAAAAATAGCTAAGAAAGAAAGGAAGGAAGAAAGGAGAGGAGGAGGGAGGAAGGAAGGAAGGAAGGAAGGAAGGAAGGAAGGAAGGAAGGAAAGAAAGACAAGACATTTGGGGGCAGGCGCGGAAGCTGAGCATAGGCCGAGAACTAGCTCATATTGACATTGTTCTTGGTTTCATTAATGTACCAGTGCCCCTGTTGCTAGAGAGAGCATCTCTTCTCTATTAAGGGATGTTCATGCTAAGGTGAGGGGGTTTGTCGAAAGACATAAATATGGAAGTGATTGAGACCTACATCAACCCCAGGTCTATACACAGAGGCACACCAACACACACCCCCCACACTCTAACGAGCACTCACACAACTCCTGGAAAGTTTTGCTAAAGGGCTAAGGAGATGGCTCAGTGGATAAAGTAAGACCTGAGTTCAGATCCCTAGCACCACGTTGAGAAGTTAGGTGTAATATGTATGTTTGTAATCTCAGCCCAGAGAGGCAGAAGCAGGAGGATCTCAGGGAGTCTCCCTGGCTGGCCAGCCTTTGTTAATCGTGAGCCTTAGGTTCAAAGAGGGACTCTGGGCGGAAAAATAAAGTGGAAATGCACAGAAGGGGACCCCAACATTGATCTCTGGTCTCCACACACGTTTGTACATAGGCATACACCACATACAGAGAGAAAAAGTATGCTGTTGGCTGTGGGGGCACTTACCTCTTATCTCAGTACTGTAGAAACACAGGCAGGCAGATCTCTGTGTGAATCTGAGGCCAATGTGTCTATATAGCAAGCTCGAATCCAAATAGACCTATGTAGTGAAATATCTCAAAAAAGAAAACAACTGTATGTACGTGTATACATGGAAATAATTGTGAGCTAAGGATCTGGCTGGATTGGAAGAGTGTGTCCCTGGCATCCACAAGGCTGTGGGTTCAATTCTCAGCACCGTAAGCCAGATAGGGTGGTACATGACTTTAACTCCAGCACTTGGGAAATAAAGGCGGGAAATCTTCAGCTACATAGCAAATTTTTGAGTTCTTGAGTTCAAGGCTCTAACCCTCGTAGCTGCCCTTCTGCACTCCGCCTATATGAACCCGAACACGCCAAACATCTCGTCTAAGTGGAATGGAACAATATCTGTCTTTTATGGCTGGTTTAGCATAAGGTGACCCAGGTTGTAACACGCATCAGCCCCTCAGTCCTTCCTCTCTGCTGTCTCCAGCCCCTGACTCAGAGTTGAAGGCAACAGGCAGTCAGTGTGCAAGGCTGTATATCTCATGAAGACAAGCACTGAGCATCTTTCCCTAGAATAGAGTCAGATGAGAAGACCTGACTTTATTTTTCCTTCAAAGACTTAAATACACTGTCTTTTGGATAGATTTGTAAACAATATAATTCAAACCAATTAACTGATAATGCTAACCAAATTCAGGAAAATACAAGCAAACGAGGCTCAATCTCCAACACAAATGCAGATAGATTCACACTTCTTAAAAATAAACAAATGTGTGAAGCATTAATTATAATTTTTACAGCAGAACATCTCATAATGTGTCATAAACTATTGGATGAATGCAGTCAGAGGGTTAACTGTAAGCACTGCGAAGCATGTTCACAGGATCTATATGGGTCAGGACCAGAGAAGTGGGAAAGTGCTTGCTCCTAGATTGGCACAGAGGAAGGAAGTAGATATTGCTCCTACTGGAGGTCGTCAATTCCTTCTGCCCCTGAGCCAGTGGTGGTACACACCTGTAATCCAGCCAGGGATTTGCTATATGGCAATATGATTTGCTATATGGCAAGACCTAGTCTCAAGAAATAAAAAACAGAAAGAAAATTGCCTGACTCTTTTTCACCTGAACATATAACGGAAATATGCTCATAGTTTTAGGTAGTTGACCTCCAAAGCAGAAGAACAAACTTAAAGCTATCATTTTAGAACCTAAGGATCCGAGTACCTGGCAGCCCCTATATGACAAAAACAGTCTATACTTTCCCCCAGACAGATGCCGCTGTTGCCCAGGATACGTTAGATTTAATGATGATCGCTCCTTCTTATAGATGTGTGTTGTTATAACAGATAATGTGACACAACAAACTTCCCAGAAGGAAAGATTTTCCTAGGTTCGCAGTTTCAGGGAGCTCCGCCCATAACTGATTGGCTGCATTCTATGGCTTTGGGGTTGTGGTGAGGCAGCCCCTCATAGTGAAGCACAAAACAGAACAAAACCAGTTTTCTCTTAGCCAGGAAGTAAAAGAAACAGGCTAGAATCCTACGGTCCTGCCAAGAGCACCTCAACCCAAATGACCTGAAGAATTCCTGTTGGGGCTCACCTTTTTTACTTTTCTTAAAAAAAAAAAAATCTTTTAAAAATTTGCTCTTTCCCTGTTTATGTTTGTATATATGTGTGCAAGAATGTTTATATATGTGCATGTGTACACAGGTACATGTTGAGGTCTGAGGCAGACATCAGTTTTCCTCTGTCAATCTCCAATTTGTTTACCCAAGGCTTCTAATATAGCTACTCTGGTGAGCTAGCTACTCCTTCACCCCAACCTTTGCCTTCCAAGACAGGCTGCTGCTCCCACCCCACAGGAACAGTGTTACTAGGGATCTGAACTCAGGTCCTTATGCTTGCAAGCCAACTGCTTTAACCACTGAGCCATCCCTTCAACCTATAAGACCTACCTTTGAAAGGTTTCATAACTCTAGTGGTGTTAGGTTGGGGAACAAGCTTTCAGCACTTGGAATGTTGGGGATATAACATCCAAACTACGGCAAGCCATTGCTGAGGATTCCCCATGAGAAAGTTTATGAGAGTGCTCCAGTCCATATTAGATTTTATTGCAAAATTTTCCACGCCTTTGTTAGACTGATACCCACTGTGATTCCTCTAAGTACAGGATGTGGCAGCTCTATACTTACTTCAGTATAGGAGCCGTAGTTCACAGGCCTTGTTGTGGTGGTGTTGCCAGGCATGTATTTTGAGATTACAGATTAAAGCAATAAAAATTAAAGAGTTTGGAAATGGTGCATACAATGTCATGTTGGAGCACCGTGTATATGTAGTTGGGCATCGTAGAAAGGCAACTGGTGTTTAGATGCACAGGTGTGTTTAACCTGTTGTCCACTGGCCACGGCTATCCCAGGGCAGCCCTGAATGCTGTTTAGAACAAAATCATAAAATGTATGTGTGTGTGTGTGTGTGTGTGTGTTGATTTTTATTTGTAACTTGATCATGTGGTTCTTGAGCATGACCTTTGCAGAACACAAGGTGGAGTCACAAAGTCAAAAAGGCTGGGGACATCTAGGAGCCCATGCCTCAGACAAAGTGAACTCAGTTCAAATCCCGATTCTCCCACCAAATAGCCATGTATTAGGAACTAATTATTTAATCCTTTTCATCTCAGCTTTCTGTCTATCACAGTAAATTCTGTCAGGATTGTATGAGATTATATCTAATTATATTGACTGAAATCCTGCCAAGAGGCATGATCCTTATCAGAGATTATAAATATGGAACCATTCTCTGGAAACTGGAAAACACAGTGTGGCTGTGGTAACAGTCACGAGAAGTAGCGACCAGCCATAGCTCAGAGGGAACAACAAAGCTGCCCTTATGAAGATGTACAAGTTTGGATGAATGGCTCTACAGAGCTGAAATGCTCAGATCTCTAACCGGAAGGAAGTTTGCTGCTGGGTTAGGTTAGGTGGGGGAGGGGAGGGTTGTGGACTTCTTAGGGGGATGAGAAAAACTGTCCTCTGGACCTAGCTGCTGCTGCTTCTAGGCGTGACTGTGACATAGAGACTGGGGGTGGCTTGTGGTGGTTGGTTTTAGCTGTCAACTTGATGTAATCTAGAACTATCTAGGATTCGAGTCTCAGTGGGGTGTGCTCTTGATCAGGTTGGTCTGTGGGAGGTGGGTATCTGGATTGGGTTGATTGAGGCAGGCATTTCATAGACTGGACCCTGGACTGATGGAAACCAAGAGAGCCGGTGGGTGCGGGGAGGCAGGTGTGTGGTTTTTTTCTCTGCACGCTGAACTGGATGTGACTAGAGTCTTCCAGTTTCTTTTTCTTTCTTTTTTTTTTTTTTATTTTATTTTAAATTAATTTCTTTTTCTTTTCTTTTTTAATTTTATTTTTTTGCTTATTCACTTTATAACCCGTCCCAGTCACCCCCCTCCCACAATCCTTCCCATCTCTTCTTTTCTGAGTACCCCCTCCTCCTGTATCCCCTACCCTGCCACTTTAAGTCTCTGAGAGGCTAGGTGCTTCCTCTCCCATTGAGGCCAGATGAGGCACCCAGCTAGAAGACCATACCCCATATACAGGCTGCATGTTTTGAGATAGCCCCCACTCCAGATGTTTGAGACCTACATGAAAACCAAGCTGCACATTTACAACATATGTGCAGGGAGGCCTAGGTCCAGCCCATGGAGCTAGATCTGTGTAGACTAGGTATGCTCCACGGTTGGTGATTCAGTCTCTGAGAGCTCCAAGGGTTCAGGTTGGTTTACTCTGTTGATATTCCTGTGCAGTTCCTATCTCCTTAGGGCCCACAATCCTTCCGCCTATTCTTCTATAAGAGTCCTCAAGCTCCATCCACTGTTTGGCTCTAGTCTTCCAGTTTCTGCAGCCTTGGCTTCCCTCCTGTAACAAACTTCAAATTGTGAGCTAAAATAAACTCTTTCTCCACGTGGTTGCTTTTGTCAGGATACTTCACCAGGACAACAGGAAATAGAACTAAGACAAACGGGGAATCAATCTCTTCCTTCCTGTCCCCTGCAATTGCTCTGTTTTTGGAAGCCTCAAAGAGGCAGCTGGCAATACACACATGCTGTTGCCTGAGTCCTAGCTTCAGAATCATAAAGCCCAGGATAGACTGCTGGATAGGATGCTGTGGAGATGGCACGGCGGTTAAAGCACACTTCCAGCCCTAGAAGGCAGAGGCAGTCATCTGGAGAGTGAGAGTAGTCTGGCCATACGAGCAAGCTCTGGGTTGGCTGGGAGACCCCGCCTCATGTAGTACAGAGGAAGAGTGAGGAACAGCTCTCCATCGGTGTCTAGCCTCTGCACACACTCCCCCAACATGTGTGCCCACACACATGCAAACGCGCACATGCATGCAAAATACCATACCCATAAGAGAAAAAGAGGGTGGGGGGAAGGGCAGACTTGATACAGAGAAACAAAAGTTTAACCACCTTAACCGGCGGCACAGTGCAGAGCATTTGATGCTTAGAAAACATATCTGATTTCTATTCTTCCTCCCGGGACCTGACCCAGTCCTGTACATGCTATCTATTTGCAAAATTTCTGGAAGACAAACTTAGGTTTAGAAGTGCCTGGATTGTCAACAAATTCAACAGAGCAAACAAAACAGGCTAAACATTACCTCTCTCATGTGTAAAACGTCTAAGACTGAACACTTAGCCTGGTTCTCTACTCTTCCCAAATATCACCCTCCCTCAGGCTTCGAATGTATAACTCAAAGTACATCATCCCCCGATCTCCAGCCTTCCCACTGTAGAGAAGACCCCTCCCACTCATCCCTGCCCATGTTCAGAGCCAGCTTGTCACCCCACCCAGAACCATGCTGTTCCTCCTTGCTCTTTGGTTTCAGTCACACAGGCCTCTTCTCTGTTCTTATCACCACACAGTTCTGTCTCCCCTTGGGTCTTCACGATGTCTGTCCTTCAGGAAAACTGCCGTGCCTAGTCTCTTATAAGGCCATTGTCTCTGAACACTCAGAACTCAGTAATTTTAGAAAGGCTTTCCTGGTACTACTGCAAATATAGTTGCCCCAACAGTTCCTTTCATAACATGAAACAAAACTGTATTATCTCTGTATTTCATTTGCTGTTTAATTAGATGAATTTATGGGCCAGCCCATTTTCAGATAATTATCTCCCTTTACCTCCTTTCCACCCAAGTGAGTTCCAGGAGGGCAAAGACCTCTGGTATCTTGTCCTCTTCCAGAACAGCAGATAGGTCAAAGTATAGTGTCGAATGAATGAATGAATGATGGGTTACTGAATGACTGAGTAAATACAGTATAGACACAAAGAAGACGGAACCTAACCACCAGGGTCAAGAGTTAAATGGAAGAGTGGACGCAGCAATCCTGCTGCTGCTGTTGTTACTATACTGAACCTTTAGGGGGTAAAAAAGATATTTTAGCCCATAGCTTCTAAACTTCTGAGAGCTCACATCTGATGGTAGCTTTGATGATCATCCAGGAAGCACATACATCACATGTACAAGGCTGGGTGTGTGTGTGTGTGCGTGTGTGTGTGTGTGTCCTCTGATCTTTTTTCTTACCTTTTCTTAGAAAGTTACCACAATTCAATCATGAGGGGTTTATCTTGATGACTTTCTCAAGTCCTAATCCTTTTCAAAGACTCCACCTTTAAATACTGTAGTTGGATTAAGTTCCTGCCCTTATTTAAAGCCTTCCTTTGAAGGCTTAAATTTGAACACATGAGACATTGGGAGCCACTCAAACCATAACCAAGCCAAAGCAGTGGACATGCGCTCCCAAGTCACAGTCACTCCCTCTGCCAAGCCAGAAGCACTTAGTGTCTTTAAAATAATTATCCTTGAATGAGGCAGTTCATAAATTAGACCACTCATTGCAGGGTCAACAATGAAATGTTTAGACCCTTAATCTTCTCATCTGGGTTTCTGCAATACTATCTTGATCTTCATTTTCCTGCCTCAAACTCCCCCACTTCAAGTGCTAAACTGTTCCGCCAGTATGTATATTCATTTATAAGTGATGGACACGTCCACAGCCAATTCGACACTAGGAAAAGTTAACATTCTATGCAGATACAATAGTCATGAATTCTAATTCTTTCCCTAATGTTACCCCTTGAGCCACCTCTAATACCCAGATTCGTACAATGCAAATAAGGTCATATCACTCAATTAAAAATGACTGCAGGAGTTCCCAAGGCTCCTTCTTAAGATGCACTTACTCATTCAGCAGATATTTGTTGAGTGGTGAGCTCTGTGCAAAGCAATGAAAGCACAGATGGCTGAGCCAGACACTGTCCCAAGCAGTTCTAGTGTGTTAGGACACAGAGACACAAACAAGCACACAAGACATAAACTGCTAAGTGCAAAGTGCATAAGCAGGACATCTTATGTAGGGACATGAGACAAAGCGTTCCAGAAGTGACAGAAGCCAGACCTGAGAGACAGCTGGGTGTTGACCAGAAAGAAGCAACAGCATGTATGGGTCATTCTAAGTTCGGGGACATGGAAATTGTCCCTGCATAGCTGGAGTGTGGTGTGAAGGATCAAACAGAGGAAAAGAGCCCGCAGGATAATGGAGGCAAGAACCTATAAGAGGTCAAGTATGATTTGAAGTTTTCTCCTGATGGTAAGTCACTGAAATATTTTAGCCAAAAGTAGCTTTAAAAAATAAAAATAGGGCCGAGTGGTGGTGGCACATGCCTTTAATCCCAGCACTCAGGAGGCAGAGGTAGGTGGATCTATGAGTTTGAGACCAGCCTAGTTTACAGAGCATGTTCCCGGACAGTGAGGGACACATAGAGAAACCTTGTCTTGAAAAACCATAAACAAACAAACAAATGGTTGTAAATGGTTTCAGTAGTTTAGAAAGTGTACTACCCCTATACAAGACTTGAGTTTAGTTCTTAGTACCCATGTCAAGTGGCCCACAACTTCCTATAATCCATTTCCAGGCGATATAACACTTCTGGCCTTCAAGAGCACCAGAATATTCTCTTTTTCTCTGTCTCTTAATCTGCTCATACATACACACACACACACACACACACACACACACACACACACACACACTGGTACATAAAAACAACAAATTAAGTTAAGACATTCCTAGCTGAGTGTGAGAAATGAGGTGCTGGGCGGAGGCAGGGGCCACAGACCAAGGCAAAGTCATTTTGTTTTTGGGGGGTGCGAGCATGTAGGGGAGAGGAGAATGCAGAAGAGGAAGAGGGTGAGAAGTGGTGGCACCTTCTGGCTTGGGAATGAGGTTACAGATGCTATCATTCACTAAGGTGAGTAACCCTGGAAGAAAAACAGGGCCCATGGAAGGGAAGGAGTTGAGCTTTGGCTATGTTGAGTTTGAGGGACCAGTGAGACAGAGTAGGAAGGTTTAGTCTAGGTATTGGAAGAAAGTTCTGCTCCAAAGATACACAGAGACTGTCAGCACAATGTTGGGTGGGACCAGCTGCAGGTGGGAAGGAGAGGCTCCTGAGGTCTGGCTCCAGAGGTAACTTACATTTAAAAAGCAGTGTGGTCGAGAAAGGTGTGGTAGACAACTCAATGCTGAGCGTACAGAAAGGAGACAGGCATCAGAGTTAGTGAAATGGCTTAGAGTGAAGATTTGTGACTATTTCAGACATAAGGGAAGCAATAGGGCCAGAAGTGGAGCGTGGCCAGTGTGCTTTGAGAACAGTAGTCCACTCTGGCAGGGCTACCATACCATGGTTACACACCAGGACACACTGATTGGTGGGGAACAATAGGAACACTGCTATGTGATCCTTAAACGAAGATCAAGCACACCAAGACCAGGCACTGGACCAAGGATGTCCACTCCTACCCATGGCCATTCAACATGATGCCTGAGCGGAGAGCTAACAAAACATCCCACGGCTATGGCCCTGTGAGCCACCTGCACCAGAATCACTAAGTCCCTTAAGCTTGCATGGAGACACTTGGCGCCGATTCCAGAGCTAGTGAATCAGAGTTTTAAGAAGGATGGATACGAAGATCTACATTGTTACTTCTGCAGGAGCAGTTCTCCAGCAACTGAAGGTTGGTGAACCATGATGACTCGGAAACCAAAGGAAGTGAGTTTCTGGGAGGAGACAGCAGGTTTGCATGACACCCTTCAGAGGGGCCATAAACCATTCCTGGATGGGATAACTAGCTCTCTGCACACATGCCTCGACCCTCCATATGTAAAACGATAAACCAACTAGTGAATGAAAGGCAAGACAGCAGACATGGCTATACTCTTAGACTTGAGAGGCAGTGAAGACTGCCTCAGGAACCAGCTGGTGGCTCAGGGTGTCCAGGGTCTGTTTTGTGACTTTGGATTAAGTCCCAGCATTGAGGTTGCTACTGTCAAATACGTTCTCCAGATATTTGACACCAAGGAAGACAGAAAATGGACACGTTGAAAAGAAGTTGGAGGGCTGAATGCGATCAGGCTGGAGGGGTTGCCTCTGTATCAGTAACATTTAAAGCCAATTAAGGCGGAAGGATATAAAGCAGATTGAAGATGCCAGAGAGCAGAGGCACACACTCTGTGTTTGCTCTTCAAGGTCTCCAAGCCAGGAAGTGTTCCTTCAGCCCCACAGCACTGATGACTTCTTCTGTGGGACCACCACACCAGCATTCACCTGCGAGGTTGTTTGCTCCCATCCTAAAATTAAACCCCAGCAAGTTCACACTCCTCATACTTTTACTATAAAAATCCTCTAAGGGATTGTTTATATTTGCTATCTCTGTTTTCTACCTCCCATATTCCAGACTTCATTCCAAAGAGTGTTTTGTCATTCCCAAGAACAGTCCACAAATGAGCCCCGTGCACTGCTAGATCCAATGGCCACAGATCTCATGAAAAATAGCGGCAGCATCTGACTGACTTCTGTTTCTCTCTCCTCTCTGATTTTGGAGTGTCTAGGAAACTAACTGGTGATGGCTTCTTCAAAGTAATTGAAAATTATTTAAATTACTTAAAATTCTTTCCATGAAGAGGACTCTGCATTTCCCTCTGAACCTGGATATACTTTGACCAGAAGGGTACAATAAGGACAATTTTGTGTGGCACTCAAGCTGGGATCTAGAACTCTAGACACAAGCAAAAGTTGTTCCCTCTGCTCACTTTTACCTAACATTTATTTTGGGAAATGTAGCTAGAAAAAGTAGGAAGGAGGGGAAAGAGAGAGGGAAGGAAGAAGGGAGGAAAGAGAGGGCAAAGAAAACACATTCATATTGGAAAGGAAGAAGGGACATCACCTCTGCTTTCCTGTGAGATGAGCTTGTGGCCCAAAAGGCATAAACATGCTGTAAAGAGCTGGACCACCAAATAAATTCTGCATAGTAGGACATGCCATCAATACAAAATGGATGATGTTTCTATTCTCCAGTAAATGAAGAACTTGAAAATGCCATAAAGAAAGCAATTCAGGGCTGGGAGGGTGGCTCATTGGATCATTGTTTTCTGTGAAAGCAGGAGAACTTGAGGCTGGATCCCCAGCACGCACATTGGCTAAGCACAGCAGCACACATCTGTAACACAGCATAAGATCGCAAGGGCAGAAGTAGGTGACTCCCTGAGGTCCCCTGCCCAGGCACTCTAGCCAAAATGACAGATCCTATTTCAATGCCAGATTCAATAAGTTCTTATCTCAAAAAAAAAAAAATGGAGAGTAATTGGGGATAACAGCTAAAGTCCACCTCTAGTCTCCACACCCTCACACACATACAGATACACACACACACACACACACACACAACACACACAGTGGGGGAGGGGGGAAAGGAAGAGGCACATGAGGCAGAAGGAGAACAAGAACAAAAGAAAATATTTACATTTATAACAGCACCAAAAGGAATAAATGTTCAGGAATAAATATTTTTAAAACAATCTGAAAAAGCTGTATGCCAAAAAAAAAAAAAAAAAAAAAAACCTGTAAAAACATTTTACAAAACACACCATTAAGAAAATGAAAAAAAGAAAAGAAAAGCTGGGTGGTGGTGGCACACACCTTTATCCCAGCACTAGGGAGGCAGAGGCAGGCAGAGCTCTGTGAGTTCAAGGCCAGCCTGGTCTACAGAGTGAATTCTAGAACAGTTAGGGCTACATAGAAAGATGCTGGTCTCAAAAAAAAACAAAGAAAGGAAGGAAAGGAAGGAAGGAAGGAAGGAAGGAAGGAAGGAAGGAAGGAAAAAAAGGAAGGAAGGAAAGATAACTCAAATAGCATATAAGAGACTTGACTCCAGAAATAATCAAAATTTCTTACAACTCAATAACAAACAGTCAAAGATGACTCTGTAGGTAAAAATGCTTGCTGAGCAAGCCATGATCTCAGAAGGAGAACCAATTCTTGAAGCTGTCCTCTGACCTCCACACACGTGCCTGGCACACGTGTACATCACTCACACACATCACACACACAATAGTAACAAAATCAATTGTTTTTTAAAGTCTGGATATACATGGCTAAAAAACAAAAGAAAACATACTCGACATTTGCTCACCAGGGAATAGGATGCATTTGCTCATCTGCAAACAGGAAAGCCACACCTGTGAGGATAACAACAAATATCCTGAGGGTGTAGGGAGACTGAAACACTCCCCATCCCCCGTGTGCGTTGCTGTGTGAAGTATCTCAATGGCCTTGGGAAGTCAGTTAAGACCTCAGAAGGTTTTTCACATTACCATATGACCAGCACATCTTTGGCACTATTGAGGTGTCCTGACACTAAAAGTACTTGAAACCATGAGTTACTGGTCTATCTCCTGAATGAAAACAGAACCTTCTTAAAAAAAAAAAAAAAAAGAAAGAAAGAAAAAGAAAAAAAAACCCTCAACTGCAGTAAGTCCCCTCCCATTTCAAGGAACGTGACTTTTCACTGGAAGTGGCAGTCTCCAGTACCATACCTGGAGAGATAGTTTTGTTTTTTAAAGTAACCATCTCGCTTAAATTTTCCAACCACAGAATATCTGCCTGTCTTGAAAGTCATTTTCCTAAACATAGATAATCCTGGAGAGGCGGAAGCAGAAGATCAGCAGTTTAAAGCCAGCCTGGGCTACACAAGTCCCTGTCTCAAAACAAGAAGGTCATTCCATGTCCCCTTCATTTATTAGACCTGAGGTTTTTTTTATAATCATAGTTATGCTTATATGTTGATATGCAGGTATGTGCATATGAGTGCAGGTTCTCTTAGAGACCAAAGTGTCACATCAACTACAGCTGGAGTCCTAGGTGGATTTTCTGCCCTGACGTGGGTGCTGGGATCCACACTCAGGTCCTCGGCCAGAGCAGTGAGTTCTCACTCTTATTGGTGAGACGTCGGTCCAGCCCACGACATCAACTTTTAAAATCACCTCTATGGGTCACATTTCTTTCTTTTTTATATGTATTGCCTGCACATATATCTGCACTATATGCATACAGAACTTTCAGAGGCCAAAAAGAGGACCTAGGATCCCTTGAAAGTGGAGTAACAGGTGTTTGTAAGCCACCATGTGGGTGCTGGGGATTGAACCCAGGTCCTCTGGAAGAGCAGCCAATATTTCTAACCACTGAGCCATCTCTCTAGTCCTGAGTCACATTTCTTTGTGATCTTCAATATGTATACTATTAAAAATGTCTTCTTTCCTGTTAATCTGTCATTTGTGTTTCATTCAGACCCTAAACACTAAACCTAAGAGTTGCCTTGCCTTCTCCACAGTATATATAAAAGAGAATAAAACCCCATATGTACATACAAATGTGTGTCTGAACACTCTGTGCAGCATCACTCTCAATGTATAAGGGGTGGAAGAGGCCACACGCTCGCCCAGTGGTGGGTGGATGGACACAAAGGATAGAATGAACACAATGGCATACACTTCGGCAATGAATAGGAGCGATTCATGCTATGACATGGATGAACCTTGGTAGGAGTGATTCATGTTATGACATCAGTGAACCTCTAATACATGTGACAAGATGGGAGCTGGCCATAAAAGACCACAAACGCTGCCATTTCTTTTGCATATGATTCTATTCATGAAATTATTGGAATAGGCAAGTGTATAAAGGCAGAAAGCAGATTAGTGCTTGCCTAGGGCTAGGAGAAGATAGGGGCATGGGGATCGACCTGACAGACAAATGGCTTCCTTTATTGAGTAATGAAAAATGCTCTGAAGTTGTTAATGGGTGTACAACATTATGAGCATGCCAAGCTACTATTATACTTGATGATAATCAAATTTTGTGTGTGTGTGCACGTGAGACAGAGAGAAAGAGAGAGAGAAAGAGAGAGAGAGAGAGAGAGAGAGAGAGAGAGAGAGAGAGAGAGAGAGAGAACGAACCCAGAACTCCCTAATTTTTTAATGAACAAAACAGAGTCATACAACTTCAGGAATAATCATTGCCAACACTTGTTCTTAGTGCCCTGGGTCCCAGTTTAGAGAGATGACTTCCCTGAAGCCACCAGGCACGACAGAGCCCAAATTGCATGGAGAGGCCACATTTTCTAACTCAGTTTGAGTCATCACAGGACAAGACTTTAGCCCCTGGGCCTTTAAATCACCCCTGGCCTCTCAAGTCTTCTCAAAAGATGTCCTAAGCAAGGTAATCTGCAGCATAACAGCTTAATCCCTGCCACAGAACCTGCAAGGGCAGCACAGTGAAGGCCTCAAGCAGTTCTCTGGGTGGCAGAGTACTAATAGGTAACTATAGACCTCTGTGCTCTCCTCTCTCCACTCTCTCTTAATCTTCTGGCTCCTTAATCTCTCTAAATATTAGGATGCCCAACACCCCAGCCCACAGGTCAGTCTATGCCTATGCTCCCCCCCAGAAGCTTCAAACACCATGCTAATGTCCCTAATCTTCTGTCATCAGATGGACCATGCCTCTACACTCTACAGAGTAATAAATAATATTAACCTGTTTGGCATCTCCACTTAGATTTCCAATTACCATATAAGACTGAACAGAACCAAAATCCTTTCCCTCCAAACCTGCTCTTTTTCTAGTTGTCTATCTGCAGCCCTCAGCCGAGTAACCATGATGGCCTCTCACCTATACTATCACATGGCTCCAAGCCACCCTCAGGTACCTTCTAAAAGGCCCAAAGAGACCTCCCTCAATGTTAAGTTTGACATTTTGACCCCACCTCCACCCTCCACTTTGCCATCCTCCACACTTTGTCTTCTCCACGGCACTGCCTCCATCTGGTCCACTGCAGCCTCTACTGACTTGCCTCTCTCTATTAGAATGTAGGCTATAATGCCAGGCCTTCCATCTGCCATACTCATTGCTTATATGGCCAGTGTCCAAACATGGCAGAGTATCTGGGAGATGTCAGGAGCATGTGCAGAAGAGATCAAGAAGGCAAGTAGAAAGTTAACTTTAAAGAGACAGAATGCACCCTTGTCTGGGGGAACGAAGAGAATGTCTGCATGTTTTGATTAGCTAAGGAAAATAATGCCAAGAAAGCCACTGATACACAGAGCTTGCTCTGCAGTATGCCTAGGTCTACACATTTCACACTAACTGGCGTAAGCCTCTCAACAGCCTGTGGGTAGATCTAGTACCATTTTATACAGGAGGAATAATAGCAGCATTGGTCCCGAACCCTAACAGACCTAAGTTTGGGTAGGTTCTTTGCTGGAAGTGTTTGGAGCTATGGGAAACGCAGAAGAGGTTTGAGAAGCAATGGAGAATTTGGTAGGGATTAAGTGGCTTCATGGTGGACTCCAGAAACTGTTCAAGCACAGCTGAAGCCAAACATGGTGACACACACCTACAGCACCCAGGAAGCAAAGGAGGAGGCCTGCTGCAAGTCTAGGAAAGGCAGGGCTATATAGTGAGTTCCAGGTCAGTCAGGGCTACAAAGTAAAACATCACTTCACATGCACGCACGCATGTATGCATGCACACACGCACATACATACGAACCACAGTTGAGTTCGGTCAAGTTTGTAGATTGGAGGACAAGAGAATGTGGAGAAGTCAGGAAAACAAAAGATGAAAATACATTTGAAACAGCTGAACAGAGAACTCAGGAGCAAGGTAATGAATTATGAGATTATTTAGGAGCCGAGGAAATCAAGGCCATGGTGACAGAGATTTAAGATGAAAACAGTATAGAAGGAAGCATAGAAAGATAGAGATGTGGTCACTGGAGAGGGAATGCAGTGTTCAGGACCTGGAAAACGGCTTTAGGATGTTATTGAGAGCAGGGCAGGGCCCAGCCTGACTTACTACAGGAGCAGGAGATTGACATAATTTCCTCCCACCTTGCCCAAACGAGCTTCAAGGACAAGCTTCACCAAAGCTCTTCACTCTCAAACTAATAAAAAGGTATTAACAAAACAGGCATGTACCATGAGGGAGAATTCAAAGGTTGTGTGTAGTGCTTAAGAGACAGTTCTGGTTCTTCCTTAGAGTTTGTTCAGACATTAGGAACTCTCAATGGGCAGCACACTGAGAACAGTCGCTGAAGGAGAAAGAAGCTCTCACCTGTGAGGTCTGCCCGCATACAGCCCTGGCTTGGGGTTTCACAGAAGCAAAGAACCAAATGTTTTCTTTCTAATAATGCACCGAGTGCTTTTACAGATGTTTTCACACACTGTCATTGTTCGTGGCAAATTCTGACATAAGCCTCTAGGAGTCCATAAATAATACTTAATACCGCTCAATTTTACATTTAAAATGCTTAAAATAGTAAACTTTATGTAACATATATTTTACTATAATGAAGTTATGAAAAACAAACTAGCAATACAAGGTTACCACCCACAACGCTCCTTCTGAGGAGTTCTGTCTTGATCAACAAAAGGGAACACTGCACACAGAACGTGCATTGAGTGCAGTTCTTCCAGTCATGCACGGTTTGCACTGACGATTGTGTGGCTGAGGGCTGTGCCTCCTGCAGATGTCCTGCCCTGTCGTGGTTCATGTTTCGAATTCCTAACCCAGGAAAATAAACCACCTAACATTTGGAGTAAGCCTTCTATTAAATGCACATCACCTTTGCAATATTGTAATCCAAAATTCCCCAAGTGGTAGCATTATAAAAAGTTGTCATTGGGGGCTGGAGAGATAGCTCAGCAGGCACTGACTGCTCTTCTAGAGGTCCTGAGTTCAATTCCCAGCAACCACATGGTGGCTCACAACAGTGTGTAATGGGATCTGATGCCCTCTTCTGGTGTGTCTGAAGACAGTGACTGGGTACTCATATACATAAAATAAATAAATCTTAAAATAAAAAAGTAATTGGGCATTGTGGTGCACACCTTTAATCCCAGCACTCCACAGGCAGAGGCAGGCAGATCTCAGTTTGAGGTCGGCCTAGTCTACAAATTGAATTTCAGGCTAGCCAGAACTTTACAGAGGCCTGTTTAAAAAAAAAAAAAAAAAAAAAAAAAAATAGTGCTAATGGGGCCATTTATGCTGCCTTACTAAGTTATGTCACTGAGTTCTTCACACTAATACCATTGAGGGCAGGAAAAACAATTACTTAAGCTGCGGGGAGGGAACTAAGGCAAATTATATTTAAAAGTCATTAAAAATAATCAGCAAATGGGTATCGAGATGCGAACTATGATTTGGCCTTTAAAAGGACTTTGAAGTGTAACGTGACCAGCAGCACCCACAAACCTTGAAAACATCAGGTGGTTCTGGCTGTGTAATGTGGCCAGGATAGCTCAGTCTGCGGCTGTCACAGTGAACAGTGTGACACTCGGGGAGAGTGGGGTTAGTGCTAAGTGGGTACAGAATTAGAGCTTGGGATGGAGAGTTCTGGAAATGGATAGTGGTGACGCCTACACAACAGCACAAACATACTTAATGCCAGTGAACTTACAAATGCTTAAAATAGTAAATTCTATGTGGCATATATTTTACTCCATTCAAAAACCCTGTGAAAAGTAGGATAATATTACTAATATAATTGCAGTTACTAAAACTGTACCTCCACTGGAAGCAATTGTGCATCCAGGACAGTTTGGTACAAAGACACAAAAAGGACCTCGGGCTAGGATGGAGGCAAACACTGAGGACGCTCTCAGAAGACCGGGTGGAGGAAGATTCCAGTGTCCGGACTATGCTGCCGGCTGCAGCACAGAATGCACTTTGGACAATCTTGCTCCACTGACAGACTAAAGCGTCTTCTAGGCATGGGGACTGCTTCTAGCCAACCCTCCATGTCCCTTTTGGGCACATACAATACTGAGGTCAGTAGCTCTGTCTGCTCCACTGCAGGCCACAGCCAGAAGGCACAGTGTTTTTTCTTTGAGACAGGCTTTCATATCATATCTCTGGCCTAGAACTCATTACGAAGACCAGGATGAGCAGGAATTCCCAGAGATCTGCCTGCCTCTGCCTCCCAAGTACTGGGATTAAGGGAATGCACCACCATGCCCGACTCTAGGAGGTATTTATTACATGGCTACTGAATACTGAGAAAGTTTACGTTGTTTATAAAACAAACAACTGCTCTTTCTTGCAAGTGCTGTATCTGAACAGGAAAAAAAATGACATTTAAACATGACACACAAGCATCACTTTTGTCACACTGACACTGGAGCAGAGCTCAGCCTCCCCCTGAAGGCTTGACTTATTTGGTGTGACCCACTTTCCTGGGGAGCTGATGGCAATTCTGCTGGAAGCTTTCTGTCTTAGCCACCTTGGAAAGAGTGGCAGCATGTTTGGGTGGGGTGGGGTGCTGGCATCCAGCCAGCTCAACACGAACAACAAAGAAGGATATGGGATACTAGGTTTATTTGAGATAGAAAATGGTAGGAAAAGAAAACAAAGTTACTTGTTCCTTTTCATGTGTGTGTGTGTCCCTCTAGCCTCCAACCTCTAGGTAGATTTGCTGCAAAGGAAGAAATATAAGGCAAGGTAGTGGGAGCCCACTGAGCTTCCTGAGTGGAGCACATTTTGCTATTCTAATCACATCTGACATAAATTTAATTATCCATGAGCTTTTATTCTCCAGGTGTTACGTATCTGCCTCCTGTAGATGAGTGCTATCTAATCTTTGACACGTGGGAACTTTCAGAGCTGTGCCTTATGTCTGTCTGAAAAGCCTATATGGAAAAGTTAAAACATGAATTTACGTAACTATGATAAGAAAAATTTGAAACCAAATGGATATTTATAAAAACATATTTCAGAGATGGTGGGAGGTAAAAAGGCCCTTCCAACTACTTTGTAAACTGGGGCACATGTAATTACTTTAAGAATTCAGTCTTCCAATTCCACTCCGCATTACATTAAGAGGAAAAGCAGTCAGCCACCCTGAAACTTGTACCTCCTGGAATTTCAAGAGGATTGATTTTCAGAGTGACCGTTCTCATCCACACTACATGAAATCTTCTAGCTGGTAAAACAAAACAAACAGACAAACAAACAAACAAACGTTTACATTCTTCTCACGAGCAGGGCCGAGTTTCAGGTATCGACAAAGCCAGCCTCCAGCGCTCGCCACACAGTGCAGGAAGGCTTTATTTTCATCATCCGCCACTGTACAAGTATGAAGTGAGAACAGAACTCTCTCCGACAGGTCAGACTGTAGATTCTGGGTTAGGATTGCTCTAAGGACACAAGGCTCTGACCTTGTGCAGAAAGTACACTCTCTGGCTGTGATGTCTTCAGGAAGTTTCTAGTATGTCCTTGTCTGGCTCTTTCTGACCACAAAGTGCAAAGGATTCCTGCACAAACTGCCGGCACATGGGACACTGCTTGAAGTAGCACACACAGTTGTCGCACAGGCAGGCGTGCCGGCAGGGCAGGAGCACCCAGTTCACACCCCCATTCTGGCACACCACACAGTCCTTGCTGCTCTCTTCCACAGGGTCCACTTCACTCCCAGCCAGTCCCACCTTCTCCAACAAGCTCTGCTCCACATTTCTATCTGCTGGAGACGGGTCACTGGAAGGAGTAGGACTATTATTTGCAGACATGAAAAGTTGCTGAAAAATCAAAGAAACCGGTGTAAAGGCGATTGTCACTCTCTGAACCTGGGGGTCACAAAAGCTCCTGAAAATTTATGACTAGCAAATCCAAGAAACAAGAGTAGTTAACTAACTATAAACCATAATTCTCTTTAAAAACAGCCAGTCTTTGATCTCTATAAATAACAAATATTACATTATATGACTTACCTTAAGATCATAAAATTGACCTTGAGCCAGGATTAAATATTGATACAATATTCTGCAGGGAAGTTTGTAAGTCTTATCAGGAATATGAATTACGGACACCATGGAAATCTAAAATAAAAATTGGACATGAGTCAGTACTTACCACTCTTTCACAGATAAGTGAAAAAATGCTTCATATATCAGATAAGAGATATATTAGAACATTTACACTAATTTGTATAAATCACAGCACTGAGAAGGAACCAGTTATTGACAGATTTCTGACACATTTTAATTCTACTGAAATTTACAGATTCATTGTGCTCTCGATAAAAATATCAATGTGCTTTACTATAGAGCTACATACACTGATTCTCACACAGAAAAGGGAATGTATAAGAATAGGTAGGAAAGCACTCAACAGCTCAAGGTTCCCTAACCTCCTCAAATATTAAATTGTATGGTACTAATAGAGGAATGGACGACACAGAAGAGACAGTCCAGAGGGAAAAAAATCACAACAAGGCACAGATACAGAGAAGGGCCTTGTTGTTGTTTGTTTTGTTTTTTTTCATTAAATATATAGTTTGGGGACATCTGGATAACAATTTGGAAAAATATAAAACTGTATGCCTGCCTCATACAGCACATCTGTAACATCAGTGCTGGGAGGCAGAAAAAGGCAGCTCCCTGGAGCTCACTGGTCAGTCTAGCCAATCAGTGAGCTCTCGGTTCAGAGCAACTCTCTGCCTTAAAAAAAAATAGGGTGGACTGCAGCTGAGGACGACACCTGATGCTTACCTCTGGCCCCACATGGCACACACACATACATGTACACACATGAACATAGAGTAGAAGGTGACTGAAAATGACATTCAATGCTGATTCCTGCCCTGTTCCCCCCTACACACAAAATACAAGATAAACAAACAAAACAAACTTGTTTCTCACACACAGAATTGACACACATGCAAAACTTTGCACTCCCATAGAGACTCTCATGAGAAAGTGGAAGTGGGAGAATTCAAGGAAGGGAACTGGCACTATTGGTAACAAAGAGTATGCATTTGCAGCTCAGCTACACCCCAGCATAAAGCACACTTGCATAGGTTATTTAGTATAAGACAGTTACACTTGGAACTCCCTATATCATCCAAGCAAGGAGGCTAAGTAATTACGATGCTTGCATGCGTGCAGGCATACGCAACACACACACACACACACACACACACACACCACACATATGATGTGTGTGAGGCTAGCCAAAATCTTCAAGACCACCAATTGCTGAAACCCTGAAAACTCAAAGCCCCTAAAATCTAAAGCTCCCAGAGTTGGAAACCTACAAATTATAAGCCAACAGGTTAAAAACTGTGAAAAACATAATTTCTAGTAATGGATGAAAGGCTACATGGGGGGCTTGGAGGGGTAGAGAGCCAAGTCTTGGGGATGGGTTAGTGTGCACTCACTTGTTCACAGTACATTGCCAAGCTACTAAAGCCACCATGTATTCCTCCTGCTCCTGCACAGCACTAGGTTTCCCACCATGGAGTAAGCTTGGGGATCTTCTAAAGCAAGGACACTTGCTCACACGGAGATCACTCCAGTGTCACAAAACAGTAGAGTGTGAACTAGTGGTAGACATTTACCACAGTCGAGCATAGGAGACTAGTGGGTGCCCTCGCTTTGATCAACAACGGTGTCTTCAATGTGGTGGCCGCTGTTCTGTTTGATTTATTAAATATACGCCTGGAAGCATCAGAAATTTTAGAAACTCATTTATGGGTTATTGCCTGGAAAAAGCAAAATGCATTTATAAATGCTTATCAGAAGATGTAGTGGCCTTTACAAAAGTACAATGGAACTCAACTGAATTGCCGCATAATAATGGCATTGGGAACTAGATATGCTCAAGCTTCTCAAAGTGAAGTGCAAATGTTATCAATACAACTTGTTTTATTTTCCACTCAACCAATGCATTTGGTGGAAAGTAGACAAGAACATTTGCCAACTATACAGACAGGATTCAAACTGCAGGCTAGAAGCATCATTGTCTGCTGGGCACTCCTTCCAGGTGGTGAAATTCTAGGAGCTTCCTTGCCAAGCAGGGAGGTGAGGAACTGCTCTGAAAACAGTCACCGGCTCAGCAGGAGACAAGCGACAGAGCTGCTACTTGATGGCCACTTTTGTTTTCACCGAATGTGTCATCTGCATGAGATCTGGGTAGCCTGGAACTCCATAAGAACATAGCATAGAAGGCAGGATATTCAGTGAAAATGGGCATGATTAATATGAAATCATAGAATTTAAGAGATGTGCTGCATAGAACATGACTATATTCTCTGAGGACAGCCATTATACATGACTTATTCAGTTAACTGGGGCTAGAGAGATGGCTCAATGGTCAAGAGGACTTGTGTACAATCATGAGGACTGGAGTCTTCCATCCGAGCCATGCTAGATGGCTCACAACTGCTTATAACTCCAGCTCCAAGGAGAGCCAACTCCTTCTACTGACCTAGTCATTGGCACACACAGATACATGCACAGATAAATAAAATAAATTAAAAATATAGTTAGGATTGTAGATGTCTGGAGCTCTTGTAGACTGTCTTCATGCCCATGACCAAGCCCTATGATATTGTCTCTGTATTAAATTTTCTTGTTTTTCTTTAAAATGTTTCTTTCTGTTATTTTAAATTGCCAGCATTATTAATTTGCAATTAGGAATGTTATATATTTCAATTCTGAATCACTTCTAATAACAGAGTTTTTAATTATGTAAAGAATTTTATAGACTTAAATTGCAAATTTGATTGCACAAAAGTGTAATCAAAATACTGACTTGCTATGTGAATATTGTGCACATTATAAAAACACAAGGGGCTAGGGAGATGGTTCAGTCAGTAAAGCGCTATCATACAAGAGCAAAGACCTGAGTTTGATGCCCAGTACCCACATAAAAGCTGGGCACAGCAGAGGCAGACTTCTGGACTCCCACTGCTGGAGGGTAGTAAGGGAAGGGAGACAGGTGGCTCCCTACAGGATTGGTGGCCAGTCTAGTTGAATTGATAAGGCCCAGGTTCAGAGAGAGACTGTCTCAGAAAAATTAGGTGAAAAACAAGTGGTGCTGACCTGTGGATGTATACATAAAACCACTGGAATGTCCTCACTAAATGAAGAGAGTCCTTCCTGTGCATCTGTACTTACAAAAGAAGACATTTCCAGAGATTTCTGCTCTGGCTGACTACCATGTTTCATCATGGTCATGACTTTTAATCAATCTCATCAAAAATTAAGATATGTCTTGGTATCTCTACAATCAGTTATAAAGTTGGAGTACAAACTACCACCATGTCTTAAATAGGGTTTCATTGCTATGAAAAGACACCATGACCAAGGCAACTCTTTAAAAGAACACGTAATTGCAGAGCAGTAGTGGTGCACACCTTTAATCCCAGCAGATTAAACTCAGGCGGATTTCTGAGTTCGAGGCCAGCCTGGTCTACAGAGTGAGTTCCAGGACAGCCAGGGCTACACAGAGAAACCCTGTCTCGAAAAAAAAAAAAAAAAAAAAAAAAAAAAAAAAACAACAACAAAAAAGAACACGTAATTGGGACTGGCTTATAATTTCAGAGGTTCAGTCCATTATCATCAAGGCAGAACACATGGCAGTGTCTAGGCAGGAATGGTGCTGGAGGAGCCAAGAGTTCTACATCTTGATTGTCAGAAGACTATTGTCTTCCAGGCAGCTAGGAGGAAGGTCTTAAAGCCCATCCTCACAGTGACACACTTCCTCCAACAAGGCCACACCCACTCCAGCAAGGTCACACCTCCCAATAGTGCCACTCTCTGGTCAAGCATATCAAACCACTACACACCCAGTGACATGTTTAAAAATTCTGCTTTTTGGCTTATCTTTTGTAAACATAGTTTGTCTCCTTATAACTGCAAGGCTTGTAGGACATCACTGGCACATCAGAACATGTATACTTGTAAAAACACACAGGACATTATTGTCTATTTTATTTTGTAAAGTAGCCTATCAAATATTGTAACATGTGTATATGTCTCTCAAATAAATTCTATTTATTAATTGGTGTAGGTACATGGTACACATTCAGCTTAATTTTAATGTTATTAATATGTGGGTATGTGGTGCCATTTCAGGAAACAATTTTGTGGGGTCTGTTGTCTCCTTCCACTTTTACATGGGCTTTAGTGATTGAATTCAGGTCACCAGGCTTGTGTGGCAATTGCATTTACCCAATGGCCCATCTTGCAGGCCCTAAATTCCCTTGAAGTGTAAATATATGTCTTTTAACTAAACTTTTAAAATTGTGTTCCCCAGAATTATATTTTGAGATTTTGGTGTTCCAGGATTTCAATGTTTAGGATTATGACTTTTCATTCAAACCAAATGAAATGCCATGCAGCTATTAAAAACCAAAACAGGGCTGGAGAGATGGCTCAGAGCACTGACTGCTCTTCCAGAAGTCCTGAGTTCAATTTCCAGCAACCACATGGTGGCTTAAAACCATCTGTAATGGGATCCGATGCCCTCTTCTGGTGTGTCTGAAGACAGCTACAGTGTACTCATATAAATAAAATAAACAATCCTTTAAAATTTTTTTGAAAAAAAATTAGGAAATCTGTTAACCTATTTGTAAGTGATCTCTTCATGCTACTGTGACATGAACAAAGTACAGAGAGGGTTCATGGCACCTGCTGTGACCTACCTTCATGTAAGAGGAAAGAAGATACAACAAACAATGGACAGGACCGTCATGGCACTGGGGCATGCAAGAGACTCCTGAAGGTCTCTTATGTGGCTTTCTTCATCTTGAGAGAATGACTCCAAGTAATTTACAAGCACAGTTTGACTCTAAATGCTCAGCCTTGGTAGGAAGTGCTGAGACAGCAATTTGAGTGCCAGAATAGTTCAATTCAAAACTGATATAAACTACTGAGGAAAAGAAGAAGGAATCCCTGAGGTCACTGGGACAAAAGGGGAATGGAGATCAAACTAATGAAGCTACAGTGCTTCATTAGAGACCAAGAAAGAGGAACCCAGAACTAAGGAGAAGGTAGAAACAACAGACCAAGAGGTCAAAATGTCTATTACCAATGCCAGCAAAGAGCACTGTGTAGTTCAAGGTGGCATGCTCAGAGGACGTTCATCTCTGCAGGGTTCACTGGCTGCCAAGGCCTAATTCTGACCCAATCAGGAGAAAAGCTTCTGCTTACAAAAATGGTGTGTGTGTGTGTGTGTGTGTGCGCGTGTGCGTGTGTGCAGTTGTCTAAAAAATGCTGTTATAAAAAGCAAGCAAGGCCAGGCAGTAGTGGTGTACATTTTTAGTCCCAGTACTCAGGAGGAAGATCTCTGTGCTTGAGGCCAGCCTTGTCTACATAGTTCCAGGATAGCTACAGCTACATAGTGAGACCCTGTCAAAACAAACAAATAAATAAAACTTTAAATTCTTATTTGCAAATAACAAGTTATATTTTTCAGTAAGAGTTTGTACCTTTCAAAATTCAACACACATTTATTTCATAAAGATATTCTGCTTTTTACAAAATGGTAGAGATGGGGACACAGCTCAATGGTAGAACATGTACCTAGCATGGATGAGATCCTGGGGGTAGAGTAGGGCTGGATTTTTCTCCACTCTGTTTTAGTCTCTATCAGGACATTTGTTATAACTCCCTAGATTGTTGCTGAAAGAAAATTATAGCTAATGCTAGTGAATGTATTTTGTATATCACACAAAACTACCATTAAAATGCCCCTGTATCATTACTAACAAGCATATCAAACACAGAAAAGGACACTCTTTGCCACAAGATTGCTTTTCTTCTTTGCTTTTGTTGTTCTGTTTTTGGAGACATGGTCTGACAATAATTTCAAAGCATGTTGACTGCACAGGAACTTAACTGTGACTGGTTAATGAAGGCGGGTCAGATTCTCACCTGTGGCACATCAGTGACTGGCATGTTCAACCTGTGTACGTTTCCACCTCACTAATCAGTGAGTGCTTCTCAACCTTCCTACTGCTGCAAGCCCATGCTGTGGGGACCTCCAAACATAACAGTATTTTTGTTGCTACTTTATAACTGTAATTTTACTACTATTATGAATTGTAACATAAATATCCATGTTTTCTGACGGTCTTAAGCCATCCTGGTAAAGGGTCATTTGAAACCAAAGGGAGTCACAATCCATAGGTTGAGAAACACAGACTTAGATGCTTTTATGTCCCGAATAGGGAACTACCAGTCTAAAGAAAATGTACATAAATTGGGCAGTGGTGGCGCACACCTTTAATCATAGCACTCAGGGAGCAGAGGCAGATGGATCTCTAAGTTCGAGGCCAGCCTGGTCTATAGAGTGAGTTCTAGGACAGCCAGGGTACACAGGGAAACCCTGTCTTGCCTGCCCCCCAGAGCCCCTCCAGCACGCTCGTGCACACACACACACACACACACACACACACACTCACCCCAATCAGTACACAGTGAAAAAAAAGTTCCTAAAATGGCTGAGCATAGGGATGCCACGTGGAAAACAGGTGTAGCAGGGACTCCAATGGAGATAAGGTAACTATAACTGTGCCCCAAAAGACCAGACCTGGTCTCAAGTCAAGCATTTCAAGTCAATATGATGCTGATCAATTCAGTAATAAAAATGTAGAGAATAGGTACACATCCCAAAGGACATTTTCTCTAAAGCAAATATCACCGATCACAGAAGGATAAAATTCACTCAATAGTAATCCACCTTTAATTTTCTAATAAAGTCATGTTGTTGTCATCCCCGGGGGCCGGGGGATCATCATATTCTGAAGGTGTGTTACAGGTATAAAATTTAAATAGGGATATAATCCATGTTTTAATTTTTCAAGGCACATTAGTTCAAGACCAAATATATATTTTCAGAAACTAATTTTTCCTATTTCAAAAGTAATTAGGAATCACCAGATCTTATAAAGGTAAGGCATTGCAGATGCTTCAGTACTTACGATATCATAAACTTCCCTGTCGTCCTCATCAGCAAGGGTCAGCAGAGCTACCAAGGGATAGCGAGATCTGGGCACTGGACCAAAGTCTTCAATTTCAGTATCGCTTGGTAATTGGCAATATATTTCTTCTTTGCTGTGCTTTTTAATACTTTTGAGTATGTAAAGGCAAATTGCCAAAAGAACAAAAATATATTAGTAAGTCAATAACTTGGCAACATCTGACTGTATCCACAGAGTCTTGTTTTTTCTGTGCCAGTGAGTGTATGTGGAAAAAGGATACAAATACTGTTCTCGGTGGAGATAGTCACTGTACAGCGCTTCTTCTAATGCTTGTGGAGTGCTTATCCGGAAGCAGTAAACGTGCTTCTGAAGAGCTTCGTAGAGTTTTTGAACACTGCACCCCCAGTAGCATGTGAGACGACTATCTTCCAGGCAGTCTGTCGTCAAGGTCATGCCTGCTACAGGAAATAAACCAGAAAGAGAATGGGCGTCACCCAACAATCAAGACAATAAAATAACAGGGTAAGAAACACATATAGACTTTGTTCTGGATGCTGGCCAACCTCATGGCACTTTTTAAAGGTTGTTGTATATCTGCAAATATAAAAACATCAACAGCTATGCAGAGTTTGAACGATATCAGCAAAATTTTATCATTATAATTTATCTTTAAAATGACTGACTCACTTTTCCTTTTTGGTAAGTGTAACCACCCCTTTCCAAGAACATACGCCATCCAAATCACAAGGGTCAGAAGAGCAGAGCAGGGCCATCAAAAGTGGACAGTTCACAAACCTGGGAGTCCAGATGGTGACCACTCAAGTTAGAAAACACTAAGGCAAAGCTGAGCTTGACTACTATTGCTTATTGATACACACAACGACAGTGTTACTGTCCGCACACAGTTAGTATTCCATAGCCTGAGGAGCGGCTGAAGATACCAACCATGGAAGGTTTAATAATTCTCTCCCTGCTTTCAAGAAAGGAGGTTACACCTTCAGTAGACTGGATAAGTAGATGACTATGAGAACATACAAATTGTATGTGTTGTCTTACTTATGGATTCTATGCTTACATAGTACTTTAAGTGCTACCAACATGATTTTTTTTCTCCTTCCTAGTAGCAGTTAGAGCATACCGAGCTCCAGAGGAGAGACATCTAGTGTCTCCTGTGATTGGGAGAGGAAGCTGCCACAGTTAGAGCACAGAGGCAGGCAGGGTGTGTTTGACTAGAATAAATGTAGTCTGGGTCACTGTCCCTGGCACAACAGCCTGGCTTCTGCACCCGGCTCCAGGCCTACCAGCAATCTGCAGGCCTCAGTAACAGGAACTGTGATTGATTCCTGACTTTCAAAATCAATCAAGAGAAACTGCAGTGAGAAGATAAATGAATTCAAGCAAATGCTTCACAGGATGAAAAGAGGGTGTCCTACTCTTCTTCCACATGGGTGGTATTTGGAGGGCAGCGACACAAGACCACACGTAATTAACCAGGCACAAGTGTTAACGAGCAGGAAGTCTGCATAGGCACCTGAGATGAAATTCATCTCAGATACTTCTTGAATTTCAACTACGTATTAATCCACTGACAATTGAAAGTAACCATGCTTTAATTGTGTCACTAAAACTGGTTCTAGATTAGTGTTCTCAGCCTTCATGATGCACTACAGCTCCTCATGTTGGGGGACCCCCAACCATAACATTTCTGTTGCTTCTTCATAACTGCAATTTTGCGTGTTATGAAGCATAACGTAAATATTTTTGGAGACTGCAAGGAGTTTCTCCCTTTCACATGTTGTTCTTCTAAATTTCTTTTTTTTTTTTTTTTTTTTTTGGTTTTTTGAGACAGGGTTTTTCTGTGTAGCCCTGGCTGTCCTGGAACTCACTCTGTAGACCAGGCTGGCCTCGAACTCAGAAATCCGCCTGCCTCTGCCTCCCAAGTGCTGGGATTAAAGGCATGCGCCACCATCGCCCGGCCTCTCCTAAATTTCATACATATAAATTGCATACGCAGAACTGTTTTATATTAATATCATTAACAAACTTGGGGCACAGCTGTAAATCAGAAACTTTAACACCAAGTGGGGTATGGCTTCCTTCAACCCAGCTGTCTACCCACAACTACTCTAGGCTAATAACACAAAGTGCCTGTAATAGCCTTGCACTGGGCCATTTAAAAAGAACAACTCAGGCAGGACAGTCATCTTGTCTCTGTGAGGAAGTGATGTACAGAGACCATGTGTAAGGATGTTGAGCAGTCAGGGCCCTTGGAGAGGAACCATCAGGAAATGGAGGCTGGCAAACTGTTTTCCAAATGCTAATATGTTTTGCTGAAGTCCTTTGCTTTATGTTAACTGTTATTAGATCTGTTAAAAGGGGGGGCAGGGTGGACTGGAGGGGGAGGTTCCAAAATGACAACAGGCTTCCTGAAGCAAATTCATCCAATTTAACTAATATATACTGAGCATCAAACTTATGGTTTCATTAACGCTCTATACTGGGGCATGAACTGAACAAAATGCAAACACAACAAAATCCCAGCAATGTGTGCCAGTAAACAGATTAATGGTTCTCTTATTTGTTCTCAAGTCACATCATGTCTGGATGTTTGCTCTCCTTCCTGTGCAATCGTCAGGTACTTGGGATATAGTGGTGAGAAAAACATCCTGGATTATTAAACTATCTGCACCTGAAACAAAATAACCAGATAACTGCTCACAATGCCAGCATCCATGTAGACATTGTTACAGATAGCTACCTTTCCATGAACTTCGTTCTTATAACTTACACACAAATCCTTTTTTCGCCACAGAAACAAGTAAGAAGTGTTTTTTTTTTTTTTTAAGTGTGTTCTTTTAGTAGCCACCCTCCTAGTGAACATTTGCCTTTTCTGTTAGTGAAGTATGTCAGAGCATGGGCATAGCTGAGAGCTCCACTGACTATTTTCATTGCCTCAGACACAGGCAGCATCGGCTCTGCTTGTGATTGCTTCTGCCTGAACGATGGTGGCAACTGCTTCTGCCTAAATGGTAGTGGTGACTGCCTCAGTTCTATTTCCCAGATTTCCTGTTTTTCTCACAGCGTGATGAGCTTTTCTCATTTCTCAGCGTACTTCCTTCCAGTCTTGTGGGACTGGACAGCAGGAAAACTCTTGGTTGACCTTTCTATTGGTAGTCCTTACCCAAGAACCAGCTAAGACACTGTAGCAGGTTGAAATCGAAAGCCTCTGGGGGAGGGGTGCTGGGAAGGTGGGATGTTATTGAGCCACCATTGTATATTTTAATCATCACTGCCTTCTTTTAATAAAGGTAGTTTCTTTACGTCGCATCTTAAAATTTATTTTTCTAAAATGAAAAATATGTCAGAATAAATATGTACTCTTTGGACAAAACGATCTTAGTTTCCTTCAATTTATAGGGTGGTATTATTTATAAGAAGGAAAAAGAGTAAGGAATTTTGTACTTAAAAGAAAAGATTTACTTGCTGAGGTCAACTTGAGCTATATTATAAATTCCAGACCAATGTGAGCTACAGTGTGAGGCCGCCACCAAAGAAAGAAAGGAAGACTGACTTGAGGATGACCCATGTTGACTAACTGGTTTCCTGTCAGGAGATAAGCTTCTGGAAGTCACAGGCAGGACAATGAGCTAAGAATGGTCCACATAGTCACAGTGAATGTGAAGGAGGAAAGGCCATCAGCTCTGGAGGTGAGTTCATTAACTTCAGCCCAAACTCCCACTGGATGTGATTGTCTACTGGAGGCCACCAGTGGGATGCAGAAGTGGTAATCAGAGACTTCAGGACAGCCACTTCAGTCGAGGGACATAGGGAGAAGTCAGCATCATTTGGAGGAATGGAAGGGAGAGGAAACAAATATTAAAAAAATGTGTTCTTTTCTCATTTTCATGTATGTGTGCTGTGCGCGTGTGCATGTGTGTGCTATGCATGTGTGCATGTGTGTGTCTGTGCCGTGTGCATGTGTGTGTGCTGTGCATGTGTGCATATATGCTGTGTGGGGTGTGCATGTGTGCATGTGTGATGTGCTGTGTGTGTGCTATTGTGTGCATGTGTGTGTGTGCTGTGCTGTGTGCATGTGTTGCTGTGCATGTGTGCTGTGCTGTGCATGTGTGCATGTGTGTGTGCTGTGCCTGTGTGCATATATGCTGTGCATGTGTGTGTGCTGTGCCTGTGTGCATATATGCTGTGGCATGTGTGTGTGTGCTGTGCCTGTGTGCATATATGCTGTGCATGTGTGTGTGTTGTGCATGTGTGCATGTGTATGTGCTGTGCCTGTGTGCATGTGTGTGTGCTGTGCCTGTGTGCTGTACATGTATGCATGTGTGCTGTGCATGTGTGTGGGCATACTAGCATGTGTGCACCTGCACCCTGACATGGCTTTTCTGGATTAATGCTGAGAATCTTCCTTGATCACCTTTATGTTCTCACTGAGGCAGGATCTCTCAACCCAGAGCTCAGAGATGTCTCCTCCTGCTAGCCAGCTTGCTCAGGTATCCCATCTCCACCTTCTGAAGCAGGCCTGTACACCCTCCTGAAAGTCTGTGTGTGGATCTGAACTCTAGTCCTCACGGTTGCATTTTAACCATGTCCCTGGCTCAAATTTGTACAGTTTCTTTGTTTACAGTTTATTTATTTGGTTGGTTTTTTTAAAACAGTTTTGAAGGAAAAAAAAAGAAGTGGTGGCAAGAATAATCTAAAAGCTGAGAACGATTACATTTGTTGTTAAGATATGAAAGGTTAGGTGTCAAAGGTGAGCATCTCTGCTCCTAAATCTCCATCTGCACTGAACAGTAACAAAAGCATTTCAAAATCCACAGATGCAAAACTGAATTCAGTGTTTTCTTCCAAACCCCATATGCCTCCCATTTTACCTTTGTTATCAGCGTTATCTATGGAAACCCATGCAAAAAATCAAGTCTTCATGGACTCTTCTCTCTAACCTTTTGTCTTAGACTCTCTTCCTGTTGCTGTCATAAAAATGCCCTGGGAATGGCAACTTTGGGGAGAAAAGGTTTATTCTGGCTACAGCTCAAGTGCACAGGCCATCATGGTGAAGATTCAGGGTGGCTTGGACCTGAAGCAGCTTTCACACTTTGTTCATACTCAGTTCACACCATGAACGTACATTGCCATTCACTTCTCATTTTCTGTGTATATAGTCCGTGGGTGCAGCCAAGGGTCAGTGCCAAGCACAATGGGCAGGCCTTCTCACCTGGGTTACCACAATCAAGATCAAGGTCATCCCTCACAAGCAAGTGAAGCCAGGGTCTGTCCAGCTGACAGCTGACGCTAACATCACACCTGTCCCTCCCCATCTGAGCCACAAAGACTCCCTGGTTCTCACCTTTCTGCACTTCTCACCTCCGGGTGCTCTGCTCCCACTTCTTCCACCCCCACCCCCCAAACGCCCACTTATCTTTCAATGGAGACAACTAGAAAACATCTACAAGGGACTGGGATGAGCACACGCTCTCTCCAAGGACTTTTCAAAGTGTCTCTACTGTGGCAGACTTAACTTTTCTTTCTTCACAATTCACCCTCATGGCTCCTAAGTAGTCCTAACAATTTACTTTTCTAGACACAGAAACAA
This sequence comes from Mastomys natalensis, assembly GCA_021653895.1. Lineage (NCBI taxonomy): Eukaryota > Metazoa > Chordata > Mammalia > Rodentia > Muridae > Mastomys > Mastomys natalensis. Next base: position 373,840 of record JAJTUV010000309.1, on the reverse strand, counting down.
TTACAGCCTGCGAACTGTAATTACCACACCAAAAATAGAATATTATACGAAAATAACATACACTAAAATATCATAATTTCAGATTATAAATCAGTTCTTAAAGCAGCCAGCAACCTTCAACTCACTGTTTTACACATTTGATCATTATGTTACTGAGGACCAATGAATGTGGCACAGACTATCCACTAATATGTCCGTACTTCTTTCTCCTCTCCATAAACAAAGTCTCTGTTAACTACTGGATGAATCACTGAACGTGGCACAGTAAGCATCCTAACAGACTGTCCACCAATATGTGCCGTACTTCACTTTCCTCTCCATGCACATCTGTCTCGTTAACTGCTGGATAAACTCTTCCAGAATTAAATGTAAAAACATTCATCTTCACATCTACAGTGTTCAGGTCAATAAATGGTTAAGTTTAATGAGGATAGAGCAACAGAGAAAGAAAACAGAAGGGCTAAGAACAGGGGACACGAAATGAGGGAGTTTGGAAATAGCCACCAACTTGCTAGGGAAGCTGCGGATGAATTAGTGATCTCTAAGCCAAAAGGATTCTTCACTTGTCTCATTTGTTTCTTGAACGTTCTTGTGCTGAACTGGGTTTCTTCTGAATTTCTCAGAATTACTGGAACATCCCAACCAAACCTAAAGAAGGGTAAAGATAAACATAACTTCAACAAATTTGAAACTTTATGTCACATAAAACGTATGTTAGGCTTCATTACATATTCCTTTTTAAAATAAGGATCAGGAAAAGAGGTGCAGTTGCTGATTTATATTGTCTTGCAGAGTCAATCTAGAATTAAGGGAGGCTGGAGGTCTCACAGAACTGCAGTGTGTCTTTTGGCTGAATGAGTCAGGTTGCTCTTTCCTTTATATTGTGGATAACCATAAGAGCTCAGTGATTACAGGTCAATTATACTTACAATAAGCAATGTGGCCATTATAGAACTATCCTCAAAAGATAGGAAAAACGAATGCTTACTCAATATTCAGACTATTTGTTATGATTTATGAGACTTGGGAACTGTTAAAATATCAAATAGTCTTTTGGAATTTTTAAAATAACAAAGCAAAGTATCAAATATAGATTTTCATTACATAATATACTTTTAAAAGTTGCATAAACTATGCAAAAACATGAACTGTGACAATCCACACAAAGCAAGCTTGGGGATAAAGAAACTAAACAAAATAGTCAGTAAAATTACAAACCAGGCAAATTTACTCAATCTAAACTGAGTGCCCTAAAATAAATCCACAGTTGAGTCAGTGGACTTCAGCTGTGTGCATACTTTGATTACTTCCTTCTCTCCAAACACACAGTACTGAGGGACAAGAAAGAACAGGAAACAGAACAGTAAAGAATCTGTAGAAACAAGCTCACAAACTGGCATATTCCAGGGATAATGTATTAACAATCAGCACCAAAAAGAGAAATATATTGCTATAACCATATGGATAATTTTCAAAACTATAAGGGCTGGAGAAACAGCTCAACGGTTAAGATATCTCTCTCTCTGTTTTCCCAGATGATCTGGAGTTTAATTCCTAGCACCCACATGATAGCTATCTTATAACTGTCTGTAACAAGGGCTTTGATATTCTCTTCTGGTCTCTGTGGGTACTAGGCACATAAGTGGTACACAGACATACATGCACATAAAGCCCCCACAAAAACAAAACAAAAAATTTAAAAATATCAAAAAGTAGTTACTTGTGATGGTTTGTATATGCTTGGCCTAGGGAGTGGCACTATTAGGAGGTGTAGCCTTGTTGGAGTAGGTGTGGCCTTGTTGGAGTAGGTGTGTCACTGTGGGCGTGGGCCTGGAAGTCAGTCTTCTGTTTGTCTTCAGAACAAAATGTAGAACTCTCAGCTCTTCCTGTACCATGCCTGCCATGGTCCCGCCTTGATGATAATACACTGAACCTCCGAACCTGTAAGCCAGCCCCAATTAAATGTTGTCCTTTATAAGACTTGCCTTGGTCATGGTGTCTGTTCACAGCAGTAAAACCCTAACTAAGACAATTCATATTTTCTAATATGAAATCCTCAAAGAGGAAAACTAACCTATGGTAGTAATGAGAATGAGCAAGGCTGTTTCTGAGTGCACAGCGTAGGAATCCCTGGGAAAGCCAGGAAGAGCCCAGCAGTGTGTGGTGTTCAAATTGATATTGTACAGGTGTATTTGATAACACCTGGCAGACAGCATGCTCCAGATCTGCACATCCACTGTAGGAAAATATCTCTTTAAAAGAAAACCAGGCCAGGTGTGGTAGTGCATGCTTTAATCCTAGCACTTAGGAGGCAAAAAAGCAGTGAGTTCAAGGCTAGCCTGATCTACAGAATTTTAGGACAGCAAGGGACAGTTTCTACACAGAGAAACCCAGTCTCCAAACAAAATAAAATCAACCAACAAACCAACCAAACAAACAAAAAAAAACAAGCAAACAAAATGCCAGAGAGGCTAGGGAGCTGGCTCAGTGGGTAATGTGCTGAGCAGGCATGGGGACCTGAGTTAGAATCCATGTAAAGCTGGCACAGGAGTGTGTGTCTGTGCGGTGCTCCAACCACAAGATTCAAAATAGAGACAGGAGAATCCCCAGGAGCTTTTGGGGCAGCTAGGCTGGTCCATGCAGTGAACAAAGAGATTCTGTCTCAAACAAGATAGAAGGGAGGACTGACATGGAAAAGGCTGTCCTTGGCTTTCAAATAGACGCTGTGAGACATGTGAGCCCACACATATCACACACACAGAGAGAGAAAGAGAAAGAGAGAGAGAAAGAGAGAGAAAAAGAAAGGGAACATACAAAAGAAAATGATAAACAAAACACCCTGGTGAAGAGAACAACTTTGAAGTACATCCTGGAATAAGATGGACAGATGGTTGGATAGAAGAAGGGAAGACCGGGCAGACATATGCTATAATAAATGTTGATGATAGAACCTAAGCAATTGGTAATGTGTGTTCCTATGTAATTCTTCCCTGTGTCTGAATGTTTGAAAATTTATACAGTAAAATGTTTGAGAAAAGGAGATGTAGCTGGGTTTAATGTCAACTACTTTTAGGGAAAATACACTGAGAAAAACTATTGGCATGGATTGATGGGTTCTGTGCCTGGAGCAGGTAGTGGCAACTAAGCCTACACAAAGGCCAATGTAGGGTATGCAGGCAATGTAATGGTTAGGGCAAGGCTCACACGACGAGTGGGTTGGACCAGTGTTAATCTGCAACAGAAGTGTCATTGCAATACCTTGTCCTAGGCTGGATGTCTAAGCATCTGATAACAATTATTATAAAATAGTAAAACAGTGAAGGTAAGAAAAAGAATAAAACAAAAATGCCTTCCACAAATAATTGAGTTAGCAAACTAAAATTCCATAATAAACTATCAATCTACTGATAAAAGAAAGCTAATAAAATTAACAAAGAGAATAGACCTAATGAACCTAATTTAACTGAACTTAGTTAAATAAGGCTGCTGTGGTCCAGCCAGAGAAGAGGAAAAGTGAGCCTCTAATAGATCAACTGTTTCCATGGAAATTCACTGTAACTCAGGACAAAGCTTAAGACTATGTATAAGGATGTGTAAGACAATGGCTCAGCAAGCTCTAAGGCAAATTCATGTTTTCCAATGTTTATAACTGTCATGCAAAGAAGGAGACAATATAACCATAAAGAGGAGATACTAAATTTAATCCTGGAAATAAAAGGAAAGGAAACCAGCAGAGAGAGGGGGATGGGAGAGGAAGAAAATGAGCAAGCTAGCTGTGGTGGCTACATTAATAACAGACAGCAGAAGTGAGGGTAGAGATTATAAGAGGAAAAAAGAATGCTGTTTCATAATCAGAAGGGAGATAATTTACCATTCAGACACAATAATCCTAAATGTTTATTCATCTACAGATAGTATTTCAAAATATGAGGTAACAAAGAGACACAACTCTAAAAATAAGGAGAAAAATACACAGATTCCAATACTCTAAACAAACTCAGTAACTGGTAGCAACAAGGGAGAAAAATCAGCAAGGAGAGCAAGGACTGGTACAGCAGTATTAACCTCTCTGACCTGGTACAGAGTATATCACCCAGCAAGCAGAGAGGCTCTCCTGCTAATGCACTAGGATGTTTACTAAAGACAGACCATACTCTGGGCTATAGGTTATAAACAACTAAAATTCTGAACCAGCTAAAAATGAAAACATATGTATCAAACTTTGTTTGATGCTGATAAAGCTATACTTAGAAGGAAAACCTAGAAGGCAAAGAAAAAGAGATACCCGAACTGTCTCAACCTTACTGAACCAAGATTCCATCAATCAAATATGTGCTAAGACTTTGGCTCCAGAAATCCTTGAGCACACATCCTCACTGATGTTATCTGTTCTTGTAACAGTCTTCTCCTACCACCCTAACACTCCTGTCTCTGTCTCCTATGGAATACACAGTTCCTATAAACCAGTGGCTCTAAACCTTCCTAATGCTGCGACCATTTTAATGCAGCTCCTCGTGTTGTGGTGACCCACAACCTTTCAGCAAGGTTGAATATGGGACACAGAACAAAGTGGTTTAGAGACCTCCAAAACTCTGTGATTCTCTAAGAGTTGATTTGAGAGTTTCACATTTGTTTTCTTCCTGCAAATACCCGCAACAAACCCAGGAACAGCCACCATTGCACTGGTGTACACTCACAGTCCTCAGAATCACCGTGACTGCCATCAACAGCCAAGTGCTGTAAAGACTTGCTCCCCCAGGCACCTAATTCAAAAACCATTTTATCACAATCAACCAAAGGCATCTTCATTTAAATTAATTACAATGCCATTACATGCAATGGGTTACTAGGGATCTCATTTCTCATTAACAAGGGGTTGAAGAATATCCCGGTAACAACCAGGTGTCCAAGCTGTAATCAACCCAACTTCCAAGCTCTGTCTTTGATGGGATTTTGCCCAAGAACACTCACTCAGTCATGGCCTAGCCAGAAGGCCAGAATCCCATCAACTATTTAACAGAGAGAAATAAACTAACTAAAAGTTATTAACTAACACTGGAGATATAACTCAGTGATTGCCTAGAGTGGGAGACTCTGCCACAAGCTATCATCCCTAAGACAAAGTAACAGAACAAAGAAACATGTGGAGTTGGGACCCTATGAGGCTGCAACTCCAATATAATGAAATGAGGCTGATCTAGGAGATTGAAAACCATAAACTGGGACCAGAGCTATTGCCAGGGTGAAGCACTGTTACTACAGGAAGACATACAAAAAAAGCAACTAAACAGAAGCTGTGTGCCTCTGAATCCTGTCTAAACTTCAGACTGTATCCTTTCTTAGTGAAGCAATATGGGTAGACAAAGGAGAAATATGGTTTTCTGTCCCAGACTTGCTAACAGAGTATACAAGGGTGCTGTAAGGCTGATAGACAATCCCTTACTGAACTGTGGTGCAGAGGAAGCAGGGAATCACTGCCAAGTTGAAATCCTGAATTATTTGGGTAAGGTTTTGAGAGTATTTGACTGACTGATGCTGTGGCCTCAAAGAAGCCACCATGGAGGCTGAAGACATTGATGTCCTGTTGTGTGATTTTTTTCTTGTCTTAGCTATTGTTATTGAGATCTAATAACAAGATGTTCCTGTTCTTCCAGCAGTATTCACCCACAGAGGTAGATTCAGGACAGTAGAGAGAAGCAAGGGACAAGGACTCAGCTGTGTGGGGTAAGAACCATGGGTACAGAAACATAACCAGTAAAGATTACATTGCAGATATTACTGATACAAAATGACAAGAAGGAGAAGTATGGCAGGTTGACTAGCTCACTCTTGTGCCCAAGTTATCATCATTTCTAGCAGATGAATCCGGCTTTGGTTTAGTTTGCAAATAACTATATAAAAAGCTTATCTACATAGGTGAAGCTAAGCTACTGTTGGAAGAATGGTCAGTTAGGTTCACGATGACTGGTTAGGTTCAAATAAGGACAGAGGTGACTGGCACTTACTGACAAGGTCTTGCAGCCTCAGCAGTGCTCAGCCCAGACTTCAAGAAATAACACATCAATAGAAGATTGCAACACCTGTAAAACTCATACTAACACGAGGTAGTAAACAATCATTATAGATTCAAATCAAGCCTTAAACCTGGCTTGAACCTATGTTTGTCTGACTCCAAAATGTCTCTCTGCCTCTCTGCCTCTCTGTGCCCCTCCTCCTCTCTCCTGTCTTTCCTTTACCCTTAGATGCCAGCGTTATGTGCAATATGAATTTCACCCACTTCCCCAATGCTAAGATATAATTTAGTGGCCTATTTAACCAGGTATATAATGCAATTATCAACTAGATACCAATTTTCCTTAGAGAGGAAAATTAGGCTGAAGAGAGTAACACCAGTGTTGTAGTCCTTTCAAAACTGTGTATTAAGACTACTTTAAAAAAAAAAAAAACTGAGAAACACCTTCCTAATTCTAATTACAAACTTCCTTGAAGTAAATGACAGCAATTAAAACCTGAAAAGTTAATAATAAATAACACGTAGTGATCCACGTGTGGTGGCACACTCCTATATTTCTAGCACTTGGTATGCTGAGGCAGGAATGCAAGCATATGCTACAGGGAAACCACCCTTCTTAAAAAGAAAACAATTTCAGACTGGGCTTCATCTTATCCTGTCCACATCATGGGAGTTTTATGCTGTACCATGAGGGCAAGTGGAAATATTAACATGTTCCTTCTTTCCAAAAAGGAGACTCCTATTTTCAGAAACTGACCAGGACTTGTTAAAGTCTTTAAAGTAACGATGAATATATAATCAAGTGGTATTTTTGAGCTTGATTTACAAAGTCCATTTCAGTCCTAAACCTGTCTGCCTCGCTTCAAGCTGTGTGCTCTCGAATGCATTCCTGTTCTCACGTATTTTTCAAAGTACTCGTTCCCCAACTGTAGCTCATGTCTTTTCTGTAGGGTCCTCTTCCAGCCATGGTTCTTGTTCATTTAGAATCACTGTTCAACATTTTGGATTCATTGGTCTTTACAAGGGGTAGAAGTCTGCAGTCTAGAGAGCAATCGCTCTAGGCTAGTCCCATGGTTTCAATCAGCTGTGTTTATAAGCCTAAACGGGATAAAACCGCATCTCCTCAAGAGGGATACCGGAGAGTCTACACTGAAAGAATTGTTCCTGGGTTATGTAACTCTCCTAGAAGCAAAATGCCTTCACCCCACAGAATAACTTATTCCTAAAATCTCGCTCCTTTCTAAAAACGTCCTATCAACTAAAGATCACTTCCAAAAAAGTAGACTGCATCAAAAGGCCACTCAATTACCAAACAGTAGCTACAGAATTCGGGAAAAAGTTCCTCTGAAAGATCTGGGATCAAGAAAGGGTCAGTTCGGGTCAGAAACACAGCCAAGCTCCTTCGGATCCCGTCTGCGCGCTGCGAGGCTGATGACCGGTCCCTGCTGGGCACAGAGTAGGCCGGGGCCCGGGACAAAGCCTTCGGGGCACGCACTCTGACCCCAGCACCAGGACCAAGCTCTCCCCTGCGGTCCCATCCTACGGGGACAGCAGCCTGGTCTGGCCGAGTGCGTTCGGTGGCGGTGACCGTTCTGCAGGAGCCACCGGAACCCTCTGCACCGACCCTACACCCGGCCGGCGATCCCTTCACCCTCACTCCCAGCCCTGGACACTCACCATCCTAATACCAGGCCGGTGGTGACGATGAAGCATGTGAAGACCACCGCGATGTAGAAGAGCGGAGAGTATTCATAGAGCGTTACCAGGAACACTGCGGCCATCGGGGTCTCCTGGGCTCAGCCCAGCCCAGCCCGGCCGGCCGGGACCCAAGCCGGTATGGCGCCCCGGAGCGGACAAACTTTGTAGGTCCTCACTCGCCCAGGCTTCTGGGCAGCTAACAGCCGCGGCCACTAGAAACAGAATGCCAATCACAACAAGGTTGATAGCAAGTATGCCACGCCCCTCCCGCTTCCCGTTCCGACTACTGGCTACGTAACGGGGAGGGGCCAGCTCCGCCCTCGCCCTGCGCCCAGGATTGGTGGCCTGCGAGAATTCCGCCAGCCCGGCCCAGTTCTCAAATTCCATGCTGCAATTTGCGGCCATTGGCCATTGGGGGACAAAATTTAAGTTGATGCAGATTCTCTGATGCACGAGGTATCCTGGAAGCCCTGCAAACCCTAGGCAAATTTGGGAATGGGACAAGGGCCGGCATCGGCAGGGCGGGGATTGTCTACAAAATGATCTCGATTTGCCGATAGTCGCGGAAAACTCGAAAAGAGGTCACTACCGCAAGCGATTTTTTTGTAACTTTATCAACCTTTTTAAAGTAAGTTTAATCAAAGGAGAATCGGCATACGTACTCAAAATTCTCTTAGAAATAAAGCTGTTGTTCTCCCTCGGCTCTCTATTTTCTTCTCGAATTAGAATTAGCCAAATCTTTGAGGGTTTTAGTAGCTAATTTTTAATTAGGAGATCTTATTTAGTGCAGGAAGTAGCTTAATGTCTGCTTCCTTTCCTCACCCTTGTCATCAGTGCCTCAAAGAAGCCTCCCGGAAGTCTTTCCTAAAACCACATTTATATCTCTTTTACTTAAGCCCTAAAATGATCCCTATTTGCCGGGCAGTGGTGGCGCACGCCTTTAATCCCAGCACTTGGGAGGCAGAGGCAGGCGGATTTCTGAGTTCGAGGCCAACCTGGTCTACAAAGTGAGCTCCAGGACAGCCCGGGCTACACAGAGAAACCCTGTCTCAAAACCTCCGCCCCCCCCCCCCCAAAAAAAATCCCTAGTTACAGCATAGACAGGAGAAACACCTCCCACTGCAAGTCCGATCCTGTTACTGAGGAAGAAAGGGAGAGTGGGCATTAGGACCCTTAACTAAAGGTTTCCTGCCGTGCTCTCAAGTCACCAGGAAATGTAAGCTTTAAAAAGATGAGTTAGCTTTGTCCAGTGACTTTGACCAAATAACCATATATTTTCAGGAGTACTGCTATTTAAGAAGCTTGTTTCTATGTAATTTTTTTATTAGTAGATATTGAGTTGTAAAAGTATGTTTATTTAAGCTATACCCAGTTGTTGGAAATGTTTTTATTACCATACCAAGCACTGCAGTGAGTATCCATAAAGCTAAATTACTTATTTAGGCTAAATCATTGAGGTAGGACTTTATGTATATTTAAAAATTTTTAGATACTAGAGTCAAGAAATACTGTGTCAGATGCACAATCACACCATTCCAGGTAGCCAATCTGAAGGCAATTTTATTACAATAAAACAAAAGGAAGTATTTCTCAAGAGTCAAAAATGTAGGAAGTTGCAGGTAAAGTAACATTAAATACATAGATATGATTTTGCTCCTACTCAACCCCCATTGAACCTACAGTAAAGCGATTTAAGATGTAAGTAACAGCCAACAAAATGGCTAAAGGTGCTTGCTACCAGGCCTGACAACCTGACTTGGAGCCTCTAGACCCACATGGTAGAAGGAGAATACAGTTGTCTTCAGACCTCTGCAAGCATGGGCTATAGTAAGTATATGTAAATATATGTGCACACACATAGTAACTATATGTAATGAAAGAAAAGAAGTAAACATTTCCCACAATGTAAAGAAGAATAGAGGGCGCCAAAAAAAAAAAATGTTTTGGAAGATGACAATCAGATAAGAACAATTTACCAATCCAGCCATGAGAGCTGACTCCAAACCAGAAATAAAGAAATGAGGAGCCAGCCTAGCTTATCCTGAGGAACTCTCTAAACAAACAGGAACAGACACTTAACTCAAGCCTTTACCACTTCCTACTTGGCTATGCTACAGCCACCGAAATATGTGTCTGACACAGGATCTCTCCTGTGTATTCTGCACACACACAGGATCTCTCCTGTGTATTCTGCACACAGTGGCTCTCTTCACCACCACCAATGACTTTTCTATAGAACATGTCTAATTCCACTGGTAAAAGTCCTGGGTTGGCATGCCATGTTTTTCCTGTTTTCTTGTTCTTTTTAAAAGTAATTTTAAAGTAAATTTACAAAGTAATGAGTATTATTTCATTCATGTATATCATTGTTTTTTGCTTTTGTTCATCCTGTTACCTTCCTTTGTCCTTCCTCTTTTTCTTCTGCTCCTCTTTCTTTCCACAAATACAATATAGCTTAAGCTTTCTCTCTCTCTCTCTCTCTCTCTCTCTCTCTCTCGTCTGTTTCTCCTCTGTGTGTGGCGCGCGCGCACATATGCTCATGTGTGTGTGAGAGACAGAAACAGAGAGAGAGAATATGTAAAAGTCAAAAGACTTGGGGGACAATCCTTGCTTTCCACTTTGTTGGAAATAGGATAATATCTCTTTAAAATAAAGATCCTGAGGTCTTGTTTGGCATGCCCACTCCTACATGTCTTGACTATCAGTACTTGAATGTGAAATGTCTCTGATGAGCTATATTTGAACATTTGGTCCCCAGATGTATGGCTGTTTGGAGAGTCTGGGGAATCTTCAGGAGGTGAGGCCCAGATGAAGGCAGTAGGTACCTAGGGGAGAGCCTTAGGAGACTGTCAGCTGACCCTGCTTCCACTGCATCCTGATCTGCTATGGTCATGAGAAGCCTGGACCACATGCTCAGGGGGCCACACCTTCCTGGCTATGACACAGTCTAGTCCGAAATCCCCAGTCAAAATAAACTTTGCCTCCCTTAAACTGTTGACAGATAGTCTGTCCAGCAGCTGGGAAAAGGACGAATACACCCACTTATGTCTAAGAAAAAAACCCGTGGAGGCTGGAGAGGTGGCTCAGAAGCTGAAGGTGACCCTCTAAAGGCTCATGCATTCAAGCATTGATCCCCATTGGTGGATCTAATCATTAAAGATGACTGGATTGGCTGGCTGCTCAGGGTGAAATATACATAAAATCCCAGCACACAGGAGGGACAATTAGGGGGAATCTCTGTGAGTTCAAAGCCACCCTGGCTTACACATCAAATTTCAGGCCAGCCAGAACTGCATAGTAAAACCCTGTGTCAAAGAAGTAACTGATTAGTTAAAAAGAAATGACTGTGTTGTGGGGGGCCTGACCTAACCAATAGAATAACCCTACCAATGGGTTCATAATTGTGAATTACTATGAGGTGGTGGATTTGAGAGGTAGGGCCCAGTGGGAGGATACAGGCCACTGGGGTACAGCCATGGAACTGTGTCTTGTCCCATTCACTGTCTCTCCTGGCTGCCATAGCATGAGCAGCTTTGCTTTATCATACCCTGCTGCCATGATAGTCTGGTCTTACCATGGCTTAGGAACAGCTGAGTCAACTGGCTACAAACTAAAACCCCCGACCCCGAGAGCCAAACAAGCCTTCACTCTGATCTGTATCAGGAATGTTGTCAAAACGAACACATCTACTGAAGAGGGCAAACAGTAACGAACAAGCTTCCAACAAAATAAAGGCAACACGGCAAGTTCTGTTAGAAGAGGTACACGGAAGCTGGTTGGTATCCATCAGAGGCCTGCCCTTTTCTTAAGAGAAAGGAAGGAGGAATGGACAGGGTGGGAGGAGGGACTGGGAGGAGAGGAGAGAAGAGAGGGAAACTGCCGTCTCTACCATTACACTCTTGCCATTCATCTCTGTTCCCCTCAAAGCGCTAACCTTAAATGGAATGTATTACCAGTTTTCTAAATACACTGCTGACAGATGCAGGTTCATGAAGCCAATTCAGGAGATCCATTCTAACAGTCTGAATACAGAATTACAAGGAGGAAATTGAGTATAAGGCTTGGCAAAGTTCCCCTCAAAACTTAAGCTTAATTCTAAGTACTTCAAGCTTCAGATTTACTCTGCCGAGGAGAATAAATGTAAGCTGGTGTGGCCTTTCAGGTACTGAGTTCATAGAAATTAGAGTATCTGTGGAGAAGGGAGGAGTCTTAAGTGGTTTTGTTGTTGTTGTTGTTTTTAAGATAGGGACTTATGAGGGTGAAGAGATGGCTCAGTGGTTAATAGCTCTGGCTGTTCTTGCAGAGGACCTACGTGCATTCTCAGCACTCATGTAGCAGCTCACAATTTCTGCAACTACAGTTTCCTGGACCTGGATGTACTCTGCAAGCACTTACACACACACGTACACACACACACACTAAATCAATAATACATCCTTTGTAATAATAAAAAACGATGGGGACTTCCTATTCCAGACTATCTTGCACTCTGGTGCTCATGTGCTCCTCTGCCTCAGTTTCCAACACACAGCTAGGACTACAGGTGAACACTAAAGGGATGATTCAACTCTTAAAATTAATAAAAGAAGCTATGTGCAGATTCCAGAGCTAGCTATACCTATTGTCTTAGGGTTACTATTACTGCAAGTTGAGACGGAAAACATTTATTCTACTTATACTTCCACATTGCTGTTCATCATCAAAGGAAGTCAGGACAGGAATTCAATCAGGGCAGGAACCTGGAGGTAGGAGCTGATGTAGAGGCCATGGAGGGTGCTGCTTACTAGCTTGCTCCCCATGGCTTCTCAGCCTGCTTTCTTATAGAACCCAAGACTACCAGCCCGGGATGGCACCACCCACAATGGGCTGGGCCCCCCCCATTGATCACTAATTTAAAAGCATGCCCTAGAGATGGATCTTCTAGAGGCAGTTTCCGTAATTGAGGCTTCCTCCTTTTAGATGTCTCTAGTATGTGTCAAGTTGACATAAAACTATACAGGACATTTACACTCTTTCCCTGCTTGATAACCCCTATATTTTCTTGTTCTCTTCCTCTTTCTCCTCTTCTTTCTCCTCCTCCTCAACAACAAAAATCTCTAAGTAAGTCTAAGAGTTGGATTTAACTCTGAAACCCCTGTTTGAGAAGCCTTCCTGGGTGCTTCCCCTTCTCTATAGTGACCACTCTCATGGTCTCTAGTATATTTCTGATGGGAACCTTTTTGGCTTGGTTATAAACATCTTATGATTGTTCTAGCTAGCTTTTTAGGTAGCAGGAGAGTGACACTTCACATGTGTTCACGCTGCAGTAACTATCTTACATTTGTCACATTAGAGTGAGAGAAGTTCTTTTGAATAGGTTACTTGGCAGTGCCACATAAGCTATTCAGGGTAAACAGGTGTGACTCTCAAGGTCCCAGGAAAAATGGCTTCTCTTTATAATCTATAACCAATTTAGCTCTCAAGTGTGTGCGTGCGTGCTTGCATGCATGCATGTGTGTGCATACACACTCATGGTGGAGGCCAGTTTTGGTCACTGCCCACTGCCACACCAGTACTAGAATGACATACTTTCACCAATACACCTGACTTTGAACTCAGATCTTTGTGCTTTACACAGCGAGCAATTTATTGACTGAGCCATCTTCCCAGCCCTTAACTGAGCTAGTTTTATTCTTGAATGCCACCCTTCCCCCGCCAATAGTATGGGTGTGAAGGAAGAGAGGATAATGGAAACTTATATTTATAAACTGAAAGTCTTATATGATTTAGGTCTGGGGTGGTGGCTCAGTGAGGCAAGTGCTTACTCGACTGTGCAATGGTGATGGTCAGATCTCTGAAATCCATGTGAAAGCTAGACAGACTGAGTGTGTAATGCTGTTGGTTCTATAGCAAGCTGAGAGAAAAGACAATTGGATCCCCAGAAGGTCTTGAGCCAGGTAGCCTGGCATGTGTGGAGGCAGTAAGACACTCCTGTGGAAACAAACAAGGTGGAAGGTGAAGATTGACACCTGAAGTTGACCTTTGACCTCCACATGTGCATTGTGAGATGCAACACACACACACACACACACCACCAGGCTTTTAAAAAGGAATGTCTTCTTGAGTTTAACACTTTTAAGAATCTGGCCTCTTTCAAGAAAATTCGTAGTCTTGTCCTTTCTCTCTTCCCCTGTCTCTTGCTTCTCCTAAAAGGATAATCTGATGACAGCAGATGCTCATGGGATGTCATGGTGGGAGGCAGGGAAATGAGAGTGCAGTTCTGCACCATGCACAAGGTTCTCACCAGCTTGGTGAGTCTGAGGGTCTGTTTCTAGAGATACCCACCGCTGAGATTCAAGGCTCCAGTCATCAACTTGTGTCAGTAAAACCTTCAGTAACGCACAGCCTCTTAGCTCCACAGGCCTGCTAGAAGCTCATCTCCGTTTTACCAGGGGAGGGAGACTGTTATATAAACGTGTAGATTCTCCTGCACGTCACATGGTGGTTTCAGGGCTATCTTGTGCAAACAGATTAGGCCACTTCTGCCTCTGAATATCTAAGTTGCTCTTTGCATTTCTTTCTTCATTTCTCCCTACCTCCCTTCCAATCTTCTGTTCTTATTCTTAAAAATTATATCATTAGTTTGTGTGTATGAGTGCATGCAGTGGCCCTGAAGGCCAGAGAGAGCATTGGATCTCCTGGGGCTGAAGTTACACTGTGAACTACCATTTTGGTGGGTTCTGAAGATCCAGCCAGCCAGGGTGGAGAAAACAATCTGTGTCTTCTTAACCCCTGAGTCTCTCCAACTCCTGTTGTAAGGAGCAGGTCCTTAAACAGGACCAACTCATTTTGTAATAGAAAGAGGAGCCCGACCGGGCACTTCATCACACTTGTAGCCATGACTGGCCAACGTGATCCTCGGACAAAGCCTCCTCACACCGGATCATCAAAGAGACAACCGAGAGACCAATGCCTCCAGCTTCTTCGTGGTCAAGCACCCTGTGAGGTCAAATTATCAATTCAACTATCTGGAAGCTACAGCTTGACCAGGCCTTCCCGGACTCCGGAGGACCTATAACCGAAACCATCAAAAGGACTCAGGTTGTATAATCTATGATGAATGATGTGTTTATTGCTATGCTTATTTCTTTAGTAATTAGCAATTTATTATTTGTGTTCTTTTGCATATTGTTAGAGGCAATACATAGGAAATGTGGCAATATCTTGTAGCAATAGCCTTAGCATTGAGATGAATATATTGCTTGCTGTGCATCATTAATTAAAGAGTAACTGCATCCAAAACCTCTGTCTCTCTGGTGTACTCTCTTCCCTCTCGAGGAGCTGATGGTCTCACAGTCAAATCCAGTATATGATCCCTGAGTGGAGCAGGACCTGTGGCTCCTCTCCCCTTGGGGGATACTAACCCCTTATCAATAGCCTGCTTGTAACAGATAAGAGTCCCTGCTCCAGACACCTGTCCTTTCTTATTTCTGAATTTCTGATGCCACAGTTCTACTAATCTTTTGAGGATAATAGTTATGAATGGCCAAGGAGAAAGTACCAAAAGATATAAAAATACTAAAATGTTTTTTTACATTTTCTTATATTTCTTTTTCCTAAAGTTGCCAACCCTTTCATCCACATCGTCTTTTTTGTACCTCATACTGTTTTCTTAGAAAGGCAAGTTTATCTCAGTTTTGGAATACCAATAGTAATACATTTAAAAGGTCATTTAAAAGTTGTCACACTTTGAAACAATAATGGCGCCTGGGTTTCAGAGTTCAATTCGGCTGTGCCTTGAGAATAAGAGCATGCATGATTGCCATTGATCACCATTTACTAGTGAGTATGAATGCTCTTTGGAAAATAAATGAATTCAGCAAGCTCTGGAAAGCAGACAGGGTCAGGGATGCGCTCTGGGACAGGTGGAAGCATAGAAGCCGCGTCTACCTTTGAAAGCATTAAATCTGAAAGTAAACTGTAATCAACACTCACATTACCGCTAAAGTCATTGGCTCAGGTGTGTCACTACGAAATTCCTGCCGTTAAGGCTTGTAGAGTATTTAAAGACACCAAGAATCTGCGCACCGCCGGGTTGGCTCTTTTCTTGGTAACCCGGAGGGAGGAGCATCCTTCCTTAGCAAGCAGGAAAGGCGCCCGCGTCCGCATTTCGCTGGATTTTGGGCCTCGCCTCCCGCCGTCCGCCGTCACGTGCAGGCCACGGCAGCCGCGTAGTTAGGTGGGGGAGGCTGAGCGGTGCGCCAGCCGAAGCAGGAAGGGAGTTGGCTGCCGAGCCATTCTTAAAGGGACCCAAGAGATCACTCGGCAGCGGACTGCTGACCACCGGAAGGAAAATGGTAAGTGGCGGCGCAAGGTGGCACCGCGGGGCTCACCGTCCATTCTCGACTTCCAGCGGCGGCCCGGAAGACCCCCGCGCCGCAGGCGGACGGTTGGAACGTGGCCTCCGCGTGGATCGGGGTCTGGCCCTTTTGGTCCCTGCGACAGAACGGGCTGGGCCTGAGGGGCGGCGTTGGTGGCGAGTGCCTGGATTTTGATTGCATTCCGGCCTCGCCCAGGCTTCTTTCTACCCGCGCCCCTTGTTTCCGTCTGAATAACTCCTGATACCCATATTCTTCCAGTCCAGGCCGTTGGAACCCGTGTGACCCAAGGTTCTATGGTTTTTGCCTTTAAGCAACTGTCAGAGGTTTAGTTTTGATGCGAGGCCGTGGTTTCTGTTCTGCTTAACGATGGACCCCAAGCATAAAATAAAGTGGAGAATTAAGTCAGTTGCTATCAAGGACCTTCTGGATCCTTCCCAAAGTGTTTTGTTTTTTAAGTACGATCAAGTACCATGGAAACAACAACAGGAAGACACTGTTGTTATAGATATAACTCCCCTCTTGGGGACCACTTCCGTCTAGCAGATCTTACCGTGGTCATTGAACCTAGTGAACTCGTGGCTTTCATCATTGTGACTTTTCAGCTACATTCCAGGTGTTGACACTCGTGTTTGAGGCATCTCTTTCCTTATTCCTACCCCTTTGGCTACTGGGATTCAGAACTCCTGGCTTTCCTCCTATTTCTGCTGATGCATCTGTTCCCCTTGGATTCCTTTCTCCATTCCCTGGACTGTGTCCATGAGAGCCCTAGGCTCCATTCTGAGACTTCATTTTCTATTGTTTTTCTCTTTGCTGAACTCTTGGCTTTAGTAACCACCTACATTGAGTTGACTTGTGAGTTCCTATCTCTGACCTTAACTGAGATCCAACCAGCAGTTACATTCCACTTTTTGGTTAATATACGTAGGAAGCATTTCATCACACAGACGCCACAGAGGCTCCTCAGTTTGTCCAAAAAGAACTTAGTTTTCTCCACACATCTGGTCTTCATTCAGCCAGAATTCTGCAACTTGGCTAAAGGTGTGTTTGTGTCCCTTACACAAGCCAGAAGTCTAGAAGTTATCTTTATAAGCCTTTATTTTCTTCATATCAAATCTAGCCCAATTCTTATGTAGTAGCTTTAGAGGTCAGCATATCAGGGTTGCTTCCCGGTCCACTACCTGTATGACTTAAGATTCGGGGGAAGATGCTTCTAGCCTGTCTAAGTCTTAAATGTCCTGCCAAATGTGGATGGTGTAGGTGTGATGGTGGTGTGGATGGTGTAGGTGTGAGGATGGTGTTGGTGTTGGTGTAGGTGTGATGGTGGTATGGATGGTGTAGGTGTGAGGATGGTGGTATGGATGGTGTAGGTGTGAGGATGGTGTTGGTGTAGGTGTGAGGATGGTGTGGATGGTGTAGGTGTGATGGTTTGGAGCATGAAGCAGGAGTCAACCTCGTGCTATATACAGGTAACTCTCTGATATCACTCACTTCTTTTATGCTGATCTTTAACCTCTCAGCCACTTGTCATCTCTGAAACAGTCTTGCTGGTAACTAGGGCTGCAGTGCTCTTCCTGGCTCTCTGCCTGCTTACTGCATATCACAAGAAATATGATCTTATCAAAATTCAAATATGGTCATGTTTGCCTTCCCTACAATAGTTAAAGCATGTAGATAGCTATATATTTGCCCATGGGATAGAAATCTGAGTAATGAACTAGGCCCTTCCCTACTCTCGGACCTTGCTCTTCTTGTGGGTATGTCGTTTCATGACTTTGGCTGCTATGTTTGCTGTAATCACGTTAAATAGCTTTTGCTGTCACCATGTTCTTCACTTCTAAGTCCTCAGAGCATATTGTGGCTCTCTTTTCTAGCGTTTACCACAGATGTCAACTTACAATTTTTCGTCTTCTGTATCAGATGATAGTGTAAGCTAGCACTTAGCACAGTGTTGGTGCTCATTAACTGGTCATTTATTGAATACACTAATAAATGACCATTTCAGCTCAACCATCTTTAGCATTTGCCACCTGGAATTGTTTTTATAACTTTTGTACTCATTCTTAAATGCTTTCAAGTGCAAATAAATATGAATTATCCAAGCCTGAGTTCATTCTCTTCTCCCCTACCACCCTCTGGCCCTGACTTTTTAGAAGAGATAGTTGATCCTCCTGCCTCAGTCTCTAAATGTTGAAATTACAGACATGTGCCACCACTCCGGTTTCTGAGTCCTTGTAGGAAGGTATTGCCTTTCTTGTAGCATTGGGAAGGAAGAAGACACAAACTGAGTTATACACATGAAATCAAAGCATGTTTTCATCTTTTCCACAATGCTAGGGTCACATGAGGCTCGTGCCTTCCAAACAGAGCTCCACACTGAGCACAGGGCCTAGGGTTTCTGGCCCAGAATGTCAAACTTACAGTTGTAGCTCTGATTATCAGAGCTGAAAGGTAAGGCTCAGTTATCGAATAGGTTTTGTCTTAAATAACCTTAAGTATTTATTAGTTTCCTTCTGTCTTTGGTCAGAGAAGATTAATCTGTGTTTTAGGCAGTTTCCTATGACTTAGCATCTCTCTAAAGTTTTCTATCAGCTGGGGCAAATGCCTTGATTGTATAATAACACATTCTGTACTTGTCACATCTTACTAATTAGCAGAGTTCAGAATCCTCAGGACAGTGAAAATGCTAGCTAGTGTATGCTGTCTTTAATCCCACAGGAGTTGAGCACCTAGGCTTCCATTGCATCTTTTTATTTTTTAACTTAATATTGGAAGCCTTAATACTTTGAGGTTGAGGTTCTGATGAGAAGAGTCCAGATTTTCTTGAAGGAGACAGGAAACTTGTATATGAAAAATCCAAAGTGAATTTTTTACAACTTGACAAAACGAACTGTAAAAAGTGTAGAACAGCGAGGGGATCTGAACACAAATTAGGTGTTAGAGACTAGAATCTGGTAGAGTTTTTGAAGTCGAACAGTTTCATTATATTTATGTTTCTTGTGATACATGCTGTCTTACATAGTGCAGTATTTCTAGGTGAATGACTTAGCCTTTGGGTGAGGGTGAGACAGTTCATGGGGATATTGTTGATGCACTGTGGGGAGTGAAATGCAGATGGCAGTGAGCGACTGGAGCTGAGTGATTGACATATAGGACTCACTGTTCTGTTCTACATGTTGGGATGTTTTGGAAGGTTGGTGGTTTTTGTTTTTGTTTTTGTTTTTTTTTCCTTTTTAAATTAGTCATTTTATTTTATTTCTTTTTTGGAGACAATATCTGTAGACCCAGCTGACCTCAAACTCAGAGATCTTTCTGCCTCTTCCTCTTAAAAGCCGTGATTAAAGGTGTGCACCTTCATGCCTGCTTGATTTCGAAGTTTTATCTACTAAAAATATAGCATGACATGATGGTACACATGTTCAATTTAGGCTACTGGGGAGGCTAAAGTAAAGAAGATCACAAGTTTGAGCCAGCTTGGGTAATAACAAAAACCCTCTGTCAAAAATCAGACAGTTGAGGACTGGGCAATGGGTAAGTATATAAAGATATTACTGCACAAACACAAGGATCTGGCCTTTATATTTATTTCATCTGCTTTTGCTTTTGTAAAACTTTATTTGCTTTTTCTTTTTCAAGGAAACAAATTATTGAGTATACTATGAAAGGCAGTGGGCTGAACAGTAAGCAGAGTATTGTTTGCCTCTTGTGTATTCTTGATTTCTTTTTTTTTTTTTTTAAATTCTTTGAGTAGGGTGTCTCTATACAACCCTGTCTGTTCTAGAACTCACTCTGTAGACCAGGCTGGCCTCAAACTCACAGAGATCCTCCTGCCCCTGCCTCCCAAGTGCTGGGATTAAATACTACCATGCCTGACTATTTTTATATATTCTTAATAGCCATTTTTATGTCTTTTATAGTCAATTGTTATATAAATTGTTACTCATTTTTACTGTTATGGTCATTTTTATTTTCTCCATAGCTTTGAAACTCCAAAACAGTAAAATGATTTTCCCTTTCTTGCCACAGTGTGAAATGCTATGCTTGCTCATCTGACACAAAAGATGGCCCTTGTCTGCATTTCCTAGCTTCCTCTCCACTTTTAATGAAATAAATGCCCGTTAAGATGGGCTTGGTTTTTGATGTGCTTATCAGCCAAAGAGAAAGTTAAAGTGAAGCTTATATCAGAGATGAAAAGAGCTATTACTAATCTCTGCGGAGATTTGAAAGCTGTTTAACATGTGCAAATATTCAATGTATGGCATTTTAAGTGTATGTATTCCCCTCTCTTTTGTAGAGTGAGTCTTTGGTGGTTTGTGATGTTGCTGAAGATTTAGTGGAAAAGCTGAGAAAGTTTCGTTTTCGAAAAGAAACCCACAATGCTGCTATTATAAGTAAGCTGAAGTTGCCTCAAAACTATATGGTGCCAGTTTGTTTTCTCTTAAAGCTCCTTTGAATGTGCCAAGCCGTTAGAGAGTAATGGTGCCTCCGCCTGCTGCATTTGCCACCGTTACCTCTGCAAGTTAAGAAACTGCAGAGGTATCTATGCTGTTGCCATAGATAACCCTGGGTCAGCTGCCTCCTCAGCTCTGGAGAAACCAATTGTCTTAGTCACTTGAGGAGTGAGGATTCCCGTTTGTAGTGACCTTGAATCTTTGTCTTTCCCAGGGGCTACCAGTAGTCCAAACCAAACATTTGCCCACACCTAAATGGTAAATCAGCATTGGGCCTTATTCCAATTCTACACTAAGCTTAGTTTTGTGGAGAGCTTTACTTGGTTTTGTAGGAAATACTTTGTGGGCAATGATTTGGAAAGAAGGCGAGGCAGTGAAGACATAAAGACTATAGGCTGCTTAACAGAGATGCATCAGGCAGGTGTGAATTAAACCAGGTGGTGGTGCCTTATGAAGTTTGTGTCTGTTACAACTAAACGCTATCATGTGATCATTTGATTCTTAATAGGAAAATGTGGAATAGTGGCTCTTACCACCAAAGATAAGGCCTTTTGAAGTCACATTGTGTGTCCACAGGATTTAATGTGAGTTTAGTGCAAACCCAAACATAGTTGAATCGTTAGACAGGTAGAAACGAATAAAGGCATAGGCGACCTTTATTTTCACGTAGATTTGGGTTTGGGTTACGTCACGTAGATTTGAATGTCTTTGAATAGAGGTGGAATTGGTAATTCACTTTCTCAGAATAATTACTATATGCCATGAAACTGTAATGTT
Source organism: Mastomys natalensis (assembly GCA_021653895.1). NCBI lineage: Eukaryota > Metazoa > Chordata > Mammalia > Rodentia > Muridae > Mastomys > Mastomys natalensis. Next base: position 352,544 of record JAJTUV010000309.1, on the reverse strand, counting down.
GGAGAAGCTGGAGGTCTTGGGATTCTCTCTCCTGACCCCTGGTGAGCATTTCTTTTGCAGTTCTAAGGATGTTGCACATAGACCAATCTCAGAGTTATCCTTCCAAGCCTCTTTTTACTTCGAAAGTTGCATTTGGGTTAGGAAGTTCTCCATACGTGTAGTCCAAGTGAGGAGCTGATAAGACTCTAAATAATGAATGGGCAAGTTACATACTGGGGATTATATCCAAAAATAGAAAGGTGCATACTTAAATGTGCTTTATGCTGTTTCTTGATGCTTTAGTTCAAGGTGTTCCCTTCCCTCCGCATAGACTGGGCTGCACTGGGTTGGGTCGTGAAGGTCACCTAGACTCACACTTTACTTACACTGTATTCTCATTGTAGTGAAGATTGACAAGGATAAACGCCTGGTGGTGCTGGATGAAGAACTTGAGGTTTGTTCAGTGAGCTAAATACAATTGTTATAGTTAAGCAATTATTGTTGTCCAAACAGTGCTATGTTAGTTACAAGTACTAAAACAAGTTCTGGACCTTCTTAAATGCATACTAATTATGCATGAAAAGCATGAGCTAATTATTGGTTCCACACTGTCTTGCTGAGTTAACTGCCTTCCTTAAAGCATTAATGAGATCCAGTGTGGCAAGTAGGGGTTAGAGCTCTAGTAAAGCTGAGTCAGCTCCATACTTGCGAGCAGTACACAGAGTAGAATAAGCCGGCCACCTGGGCGGAACTGGAGTAGAATTAATAGTGCTCTCTGAGGTTTTGCTTATGTCACTCAACTGCTCCATATCTCTTGACACTTGGAATATAAGCATGGAAGGGACACTATCCTTCATATCCATGTGTTGTTGAAAATATAAGTAACGTGATAATGAACTCATAGCTCTTAGCAGAGTGGGTGTGCAGTGGACCTTGGGTAAGGACATGCTTCAAAGTTCTCTCTTCTCTGTGGTGCCAGGGTGTCTCTCCAGATGAACTTAAAGATGAGCTACCTGAGCGGCAGCCTCGATATCCTTTCTAAGTGGTGTGGGGATTTTCATTAGTCATCGGGTTTTATGTATGAGCCCATTGTTAAACTGTCAAAAGCTATATTTTATACGGTATGAAACGGAATTCAGGGACTGTTGGGGAAAAGGGAGGGAACAGTGAAGGAGCCTGGAAGGATGACTATGAGCAAAGTATTGAGTATATGTATGAGACCCATTACTTCATTATGCCTACTAAGAAGCTAATAAAAGAATAAAAACATACCTTAAAAGCAGTCCTTCCTCATCTTGATCACAACCAAATTAAAACATGTATGCATGTATTAGACAAAAAATATGAAAGTTGATGTCCTGACTAGATTTTTTTAAAATTGTCTTTATCTTAATAATGTGCATACAGTAAAAATTGAGAAGGAAAAAAGTCCATATTATATCTGTACTTTTAACAGGTTTCTTCTTGAGAGGCTGCATGACTTTATAATTTGCTTTTGGGGCCTGTTTTGCAGAATTATATCAGAAGCGTGGTCTTATGAGTATTCACTCAGTCCAATCCAGGTGCTGACAGCCGCCTGTCTTACAGCAGTACCTTTAGTTTCTTTAACTTGAGAAAAACCTTCATTGTGTATAGTTATAAATATCAGCATGATGATGGCAGAGTCTCTTACCCTCTGTGCTTTATTTTCTCCAGTCCTGTTGGTAAGTTAATTTCTTTAATAATTTGTACTTGGCTTTGATCCAATTGAATCATCTTTTGCTAGACAGATTTTTGCTGTTTATAAAGATGAAATTGTTGAATAACCTAAATTGAGGTCAGTTTATGTGTGTTTGCACACACACATGTATGCCCCCACCCCCACCCCCACCCCAGAGAGCAGGTATAGTAAAGCATTGTCTCTTGAAATGTATTTACCTTGGCTGGTTAATTCCTAGAAGTGTAATTGTTGAGTTAAATCTTACATTTTAATGATTCTGAAACACAGTGACATTTCATCTTTTTGAATCAGAAGTATATATTTCAATCTTGTTTAGGCATGTGGTCTTTGTGTGACCATGGTAATATGCTTGTGTTTATCTCTTTAAAAATAGTTACCAGTGATATGCCTGTAATTTTGGAGATAGTCCTTGTACTATTGAAGTTAAAATAATACTGAAGAAAGTTTTTTTTTTTTTAAAGATTTATTTATTTTATTTATATGAGTACACTGTAGCTGTCTTCAGACACACCAGAAGAAGGCATCTGATCCCATTACAGATGACTGTGAGCCACCATGTGATTGCTGGGAATTGAACTCAGGACCTCTGGAAGAGCAGTCAGTGCTCTTAACCACTGAGCCATCTCTCCAGCCCCCTGAAGAAAGCTTTTAAGTGTTTGTCAAGACTCTGAAAATCAGAATCAAAGAGACCTAGAACCACTTTTAATGATCTGATAGATCATTGTGAGCTAACAGTAATGGAAAGGATCCTGTCTTCATAAGTTACCCTGTCTGTGCTGGTGTCTTCCAGGGTGCAAACCTGAGCAGCAGATGATGTATGCTGGGAGTAAGAACAAGCTAGTCCAGACCGCTGAGCTAACCAAGGTATGTCTACATAGGACATGCTTAGTGACACTTTTTTTCAGAGTACAAAGTGAGGGCTAAGCAGCCTCATACAAAAGGGTTTTCCTGCAGCTGAAGCCGTGTAGACTAATATAGTACATTAGTAAAGCTTTGTATTTATTAGTAGGAAAGAAAACAATAGTGATCTTTGAACCAATGTGGTTTTTTTTTAGGGTTTTTCGAGACAGGGTTTCTCTGTGTAACCCTGGCTGTCCTGGAACTCACCAGGCTGGCCTGGAACTCAGAAATCCTCCTGCCTCTGCCTCCCAAGTGCTGGGATTAAAGGCGTGCGACACTGCCTGGGGAACCAAAGTGTTTTGTAAACAGTTTAATTAGAAAAACAAAACAAAACAAAACAAAACAAACCTTATCAAAATGTGAGCAGCTTCCGAAAAGCTACTGTAACCGTGCACAAGGGCGAGTGTCCATAAACCCAGCACTGGAGAAGCTGAGGCAGGAAGATCATGAGTTCAAGGCCACTCTGAGCCACATAATGAGATTATCTCCAAAGGAAAAAAAATTTATACTGTCTGCACTCTTAACGTACTAGACCTTACATTACAATTTACATATTACTTTTATAACTTCTGTAATCTCATTCTGTACAAGTTTTGAGGTTGATCGCCATATTTCTAAAAATAAGAAAACAAATTCAGGGTGTTGTGAAATGACTCACTGGGTAATGAGACTTACCACCAAGCCTCACACTCTTAAGTTGTGATCCCTAGGGGAGGGGGAAAAAAAAAAGTTGTGATCCCTAGGATACACATGGTGGAAGCAGAGGACTAACTACTGCAAGTTGTTCTCTCTCTCTCTCTCTCTCTCTCTCTCTCTCTCTCTCTCTCTCACACACACACACACACACACACAAGAGAGACAGAGAGAGAGAGAGAGAGAGAGAGAGAGAGAGAGAGAACAAGGGAAATTATAAAGTGAAAATAAAGAAAAACAGGTTCAGGAGAGAATGTGCTCAGGGCTGTCTGTTAGGTAGAGCTAAGGTTCAAATGTTCACTTGGCTCCAGGTCCCAACTGTTTGCTCTAATACCTCATCTGTCTCTAGTCCTTGTGCTTCCTGGCCTGTGAATTCAGACTCCTGCTGGAGAACTGTAATGGTGGACTGTAGTTGTGGCTTTATCAAATTTGTCAACAGCTGGTGTTAACATCTGATAGACTGTAGAACATCTGATGACTGTAGAAGATTGGCCTTATGTTTCTCCAGGTCCTAGCTAGCTTGATTTTAGATTAGTGTGCTTGGCTGTGGTTTTTTTTTTTTTTTTTTTTTTTTAATGGGCAGGATTTACAGAATTGCTCTTTTAGCATGTATGTGCTAGTTTAAAATTTGTGGTTTTAAAAGAGCCTAGGTTTTATGTCATCTAGATTGCTACATTTTGATAACTTAAATATTTAGTACCTAAAAGAAGTGTAATACTGTCAAAAGGCACATCAAATTTCCATAAATTAAGATGACCAAGATGAAGGAAACAGAATGTGGGTTTGTTGTTGTTGTTTTATTTTCTGAGACAGAGTTTTTCTGTGTATCCCTGGTTATCCTGGAATGCTCTGTAGACTAGGCTGGCTTTGAACTCAGGTCCTTGGTAGGTCTTTGTGTCTGCTTCACCGCTGGGATGCTACTCAGGGAAGGCAGAACACAGTCCAAGATAGGGGTCTCAGCCCGTGTCTCCCATGGTTAGACACAGCAGGGACTGGGACAGATGCTGTGGTTTCAATCTCCTGTGCACCCGGACACCGCTGGGAACCTCAAGGAGTTGAGCACGGTGGTCCGAGGCTCACACTTCCCCTGTGCCAGGCAGGAAGGGATGACTGAGCCCAGGACTGGGGTGGAATCTGGTTTGGTTCTGAGTGAGTGCCAAAAATACTGAGGGGCGGAAAGAGAGAAAACCTTCTCCAGGAGATTTAGGCAATGCTTTTTACAACTATGCTTTATTTTTAGGGCAGATATGAATACATGCATCTTACTCAGGGTGAACCAGGGATAAATATCTTTTGCAGGAAGGGAAGTTTATTGGCTGAACACATGGGGCCAATCTAGATACCTTATTAGCATGGAGAACTCTAGGTTTTTATGCTACCTGACTGGTTGTCATGGTCCTCTCAATGGGGTGTGAAGGTTATTGTGTTCCAGGACAGGTAGAGCCTGGCCGGGAGCTGGTTCCAACACTTGCCATTCTCAATTATGAGATTAACCAGGGAGTTTTGAACCTGCTTCAACAGTACCAGCTCTTCTGTCTGGTGGTACGATCCACTTGCTCCACAGTCCTTCCCCCACCCCCAAGCCTGCCAGTCATAATGTATTTAATACTCACTCAGTGCAATGTATTGATTTTTTTTTTCTAGTGATGGAATGACTTCAGTTTGTTTGTTCTTTCTTTCCTTAAGGTATTTGAAATAAGAAACACTGAAGACCTAACTGAAGAATGGTTACGTGAGAAACTCGGATTTTTCCACTAATGTGAACTTCTGTGTTTCTAAAGTATTTATGTATTAACCTGACCATACTGGAACCAGACATAAATAGTTATTTATGGCTAAAAATGCACTGTTACTTACAGTTTGTTTCCTGCAGTAAAGAAAAATTCTTCATTTGTGCAGTTTGAACCAAGGGGAAATCATCTTCATAGTAATGAAACTTTGTGAAGTGTTTCCTTGTATCTGTCATTGTTAGGTGGACTACTTTTCTCCAGGGATGGTTTGCACCCTTGTGACTAATTTCTATTATTTATGATTCAGAATTTGTTATTGTTTGCAGACACTATAGGAAGGTGGGTATTAGACTGTGGTAGACAACAGTTCCTCCTCTGACCACTCCTGGGTACTGGCAGTTTATAAGTGCAAATATCGTTTTATCACCTGTCATGTCATTGAGGTTCATTTGGGGGTGAAGCGTAAGTGACCAATTCTGAGCCATGAGTAGTGATGTAGTGGGACCTCTGTTGCACTCTCCGTCACTTTTCCTCCTCTCTTGGGTTCCTGTATCTTTTCAATCAAATGTAGAATCTTCATCAGTCATTCCTCCTTAAGGTCTGGAAGTTCAGTTTTATGGTAGAGTTAGGATTATTAGGTTTTCTTCTTATGGAGAATAGCATCCTCGTCTTAGAAACTGGGGAGCTATGGAATCAAGGGCTTCGTTCTCGGTTATGTCACTGGTAGGGGGCTTCGACTGTAGCTTAGTAACACTACAGAGCACCTCCTCAGTCTGTGAGCACTGTTCTAAGTATGTTAACACTGTGCCTTTGATTTGTCAGCTTTAACATTAGCGTAAGACTTCTACACTGCCAGTATTCTAAATTTGGTGAAATTAATACTTTTTTAAAGGGTTCAAATAAAACAATTTTCTATTATGTATAATTGAAGTTTGTAATAAAACCAACTTGTTATTTTTAAAATTCCAACTATCTGCCCAAAGTTGTGATGGTAGGTGAGAGTTATAATTTGGGGTATATTTGCTATTATATTAGTTTTGTGCTACATGTAAGCATTATTTAAACACTGGCCATAATTAATAACAACACATCAATAGATATACCTTTTATCCTAAATGTCAGAAGAAATTCTAATATGGACTAAGCCAGTCATGGTTTGATGACACCATCATCAGGAAGCAAGATTTCTAATCTACTTGGAATTATTATATTTAAGAAAACATGTAAGAAATGCTGAATAGTAATTTGAGTTAAAGAGAAAAGTAGAGAGACTATAGAGGCCGACCAAATTCTTATATTAAGAAGGTAGTGATTTCGATCTGGGCAGTGGTGGTGCACACATTTAATCCTTGCTCTTGGGAGGCAGAGACAGGCAGATCTCTGAGTTCCAGGTCAGCCTGGTCTGCAGAAGCAAGTTCCAGGACAGCCAGGGCTACACAGAGGAACCCTATCTTGAACACCTGCTCCCCTAAAAAGAAAAACTAGCAAAAGTATCTTTATGTTGGCATGTGTTCATTGCATAGTACTTGTCTCATTTAAGGCTTTGTGCCAGTTTTATTGGAGGGAAGATAGTTGGAACTTTCACAGTGGAGAGTGTGTTGTATTCCTAACTGTGTGCTCACTAGCCTGTATGTCAGGAAGCAATTGCAAGTGCTAGAGAAGGTGTTCGTATTGGTTCATGAATGGAAAAGTCCAGAGAGCAAGAAAACTTCCTCCAAGAAGTTTAAGAGTTCATTATACAGATATTGATATGAGCTAGAGAATAACTTGCTTATAATCCTACAGAAATGCAAATGAGATCCAAGTAGAGAGTGACTTTAATGTTTTTGAATGATGCAAATAAGGATTTGTTTCACCTGGTTATATAAGTATGCTTTCAAAAGTAGTGCTACAAGTGTACATTTTAATTTCAGCTCTTTTATTTTGGCTTGCATATTTAAATCAGTTTTTGAAATTTCTGAGTCTTTCATCAGGTCGATGGCCCTGACCTGCCATACACAGGACTCTCAGTCCCTGGTTCTAGCAGCAACACGGATGGTGAGGAGCTTTCTGTTTCAAGCTTGTCTGACTCTTTCCAATAGATGGGTCTTTAGTAAGGTAGCACATTGAGTTGGCATCAATAGAACATGGTTATTCTATCTGTCCTTAGACAAGTTTATAAGTCCTGTGCCCTAAAGTATTTGTGAAATATTTATGTAAGTTTCCCTTTAGCTAAAATTTACCTTCTTTTAAAGTGTTTTTCTTCTTCTTTTTCTGCTGTTCCATAAAGAGTATGTCCAGATCTCATAATTCCAGGTCTTTTTCACTCCATGTCTTTCAGGAACAACCATTCCCACTCAGCCTTAATCTTAATCTTTCCTTTTTGGAAGCCACTCTTCCCGGGAACCTCTTTCGTTTTTTAAGCAAGTATTGCTTTAGAAATTTCTGTTGTGCATAGCATCTAATGTCAGAACCAACTAGGAATCACAGTGTATATGTCATATGGTTTCGGTGACAATATAAATGACATATGAAGAGAGGTATTCTCAGGTTACCATGCTGAAATTCCAAAAGGTCTGAGTTTTAAACAGTGATTTTTTTCTGATAGTGACACAATTATGTTAGGAAAAAAGCTGGTTTACTGTTTTGTTTAAATTGACTTCTAAACTATGTTTGAATTGTCTGAGGCGTTTACTGGATGCTTAGTGCAGTTAAACATTCTCTCCTGTGAGAGAAACATTCTCTTGTATGAGAGGTGTTGCTAGATTGATTGTGATTATGAAATAATTTGTAGCAAAAAATGTGTGTTAGCATTTTCCCTCCCTTTTTGTCTCCTATTTTCAGGAGCCAAACTTAGCCATAAACTGTACCCTGGTCTGACACTTTCACTAATGGTCTCCAGTTAGAGGAGTTTATTGCCAAATTAAACTTGGCTCTTTTCCCACTTAGAAACTAAAGAAACTGCACATAAGAAATGTTTGGACACTTGTAAAACTCAAGTGACTACATGAATCTGTATGTAAAGTAGTGAGTAGACACTTTGATAAGAATTGAAATGCCAATATTTGGGAAGTAGAGAGTAACTTATATCCTATCAGTTCTATTGAGTGTTAATATGGTAGCACTCCGTATTTGTTCTGTAGACTGATAATACTGGAATCCATAAAGTTTGAGCCTTTACAACTTATGTGAAGAAATGTTGCAAACATTTCTGGACGAATCTTATTTTGTATTTCTAGAAGAATGTAAATCATCTCCTAGGCCTCCTCATGCTCATGGTTCCAAGCTGAATGTTTCTTGGTAGGCCATTTGACACTTCAGATCAGTGAGCCGTACTCCTGTAATGTTGAAACAGTTATAGTACGCTTGTGATAGAAACAGTTTCTTGCTTTTTGGGATATTATTACTTGAATACCACTTGAGATCACTAACATGCCAGGACAAGTCCACTGATTTTGATGGTCCAATGTAATCTCATTCAGGGGGCTTGAATCATTGGTGGTTTAGTCTTGTGAATTTTAACAGTTCTTTGTTATTGTTTAAGAAAACCAACAACTGGCACTACTTCTTAAGCTGTGGTTTCAGTCTCTGCTAGTTCATACCGCATGTTTATTTTGGAGTCTTTTGGTAAGCATGGTGCTTGTACTGGTTTAAATAAAATGCTAACATGAAAGGACTTCTAGTGTTTTATTTTTAACCTGCCTTCACTGCCCGCTTTGTGGCTGTTGGTGCCTGCCCGTCAACTTCTGTAAGCCACATGGCTATTTAGCAGTTTACTTTATTTGGGAAAACCAAATAACAACAATAATAAAAAAGGAATCCTTGGGCAACTTGATGAAAGGAGAACACAACAATACTGAACTCTCTAAACTCAGTCTGATGTGGGAGTGATGGGTGTATACGGAATGCGGTCACCGCCGCGGAACGGATCCGATGATAGATCCAGCCTTGAAGGGAGAGTCAGAAGGTAGGAGAGAGGTCTGTGCCTCTAAGCAGAGGTTACATTATGTGAAATTGCGTTATTGTTCTTAATCGTGCCTTGAAAACCCATCTTGCTGGTTTTGGGGGACTATACTACAGAGAATACACCACATGTCTATTTGAATTGATAAACACAAATCTCAGATACACTAGGGCTTATTGTGTACTACTTGTGATTAAATCTGTTAATAGTCACGTTTTATTTTGGCTATGAAAGGAGCACTTAATGCCTTACTGTTTTTAAGAATCTCGAAAGGAAAGCTGGCCAGAGCCAAGAAACATATTTTTCTTATTTATTAAATATAGTGATTTAACTACTCAACTGTTTTTTAAATTTTTTTTTATCTTCACTTAAAAAAAAAAGACCTTTTTAAAAAAAAAAAATCCTTGTTGGTTTCTAGCAACAAAAAAATATCTGTAAGCCCTCAGGTCCCAGCATGGGCCCACAGTGGTTTGCACAAGGGTGTTCCTTGAGTGAACACTGCATCCTAGTGCAGTAAATTTTTGGCAAATCAAGAGCTAGTTAGATGGAAAATGTTATTACTGAGCCTCATGGAGTCTGTTCTTAACCTGTGCTAGCCATCTGTCTTAGCTTGTTGTGTGTTGGTGTGCCAGAATCCCTGAGGCTAAGGAATTTTTTTTTTTTTTTTCTTGGTTCCAAAAGGGTTTATTGTCATGGCGGATGGTAGATGTTTCTGGATGTACCCCCCCAAAACTCAGGGCAAACCTGAGTTAAGTAGGGAGGGAGAAAGGGGGAGGTTCTGGGGCATGCTTAATTGGCTCCACCCTCTGACCTTCATTAGTATGTAAATCTCTAGGGCCTGAGGCCTGTAGTTACACCCTCTACCTGTGCACTTTGGGAGGGGCTGTAATGGCCTTCGTGACTGAACAATGTAGGTCCATGGAGATTAGACTGCTTTTCAGGACCCTGAGTTCTGGGGGTGTGGCCGAACTCCTGCCTTTTCTCCCTTGGAGTCTCGGGGTTCTAGGCCCATGCCCAGCCAAGAACCAGGATACCCTTATGCAGTCCCACATCTCCTCCCCTTTACTTTTTTAAAAAAGGGGGTCACTGTGTCATCTGTGGTAGAAATTTTGCATGAGGAAGTTAAAAGAAAGCACTATTTAGGCCAGAGGGGTTGAGGCTAAGGAATTTATACAAAGTACAGACGTTTATTTTGTACTTTTGGAAGCTGGGAAATCCAAAATCAAGGCACTGACTTCTAAGAAAGGGCCCACTCTGTGCCTCAGCTTCCTGAGTTCACAGAAACTCAGGCTTCCTCTGCCTGCCCAACAAAGTGACCTTCAAAAGACATCTCAGAGGCTTTTAAAGCACAAGGTCTGCTGTGTCTTGAGCTAAGTATAGTTTTCTTAAAAACAAAACAAGACAAAATATTTTCTCATTCTCTGTACCCATAGCTTCTCTGGTGACCATCATATTTTGAATTATGTTTGCTTTTTCAGGTAATAAGGATTCGGTCTATTCTAATGCCAATACTTAGTTTTTTTTCTTTAAAACTTCCTCTCTTGTCCTTCCTACCATTCTTCCTCTCTTCACATATGCATCGCCTTGAGAAGCTGGTAGTCAGGGTCAGAAATGGTCAGTCCCTCGTTAGCATCCCACCTTACTCCTTTACTACTAGTTGTCTCTGGTTCCTCTGCAATTAGAGGGACCCATGCCACAATGAGACAAAAAGAGAAACCTTACTAGCTGGATAGAGCAAGCATCTAAAGTGGCTCAGTGTCATGCCAGCTCTTTGCCCTCTGAGGTACTTTGGGTAGTTTGCTGCAGCCCTTCCCCAGTTTTGGCTGCAGGTTCTGTGACTTAGGGTTATAGCCTCTCTTGCTAGTAGTCTTGTTGCTAGCTGCCCCTGCCAGCATTTGGTGGCCATGCTAGCCACTTTGCTTTTCCAGCCTTGGGTCCCATCCAGTCCTACTCACACCCTGTCATGAGTTACCTCTCAGCTCTGCCCCCTACACATCTCTCTTACCTTATTTTGCCCCATTCCCCTAACTGGGCATGACACCCTTCTCCAATCAGATACTTCTGTGGCTGGCTTTTCTGTTCTGAACCGGGCCTCTCCGGGCTGTGCCTGCTTGTCCATCCCCACGGCAGCTATATGTCACCACCCCTTCACATCATCAGCCATGTGTCACTATCCCATCACATCATCAGCCATGTGTCACTATCCCGTCATGTCTTGATTTTCTGTCTTCCACTTCCCTCTGATGAGATCTTTCTTAAGTTTTGTAACTGGGTGCTTGAGTGCTCTCAGAATAATATGAGAACTTTTTGTTATTTTAAAAAACAACTGACTCAGACCCACTTTGATATGTTTTTGATTTTTATTTATTTTTCAGCACTCCTCTGTATTTTAATTCTCACCGAGAGTACTTGGTAAGCTACAGATTGCTGGCTCTAGCCCTGCAGTCTCTGACTAAGTAGGTCTAGAAGGGGATAGGATAGTTTGCATTTCTAAGAAATGCCCAGGTAGAGGGCTCACGTCAGGATAATCTTGAAAGCTTTAACTTGTTCAACAGATGGTGTGCTTGCTTGTGGTTTTATGCCTATCCAAATTTCTTTTCACATTTTTGGTATAAACTAAATTCAGGCTTGATTTTTCACAGTAATACCCAATCATGATTTATAGTACTATGAACATTTATATACACATAGATATTTCTCATTAAACCTGTTTTTTTAGAGAAGAAATTTTCAAACAAAATCTTGTTGACCTAATTTCAGTGATAGATCTTTGTGTAGTTTCTAGAGAGAGCTGCATCTAAGTTGTGTGTATTCTGTCTGTAATATTTTATTTCTATAAATACGACAGGAAGTGTTGGCAATCATGTGATGGCAATCCTTGCTCTGTGGTCAGCTAAACTGGAGCTGTACCTATCGGGGTTCTCCAGACAAACAGTACAGCAAACACACATACACATGTATGTACACTTTCACTCAGTACACATGTATGTACACACAGCATTAACAGCATTATCCCGTAGTATTGATAAGTGATTGGTGCCAGGATCCCTCCTTGGGTACCAGAGTCTGTGGTGGTTCATTTTCCCTATGTAAGATCATACAGCATTTATGTATGACCCATGTGCATTCTTCTGTGTCATCGACCTGTAGGTTGTTTGTGGTGCCTAACACAATGTAAATCCTACATAAGTAATTGTAATGCTGCATTTTTAAGGGAATAATAACAAGAAAAAGACAATACATGCTCAATATAGATGAAACTTTTCCTATGTATTTATTTTTTAAATCTGTAGTTGGTTGAATCCATAGCTATGGAATGCATGGAGAGCCAGGTATCTATCCATCTAATCTGTTTCATTTACTATGAAGAATCGGCCTGAATGAGTATAGATCTGAAAAGACATGGGGTCTTCCCATAGTATGCTAGAGAGAGACTAGGAAAGCTGGAAGTTTGATTTTCACATCAGTCCATGGCCTAAGAACAGGGAAGCCAGTGGTGTAAATACCAGCTGCAGAGGCAGACAGGAAACAACACATTTCCATTTATTTCCCTTGAGCTCTGTTCAGGCCTTCTGTGGACTGATAGATGGGTACCCGCCCACAATGGAAAGTGCATCAGATCCAAGTGTGAGTCTTCCTCTCTCAGACACATAATGTCTAAAGGAAATGGCTTCTGCCAGCCAAGTTGACATGGAATTAATGTTTCTGGACTCTAAGACTATTAAGGACGAGGCTGGAGTGATGGCTCAGCAGGTAAGAGCTCTGCTTTCCCAGGGCACTCATAATCAGGTCCTAAAACTGAGCAGCTCACAACCTGTAAGTCCAGTGCTGGGAACCTGAGGCCTCAGGTCCACATATAAAATAAAAATTATATGTCGTAAAAGGACAAAAAAGAAAATTAAAATTAAGTTTAAAGCTTTGGATTATTTACCCCTCTCCTTTGATGTGAACACACACACACACACACACACACACACACACACACACACAAGAGTCTTTTTTACCTCACACATCTATGCTTGTGTTCTACCACTGAGCTACATTTTCAGCCATTTCATTTTCCTGTCTCTTGATATGGGCACTCTCTATGTGAGTTTGCCCATGTTTGTTGTCTGGTCAGAAGTGGTGCCCTTGTTCCTATGTAAGCTCTGTACCTCTATAAAGGCCTCCAAGGAGGAATAGACTGTATTTCTTCCTCCACATTTAACGAGATGTTTGTAGACGGATTTTGTTGCCCTGTTGAAATGGCATTGCCATGCTCAGTGATACTAAGACTTTAAAAATATCTCTAATGAAGTATAATACACATAGGGTAGAGAGATGGCTCGGGGGTTAAGAGCACTTGATCCTCTTGTATAGGACCTGGATTCAGTTCCCTGCACCCACACTGCGGTTCACAACCATACCTAACTCCAATTCCAGGGGATACAACACCTTCTTTTGACCTCAGGGTACCAGGCGTGCATTTGGTGCACTTGCATGCATGCAGGCAAAAAGACTGATAAACATAAAATTAAATAAATCTTTTTAAAAATATTACACACAGCCATAAAACTTACATATTCTGTACTAAAAGCAATTCAAGGACGTTAGTGGAGTCGCAGAACTGCAGTTACTGCCAGAATCAATTTTAGACCATTTCATCACACTAAAGAAACTCTGCTGCCATCAGTCACTTCCTGATTCCCTGGAGTCTTGGCATGCAGAACAAACAACTAATTTCTTTCTTTATACATTCTCCCTATTCTTGGTGATTTATATGAATAATATCATTTACATCAACTTCCTGGCCATTGTGACTAGCCTCTTCCCCAGTTTCCAAGATTCATTACGATGCACCTGTGCTTCATTTCTTTTCATTGCCACGTGACATTGTATTGCTTGGAGTTTGATGTTATTCATTCATGGCTGACATGCTGCTTCCACTCCTTGGCTGTTGTGGAGAGCGCTGCCATGAAGATTCACACTCCAGTTTTGTGAGTTCCCCAAGGAGCTGTCAGACTGTTTTTCAGATCAGCCACAATATTTTACATTAACACTTGTGGTGTATGAGAACTGCAGTCTCTCCATCCTTGTCAACACTTAGTTAGCACTGACTGCCTTTTTAATATAGCAACGTCACTGGGCTATGCAGTAGCATCTGATTACAGCTTGGGGGCGTGTTTCCCTGGTGGCTAATGATGCTGACCGGCTGTCCATGTGTGCTTTGTATTTAGAGCCTTTCCCTCATTTTAACTTGTATTACATGAATTTTAGTATCCTTATGCTTTTTAAAGAGTTTTAATGGGGATTTGAAAGTTCAGTTTCTAGCACCTATGTCAAGATACAACTGCCTTTAACTCCAGCTGTAGGGGATCCGATGCCTTCTAGCCTCTATAGAGAACAGCATACATCACACGTGCGCGCGCGCGCACACACACACACACACGTAAATGAATGAAAAATATGTTTTAAAAAGGAGATTCATAGTCTGAGCTGTTATGTGTAGGTCTGTGATCCACCTGGAATTGGCGGAGTACTAGATAGAAAGAAGGAGCCCAGGAACTGGGTCACTCATTCACATGCAGACATCTAGCCTCAGGTTCATTTGTAGGAGACTGTTCTTTGTAAGAGGAACTTAGTGTGTCCTCCTTTTAAATTTAATTGGCCATTGAGGTGAAAGTACACTTCAGGGTTCTTTCACTTTATATCACTTCATGTTTATATTTATGGTAATATCATATTATTTCGACTTGTCTAGTTTTGTATTAATTTAGCATGAAGGATGTGAGTTCTCAATCAGATCTTAAAGCAGTGACCGAACCTGACTAGTGTCTATAACTTGGAATAAGCAGCTGGATCTTTCAGTGTTCTTGCATCTTTTAGAAGTATATTAGTATTAGTGTGTGGATCCCCACCACAGCACTTACGTGGAGGTCAGAGAGTGTGTAGTGTTGCTTCTCTTTCTCTCCCACAGGTTCCATGGAAGGTTGTCCAGCTTGAAAGGCAAGAGCTCCTATCGACTGAGCCATCTTGATAGCTGTCTGTCTGTCTGGCTGCTGGCGCTCTCTCTCTCTCTCTCTCTCTCTCTCTCTCTCTCTCTCTCTCTCTCTCTCTCTCCCTCTCTCCTCTCTCTCTCTCTCTCTCTCTTTGAGACAGGGTTTTTCTGTGTAGCCCTGGCTGTCCTGGAACTCACTCTGTAGACCAGGCTGGCCTCGAACTCAGAAGTCCACTTGCCTCTGCCTCCCAAGTGCTGGGATTAAAGGCGTGCACCACCGCTGCCCATCTCTCTCTCTCTTTTAAAATAATATTTTAATTTATTCTTTCAGAATCCTATACAATATATCTTGATCTTATTCTTTCACCTGCCCCAACTCCTCTCAGCTCCTGTCCAGCCTACCTCCCACCCTACCTAACTTGATCATTTTTCTTTCAAAAGAACAAATGAAAAAGCCACAGAGTTCAGTTTGTGTTCGATGACCACTGCTGAGCCTGGGGGCTGCCCAGGAGCATGGTTGATAAACTCAGGGTCACTTCTTTTAAGAAGACTGATTAGTCTTCTGCCAGCAGCTGTCATTTGTACATAGCCCTTGGCCCTCCTCTGTGCTGGGACTTTATCTGGCAGGAACTATTACTAAGGAGTAGAGCGATGGTAGAGTCTAACTGGGTGATGCTTCTGCCTCCCTCCCCATGACAATATTCCCCAATAGATTACATGGATTTTATGTCCCCCGGTGCTTAAATGTGAGACATACAAGGACATTCAGCAACTGAGAACAAGACACAGGACACTCAGAACACACAGTACAACCTAGGTGCAAGCACAACTCCAGAGGAAGTTGAAACCATAAATAATGATTCCATGCCTCACACGGCAGTGATTTTACCCCTCGCTGAATCCTTACCACGTTATGGGGTAGGTGCCATTTGTTATCATCCACATTTCTTTTAGATGACAAAACTTTGAGAGGCACAGTTGCTTTTCTAAGGCCACACCAGAGCGGAAACCATCAGAACAGCTTCACATTCCAGTGTTAGCCTCTGAGCCGCTGGCCAGGATACTTCACACTAGATTCCAAGATGGATGTCAGGTACTGGTGGAAACACGGCCTGTGTAACTAAGGCAACGGTTTAGGGTGTGGCTCACTTTTTTTTCTACTCCTAGCAACTGGATATTTGCCAGTGTCTTATGTAGTCTCCCTTACTGGGCTGCAATTTCCTTAAGTGTTAGGAGTCTCTCTTATTCATTAGTTGGCATTTTAAAGGTTTTACTTAGTTATAATTCAGACTCGTTAGTCAAAGCTATAGAAATCTTTCCATCCCTCCTGTGTATGCAACCAGCTGCCAGTAAAGTGGTTAAGTGCAGGAATTTAGTGCAGTGTATGGCTTTGAGTCTTCCATTGTGTGTCTAGATGCTTGTTGGGATGAAGGGTTCTGGCTCTGTGGCCCTTAAGAGGTGACCTTGGGCTGGAGAAGATGCTGTTAGATAAAGCTGTGACACTGATGAGGGCCCACGTTTTCCAAGTCATAGAACCTCTCCCCTCCCCCTTTTAGTTTGGTTTTTTGAGACAGGGTTTCTCTATGTTACCTTGGCTGTCCTGGAATTCATTTTGTAGACCAGGCTGGCCTTGAACTCACAGAGATCTGCCTGCCTCTGCTGGGGTTAAATGTGCCACCACCATACAGTTGTCATAGAATCTCTTCAAGGCCCTTGAGGACAACTGTGCAAAGACTGAGAGTCCTTCCTTTCGAGTCTATGTCCCACCGTATCCTTTTGGTACATAATGGGACTGCGGCACCTGGTCAGGACTCGGCTCCTTACAACCCCAGTGAGCCTGACTAACCCCCTCATAGATCATACTGGTTGTGATGCTTGGTTTTTGTCAATGTGATAAACCTAGGCATATTTAGGGTGAGGAACCTCAACTGAGAAAAGGATGTCTACCAGAGTGCCTGTAGGCAAGCCTGTAGGTCTTTTGTTTAAATTGATGATTGATGTGACTGGGTCCAGCTCACAGCCCACAGTGGGTGATGCCATGCCGGGGCGAGTGGTCCTGAGTCCATAGGAAAGCAGGTTGAGCAAGCTCATGAGGAGCAAACAAGACTACTCTTCTGTGGTTTCCACTTCTGTTCTTGCCTCCAGGTCCCTGCACTTGACTTCCCTCAATGGTGCATACGATTACAACCTGAGAATTGAAATAAATACTGTCTTACCCTGCAGGAGTAAGGGTCCTGAATGGTGAGCTGTGAGTGGAAGGGCCCAGGATGCGAAACACAGAGGACAAAAACAAGAGCTGGGGCCAGGGACGTCTGTAAGCCGATGGCTTCTGCCAAGCAAGTCCAATAGGATGTGTAACATCTTATATACTATTTGCAGAAGGAAAATGGGCCAGTGTCAGCAGCGAGCTAAATCGGACAGTGTTGGCAAAGAACACAGGGTACCTCAGACACAGCTGCCTTAGGACTAGTAACCACAGCCTGTAAGGGACAAAGCCGGTTCCCTAGGAACTGCAACCTCAGCTCCTTTGACGCTCTATGTCTTAGGGTTCCTATTGCTGTGAAGGAACGCCATGATCAAAAAACTAGTTGGGGAGGAAAGAGTTTCTTTGGCTTACACTTCTATATCTCTGTTCATCATCAAAGGAAGTCAGGGCAGGAACCTGGAGTCATGGAAGGGTGCTGCTTCCTGGCTTGTTTTCCATGGCTTGATCAGCCTGCTTTCTTTTAGGACCCAGGACCATCAGCTGCCTCAGGGGTGGCTGCACCCACAAAGAGCCGGGTTCTCCCGCATCAATCACTAATTAAGAAAATATCCTACAGGTCTGCCTGTAGCCCAAACTTACTGAGGTATTTTCTCAAATGAGGCTCTCTCCTCTGCAGTGACTCCGGCTGATGTTAGGTTGACATAAAACTAACCAGCACACCCTGGCTCCAGCCCTGAACCGGACCTTGCCATGTCTGCTCCTGGACAAGGACCCAGAACTAACATTCCTTTATGCTTTCATCCAGGCCTCTGAAGTCTTGGGTCAGCCTGGCTCCCGAACACTTGCCTTTGGTCATGCTGTTTTATCACAGCAAGAGAAACCCGAACTAGTATACTGGTTAAAAACCAAAAACAAAAGCAAAACCAAACAAACAAAAAGAGCAGAATTTTCTCTAACAGCTGTTGAGTCTCCTTCCTTCCATGCTTAAAATGTGTCTAAATCATTCTCAAACCGATTATTGATGCTTTCTTTTTAATTCCCTCTCCTTATACCTGGAAAGAGGCCAGCCCTTTAGACTGCCTTGACTTGAGTTGTTTTTTAGGTATGCTTGAAAGAAGCGTCTACCTTAAGGCAACAGGTGTTTCACTGAAGCAATAGAAACTCTAATTAAGACAAGGACTAGGTAGATAAGAGTTTTGCATATGTGAGATTGTTGGCTGAGTCACGTTTGTATATTTGTACACTAATTGCTTTCATAATGGTTGTGTAACAGGCACCCCTAGAGCAAAGGCCAAGGCATATGACAGGGCTATCTGATATTGAGAAATCACAGCCTGCTGGGTAGCTCCCTTGGCCTTGGCCTTATGTTTTAGAGGGGTGCATAGTGGATAGAAATGTATTAGATTTCATTGCTGTTATAAAACTGAAAGCGACCTGAGGAAGAAAGGGTTTACTTGGCTTCCATGGTCTGATCACAGTCTAGCATTGAGGAAAGTTAGGATAAGAACTCAAGCAGAACAGAAACCTAGAAGCAGAAACTGATGTAGAGACCACGGAGGAGCCCTGTTTATTGACTCACTTCACCTCTCTTATTCAGTTTGCTGTTTTAAACACCCTGGGAACTGACCACCTACCTGTTCAAGAGTGGTTCTTTCACACCAGCCATCAATCAAACAAGTGCCCCCGCCTACAGGCCAATCTGACGATTGAGCTGCTTCTTCCCAGGTGACACTAGCTTGTATGTCAAGTTTAAAAAAGAAAAAAAAAAAAAAAAGCACAAGAAAACAGCACAAACAACCGTGATTGCATTTAAATGGCTGTGATGAGACACCATGACCAAGGGACGAGCAGAAAGTTTATTTGAGCTCACACTTTCAGAGGGTGAGTCTGTGATCATCATGGCAGGCCCAGCCATGGCACTGGAGCAGCAGCTGAAGGCTTCCATCCTTATGAGCAAGTAGGAGGCAAGGAGAGAAAGGCTGGGAACGGCTTGACTTTTGAAAACTCAAAGCCCATCCCAGTGACACACCTCCTCCAACAAGGCCACGCCTCCAAGTACTTCTCAAACAGTTCCACCAACTGAGGACCAAGCATCCCAAATATATACCATTCTCATTTAAACCACTACAGAGAGCAAATGAAAATCATTCATCACTCTCGAGTAGTTGGAGCTGCCTTTCTCTAAGACCTTGAGCTGGAAAAGGTTTCTCTGAGCAATAGCAAAAGGGCCACGAGTCCTCAAGCACATCCTGAGGTCTGCCAATGAGAAAGAAGTATGAATATTTGCTACATATATGGTGCTGTGACAAACTGTGATAAACATCAGAGCTAGACAGCCTTAAAGAGGGAAGACTCCTCCTTTTGGCTCCTGATTTCTGAGGTTATAGTCTATGTTCTGTTGTGCTGGTTCCATTGTTTCTGGAAGAACGTCATGACAGAGTAGGATTGTGGACTAGAGTAGTTCCCCACTGGCAGCCAGGAACACCAGGGGCATATGTCTTTCCCAGACACACCCTGCTTAGTCACTGTTTACTTGCTGTGAGGAGACAGCATGAGCAAGGCAGCTTATAAAAGAAAACATTTAGTTGGGGGTCTTATTTACAGTTTCAAAGGGTTAGTCTCTTAGCATCATGGCTTGGAGTGTGGCGGGGCAGGTAGGCAGGGCGCTGGAGCCGTAGCCAAGAGCTCACATCAGATCTGCAAGTTGTAGGCAGGCAGAGAGAGACTAGGTTTGTGAAACTTCAGAACCTACCCCCAGTGACACACCTCCTCAGACAAAGCTACAACTTTTAATCATTACCAAACAGTTCCACTCTAGGGACCAAGCATTCAAACACATGAACCTGTGCAGGCCACTCTCATTCAAACCACCATACACCACTTGTGACCTACTTCATCTAACTAAGCCACTCGTCTTGCCTTTTGCTACCTCCCAATAAGGCCACTGCACGAGTAAGGGAATCCACGGACACAATCATTTTCCCCAAAGCCCTGCCTCTGAACACTGCTGGATCAGAAGCCAAGCCTTTAACGCAGACATCTTTTAGGGGACACTTAATGTCCAAACCATAACTAGTAGATTAGGGATGACCCCACACTACCCGTTACCCTTCCTGGTTCTCCCAATTTCATAGCTATTCTTTCCAAGGTTTATGACTTGGGCATATGTGTAGATTCCTGTGTTACCCACAGTCACTTGTAATTTCCAGGTAAGATCACTACCCCAAATACACAAAGCTCTTAGGAGAAATTGGGAACTGTTGTCCTACAGTATTCTTTGTGTTAGGAGGGTGCTTATTCAGGGAGCAATTCCTTATCCTCTGAAAGCATTGTGTAACTGGAATGACGTTCCCCCACTATTGTTCTTCCCCATGGGCGTCCTGGAGCTCTGTGAGGGTAGATTCAGATCAGTCCAACACTTGTCTTTTCTGTTACCTCCCAATCTTTAAACATCCTACTCCTGCTTCTCCGGACAGTGGAGGAATGACTTACGAGCCTTCTGGGCCAAATAAAGATCGTCTCCTTGGTATGGCCTAGACTTGTGTCGACCAGAATGGCAAGCTGGTCTCCCACCTGGATGAACAATGAAGAAGTATATTCTGTTGTCAGTCAGTGGTAGCTGCAGACAGGCGTGGAAGAAAAAAAGCAAAAGAAAAACCAAGTCAGGCTACTAAGAGACTCCCTAGATTTTGGCAAGATGGCCAGTTCCAGCCAAGGTCTTGTACAGCCCTTTAAAATTGTTTAGTACTACCTTCCCTTAAAACACTGGCATTATCTAGTCTGGGCAGAGACATTTCTCTGGTATGTATGTGAACTGCTTTTGTACTTTTTCTGAGACTAGGGGCTTTGTAGGGTTTATCTCCTAGGTCCTCAGTGCCTAGCTGGTAGTGTGTAGCTATATGGGTTAGGGAGCCGAAGCAATAGGTGATGTAGAGGCAAAATGATGGAAAGACACTTTGAGCCAAGGAGGAATAGAGAACGGAGAGACAGATCAAAAGGGAGTGCATCAGTCAGTCTTTTCCCCAATAGCATTCAGCTTCATCTCTATATACAAGGAAAAGCAGGAACTTGGTGTATACTACAAACACTCCTGTGTTTATGAGACAGTTAATGTAATAATCCAGATAATCACACGAGGACATTGAATGCTAGGATTATGACTAGTTTTTATTTTATGTGTGTGAGTATTTTGCCTCCCTGTGCTGTATGTGTGCAGTACCTGTGGAGGCCAGAAGAGGGCATCAGATCCCCCAGAACTGAAGTCGCCCTCTTGCCTATCAGAAAAATACAATTTTCACATGCCATATAATCCTGGTGATACAGAAGGTCACTCTTCAGTACCTTAGTAACATGTAGCTATTTGAAGTTCAGCTGAGGACTGGTGAGATGGATCAGTGGTCAGAGGCACTGGGCTAAGCCTGACCTGAGTTCCATCCCTGGGACAGTAGAACTGATTCCTGTACTTTGTTCACTGACCTATGCCTTGTGGTTGCACAGCCTCCAGGAATGGCCGGGGTGTCCACTGAATGGATAAAAGACAGATACACATACAGGAACAGTTGGAGTCAGGTAGGCTGGGCTTTGGATGGAGAAAGCACAGCATCCCAGAAGCTTGGTGTGTGTATTGTGTACAGGGACGGGGAGAAGGGGTTACTGCATATAGCTGAACCAGGAGGCAGATTAATAAATTTTAGTAGGCATAGTCTCTGCAGGGAGCAGTCTTCAGGCTGTGAATAGGGTGGGGTGGGGCTATGGTGGAGATGAAAATCCACACAGACCAGAGAAAGGTTTTTGCCATTTCTTTGAGCCTGGGGTGTAGTAGCATTTGCCATTTCCCCATGGATCTGAGGCTTTCGTGCCCATGCAATAGCACACATTCTCCCAGAATCTCATTGACTCAGGGCTTCTTCTAGTCACCACAAACCAGTGGGTGCGTGCTCACACAATGAATGTAACTTTAAAATAAATGTTAAACCATTAAAGTGATGCAGAATTTAAAGTTCAACTCCTTACCCATCTTAACTACTTTGCATCCACAAGTAGCCAGTGGCTGCTATGTTGGATGTATTCCGTAGAGCAAATGTCTACCATTGCAGAAAGTCTCAGACAGACTGGACATAACCCTCTAAACCGTTCTACACAGTTTGCTCATGTGAGCACATTTCAATGCCAATTTATCGTGTCTTTCTTGCTTCAAAGCTTGAAGAGTTTTCCTTTCATCAGTGTCAGCTAGTAGGTGATGAACTGGTCTTGTAGATTGCAGCCAGCATTAAAAATGAAACAAGTGCTGTTTTGTAGAAATTTTATTTGGTTTTGTTTCTTTTTCTCCGCCACTGCCTTTCTAATTTGTGGCCTTTATGATGTTACAGGGTTGCAATGGAAAAAACAAAATCTTTGAAATCTTGTGATAAGCACAAAAGTTTGAAAAGCTGGGGGGAGGGGTCTGGGTGTAAACCTGAGCTCCAGAACTGAGCATATTTTGCTGTCTGTGAATTTAGGTCTTAGTGCTCTGTCACAAAAGTTCCACTAACAGATCCATTGCTGGTTGCATCTAAGACGCATGGTTTTCCGTTTCTTTTTCCCTTTTCCACCTCTGGCCTTTGTTCATTCAAGTCATTTCCTGTACTACCAGCACTCCGTCCTCTTTTCCTGCATTTATCATAGCCTCAGACTAGCTTCCAGGAGGGCTGGGTGTCTTCTTTGACCTTCCGTAGCATGAACAGGTACCAGTTTACAGGATTATAACAGCATTAGTTAGTCGCTCGTTTCTGGCAGTAGATTAAATCCTTTCAATACAGGCACTTTTAGAGCCTACTTTTGCATTTCAAACAGAAGACTAGTCTCTGGAACAAACTAGACATTCATTTAATGGCTATTCAAAGAGTAAAAACTACAGAATGAAGGACAAATCAACTCTGCGGAGGACAGAAGGGCCACGCAAACTCCGACCATCAGGGGCGCTCGCGCAGGCGGCCCTCTGCGCAGGCGCGCCGGGCGGAGGCCGCGGCGGCGGTGGAGGCTGAGGCCGGGGGAAGTGAATGGTTTTACCCAGAGGGCCGTGCGCCGCCTTTCTCCGCTGGCCCCGGCGCGCCCGGCAGCTCCTCCCCGGCCATGGCGTTCACTTTTCGCGGCCTTCTGCTATATGCTGGCGCTGCTGCTCACCGCCGCGCTCATCTTCTTCGCCATCTGGCACGTGAGTAGCGGGGCAGGGGGAAAGAGGGCCAGCGACAGCGCAGCCTCTTGCAGCTCCCGGCCCGCGGCTGCGCGGGGCCCTGGCTGCCAGCGCGCGCCAGGACGTGGCCGGGCTGCTAGGGTCGTGGACGCCGGGCTGCGCGCTCCCGGGCTAGGGGTCCGGAGGGCCTGGCGTGCGGGGTCCCGGTGTCCACGCCGCCGCGTGCGGGAACAGGCCGCGCTCCGCTATTCGCGAGCAGGGCTGGGCGGGGCGGGCGGCACCTTGTCTACGCCGGGCCCGAGCGGACTAATTGTCCGCGTCTCCCATCGCACGGAGCGGCGACTCTCGGCGTGAAGTTTCCCTAATTTTTATCTCTGAATTACGGATTGCCTTGTAAGGCTTCCTCGGAGCACAGCCAAAACCGGATAGTTATAAGCTACTTTAGCTGCATTTCCAACTCTGCTTTGCAGCACTCAATGAGCAATTTTCTAGTAGAACACCGTGGTTCGGAGACGAGTTCCTGGTGAAGTTTGAGGCAGCTTGGATTGATTACTTCGTTGGCCACAGCTCCGAGTTTTCCCCTTAAGTCATTACTTGGATCTCGAGAGCTTTTCAGGAGACAGCCTCCCAAGCCACCTCTGTGGTCTGGGCTGCTTGATTTAGTAGAGGGAGTTTTAATTTGATTTTGAAAATCCTTAGAAACCTTCGGCTCTTCATATGTCCTTGCAGGGTGGACATACATTCTTACCGTGCTCTGTCCCTGGTGACAGTTGTTCTATTTGAGATAGAGAATGTGAGTGTCTCTACCGCTTAGCACCAGTGAGAGAGCTCTCTGGAGGTCAGCGATCCTCAAAAGTTGAGCTCATTTGTTTCTGCCCTCCAGTACTTTCTGGAATAATGACATAATTTGAATGATGGGGCGGGTTCAACCTCGTGTGAATACTAAGTCAGGTTTCATCATCATCCTGTGCTTGATTAAACGCCAGCAGATTAAACGGTGGCAGAAGTCTCAGACGTAGAGTGATAGATACCACGGGCCCCTTTTGCTAAGCAGTGTGATTGTATTTAGAGCCTGTCTGCCTGTGGATGGGGAATGCTGAGGTCCGATGTTCACTGTGTCAGAAATAACTGCTATTCAGGAAGCTCATTAGTTGTAACCAAAGATTGAAGAGCATCTTCTGCTCTTTGGTGGAACAGGAAGCTAGATAGCTTAGGAATGTGAGCCGGCCCCACCGTTGTTCCGATGAAGCCAAAGTGTCTGGCTCCTTTCCATCTGTAAATGTAACTTTAAGTCATTTGCTCTTTTTATAAATGTCCTCTGGGGATGGTGAAGATTAATGGAAAAGAGCTGGGCACTTTCCCACCTTTTCCACATTCTGTGTTTGGTTTAAGAAACACTTGCAATTAAAAAAAATGGGTAATTTTATTAGAAAGGAATGTGTCTAGATGAAATAGATAAATTTTCAACCCTGTTATAGGGTTAAAGAAAGTTGTACCACAGATTAGTGGCGTGCTTTTAGGTTTAGGGATTCCTTAGTTCAGATAACTACTATGCTTTTGGGGAAATAATTTTAAAGATATGCCTGTTGTACATTATTAGAAACCTGTTCAGCAATCTTTTTACTCAAAAGATTCCTAGGAACCAATTGAAAGAAACTGTTCAATCTTAAAAGTTAGTTTTGACTAAGATATGCTCTCTTGGCAAAGTACCTGCCTAACATGCACAAACCCTACACTTCCTAGTACTGCATAAATCCCACCACATAAACTGGGCATGGGTTGTAAATGTGATCCCAGCACCGGGGACATGGTGACAGGATCTCTGGAAGTCCTGAATTCCTTCTGTATTTGATTCTGAGTTACATGAAGTCCTGGCTTCAAAGATGGCTGTAAATTAATTTGTTGTGTATTTGAAATTACCTGCTAAATAGCAGTATTGCAGTTATGATTCTTGTCTTGAATTCCTGTTACTAAAGTAGACTTAGTATTCTATACAGTGTGAGATAGCCGCCTGTTAGTATTCATAACTGACAAAGCTTATTTCCTTCAATACACGTTTATACTTTTAACATTTATTCTGTTAGAAATCAGTGGCAAAGAAAATCCTTTTTGTTGAGTTCTGTACATTTAAAATTTTTAAACTAGTGTTTTTTTTCCTATTTTTAAAAGCTTCCTTTTGTTCAGTAATGTGCTGTACATTAATTAATATTTTAGACCCTGAGCCATAGTAGTGTACAGAATAAAGTCTTTGCTGCTGTGAATATTAGATTTTTTTAAATCTTTTTTTAACTTGAGATGACTTTATTTTTGCAATCCTAGAAATAATACTGATATGCTTAAAAGTCACATGGAAACTGGGGCTTTCCTGTGCTTATGGCGCTGCTTGCTCCTCCTCTGTGTGTGAGCTCTAGCGTCTGTAAAAGATCATTTTCAGGCAAGTGAAGAGGTGTGGTGTAAATTGTCTAGCTGACTCCACACCTGGGCTAAGGCCCCCGTCTCTGCTGTTGGCGGGATCCCCGGGCATTTCCTCAGAGCTTCAGTTCTACAGGCACCAGACACTTGAGTGCTGACGGCCAGTGTAGCCTCTGGTTGAGCAAGGGGGCTTTGATTTTTTTTAAATATTAGCTTTTCAAGTAATTAATTTTTTTTTTTTTTTACATTTTAAAAATTCAAATGTAATTGTATCATTTCCCTCCATTTCTTTTTCTTCCTCCATCTTCTCCCATGCTGCCCCCTCTCAACCTCCTGGTCTCCTTGGATGTTACATTTTAATATTCACTTATTTTATCTCCTATTCCTGTTTAGAGATTTTAGTACAGAGGGTTAGAAGGTGTGTATCTTAAACACTTCTAGGAGTAAGAGAGACCTGTGCTCTTCTGAAACCAAGGACTTTAACTGAGAAGTGAGCACAACGAAAGCTAGAAATAGGCAGCTATTGTCCTGACAGTGAGGAGTGACATAGTAGCGCACATCTAAAGATGAGAGAGCACCAACTGAAAGGTCCCCACAAACCCTCTGCCTTGACTCCTGACACCTGAGTTAATGCTGCAGGTGCTACGGATCCCCACCTTTGATTCTAAAGTCATTTTAACCTTGAAGGTCTGTGTAAGGGTATTGAGGCACAGGTTTGATGTTCTCGTAGAAGCACGGGCAAACTCAGCTTTATCAGTGTGTGTAGTTAAGCATAAATTGAATTGTTTGAGTCCACTGTAGTGTCCCAGGGTACTGAGCCATGGGAGAAGGCTGCACAGACAAGTGGTCTTTCTCCCGGAAGCCACACAGTTCACTGGGGCAGACAAGCATGCATGCATATATAGTATTCAGAGTGAAAGATGCCATACTGGCGGGTTACAAGAGAAGAGGTGCAGACAAGTATACAGTAATCTCTGCCCAAAGAAAATGGGGAACAACTACAGAAGGGGGGGTTCAGGATGAGGAAAACCTTGCATAGATAGCTATATGAGTAGGAAAAGCTCATGACACATAAAGAAAGCAACTTGTCTGGAAGCATTGGGTAAGCTGCAGTTAAGGTCCCAGTGGGTGCAGATCATGTAGTCATGATCAGTGTGGTCATGACGTAGCCATGATGTAGGGGATGGTGTGGTCATGATGACATGTCTTCAGGTCTTGAATTTGATTCTCATTCTTTTTAGCACATTCGGGTTACTGTATAGATCGGCACTGAAATGTTACACTTTGGTTATTCAGTGATGTTTTTATGGTTGGGGCAGGCTTGTTGCTGCTTTCTATTAAAGTGAGTGGTCTTAACTGTTCTAATTCTGTTTTAGATCATAGCATTTGATGAGCTGAAGACTGATTACAAGAACCCTATAGACCAGTGTAATACCCTGAATCCTGTAAGTTATGACATTGATTTTATCTTTAGATTTTAAAAACCTATTTGCTTTTAACTTGTTATAACTTAAAAAAGGCCAGTAGTCTCGGTAGCATGATATACTTGAATGTTTTGAAGTAGGCAGAATAAAGCTCTCTTTCCTGTTACACTTGACTGTTGTGTTATTAATCTGCCAGAGATCTTGTCAGCTGTCATACTAACATTCTTCCAATCTGCTTTTTACATTGTCGGCCAAAGACAGTTGAAAAGGTCAAAAAGATTAAAAGAGTCAGAATTGCACTAAAGGTGTGTACTGCTTTTCAGTTGAATGTCTTAATGCCACATCATCTGGCGGGGAGGGCTAGGCCATTCGTCTCTGGATTGTCCCGCTCAGTGTGCTTGTTCATGTGCCTGTTGAGGTTTATGATTTCATGAAACTTCACATTTTATGCAAATGTTTGCTTGCTGGCCCAGTCAAGTAGGGAAAGCTGTTAAATGCTTATGCATTTTTTATGTTACAGCCATAGGCACATCTGTATTAAATTACTTAGCACAATGTTTGAAAGTTGGTCAATATAAAATGACATTAATAGTGGGGAAATTCTTCTCAGCCTGTGACTTGGACACATGGACTGTAGTGTGGACTTACCTGCCATATCTAGTTTCAACTTTGGTTATGTGTTTGGTGGAAACTGGGTTTGTGCTTGCAGCTGCTTGCTTAGCCTTTGTTTCAGCTCTGTGCTTAGATCTCAGAATCTTGTTTGTGGGGATGCTATCTTTTGTATCTTTTGGTCTCAAGATGCCAGAATTTTGTAGCTAGAAGTTTGTATACAAGCGTCTATGTGGTTATTTTTTAGTATTGTATCTACCTCAATTTCTAAAACAGGTTTGTTGTTGGCCTGAGATGTATTGATAATGTGGCTCCACTGTGTTTTGGGTTGATTTTTAAACACCTATTTGGTATCTGAAGGAGGATCCTTCTCTGGTCCGTAGGTTTGATTTTGGCTGATTGGCCAGAAGCTAAAGAGTTGCTTGTGGTAAAGCAGCAGATTAGAAAGCAGCAGCTGACCCTGAGAGCTACTGCAAGCAGTGAGGAGGCCATGGCCCTTGCATCCTCAGGCTCTGGCTTGGAAAAGCCCCCAAAGCTAGCTAGTTACTTTATCTTTGTTTTCCATGTAAATGGAGACACCTTTTACAGTAAGACTATGTAGGAACAACTACAAGTTTCAATATACTGGCTTCCCTGCTTGTAGGAAGAAAAACCTGAGAAGATGCTTTTTGTTGGAAAGTAACAGGTGTGCATTGTAGAACATCTTTGCCCCGGTCATTAAAACCAGTTGTCAAGAAGTCAGGAAACTGGGATCTTTTAAGTTGTTAGTAATACTCTGTGTTCTCTGGCAGTTTGTCATGTCAGATACTGAAGTGATGAGGTCATAGCTAGAGTCAAATGAGCACCTCTCTGGGTGCTGGGCTCTGCACAGAAGCGTTTTCCTTGGAGTTTTTTGTTCAGGTACCTGAATAGTTCTTCTCATGAGTGGGACACTAGGTTGAGTTGCTCTATGAGGTTCAGGTACTCTGACCATGGCTAATGTCAGAGAGGTTAAGGCAGAGACCATAGTCATAAAGTAGACAGCCTGATTTTTGACATTTAAACTGTGTTTTCCTAATTTATTTAACTTGAAGGGAGACATTTTTTGGTAGCAGATAGTGTGTGATTTCTGGCTTTTCTTAATGGAAAGAAATTCATACTGAGAAAAGACAAGTGCTTGAGCCACCTGCCGCTCCAGGAGGGGAGGCCATTGCTCTAGCCCTGTGAGCTGGATTTGGATAGGGTGCCGATGATTGGCTGAAGAGCAGTGCATCTGACAGTTTTCCCTATTGAAATTTGTTTTACAGTTCTGCCAAAGTATGGGGGAAGACAAGTATTTTTAAAACTGTAAACTTAATAAGGGAATATAGTTTTTCATGGTTCAGTACTAATCATTTCAGCCATGTTTTGCATGAGTTATTTTCTTCTGGATACTAGGCTTTATATGACCTTTGGGTTGTAAATAGAATGAGTTTTGTGGTAATTGAATGATTGAAAAGCTATGATTTTAGCCAGGTGGTGGTGGTGCATGCCTTTAATCCTAGCACTTGGGAGGTAGAGACAGGTGAATATCTACGAGTTCAAGGCCAGTTTTGTCCACAGAGCAAAGTTCTAGGAAAACCAACAGCCAAGACTCTGAAGAATCCTGTCTCTGAAAAACCAAAAAAAAAAAAAAGAAAGAAAGAAAGAAAGAAAGAAAGAAAGCTCTGATTTTGGTGAGAAGCACATAATGAAAGTTTCTGGACATTTCTGAGAAGTGGAATGGGTAGAAGCTGCAGGGCCTGTGGTAGCGCTCTCCCTAAGGACAAGTTAGGAGCGTTGGGGCAGTGTGATTCTCAAGTTTCTCCCATCACCTCAGTCTAAGTGCAGTGGCAAAGCAGTTAATTTTGTTGGGTCTCAGGCTTTAGAGCTGAGGTAGGCTTGTAGGAGTTTATTTAAGCTGACACTGTGGAAGTGGTTCCCGTGGAGACTGTGGGGCGTGTTTTCTTGTCTATTGTGGTTGGACTTAGAGTTTCACAGATGTCTTGGATAAACATTTGACCTTAAGTTAAACCATACATGTCTGTATCATATATACTTATATGGAGGTTACCTTAATTATTTATCATATTGCTTAAATTTGTAGAAAATATCTGGTTAGTGACTTAGTTGGCTCTACTAGGATTTTATTTAAAATAATGTTCATTAAAACATTAATACTGGTTTGGGGATAAGCTCAATGGAAGAGTGCTTGGCTAGAATGTGAGTGTGGGTTTGATTTCCAGAACTGGGGAAAGTTAGTTGGCCATATGGCTTTGCACTGGAGAAGTAGTTTGGGAGCTTTAGAAGAGGCTTGAGCGTGCAGGGTGATTTGACTACTTCTGGAGCTGTGGCCTACTCTCAGAAGGACCTGATTCACACTGTTTTAACCTGCTGTGAAGCCAGTTGATAAATAGGGTTTTACATCTGTGACTTAGAGATTTTGGCTAGAATTGTCATCAAATAGTTTTGATATTTTATTTAACAGCATGTTAGATTAGACTGAGCCATTTAGGATAAGAAATGATTTAAAACAAGTCATCATTTTATAAATGCATGTATGCCATTTGAATTAATTTTTCCTCACTACTTATCAAAATATTTATTTTCTTTTGAGTTTTGAGTTCTACTGATCTTCTACCATGTAGCATTTTGTGGATAGGCAGGCAGTAGAGAAACCCAAAGGCAATGTAACAATGGGAACTCTGGAATCTGGCAATCCCTTTCATGGTTACGAGTTGACTTTTCCCTCCTACATTGCAGAAAGTGTGTCTCTCGCATTGTGTGCCTCAGTGTCCTCCCAAGCTGTGCTGAGATGTTGGCGGTTGGCTTTCCATTGAATAACTTGGGGGAAAGTGATATGACTTGCTAAATATTGTACATGTAGCATTCTTGATTTTGTTAAAGGCTTATAAACACATAAACTTGTAAATGGGAGATTGTTTGGTGGATTTTTTTTATCGTGTTGCATGTGCTCAGGTTATTTCATTTTTGAATTATTATTACTGAGTGATGGACATAAAAGCATTCTACTTTACCTACAAGTAATTGAACAATCTGGATGGTAATTGCAATTTAATTTTCTGCTTTAAGAATTTGAGTTTTAAATTTCTCATCTTTTCTAGTGAAAGCTTCTTATCCTCTGGCCAGTTTGCTTATAATCATACTTTGGTAAAAAGCCAAATATGGAGATAACACTCAGTAGCATCTTTGATTTCCGATTCTAAGAAAACAGTGATGTTTTTAAGTGGACACTTGGTTGCCACTTGCTTTGCAGATGAGCGGCTGTGGGGCTGAGCACTGTGATAATGGCCTGTGTTTCCTTCCAGCTTGTGCTTCCAGAGTACCTCATCCATGCTTTCTTCTGTGTCATGTTTCTCTGTGCAGCAGAGTGGCTTACCTTGGGCCTCAATATGCCCCTTTTGGCATACCATATTTGGAGGTAATATTTAAATACACTTAAAATATTTCCTTAATTAAATTTAATTTTGCTGATTGATACAGTCATTATTGATACTTCGTGTCTACATGAAGATTGAAAGTTACTTAGCATTGACTCAGCTCAGGTCAGTAAGCAGGGAGCTCTCAGTGCCCTTGCAGGACTTTGTTATTCCTCAAAGAACCTTAGTCACAGTTCCACACACAAGTCTGATGTGTATAGCCTAGTGAATTTACATCTAAGTGAATTTTCATGTACACATGTACATATAAATTCACACAGATTAAGATATAGCACTTCTAGCCCTCAGAACATTTTCTGAGCCCAGTATCAAGTTGTTACCCCCAGGCCTTTTGCCCATTTTAAACTTCATATAGATCAAGATGTACAATGTGTGTCTTTTTCATGCTTACTTTGTACGTTAAAGCATTCAGCTATTTCATAGAGAGAACCAGGTTACATGGGTTTATATAGTTAATGTCTGACCCACATAGAGTTTTTCTCTCCCTTCCATAAGTTGAAAGCTTTGTTTTAAATGGGTATGTCAGAATCTCATATCTCTCTCTCTTAGGAAATACATTAAAGAATATTTTGGTGTAAAGTGCTATTATGTCTGTAACTGAATGAACCTTTTCAGAAAAACTACTCATGGCAGAAAGGGAAGGGAAGCAGAGCAGGTGGCCCATGAGCACTCGGGGGCTCTGGTTGAAGGGCTTGCTCCTTCTAGACATGTAAAGTTATGTTGAGATAAAATGTTAAAACACCTCAGGCTGGAGAGATGGCTCAGCATTAAGAGCTCCAGCTGTTCTTCTAGAAGACCTGGATTCAGTTCCTAGTAGCCACAATGGTGGCTTACAACTGTCTGTAGGTCTAGTTTCAGAGGATCTGATACCCTCTTCTGGCCTCTGTGGGCACTGCATCCACATGGTACACATGCATACATGCAGACAACACACTCATACACATAAAAGTAAATCTGAAAGGAAGGAAGCAAGACAAAACACCTGAGTTCCTGTTTTTACTGGATTTCTGAAATCTAAGAGACCATATGTGATCTGTATGGCTGTCCCATTCTTATGGTCTTTATTTTTAAGATTAAGATGGTAAAAGTAAGTTTGTATCTGCAAGCAAAGATGTGCCCCATGTCTGGAGCACCGATCCCTGTAGCAAATGCTAGAGAAGAAAGACCCTCCCCATCTGAAGGCCATCACCCTTCCCATATGCTAATGGCTGTGTCTGTTTCAGGTATATGAGTAGACCGGTGATGAGTGGCCCAGGCCTCTATGACCCGACAACCATCATGAATGCAGACATTCTAGCCTACTGTCAGAAGGAAGGATGGTGCAAACTAGCTTTTTACCTTCTAGCATTTTTTTACTACCTATACGGGTAAGTTTGAAACGAGAAGTGAAGGCGGGATTAGGCTTTGTGCTTAACCGTGTACAGTCTTGAGCACCTTGCAGAGTAACTTGCTGCCTTAAATGGGGAAAGTCATGTCACGGTGCCAGCAGCTCCCATGCAGGCATATGTCTGGCCAGCAAGTAGCACGAAGCCAATGTCAGGAAGTGGGTCGGAGTACTGATTCCTCCTTGCAGACACACTGTTGGTAAAGAATAATCCATTTCCATGATGTAATGGTATTGAGAGGTTAGGGTTACATGGGTTTATAAAAGTGAATTGCATATCATATTTAGAGTTAATATGTAGATATAATTTAAGTGACTTTATCATCTTTCCAGATAGTGTTCAACTGCTCACCATATGGCTTTTCATAAAACTGCGTCCTGCCCTTAGTTTTCTGGCATGCTTGATCTAAATGAGATGAGCAGGGTGGCCCTGGATCAGGCTGCTGGTGTCATCCCTCTGTAGGCTTTCTCAGCCTCTGTACATAGGTACCCTGGACTGGACCATTCTTTCCTGTGTGGTACTTCTATAGGTTGTGGGTATTCAGCAGCACCTCTGACCTTTACCCACAAGATTCTAGTGGCACCCCAAACCTTCTCAGTCAAGATACCCATAGATGTTTCTAGGTGTTGCCAACTGCGTTGTGTGGCACAACTGCAGTAGTTGTGAACCAGTGTTGTAGTTATAGCACATAAAATCAGATTTGCAAAGTACGGGCACATGACGGAGGCAAGAAACTGCTTAAGGCTTACATAGTGACCCTGTCTCAGAAAACAGTAATGGAAAAGTTTTGCTCAGGGTCAGGAAGGCCCAGGAGCTTAAAGACAGCCTGGGACAATTTTGTACTTCTTTCTTCATTTGTTTCAGAGTACCCTATGTCAAACAAAATCAAAACAACAGCAGACTAGCATGGGACCGGTAAAGTGCAGTGAGAAGTTTTCTTTATACTGTATAGGTGTACTGCAGAAGTCTCTTCTTTTAATGTTCGAGATTTTTTTTTTTTCCTCGAGACAGGGTTTCTCTGTATAGCCTTGGCTGTCCTGGAACTCACTCTGTAGACCAGGCTGGCCTCGAACTCAGAAATCCACCTGCCTCTGCTTCCCAAGTGCTGGGATTAAAGGCGTGCGCCACCACCGCCCAGCCAAGATTTTTTTTTTTCTTTTTTAAATTTAGTTATACTGGGGCAGGAGAAATGGCTCAGCAGTTAAGGGTCCTGGCAGCTGCTTCCTGAGGACCCACTTGGTTCTAGCACCCACATGGAGGTTCATAGTCACGTGCAACTCCAGCTCCAGGGGATTTGATGCCTTCTTCAGGCCTTTGAGGGTACTGCACACATGTGTTGCATATACACACATGCAGGCAAAACACCCAGACACATACAATAATAAAAATCTTAAAAATTAGCTATTTTAAGTTGAAATAATTAAGCTTCTATTAATATACATTTATTATCTGTTAAGCTTCTATTGGTACTTGTCTCTATATTATCCTGGTTTCCATTATAGACAAGGGACAAATGAAGTTTGTGCTGTGAAGTTGTCTTATGTACACCTAGAGATGAAGTATAGTTAATAGGATCTGTCTTTTTGGTTGTGACACTCACCTTTAAGGCTGCACCATCTCAGCTGTGACAAGATTTTGAATGGTGAAATTCTACCTGCTTTTCAATTTCTTCCTGATTTTCATGTTCTTAAATTTTTTTTTTTTTTAGCTAACTTCTAGATACTCCTAGAATGTAGTAGGCATTTAAAATATACTTCTGAAAGAGCAACCTGTGTAAATAGTTGCATTGGAGATGCGCATTGTGGGGAATATTCACCAGGCCATGAAGGCATGGAGCTTTTCTTGTTTTGAAATTGTCCACGTGTCCACATGTGCTCAGCTCTTAGCTTCTTTTGGAGATAAGAATGTGCACTTTGCACCATCCCCTGTGCCTCTCTTTCTTTTTAATTTTTTTCTTTTTTAATTTTCTGAGAATTCCATGCACTATGTTTTGGTCACATTTCCTCTCTCCTGGCTCTTCCCTGTGCCTTTGTAATGTCACTGTGATATAGAATGGCTCTTAGTACTTTGTGAGCCTAAATCACATATTTACTGTCCTTTGGTGGGTTGCACACCTTTTGCTGTCCCCATTTCTGTTGCCTAGATCCGTTTAGTAGGCTATGATTGGGACATTCCTCTTTTGACCATTCCCTTGCATAAAATGGGACCAGTGACAGCTCTGGCCACCTGAGGCTGCTGGAGAGCTGAGTGAGATCATGTCCATGAAGGCCCTAACAGCTGTGGCACGGAGCACATCTCAGAGATGCTCCCTCCTGCGATTAGGTGGTGCTCCGAGTGATGTTTGCATTGCTTCTGGGAGCTCTGGTTCTCACTGAGTGTTCAGCTGCATCATTCTGCGTGCTAACATGGAAGAGAAATAGGGGCAATAGGCAGCCGTCCATGTAGTTAAAATCACTGTCAGCGTGTCAGTGGTCGTCCTGTGACGCTGATAGAATGTGTGAGCTGTCTGTGTAAAGCGACTGTATGAGGGCTATATGACTTGTAATGAGGAGTGTTGGAATTAACAGCTTCTCTCTTCATTTCAGCATGATCTATGTTCTGGTGAGCTCCTAGAACAACACAGAAGAATCGGTCCAGTTAAGTGCATGCAAAACGCCACCAATGAAGGGATTCTATCCAGCAAGGTCCTGTTTCCAAGAGTAGCCTATGGAATCTGATCAGTTACTTTAAAAAAATGACTTCTTATTTTTTAAATGTCTCCACATTTTTTGCTTGTGGAAAGACTGTTTTCATATGTTCTACTTGGATAAAGAATTTAAATGGAATTACGTATAAATTAATATAAAATGATTACCTCTGGTGTTGACAGGTTGAACTTGCACTCTTAAGGAACAGCCATAACCCGAGTGATTGCATTCATTACTGACCGCCCTCAGTCCGTTGGGAGCGTTGCTTAGAGGACTTGGTGGGCTCATTTTGGTTTTATTGAAATGCCATCTAAATATAAATTAGCTGTAGATACGAGGTGCTTCTGGTGAATTGAAAGTGTATATCCGACACGTGGGGAACATTGTAGGTTCCCCACTTATCACTGTAGATGATTATATATGGACACAGCAGTGAGAAGAGTGGGGTCTCATTCCCTGTTGACTTGAATATTATCCCTGTGTATTGCATGAGAGGGCTCTTCCTCATTCCATCAGAGTAATACACTTGCTTTAATTCTTAAGCCTAAGTGATATAAACATGCTGAATTACCTGTAAAGAATGCACTTAAAGCTATTCTAAATGGGTTTTTATTTGTAAGACACTATTTACTAAGAAACTGGTTATATTAATGCTTACTGTTCTAATCCAGTGGTCAAGGTATTAAGAATTTGCAAGTACTTTAGATTTTCAAAAATGAATGAGAGAACTGTGTAACCGCCCCGCTGTTCCTTCAGTGCAACACAATAAAACTCTGAAATGAAGATGCTTTGCTGTGCATTGTTTGAAAGATTACAGCTACTTCTCAAACCCACTCAATCTGTCATAATAAAACACATAATATTGTCATTTTTAGAAGTAAATTATTATAGTCTATTTCCTTAAATGTAATATTGGAGAGTTTTGAATGCCCAGGCCCATCACTGTTATTTGATAAAATTCTCACCTCTGCCGGCACAGCTCATCGTCCTCTCACTGATTCTGAAGTTCCTGGGACGTGTGCCGTCTTAAGTGCTGTGTTTGTGTTCTGAAGCTGCCCCATGCATCTGAGCTTTGGCTGCTGCTTGTGAGGCACACAGTTGCTTACGTGTTTTCACAGGCAGTCTTAGAATGACGTACCGTAAGTAGTTTACAAGTTTCTTCAGTAAATGAGAAAAGACAGCTAATTTGTAGAGATTCCCTAATGATCAGGGTGTGTGTGGATGTGTGCTGCTGTTTCTCCAAGGAGCTCCTGTAATGTCCTGTACTGTCTAGTGAAATTACCCTTCCACAGCCTGGGGAGAGATGCTGCCATCTGGAGATCAGGTGGAGATGTGGAAGAAGGGAGTGCAGAGCTAGAGTGAGGAGGGTCAGGCCATTTCACAGACAGACAGACAGACAGACAGACAAACTTGTCATCTGCAGCCCCTGCTGGATGCCGTTGTGCAGTTAACTGAGTGCCTGCTAGACACTGAAGACTTAGAGTGTGGCACAGCCAGTCATTGTTTCTAAACCCTCAATTACAGCACAGCCACTCCTCACTTTCTTTTCTTGTTCACAAGGACTGCTAACCACAAGGGACTTGGCCAAGGTTAAAATGCAGAGATTTCCTGGGATTTCATATTACTATTCTTGTCCAAGTGCTCTCTCAACAGACACCACTTTATAACTTTTAAGAAACTTCCCCTTATTTTGGATCCTTATGATTGGTTGAGACTTTATTGGTTTTTTTTTTCCCCCAGAAATTACATGCATTTCCAGATGATTGTTAGAGAACAGAGAGGTTCATTCCCCACATTACTCGTAGGCTTTTGCGTCCAGATGTGGTTGTGATTAGAAGGGCCGAGTGCTTGGGGTGGTCTCATTTGCTTTCCCAGTGTTTTCTGGAAGTAGATTCTTGTCTTTTCTTCTTGTCTTTTTTTTAAAGACAGGGTTTCTTTGTGTAGCCCTGACTACGAGGCTGGCCTCAAACTCTGAGATCTGCTTGCCCCTGCTTCCCAAGTACTGAAATTAAAGGCGAGCTCCACCATTGGCTGGCATGTATACATTTTTATAGCGGTTCTAGATTATAGTTATTGATGAGCAACTAATGATCTGTGTATCTTCCTGCTGGGTAAGCTCACATGGTAGGTGTGATTGTAGCCCTTTATCCAGCCCATTCAAATGCTCTATCCTAAAAAGTATGAACATCAGATTGTCATTTTGTATAATCAGATGTACTGCTCAGTAGTCAAGTCAGTCACAAACCAGAAATTTACATAAGAAAAAATATTTTAGAGTTAAAAGAAGATTATTGCTATGTTGTTCAAGCCTTGTTCGTATATGTTCATCCTCACTGAGTAATGTAATAACATTAGTCTTAAGGAACTTTAAGCTTTTTTACTCACACCGATTGATTTGCAACCAGACCAGCAGTTACAAAGTGTCTATTGGTAGTGTAACGTAGGACATGGTTTTGAACAACCTTCCAGGGTGACGCCTAGAAAGATGTTCTGTTGCTGGATTTATTGACTAGATTCTTATAGCCATTTACTTTGACTAAAATTCAGGTATCTCCACCTAGTGTCTGAAAGGAGTGTATAACAACTGCTTATTCCATTACTTATTCCAGTAATACTTTACTTTGGAAAGTATTAGCCACAAGGCAGTGGATCTGAGATAGTGCGAGGGTTTTGTCCTGTGTCCATTTTCTTGATAAACATTGTAGAAGACATGCAGAAGAATGGCTGTCTCCCAGATGTCAGTGCCACTAGACAGATTTGTTTGATTGTGCTTATGTATTCTGGCAATGAGAGGTTAAGTGGATCGGTG
Organism: Mastomys natalensis; assembly: GCA_021653895.1. Taxonomy (NCBI): domain Eukaryota; kingdom Metazoa; phylum Chordata; class Mammalia; order Rodentia; family Muridae; genus Mastomys; species Mastomys natalensis. The sequence continues at coordinate 314,440 of JAJTUV010000309.1, read as the reverse complement.
ACTTGAGTAGGTGCTAAAACTTAGAAAAACATGAAAAATCATGAAATATATATAGTTAGCTATGTAGTTCATGGTTTGTTAAAACCTAAGCTTGTTGGTGCTGTACCACTGTCCAAAGAAAAGTCCGCACTTAGTCCTGCCCTAGTCCTTACAGCTTGCTCCTTTTGCCTTTGTATATTTAATAGAAACTGTCTCAGACACTTCTTCCTATGTAGTTGCTGGGTGGTGGTTGAGTCTGTGTAGTCTGTGCCGATTTCAAATGCAGCTAGCATTGGTGTGTACAAGACCAGGTCCCTGTATTGTCTGCCTTCTCTGCCTGCATTGCTTTCAGATATATCATATAGTTTGGGCAGAGAAAATACTTTCCTTACAATGTTTGCATTGCATGTCTTTAAACTTCAGTACACAAGTGTATTTCAGGATGAATACCCATATTTCTCAGTTGCTAATAATTAAAGGTTTTCCTGTGTGCTTGATTTTAAAGTTTTAGTCAAGCATTTTGACTGTAGCAGTTTAACACTTGCAATGGTAACTGAGAGGTGCATACTTTGAAAACCCAGTTGATTTGAGTGTGAAATGTGTTTCCTCCATAAGTACTCCATGAGTAAGCTTTATACTGGAAGGGAGTGATGAGGATTTGCTGGTGTGGAGGGAGTCCTGTCAGTACAGTGCTTGCCCTGTTAGCATGAGAACCTCTATTTGGTCCTATACCCACATAAAAATCTGATGTATTTGTAACCCCAGTGCTGGGGAGCTGGAATGAGGAATGTCCTGGGGCTCTTGGACAGTCTACTCGGCAAGCTCTAGCAAGTGAGAGACCCTATCTCCAAAAGCACATTGGACAGGTCTTGAGACCTCTTGTTTCCACGTACATTCATATACATGCCCACACAAAGACATTTGCTAATGCCAATGTCAGTGACTAAACCTTAACAGGTACTGTGATTTTAAAATTAATTGTAATACCAGAATTGTGTAGGCCAGTCTGTAATTGTAGCCTTACTTAAACAAACAAACAAACAAACAAAGCCTCCAAATGTTTGAGATTGTCTTGTGTCCCTGGATTAAACATCAGATACTAGTGGTATGTGATTCTCCCATCTTCCTTAGTACTCTTATAAGAGTGGGCCTGGTGCTGTATGCCTTTAATCTCTGCACTTGGGAGGCAGAGGCAGGTGGATCTCTGTGAGTTCAAGACTAACTTGGCTTATGTAGTAAGAGCTTGTCTTTAAAAAAAAAAAGAAAAAGGAAAAAAAAAAACATTTTAAAATAAAATCTATTTGTTGTGTGTAGAAACAATCCATTGTTTCCTGGTGGTGCTGTGTGCTGGTGCCCTGGGAGGAGCTGACTCTAACATCACAGTCCTTTATAGTTCTGTAAGTCTGTGAGGTAGGAACAAAAAAAAAAAAATAAAAAAATAAAAAAAAAAAACCCAGAATTTCAGGGGAGAAGAGGTAAGAGTTACTTAAAAGTAGGAAGTAGGATGTGCTTGTACGAAGGCTTAGTGAATAAAAGCACTTGTCAGCAAGCCTGCTGGAACCCATGTGGTGAAAGTAGAGAACCGTCTCTTGCATGTTGTCCTCTGACCTTCATATGGACTGTTGTGGTGGTGCCCACACAGGTATATATACACAGGTATATATATATATATATATAAAGTTAAATATCAGTCAGCTTACAGAAAATTATTTTTTTGTTTTCTAGACAGTATTTGTGTAGCACTGTAGCTATCCTGGAACTCGAGCTATAGACCAGACTGGCCTTGAACTCAAGAGATCCACCTGCCTCTCCAGAGTCCTGGGACTAAAGGTGTGTGCTATCACTGCCCAACCAAACTCGTCATTCTTATTACTGTGTCACACACCTAGGAGTGATAGTCAAATGAGGCCAAAGTGTGGAACAGTGATACCCCAGTATTCTTCCTCTTCCTTTCCCTGGCACTGTCTCTAGGTACAATAGGACAGCCAGTGTATGTCTAGACAGACAGCTGTGTCCCAGCTCTGCTGCCCTCTGCTGTGACACAACACAGAATTCACGACTCAAGGGTTAGGAGGATCTGTACATAACATTTATGTTCAGGATGGTGGTAGCACTAGGAGTTTGCTCCAATACAGTTATGCTGGAGAACTTGGAAACTTCAGATGTGGTTGTGTCTTTGGGATCTTCATTATCTGGACACAGATCTTGACAGTGAATCTCTTGATGATAGATATGCAGCTAATTTATCCCGGAATTCATGAAGATAGTTATATTGCTGAAAAAGAGTAAAGGTATATTGAAATGTACCGCAGAAAACTAGGACCAGAATAGATTCCATACTTAGCTAAGAACAAATGCTTCTGAACCTTTTATCAGACTTGGGACGGGGAGGAGATGCTGGCTGAGGCAGGAGGTGGGAGGGGCTCTGTAGACTCCTCCTTTTGCTGCTGGGACTAAGATTCAAAGTGAATCTGCTGCCCAGTGTGGAAGGGCCTACCTTTCTGCTGGTGTTTTTTCCCCTACTGAACAGAGGAGGGCATTCTCTGTAACAACAGTGACACAGTCTAAGAGCAACTGGTGCTTTTGATGACAGTCCATTTAGAATAATTTTCATAAATAAAAAATTTAAAAAACCAAACATCACTATATAGATAGAATAAGTAAGTGCTTTAAGCAATTTATGGAAGTTTAAACATCTTTCCAAAAGACAGCTCTGACGGCCATCATTCCTGATAATGAACTGCACTGCTAGCTTTCCTTGGGAGAGGTGGTGAGGGTCCATTAGCCACGAAATACCCAGGTGACAAGCCAACATCCATATTAGTGTGGCCTTCATTCTTGGTGACATGGAAGATGTGACACATGTATAATTCATTCAAATCTGACTGGATTTTGTTTGAAAGAGGAAAGTGGAACTTTCTAAATTTGAAGCATTTGATGTTAACAGAATAAAGGGACCTCTAGTTGCAGAACCTGTGTAGAGGAGTGGATCCGGTAAGGTTTATTTTGTAAATGGCTGTATTTAAACCTTGAGAGGCAGGTTGCTTGACCGGTAAGGGTGGATGAGTATGTATAGTCAGTCTCAGTACTTGATGCTGGACTAGACCCCTAACCAGGGAGGCAGACTCGGAAACAGGCAGCCAAGGGTGAGAGTTCCTGAGTACCCACTCTGATGACAACTTAAAGCTGAGACAGAGTACTTGGCACAGTAAGACAGATGAACTTCAGAGACATGCATAGGCAGTGCCATCAGTGGTCTTTGGTAACATGATTTGTCACAACCTGGGTATTACTGCTGCCTTGTTTTTCAAGTGTTTAGGAGAATGGAAGGTATCCAATATTCATGGTAACAGACAATAAAGTATTGCTGTGCTGTTTTGATCGCATTCATCAACATTTCAGCAGCACAGTAGGATATATAAATTGTTTGGGATACAAATCTATCCAAGAAATTCCTGACTGAGTGTGAGCATCAGCACAGGTACTGACTGGGGCAGAGCCTGAGCAATCACAGATCCCTCAGAGTAAAGTGCAGAGTTTATCATCTTCATTGTTTTGTTCAAAAGTCCGTGGCTTTCGCAGATACCTGGGTTGTATTTAAATGTATGTAGAAAAGATAAACCTCTGTGTGTGTGTGTATATATATTTGTGTGCACGTGTGTATACGCATCACAGCTTTGGAATTGAGCTCATGGCTCTCTGGCACCTGCTACATTGAAAGAGGCCACCAATGCAGCAGATAGAACAGCCAGTGCTTACCTTGATGGTCTGTATCGCCCCAGACCCTCTGACGTCTCGAAGGCTGTCTATGGCTTGCTGTGGTGAAATTGAGTCAGACAAGTATAGGAGGAGACAAGCAGCTACTGAGAACATGACAGAAAAAATAATAGACTATTAAGAAACTGGTTTGATTTTGTTGCACACTTGATAGTCAGTTATCATGAGCACATGACCTAAAAGACTGAGGCCCTTTATCCTGCACTCTTGAAAGTTAACCTGATCTTAAGAGTTTCGTGTGGCTCATGCTAAGCGGCACAGCTGCTAGAAACATTGCCTCACACGTTTCTGTGTGAATGTGTGCTCCATTTCTGTGTGTGGAGCTAGGAGGAGAGTTCCGAGTCACAGTAACTGTATCTCTGGGGCTGAGGAAAAGAATATTTGCAGAGCAGTTGCACTGTCTTGCATTCCCAGCAGGAGCACAGGGGTCCTGGTTCTTTGCAGTTTTACACAGCACAGCCCCCTGCAGGCTGACATTGATAGGCATCACTTCTGTGCTTTCTGCTTGTGTATTTTGGGGACATGTTTACTCAGATCCTTTGCTCATTGATTAAACTGCCATATTAGGTGGTATGTCTGCTGAGTTGTATATTCCCTTATCAAATACATGGTGTGCAATTTTTCTTTTCCCATTCTATGTACAGTCTTTCATTTTGACAGTGTTCTTTCTTTTACAAAGGTTGTTAATTTGGATCTTGTTTATCCTGTTTTATAATAATAATTACTACAGTGAGGCATTTCTTGTTTTTCTTTTTTTTTTTGTATTTTGTTTTTGGCAGCACACTTTAAACTTCACACACAGTAAATAACTATACTTTGTTGCTATTGTTTCTTCTTTGTTTGGGGTTTGGTAAACTTACATTGTTGTGCCTTTTCTCTCTTCTAAATAGAAAGTGAGGTGAGGTCCCAAACAGGAGTTTGCCTACTTCGAAGTTAAACAGTTAATGAAAATATATTTCTTACCAAGGCAAGATCTTCCAAGTCCTCCATAACAGCTGAAAGGGAAAGAAAGTTTTGAAGTTTGTCTATTTTCATTTTCTCCTGAGTTATAACTCAAGATTTACTCTCTCTGCTTACTATTTCCTTCTCCAACTCCAGGCACAGCACCCTGCACTTAGATTAGCATTGCTGAGTCAATCACCGGAAGCCGTGCATGTTCATTCATGCTGGAAGGTATTCTGAATTCCTCTAAAGGTCAAAGAAGGCCTTAGTGACTGACTACTGAACCCCAAACCCTACATCTGAGAAGTGGAACATTAAACAAGTAGTAGATTTTTGGTAAAATCTGAGTGGTTCTGGAGCAAGTACCAACCACATAATGATCCTTCCTCTGTCTCAACCACAAAGTAGCAAGTCACAGAGGACTAGAGAGAGACTCAAATCCTGACACTGGCCAAGGTCCTTGAGCTTGTTTTCCTACCTTGTATCTGTGAAATGGTGTTACTAATAGAACCTATATCAGAGTGAGGGGTGCACAAGGCAGTGTTTATAAAGGGCTCAGAACACAGACTGGAGAGAGAAAGAAACCTGAGTGCTAGTGGACATGACCTAGCACTGTTAAGATGTCAACAGTTCTGCAAAACTACACCTTCCAGAATAACAATGATCAAAGCTGGAAATCATTCATTTAAATCACCTTCAAAGATCCCCAAGAGTATATTGTAAGGAAATAAGGAAAAGCCTAGCCATCAGATGCCTTTAGTTTAGGGGAGCCTGAAGCATCCTCCCAATGCAGGGTCACCTATCCGCCTAGCTTTTCTGTTTAAACATCAGGTGGGGATTTTGGCTCCTGGAACCTGCTGGGGTAGAATTTGCTGAGCCTCACTAAACCTCCATGTCTGCAAAGATACAAGTTGCTTTAGGATCTTTGAAAAACAAGTTTAAAATCTGTTTGAAAAATGGGCCTAAACATTCTTATTTTTTAATAGCTACATCTGATACTATTTTGCATATACTTAGAAATTATACACAGTTGTGTATTCTGAAATTTTGCCTTTGTGTTACCTCATGATGGGTGTGTTGTTTTTTAATGGGATTCCACCATGGGAGGTTTTTTCATGGGTGCTGGGGGTCCACCTCAGACCCTCACACTGAATGGCAAGTACTTTGCCAGCTGATTATCTCCACAGCCCATTGAAGTCATATTTGAAAAGACTGCTTACTGATTAGGGATTTTTTTTTTTTTTTTCCTGAGAATTTTGAAAGACAAGCAAGTGACTTCCTTGCTCCTGAAAACAACTGACAGGCTAAGGTGACAGGACAGAGCAAGAGCAATGCCACACACTTTGGTGGAGACAAGAGGAAAGGACAATGGTTCTCCAAATATTTGCAGCACTGCTGTTGCCAGTACCCTTAAGTGTTACAGTAACAGGAAGTGTGTGAGTGCTTCCCCTCTCCCTCTGAGACTCGGTCTTGCACTTTCCATGCATTAGCTTTGTCCTGACAGCAGAGGAGGGAGGTCAAGCTGAGCTGCTCAAGGAGTCATTGTGACTGGTGTATTGCTTGTTGGTACCCGGGAAGAACGTACTGTATCAGGGTTTTCCGGTTGCTTTTGAGGCAGGTGGCCAGCTCCTCCATGATTTCCCAGCAGCTGCCGATGTCGGGAGTCCCTCCATCTGGGATCGGATGATGATGGGTGACAATTCCATATTGTTGGTAGAGGTCCAGAAGGTTTGGGACTCTGTATTTTGACAGCTCCCCTCTGGTGCAGAAAACAAATACGTCTTGGATCCCGCAGCTCTTTAGTTCCTCTGCCAACAGACCGAGACACACACAGATGCGTGCATAAAATAGGACACATTTAAATATGATCAAGAGAGAATATGGAGTTATGTTCTTCAAACAAACTAGTATAAGTATGAAATATCTAATGAAAATACTTGAAACAAAAGCTGATTAGAATTAAACCAGATTGACTTATGAGTAAAATGCTTTTGAGTGAATTTCAGGATTGGCTGATGGTATTGATATTCTTGCATAAAAACTTGGGTTTATTTTTTCCCCTTCAAAAAATACTGCCTTTAATAATTAGTATTTAAACTCTTTTTAAAAAAAAAAAAAGATTTATTTATTTTTTGTATGAGTACACTGTCTCTGTCTTCAGACATACCAGAAGAGAGCGTCAGATCCCATTACAGATGGTTGTGAGCCACTATGTGGTTGCTGGGAATTGAACTCAGGACCTCTGGTAGAGCAGTCAGTGCTCTTAACCACTGAGCCATCTCTCTAGCCCCTTTAAACTCTTAAGGAATAGATAGCACTATTTCTAAGTCTCTCCCCCTTACCCCCATGGAATCAGGCATCTTGACACTCAGGCAAGCATCATAAATTATCTCCGGTCATCTCCTGTATTCTTCCCCTGTTCTGCACATACCACACCAATGTGGATTTACCTCTGTTGACTAGGTCTTGAGAAAATAAGGCATTAGCTGCACTAATCTTACATGGTTTAACTCTTCATTTTAATCGTGGGAACCAAGAAATATTTCTATAGGATTTTATACTGGAACTTAAAAAAGTTTTTTTTAACTGTATATATAAATGTTTGTCAGGATGGGGGTATATACATGTGTGTACAGATGCCTGTGGAGGCCAGAAGAGGGCTTTGGGATCTGGGTTACAGGTAGGCATAAGCTACCCCTCTGGGAACTGAATGCTGGTCATCTGCAAAAGCAGCACTCACCCTTAACCACTGAGCTTCTGGATCTTCATTATAGCATTATTCATTCTGGATTATCTATTTCAAAGTAAGTAATTCCCAGCCCCAACTGTGGACATTTGTCTACCCAAGTACAAAGCCTTTGCAGTTGAAGTATAAAGCATACACCTTGTTTCAAAGACAAAGAGAATAAAGATCAAAATGATCTAATAATTTGCATGATTTCATATTTCCTCTTTGTGTGTGTATATGATATTCCTATTACATGTAATATATAATGTAACACAAATTATATGTATAATAGGAAAGTAGAACAGACATTATGTGGGGGAAGGAAAGGATCGAGAGAGAAGGAAGGTGGAAATGAGGGTAATGTGGCCAAACATTGTCTGTTTTAACAAGTGTAAAGGGATTTTAACATGTAATTAAGTTAGAAAAGCTTTCAGGAGAGGGAGTGATTTTCTGTCATGTCTTCAGTCCACATTAGATAAATTATAATACGGTGGTTTTCAGATTTTCCCAGAGAACACATCGCAGGGATGTTCTAGGTCTTCCTTACCAAGTGTTTTGATCTGTTCTATATAATGGATTCTATGTGTGACTTCATTGTTTTTTTTTTAAAAAAAAAAGTTAATGAAAAAACTAGAAGATCTTTTTACAAAAGCCACTAAATTAATAGTAAATTCCAAAATGTGTAATATTAGTTTTGAACCAATGATTTAAATAGTATTTGCTTATAGCTTATTGTCCTCCAAGTGGAACATGTAAGTTATTTCCTGTCATTGTATGTATACCTAATGCAGAACATGTTTGTAGATTCCACAAGGGTCAATTCAGGTAGTAGTCTCTTTTCATCTTTTTTTTTTTTTTTTTGATACAGGGTCTCATAATGGAGCTCTGGGTAGCCTGGAGCTTGCTATGTAGACCAGGCTAGCCTTGAACACACAGAGATCTGCCTGCCTCTTTGCTGGGATCAAGGCATGTGGCACCATGCCTGAATTTCTTCTCATCTTTTTGAGGGGTTAGAAATAAAGTACACTAATAAACTGATATTCCAGAACAAGTATCATAAAGTATTGTGACTTTAAAAACTCTGTTGGTCAGCATCAAACTGCGTGGATATTTATTTCCTGTGATAAGGCTCTTTGTGTTAAGTAGGTTACACTATTCCATAAAGCACTGTGGAATTTCACATTTGTTCCTGTCATGTAACATGCAGGTAGAATGTTGGAGTGTGATTAGTGGAGGCTGCAGTGGCATGAACATCCGTGAGCAAGGACATGATTCATGCTGCCTTGCCCACCTGCACGCTGGCTTTCTGCATCTGATAGAGGGTGGATCCCTAGGCTCCCAGAAGTCCAAAAGGAACAGTGGGCTCATCACAAATACTCTTCACATGTGAGAAGTTCAGAGTTAGGAATGCCATAAGAATTTATTTTATATATTGAGAAGAGAAGATAGTCAGACAGATTTTCAGGCTTAAAACAAGACTAGCAGTAGACTTTTGTCACAGTGAACCTACCTGTATCTTTTTGAATATTTCTTCTAACATCTTTAAATTTACAACCTGTAGATAAGGCAAGTAAAAAAACAATCAGTTTGCGGTTGTATAAGAAAGCGTATTTGAACATATAGACAAGCTACTGTAGAAAGTCATTTCACATGGCTATTCATGTTTCAATTCCATTTTAAATGCACATGTTAATTTCTAGACTCTTAGAAACATAGCTGTGGAGATTGGTAAATTCACCGAAGGAGTCCAGGTGCAGGAGCTCCTGGCCATGGTCTTAACCTCATTTGTACCTGGCTTTAAGTCTCACTGAATTGGGTAAGTTAGAAATGTAGTCCGGGTGCAGGAGGTGTTCTGCAGGCTTCTCTAAAACAAGCTCACCTGTCTGTATGCACTGAGCCACCTGTCAGCACACCAGAATCTCCCCTCATCTTAATAAGGAAGCCACCTGAATGTCCTTACCTACCTGGAAGAGCACATAAACCGAGAAACTGAGAACAGTTCACTCGTGACAGAGGTAGCCTGTGAAGAGAAATTTATCAAGCTTAGTTTTTAAAATTGTACAAATGGACATTGAGCCTGCCCAACAAGAGTGCCTGCCACAGAGTAAGGAAGGCTGCTTTAACATTTTACAGCAGTCACAAAACACCAGTCCATCAGTTACACATGTGGGGAACAAGAAAGGCCTACAATGAGCAAAAGTATGGAAACGGGGACTTCTTGACTTTAATGCCAATTAAAGAGCAAGTTAGGAGTTTACCATGGGGCTGGAGAGATGGCTCTTCCAGAGGTCCTGAGTTCAATTCCCAGCAACCACGTGGTGGCTCACAACCATCTTAATGGGATCTGATGCCCTCTTCTGGTATGTCTGAAGACAGCTACAGTTTATACCCATATAAATAAAATAAATCTTTAAAAAAAAAAAAAAGAGTTTACCATGAAGGTAATGGTTCCTGGATACTCTACAGATAGAGCCAGTGACCCTGTGGTATTATCCCAAAAGCTTAGGGCCAGATGTTTTTCAGTTTTGAGATGCTAGAAGGATTGCACAGACTTGACTAACTGAGCATCCCAGTCCGAATACCTAAAAGTCAGAATGCTCAAAATAAAAATATCTTTTCAAGTGCTCATGTGATTCTCCGGAAAGTTTGAATTTGGGCTATTTCAGAATTCAGAGGCAGAGGTGCTCGGTCAATAGTAACCTTAGTTGAACGAACTGGAAAATTCCATCTTAATATTAATTTTGCAATGTTAAGCTTTTTTGGTAAAATCACCTTATAGATATAATTTCATATGAAGAGAACAGGATACCATTCTTTATTGTCAATACTTGGAGAATGTTTCTAGAACTCACAGTCCTAGTTTACAATACCCAGGGACAGGGCTCCCTGTCTCTGTCAGATGAGTTCTGAGAAAAGCCAGAGCCATCACAGAAACAGCTGGGATGGAAAACTAGACTTAGTTTTGAATAAAAAGTAATGCTTATTTGATGACAGAAAAAAAGACAATACTCAGTCCTCACTCTTCCTGTGTAGGGGAAGGGTGTTTCCTTGAGAGATCAGAACTTTAATTTTCTGTGCTGGGGCATGAGTAGATGGCTAAGCTATATCCTGGTAAGACCTTTGGCTTTATGGGATGGGATTTAGTTGCTGGTTGCAGACACCCTGGCATGACCATAAATCTCATGCCAAGACTTGAGAATTGATTGATGGGGACACTTTGATTGTAACAATTGATGTTGGTCCACCTGACTGCACTAAGAACTGCCTAAGGGATTGGTAAGGCACACCTGTCCCAGAGGTCCTAAAGAATGGACTACAGGAAGGTGAGTCGGGAAGAGTGCTTGGCTGACTGGAAAACATGTTGTTGGGGCATGTCCCTCCCGCTACTACATGTTACTATTCTACTCTGCTTCCTGGCAACCATGGTCTGAGTTCCTGTGTTCCGCCATGCACCTGGCCCCTGCCACAGTGGATGGAAATCTCAAAAATGATGGGCTGAAATGAACCTTCCCTCCCTTAAGTCATACTGTGTTAGGTAGAAATAGTTATACTGATACAGCTTTTATTTAAATGGTCTGTTGATAGATGCATCACCATGACAATAGTTCTGTGTATTAAACAGGATTTAACTTACTGATTTATTATTAAATACCTATTTTGGGTGTTACTGTTTCTATCGGATGCATTTTTTGTTTTTTTGTTTGTTTGTTGAGATTGGGTTTCTGTGTAGCCCTGGCTGTACTGGAACTCACTCTGTAGACCAGGCTGACCTTGAATTCAGAGTCCCACCTGCCTCTACCTCCTGAGTGCTGGGATTAAAGCTGTGTGCCACCACCGCCCAAATGGTATTACTGTTTCTGTAACTCTAAAAGAATATATAGATATTGGTTAGAGATTATTTTAAAAAAATCTTCCTCTATTTACTTGCAGCTACAAAGAGGTTTTTTTCCTCAATGTCTAAAGGATTAAAAGAGGGAAGTGTAGTTTCATTTCCTATCAGATACTAAAATAAATCATGGAGTAAGAAATCTCTTAAAGATTAAAACTCTCTAACTGGCACAGAGAATACTTGATGTTTCCAGTTACAAGCATGAACTCGCCCAAGTATGACGTAACATCAGTCTTATAACTCACACTGAAACGCTGACATACCATGAAATCTGAATTGGAGTCTGTTCATCGTCAGCAGGCTCTTCGTCTGAAGAATCGAACTCGCTTGCTTGTATTGAAATGGGCTTCAAAAGAAATGCTGTAGCAAATTACTAAAAGGAACATTGCATAGAGTTTCCACTTAGCTGATCTATCTGAACACCCACTGAAATTAAGATTTGCAGCTTTTCTCAGTCATTAATCTGGGCTATCAGAGAGATTAGCAATATTAATAATAAATTATTACTGTTGACTATTTGATTAATCACAACACTGTACATTGGGTAGAATTGAACTTGCACCAAAATAATATCTGGTTCCTGGAACTGGTCCTTGGATAATATCAGACAAGGCACCTGAGTTTATCCTGGATTCAGTTTTCCTCAATTCTGAAGTACAGTTTGCCCATTCTGTCTCAAACATTTCTTAGACCTTCTTCTTTGCATGCTCTGAAGACCTGAGGACCCTGTGATACACTGTCTCCCTTTAGCATAGCTAAGGAGACGGGTGTGCAAGATTACAGAAACCGTGTGCTGTGGAGCGCCAGGAAGGACTAACCATTTAGGGAGCAGCGAAGGGCTTCACGGAGACCATTAAGCTAAGCTTTGAAGAAACTGCAGGTTTCCAGATAGACTGGGAAGTTAAAGGAGTCATTGTGAAAACTCAAGAGATGAGCCAGGTATGATGGTGCAAGGCTTGATTTCAGCACTGAGGAGACTGAGGCACAAATTCTAGAGCCATGGTATACATGGCCAGCCTGGCTCAAAAGAAAACACAATAGAGCATATGGGTGAAAGGAGGAGGATTGTGTATTCAGTAGAGATGACGCAGAAGAGACAAAGCCACTGGGCACTGCTCACCCCCTTTCTAAAAAATAACTCCATATTGCCTAGCAACTGAGGAGACATACAGATGAGCCAGTCTCCACTTAATCTTTATGAATTATTGGATTATAACAATCCAGATGGACCTTATATGCTGATCTAAGCAGGTGTAACTCAGTTCTGGATGCAGCATTTCTACATGAAAGAAAAAAAAATATCCTTCCCACTTCCTAGTTGGAACCATCTGAGATCAGGCATTCGAACAATAAATATATTTAAAAAACATCAGTTTTAATGAGTGTCAAGAGGAGAAAGTATACTGTGGCTGAGTGATTCCCACATCAATCCAAAGTGGGACTGATTTACACCTTCCCAGACAGCAATGGACTACTCCTGTGTGCCAGAGACCAGAAAGCAGGCAGACCTCAAGAGAGGAGGAAATAGCGGGCTCTACTTGTGTTCAGTCCCTCTATACCAGAGGTCAGATAGCTTCCTCTTCCTCTTCCGACCATGGAGTCGGCAGGCAGGAGTGAAGGTCAGCTGACACAATGAACACAGGACTTGCAAGAGTAACCGCCTGATTGCTTGGCTTTCAAGCTCTTCTATGTTGGCCTTGCTGGAGGAACAGTGATAACTGACTTAAACTATAGATTGGGGTTTCTTTGGATTGCTCTTTGGTATTAAACTCAACGGAACCAAAAATGAAGCCTTAAGTAGTGTGTCAGCTATGAGGTCGAAACTAGGTCAAGTGGGGCTTCCAACTCATGACTAAGACTCCTTTCTCCTGTAAAACAAGATTTTAAGCTTGTGTGACCCATTCACTCCATCCCTCCCAGCCAGGTGTGGATAAATCCTAACAGGCTAGATGTCCCTGCTTTCCCCAGGCCCAGGGATTCTGACCTGCAGGAAATAGGATGCTGTACCAAGAGGTCTCTGAGGGAGGGTGGCTATGTGATGTCACCCAAACGGTCGTGACAGCCTTTGCATGAGGCACGAGCCACCCATAAACCCGGCCGTGACAGCCTCTGCATCTGAGGCATCGAGCCACCCACAAACCCGGCCGTGACAGCCTCTGCATCTGAGGCATCAAGTCACCCACAAACCAGGTGGTGACAGCCTTTGCATCCGGTCTGTCAAACTGAATGGCTTGGCCCTCTCTGGCAAGGCTGTCGTGAGCCCCTACAGGCGGTCAGCAAACCGCAGTGCCACAGCTCTGCCACTCCGCCTCCCAGAGGCGCAGGGCGGTTACTGTGCGAGTCGCACCGCTGGCCGCCCAGCAACACAGCCGAGGCCGGCCAGCGTCCGCCCCAGTGGCGAGAATCCTTCGGGTCCCGCTGGCCCCACTCACCGGCTTCATCGCGGGTCGCCACACGCCGTAACCAGTGCCGCCGCCCTCACAGCATCCACTACGCGGCCCGCGACGAGCCCGCCACCGTCAGCCCATTGGTCCGCCCGCGTGGGAGGTGGCGCGGGGCGTTCTAGCAACCAATCATATCCTCACTCTGTTTCTTACTCCGCCTTTGAGTAAGGCCTTTGACTGCTCATTGGTTCGGAGGAAGTCTTTGAAAGACGCGCGGAAGGAGGGCCCGGAAGAAAGTGGATTGGCTGGAGGGCCCCGCCGCCCCGCCAGTTGGGGGCGTGGACGTGGCAAGGGGCGGGGCGAAGTGGTTCCTCACAAGCCCAGAGCTTTGGAGACTTTTTTGACTTATTTTTTGAAAGGTACCAAGGTAGGGAGATTTGTCGGCTTTCTTAAAGTTTTCTTTTAAATTATTTTAAGTTGAAGGGTGGTGATTGGTGGCGGAGAGCCCTGCATCGGAGGCGTCCATGTGAAAACTGTCTCAGCAGTCATATCGAGTCTTGTAGATACGTGGAGAATACTAAACAAAGAGAATAGGCATACTTGACATTGAATGTTCTTTACCATTCCAGGATGTACGCAAGTTAATGTGCAGATCAGCCTTCCTGTTTGCCAAATAGAAATGTGCTAATATTGTATGAAAAGGAGATAAAATGATGGGGGGAGGGGGTCTACCTTGGCAGGCTTCTACACAATCAGCACCAATATAAAACTGTGCCCCGAGCCAGCTACTGGGCTCAGGAACTGAACTAGGGTCTTCTCCGAGAGCACTACATGTTCTTTACTGCTGAATCTTCTCTCCAGGATTCTCCCAAACCCCCCTCCCATTTTCAGTCTTCATTTAGCTGGACAGGAAGTCACTTGGAGCAATAGTATCTTGGAATTTGAGAAAAGCACCAACTTGAGTCAGTGGGTACAGGGCTAGTAGGTAGGGAAAAAAAGACAGCACCACTTGGCCTAGAAATCGAATTAGTCAGGGTCTTCCAGGGAAATAGAAGAGAGAGAGGGAGGGAAGGAGGGAGGGGAGGAGGGGGGAAGGAGGAAGGAGGGAGGGGGAGAGAGAGAGAGAGAGGAGGAGGGAAGGAGAAAGAGAGAAGAGAGAGAGAGAGAGAGAGAGAGAGAAAGAAATGGTCTTCTTTGAGTTTGGGATGCTGGTGAGTTCAAAATCCAGTAAGAGGTTAGTGACTCAGAAGATTATAGTTCAAGTTCAAAGGGAGGCCACTGTGGGACCAGGAAGAGTCTGCATTGTAAATGAACTGTGAAAACCATAAGCCAAAGAACCCCTCTTGTGCAGGGAAAGGCTTATCTTTTGTAGTATTCAGGCTTTCATCTGAGTACTATGGAAGACAACCTGCTTTGCCCAAGGTCTACCAACTTAAATGTAAATTATATCCCCTAATATTCGTAATAGTGTTTCCCCAAATATCTGAGCACCTGGCTTAGCCAGGTCAATGCATCTCTTAGTTTGGGTTTCTCTTGCTGCAATGAAACATCATGACTGAAAAGCGAATTGGGGAGGAAAGGGTTTATTTAGCTTACACTTCCACATTGCTGTCCGCAGGAACTTGAAAGCAGGAGTTGCTGCAGAGGTCATGGAGGGATGCTGCTTACTGGCTTCCTTCTCCTGGCTTGCCCAGCCTGCTTTCTTATAGAAGGCAGGACCACCAGCCCAGGGATAGTACCACCAACCGTGAACTGAACCCTACTCCACTGATCACTAATTGAGAAAATGCCTTATAGCTGTATCTCATGGAGAAATTTCATCAACTGAGGTTCCTTCCTCCCTGATGACTGGCTTGTGTCAAAACAGGCTAGTACAGTGCACAAAACGAACATGGAGATCCGCTGGGATTTCCTGTAGTCAGTGAACACTTTTAGATTCATGCTGTCCTTTATTGATTGCTCATATCCAGAATCAAAGCTTAAATTAGAACAAGAAAGCAAGAAATGCTACTTTACAGATATTCTCTTTTATTTTGTTTCTTGTTTGTTTGGTTTGGTTTGGTTTTTTGAGACAGGATTTCTCTGTGTAGCCCTGGCTGTCCTGGAACTCACTCTGTAGACCAGGCTGGCCTCGAACTCAGAAATCCGCCTGCCTCTGCCTCCCAAGTGCTGTGATTAAAGGCTTGTACCACCACTGCCTGGCAGATATTCTCTTTTAATGTAAGTCTGCTTCCTTTGATGATGTTGCCATAGGCATAGGGAGTAGTTACCACCCACTACAGATTCACTATTGGACAAAGAACAATATATGAGAGCCTCCATGAAGGTACATAGTTCAAGTATCACCCAGTATTTAAGCATCTACCTTCTGATATGTGACTAGGACAGTGGACTCTTTAAGTACAGTGGCTTTGCAAAGTTTTAAATAATTTTCATACGTTTCACAAAGTTCCAGAATAGCCTGTATGAAACTGTGAAATAGGAAAAGCGTAGCTGTTCCGGTTTGGCTTTCTCATAGTGTGTCTCCAATCTCACCCTCTGGAAATGTGGGCTGAGGAACTGACCTAGGGAAGCTGATAACACAGCAAACCCCACAAAACCACACCCCATATCTGGCCTCACTTGCTTACCCATAAGCACTTACTTATAAGTAACATAACCCATAAGTAACATAAGCACTTGTTACTGTTTGAATCTGAAATATCCCTCACAGGGTCATGTCCTGAATGCTTCAGTTCAGCTGGTGGCACTAGTTTGTGAAGTTCTAGAAACTCGGAGGAAGGTGTTTATGAAACTTTCTCCTTTTACTATGGAATGTTGATGAGTTCAAAATCCTCATTTGAGGGAGTAGGTCTCTAAGGGTGGGCATTGACCGCTTTCTACTACAAGTGGCCCCCTGCATTCTCTCCACCCTGGTGTGCATTGTTCTGCTTCTCTAAGCCCACTCATGTGACACAATGAAACGTCTGAAACAGTGGGCCAGAAGAAACCCTCCCTTAAGTTGTCTATGCCAGGCATTTTGTTCACTGTGAAGCAAAAGTAGCCAATACAACACATCTGTATAGCTTTTAGGAAATGAGTTCCGAGTTTCTTTCCTTTTTAAAGATTTGTTTCTTCTTACTTTATGTAAGGTGGGGTTCCCATTTAAACTACAACATTCCACTTAACCTGAAAGACATATCACGTTCAGCTATCAGTCAGGACAGAATCCTGAATTTTCAGAAAGATTGAAAGTGAGTCGACAAAACTTCCCACTGCTTTGTTCTGATTATTTATCTAGTGGATAGCCTGGAAAAGATGGATTTCTTTTCGGTAATTGCTGCATTTGATTATCAAACTGCCATCAAAGCTATGTGACCTGAAGAAAAGGATACTACAGGTAGGCTATCAATCCATGCAGCAAACTGCATCTAATGTTCACTCGAGCTATAAGCGGCCCCATTCTCAGAGCAGGTTGGATTCCAATCCACCAGGAGTGGTAGAGGTCACAGTCACTGGGAGGTGTGGCTTTTGATGTCATTCGCTTGGAGGCAACTGGTTTCCACATCAGAAATATAACAGTGGCTCAGTTTCAAATGGTCCTGTCAGAGAGTAACTCTTCCATGACCATAACATCCAGTCAGTATCCACAATTATTTCATAGCTTATGTCTCCCCAGAGGGCTGTCCCTATCTGAACTGGCTCCCAAGTTAGAATCTTATTCCTTGAACCTAAGCTTGCTTACCCTAGAGCAGTGGTTCTCAACCTGTGCATTGGGCCCCACAGGGGTTGAATATCAGATACCATGCCTATCAAATATTAACATTTTGATTCATAACAGTAGCAAAATTAAGTTAGGAAGTAGTAACAAAATTTTATGGTTGGGGTCACAACAACATGAGGAACTAACTGTACTAAAGGGCAGCAGCATTAGGAAGGCTGAGAACCACTGCTCTAGGGAGCTCATTTCACCTGGTCCTGGAGCTGAAACTCACCGCGGAGCCACTATCAAAATTTAACTTACAGTCCAAAGAATTGGGATCAGTGGATTCAAGATTAAACAATCACAGCCACAAAGCTTTTCTTAGGCAGTAACAGAGGACCATAACATGTTCCAACTCCAAGTGACAAACACGACTATCCTAAGGTTGATTAAAAAGTTGATCCAAACTGACCTTGTTAAAAGTATGTTCACCTCCTCCTTCTGTTAGTGGCTGTTTTATAAATGTTGCAGTTTTCTCTTAACCCGGCTAGCTCCCAAATAATTGAGACAGTACTATTTTATTTATTTAACAGTTTTAAGGCACAATAATTGAGCAGTATTAGTCTATTTTAATTTTCTAAACTAACCTGGCTACCTCCCAGCCAAAATGGCAGAGACACTTGCATTTTATGACTTTCTTTGCTCCAGCTTTTTTCTTTTTTCTTTTTTTTAAAATTTATTTAGTTATTTAAATCAAATCGTAATTTACTTATTTACACAGAGGTTATAAACACAAAAAGGCAGGATGTGGGGAAGGGAATGGCACTGGAGCATAGGTGTTCAGGGGGAGTACAGATACCTTTCAGAACAGGGTATCAGCTGGGTGTAGGTTCAGGGGACAGGTCACTATGACTGCCTATGATTCAGTTGTCCTTATCTAAGTTGGTACTGTCCACTGAGGCTGCCTATTTATAAGACCTATGACTACTCGGGTTGGTAAATTTCCACAGAAACTGCCTGTTTACAATAGCTTATAGCCTTCTGTTTCAGTGTTTTTCCACAGAGACCCAAGACTTTGTGTTAGCATGTATGTATGTCAGGCCTATTGCTGATTTTAGACCTATGGCTGATTTTAGGCCTTTAGTGTATATGCAGGGCTGCTCCTGACATCTCCTCCCTTCTCTAAGTATAGAAGGGCCTTGGCGATTCTATTCTTGCAAAGGTGGGGATAGAGACCTGACCTCCAATAATTGAAGGGGACCTTGTAATGGCTCTGGTCCTCCTGTCATTGTCCAGTGAGGCATGAGAGCTATACCCATCCCGATGTCTTTTTCCTGGAGACGGGATACTTTTGACATCAACCCTATGCAGTCAGTCCAGCTGTTTTCTTATAAGATCTCCTGAACCCTCCCCTTGTGGCTGAATCCCTACTTCCTCTCTGTCCTTCTCTCTCTCCCTGGCTGGGAGGAAGTCCAGCCCTATTCTCCCTGGCTCAGTCAGTCATTGATTGATCAGCTTCTTTTATTGGTCAAACAGGGAATATTTGGGGAGCAATGTTTACACAACATTGAGACAGGGGATTCTCTAAATAATGATTGCAGGATATGGGGGCACAGAAATCAGCATTTGAGCAATACAAAGAGAATCTTTACATAATGCACAATAACATTATGCTTACATCCTCCCCTTGCTACCTTCAGCAGGCAGGAGGGGTGGGGCCAGGTCATGAGAGCTGGAAAGTTGGCCCTACCTCTCATTGGCTGTAGCACTTGGGAGAGCTGTCCCTGCATCTTGTCTGGGTAGCACAGTAGAGCTGACCTTGGTTGTGGATGTTGCAAGTGAGCTAGCCCCAGGGTATGATAATGGAGAGCTGACCCTGCCTCTTGCCTGCTGAAGCATTGGGTGAGCTAGCCAAGGCAGTACTGGAGAGCTTACCCTAGTGATGTGGGTACAGGAGAGATGGTGGGCTGACTAGTTCATCTACAACCCAGGCCCAGATCCAGGGCTTTGAATTGGCCCACTCCAGCATCTACCCCATCCATGAACTGCTGGGAGCATGTGAAGGGGCTGCTGCTACACATCCCAAGCTGCAGGATCTCCATGACGCAGGGTAACAACAGGATGTCCGAGAGGAGTCCCTGTGAGGGTCCAGTATTGACAATGTGGCAGAAGCCAGAGGCCTTGAACCAGACCAATGAGTCATTACAATGAACATTTGCAAGTAAGAAGTGTGGGCAAAAGGCTATACTGTGTGGCACACGACATCTTCCACAATGATATTTTGTTTTTCTTCTTTTGGGAGTGAGGTTAGAAGGGCAGAAGGTGGGTACAAGGGTACAAGGGTACAAGGGTACAAGGGTACAAAGGGACAGGGAGATGAATGGGATTAGGGTGCATGATGGGAAATTCACAAAGAATCAATAACATGATAAGTAATAAGAAACAAAAGTATGGTCAGTAGGTCAAAAATCTCCAATCTTTCTGATGGTTGGAGATCTGAGTTTGGGAGAGTTTATTAGCAAAGCAAAGCTATTCATTAAACTTCTGAAAGTCTAGTCGGGAAGACGGTCAGTCCTTAAGAGCACTGGCTGCTCTTGTAGATGACCTGAGTTCAGTTCCTACAGTCGTACACCAAGGCAGTTCACAACGGCTCGTAACTCCAGTTCTGGGGGACCTGATGCCCTCTTTTGGCCTCTGAGAGCACCCACATGTGACATATATTGCTACAGACATAAATATGTACGTATAAATTTTTTAAAAAAGATTTTAAAATTCTAAGTGTGTCCCTAGCCTCTCTCCATCTTTGAATGTTCTCTCCTCTTTCTTGCAACTTCAACAAGTAAAAAAAATCACAATAAAACCCATCAGCTCTGGGAACTGGTTTTTTTTTCCACACTCAATAGTTTGCATTTCAATTCACCAGTTGCTGCAGAAGGCCACTGTGCCCTTTGGGCTTTCTCTCCTTTGCAGGTTTCTCTGCTTCAAATGAAGTTACAAACATAGACTATTTTACATCAATTTTTAGCGTACATCCAGATAACACAAAGCTATTTTTTTTAATTTATCTTTTAGGAAAATGATCTCCCCGGGCTTGGCCTTCAATGATGAAGACGACCGTTTCCAAGGCAGATTCCCACGGGAGTGTAAGGGATGGTGGTTACTGTGGCAGAGCACAGTTGGGGTGAAGAAAAAAGGGCGGAAAGTTTGAATACCCCGTCCCCCTAGTTTCTCTAAAGCTTTCATCTCACACTGCAGCCTTTTCACACCTTCGACCATCTTGGAAGGATGATAGATTACCTCAAAACTCCACAGAGACTGCGCAGTTCACAGCACACGCAGGACAGCTGCCGCTCAGTGTGCTGGGGGAACTCTGAGACATCCAGGCATGAAACACGTGTCGCCTTCTGCCCCTCCAGACTTGCTTTTCCTTTCAAATGCTTTTTTGCCATATTTCAGGGGTGAGTCAGGATTGTCCTAGAGCATCCTGCTTCGATGCCAGCAGGATGGGGGCGGGGCTTCTCTATGCTTTCTTTGCCAATTCGATGGGATCACCAGGGGTTAGTTGTAGGGTTGGCCTCTTACCTGTGCTTTGTTAGAGTGAAAAACCACAAGCAAAAGCAGAGGAATCTTACAAAAGGGGCACGAGGCAAATCCTGGAGGAAACTAGGTCCAAGCTTCCAAGAGATTTCTCCCAGGGATGTACACAGGATATATTTAATTTCCTCATTGATAGATTTGACACTAATGTAAAGAATTGTTAACTAAAAATTCTCACTAGTCAATGAGCAGGGTCCTTATAGGGTGTTGTGCACATAGGCAGACACGGGAGGTAATGGGAAGCTTCAGAGCTATAGTGTGCTGACTCCTGGACAAAACCAAACAGACAAACCAAAAACCAAACCAAAAAACCCAACCAAACAAAAACAACAACAAAACAAACAAAAACAAAATAAGACAAAAAAAAAAAAAAACAAAAAAACAACCAAAGAACAACAAAACAAACAAACCAGATCAAAACCAAAACAGCAACAACAAAAAACAATAAACAACAAGAAACCAGTCCTCTTTCTGCTGAAGAATTCAAGAGAGGGTCCAGGTAAGCTAATTCCCAGATCCGTATGACAGTTGTTTCCCTGCATGAAAACTAAAGTCCAAGTGGATCAGAGACCTCAATACAACCAGGCACACTGAACCTTACAGAAGAGAAAATACAGAATGGCCTTGAACCCATTGGCTCGGGAGAGGACTTTTTGAACAGAACACTGTTGATGCAGGTACTAAGCTCAACAAATAACAAAAAGTATGAGTTTTAAATGCAGACAAAGTGGGTTTCATAAATTGTCTGCAATTCTCAAAGAGATTAGTGCTACTAAAGAGACAGCAGAGACTGTACTGGGGCAGCAGGGAGCGCCACATTATAATCTTTGTTAACACTTGATCATGCTTGCGCTTTTGTGTAGCCATTTGGCAAGTGAGTCATTTTATTACAAAACATTAGTTTTAAATTATAGGAAGACTAACATTCATGAGCCAAGTATTAGAACCAGCAGATGCCATTCTTTTAAAGGTACCAAGCCTTGATAGCTTTTAGGAATGTCTTAGAAAATCTCTCTCTCCCTCTCCCCCCCCACTGTGTGTGTGTGTGTGTGCACATGTGTGTATGGGAGCCAGAGGTTGACATTAGGTGTCTTCCTCAGTCACTTCCCAACTTGTTTTTTGAGGCGAGGTCTCCACTGCACCTCACAGTGATGCTGGTTGACCAGCGGTCCTATCTGGGCTTCCCTAGCTCTGGGATTACAGGCGAGCACTGCTGCCTGGGATTTTACATGGGGCATGTGAATCTGAATGCAGGTCTTCATGCTTGCAAAGTAAGCAGTTTGTTGATGGAGCCATAGCTCCATATCATAACTCTTAGACTATGTTTCTAGGGACTGGAGAGATAGGTCAGCAGCTTTGAGCATTTACTATTCATGAAGAAGGACCTGGTTTGGTTCTAACACCCACATTGAGTAGCTCCCAACTGTCTGTAATTTTAATTCCAGGGGATCTGACCAACTGTTTTCTGACCTCTCTGGGCACCTGCATGTTCATGATGCATGTAAACTTATGCAGTCACACATATGCACACATGAATACAAATAAATCTTCAAAAAGAAAATCTTTCTACATGCTAAGAACCACCATAGAATACCATGTATGGATATCTTCCTGCATTGTCTTATCAATGCAAATATCATTGCAATGGATTTTTTTTTTATATTCCTGCCTACTTCATAGACCAAGAGCCTACTGTATGAAGTGAGCAACCCAGGAAGTACCCCTCTTCTCAAGAAGACTTGGTGTCAATGCTGACCTCCCACTGCAATGGGGCAAAAACGAGTTTCTGATTATCACAGGCTTGGGGTGAAATTCAAGTGGACAATTCAAGAAATCTTTGACGAATTATTTCTCTGTTTCAAGGTTCAAGAACCTTTGCTCAAATTATTTCTTTATTTCTCTCTCTATCCCCTATGTCAGAGGTGTTCAATCTTCTGAAATTGTGACATGTTGTCACAATTGTTGGGCCACACTCATAGCTATCCTGGGATGCCTGTGGCTGTAGCTTGGATATTGCTGAACTGCAGCCCCCCTCTAGTCCTCAGAATATTTCAGGGAATACCTGTGCTTGGGCTCCTGTGTACCATGAGACACAAAAGCAAACCCACCTTTCTTCTGGGTCTCCTGCTCTTTTGTCTGGGGTACTGTCTAGGATGGCTTACTGGTGCCCGCATTACAGACTGCCCCTTTATAAGCTACCTCCAATGCAGTGCCAAGCATTCTTCTCTGTCTCTGGAGAAACTGCTGACACGGAATCTACCTAACCTCGATGGCGTGCTTTTAAAAAGATAAAGCGAGAAGGTATATGTTTTGGTGGATGTGTGGTGAGGTATGGGGGAAGGGGGTGCCTTGGCGGACCCATGCTGAGGCATTTCTTCCCCCTGAGGGACCAGCTACATGAGGACAGTATAGTATAGAATAGAGTTTATTCAGGGCATGGGGAAGGGAGTTAAGAGGGTAGAAGACGCAGAGACAGGCAGAGAGAGAGAGGGAGGGGGAGGGAGAGGGAGATGAAAGGAGAAAGGAGTGGAGAGGAGAAGAGGAGGCCAGCCATGAGCACATGGTGGGGGACCAGAGGACAGAGGGGGGAGCAGGAAGGCAAGAGCAAGAGAAAGAGGAGGGGGCAAACAGCTCCTGTTATAGTGAGTCAGGCATACCTGGCTATTTCCCCGGTAACTGTGGGGCGGAGCATACCTGGCTGTTGCCAGATAACTGTGGGGCAGAGCTTAGACAAAATGCTAACACTCTTCAAGATCTTTGAAAACTATGACAGCTCTTTTAAATTCACGAGCTTCGAAAATCTGGAGAACATGGACCAGAGGATGCTGGGAGTAGCCAATCCGGGATGGTACTGACCCCTCCACTGGCCAAGTCTTACTGTCACAGAACCCAGTTTACAGGCGCAGGCTTTCCTGTCCTACAGGTACTTCCCAGGAGTCTCTGTTCTGTCCTGTAAACAGTCCTAAGGATCACACCCTAGCTGTTCACACCAGAGTTCTCAGCCCTGGTCTCAAGCTCACGGGCTCAGAGAATCTGCTTGTGCCCAGGATAATCCTGGTTTATGGCTGCTGTGCTGTGTTGTGTTGTTCAGTAATCCTCCTGTCCACTCTCAGAAGAATCCTTGTTGAGACAGTGAATTGTGGATGTCATTCTTTCTCCATACACTCCCTAACCTAGCTGGAAAGAGCTGAGAACCAGTGAATAGTAACTGTGGGATCACCCAGCATGCACCTCTTCTTAGTTTTCCTTGCCTGACGTCTTTCTAACCATGTCTCCAAGACCTGGCCTCCTCTGTGCCTGAAACCTCAGTCAACAGGCCTCTTTTACCAGCTCCTCGAGGCCTGCCCACCACACTGCCTCCCCAACGTGCTCTGTGCTCTGTCAGTCATGCTGCACTTATGTCAAGGCTCTACCTGGAAAGTGGGGTGCTTAGCAGAAGAGTCAAGGGCTTTGAAGCCAAAAGACCCAAATTCGAATTCTACCTTGGAAGTTACCAGTGTGACATCGGACATATCACCCCAACAACCCAACGTAGAATGGAATTATTACTTGGAATGGATGGATTGACAGGCACAAGAGGAGTTCCTTGTTTGCCTAGCCTAGCTCAGTTACCAGAGTTTTAATATTTGGTTTGGGAAAATCAGATTTCTGAACTACGTAACTTTAACTGTCAACTTGATAGGGCCTGGATGGAAAGTTTCAATGAGAAATTATCTACATCTAGATCGGTTTGGCCCGTAGGCATGTGTGGGGAAGGGTACTTTATTAAATGTTAATTGATTAGAAAACCCAGACAATTGTGGGAAGCACCATTCCCTAGGCATGGGGTCCTGAACAGAATAGGAGAGGAGAAAGCTATCCAAGATCAAACTAGCCAGGGTGGGTTTATTCTTGTGTTTATTTGCTTTCTCTGCTGACTGTGCCTGTGACATGGTGGCTCCCAGAGTTCCAGATTCCAAGCTATGCCCTGGAATTGTAAGCCAAGTAAACCCTTTCCTCCAAACTTTTTTTTTGGGGGGGGGGTCGTCAGGATATTTTATCAGACCATCAAAAATGAAATTAGAACACAGGGCTGTATGTAAGAGAAGCCGGGCAAGTCAGCCGGCACCAACAGAGTTGATTTCCCACCTTCGTTTTAGGGGGAAGATCAGCTAGTTCCTCTGTCCACCCACTCCATTGCTCCAAGTGCAGACCGTCCTCATGGAGAGCGCAGCTGACATCTTTCTCCATCTCATCAGCTTGTCAAAAAGCATGCGGGAGATGTGCCAGGAGCAGAGACAGAACCTCCTTCACTAATCCTTTCCTTGCTTTAGATTCAAGACGCGGGAAAGCATTATTTCAGCACTTCATACTGAGGTGAATTCAGAAGGAATTGGGAACATGTGTGCTATAAGCATCCATATTAATGACCTGAAATATAAAGCATACTGGTGAGGCCACATAGATAATAGTTCTGTTCTTCCTTGGACAGAAGATGGTGGTGCAGAAATTTAAGATTTCAGTCAACATGTCTCCCGTGTAGAAATCCCCAGCCTGGGACTCAAATCTGATTAAGTGAGTCAGGTTTGCATTTATTATGGTATATTGCTAACAGTTTTCAGCATTCAGAAGTAAGTGGTGTCTCTGTGGATCTGGCCGTTCCTGGCAATTATGCACTTGGCTGCTAGTATGATCCAGCCTGCCAAAATGCTGGAACGATGCCCCATGTCTGCAGCTCTCAATCTGAGGAGGGGGTGTCCCCCACCATGCTCTTTCCCAAGGTGGTCAAATCCTGCCTCCAGTTTATTTACATCTGTTTGTTCTAAAACTAGACCAGAAGGGATACAGCTATATCCCTTTGCCCAGTTCAGCTTCTGCAGTAAACCTCTGGGGATGGGAGTGCACAACTGCATGGTGATTTTACAACCTCTGTCCACTACTTTTTTTTCTTTGTCTTTTTTTTTTTTAAGTCTTTTTTTTTTTTTTTTGACTACAAAAGCCAGCAAGTGGATGTGTCTAAGCACAGATGTACTGCACAGTAACACAGCATTTTCTTCATTTCTTTCTTTTTTTTAAAGAATTATTTGTTTTATGTATATGACACACTGTAGCTGTCCTCAGACACACCAGAAAAGGGCATCAGATCCCATTATAGATGGTTGTGAGCCACCATGTGGTTGTTGGGAATTGAACTCAGGACCTCTGGAAGAGCAGTCAGTGCTCTTAACCTCTGAGCCATCTCTCCATTTCCCTTCTTCATGTCTTTTCTTTCTACTTTTCTTCCTTTATATTCAATTGATCCGAGCCTTGCCTAGCATGAGGGAAGCCCGGGTTTGATCTTTTTCACTGCTGAACAAACCAAGTTAGCAAGCAAACCCCCCAAACATTTAGACACATAGTCAAGCACCTTTCTCTCAGAGGGCTAGAGGAAAGTACTGATGTCTGCCTTAGTCAAGGCTATGTACACACTGTCTACCTTACCAAGGATATGCTCACAATGGTCAGTCTCCAATGTCTACCTTAGCCAAGGCTATGCACACATTAGTCAATCTTTTCATTTACCCCTCCCACTATTTTTCTCACCATTGTCTCCAGCAGCAGCCCCTCTTCCTCTGCATTTTCAGGTGGTAGCCTGACCTTCTAACTGATTCTGTGTGAGGGGGTAACCCCAGCAACGCTCACCTCTTTTTCTTTAGTTCACAGGAAGTCTTTCTTATACACAACCAGAGTTACTGACTTCTGTGGAATCTTAGGACAGCAGCAGTTCTTCTCAGATGCCCTTTCCTCACTGGGCTTTTTTAGCATCAGACAGACAGATGGACGAGGATAGACATCAGCCACCTCATACCCAACGTCACGTTCTAGCATTGCTATCCCAGCAGCCGAGCTTTCCAGTGGCATATCTACACTCTGCCTGCTTTCTTATTTGTGAAATTTAACGAGAAAGATAAGTTCTTCTAGAAGGAAAGACAAAAGCAGAGAAAAAGAATATGTCCTTTTTAAAAATAAGAACCTGATCCTTTTCTTTTCTTACCAGAGTTGGGTTCAGGGTAGAAGCTGAGAGAACTCACTTCAGATATGGAAGTTTAAAAACGAAAGCTTTATTTCTGAGCGCTCAGGGAGGCGGCCAGTTTGGGATCTGAACAGAGGCTCTGAAGAGAGATTGTACAACATTTTTAAAAGGATAGGAATGCAAATCAAGGGGGGCACTGGGAGCGGGGGACTGCAGTATTATTATCCAATCATATTTTGACATTACAGGTTAAGGAAGGGAATATCCACTGGAGACTGGACCTTATCGGGGCACCTGGCTTCAGGGTCCTTAATTCATTCTCCTAGACATTAGGTCTGGAGCTCAGAGTGATAAGGGGACAATGGAGCTGGTAACCTGCATGTAGTCAATTAGGGCATAACAGGCAATTGATTATACATTTTTACAACTTACACACCTTGGTTTAGATAACAGCAGTTTCTGTATTCCTTACCAGTTAACAGACAATTAAGGAAACATTTGGAGAAGTGAAGTAAGGCATTCTTCCTAGGCCTGGGATCATGAACTTGTTTGATCCTGCCAGCAAGATGGAGACATTGTCCCTGAGGTGTCTGGACTCAGACAACTGCTTACAACAGAAGCTGTTCAGCTATAGGAAAGTCCCCAGCTCCCCTCAGGAATGGAACCTTGAATTTAGTTTCTTCCTATGATTAAATGGAGTCTGAAAAAGAAATGATAGTGCTTAGATAATAATTTTTCTTCTGCTAGTTCCCAACACCAATGAGATTTTTCTTAAGAACACAAAAGCAACATAAGGAAGAAGATTCACTCTGGTTCCCAGGTCCAGTGGGGTAGATAGAGTCCATCATGGTAGGAAGGCACAATGGCAGAGACCCGAGGCTGGCCTGGTAATAGGAAACAGAGAGATCACATTTCATCCATACACAGGAAGCAGACAGAAGGAACAGGAAGTGGGGAGAGTGTAAACTCTCAAACACACAGAGATGTATTTCCCTCACCAAGGTTCAAGCTCAGCACTTCTCAACCTGTGGGTCATGACCCCTTTGGGGTCAAACAACCCTTTCACAAGGGTGGCATATCAGGTATTTACATTACGATTCATATCAGTAGCAAAATTATAGTTATGAAGTAGTAACAAAATAATTTTATGGTTGGGGTCAGCACAACATGAGGAACTGTATTAAAGGGTCGCAGCGTTAGGAAGGTTGAGAACCACTGGTCCAGCTCCTAAAGATTCCATAACCTCCCCAAACGAGCTCTTGAATTCAATTCCTAGCAACATTCATTCACCTCCAGGAGTCAACATCTCATGTGATCTATCTTTGCTATGTTAGTTTGATGTCCAATTTTGTCTTAAATGTTTTCTTTCCTCAGTTCTTAATACGACCATGCATGGCATGGTCCAAACCTGTAATTCCAGCTGTTGGGGAGGCTGAAGTAGGAGGATGGAAAGACCTGCAGGGGCTAGAATTTAAGGCTAGCTCTGGTGATTGTGGCCCTCTCCTAATATACATATATGTATGTATGTATATGTGTATATGTATATGTGTATATGTATGCACAAACACATATGCATACACATGTGTATATAATGTATATGTGTTATATATATATGTGTGTGAATGTATATACATGCATGTATATACATGTATATGTATGCATGTATATGTCTGTGTGTATGTTTGTATGGCTGAGGATATAGCTCAGTGGCAAAGTTTGCAAAGCAAGGCCCTGGGTTCCATCTTAAATAAAATTAATTAAAAAGAAGAGAGAGCAGTCTGGCTTTGCCTCAGTTGTTCTCTTAGTGCCCTTGTGGCTTCAGTGGCTCATCAGTTGGTGTCCCCTCTCTGCCTCTGGCTCTCTCTGTCTTCTGAGTCGCTGGACTGTGTTTCTGTCTCTCATCTTTGCAGCTGTGGGGCAGTAAGAATCAACGTGTTCAAGACAGGAATTCTGGTCTCATTCTCAGGTCAGTTTTCCTTTCCCATCATCATAGCTCTGCCCTTGAGTTGTCTGCCATCACTGGTGTGTAATTTGGTGTCTGACTGTGTGTTGTCTCTTTTACCACCTTAATCTCACATGCCTTAGCTTCCTCCCTTTTCTCCATCTCCATGACAACCTTGTTCTGTTTAGAATGCCCCTGCTCACCCCCTACAGCTCTTTTGCTCCACTTTAAACTGTCTCCTCAGCATGTGCCAGGCACTTTGAAATACTTTCGAAGACCCTCCTTCATGAGTCTCTAGGGATATCCTGACATCCCTTCATGCCACTTTAGGGTGAATAGTTCCTTCACACTGAAAAAAAAAAATCTATGGATCTTTCCAAATACTATTTGTTTCCATGATGCAATCTCTAGACTTTAAACTCCATGAAGACATACTCCATGATTTATGTATCCATGTATCTATTTGTGTGGCAATGGGAACATGGTAGGAACTCAATATCTGTCAACTGAATAAACTAGACATTCTAAGATTAAGACTATTTTTTTTATAAAATGGTGCTAGGACAGCTGATGATTAAGAGTTGAAATTGTAATACTAAGCCAAGTACAGTGGCACACACCTTTTGTTCCAGCACTTGAGGGACAGAGGCAGGTGGATCTCTTGAGTTCAAGGTCAACGTCAACCTGGTCTACAGAGTGAGTTCCAGGACAGTCAGGATTACAAAGAGAAAACTTGTCTCCAAAAAACAAAACAAACAAAAGCAATATTATTTCAGCAGGGTCATGGATATTGATGCCTCCTTCGGAAATTATCCAAAGCTGGTCTGTAATAAAACGTGCTTCTAGTACCTATGCTTCTATATTGTCTTCTACCCCAGAATCTAGGCTGTTCCAATGAGTTTTTTTTTTAATATTTGATTTCTATATATGTATCTATGTCCGTGTAAGCATATACCATGTGTACAGTCATCCTTAGAGGCCTTAGGGCAGTTGTGAGCCACCAGATGTGGGTGTTGGGAACTGAACCCAGGTCCTCTCTGGATGAACTGTAAGCACTCTTAACTGCTTAGCATCTCCCTAGGGCAGTTTGCTTTTGAACCCACAGCTCTGGGGGGTGGGGGTGGGGTGGGGTGAGAGGGGGAGATGGAGATGAGATGACAGTGGATGGTTTCCAAGCAGGGATCCTCAGAGACCACAGAGCTTCTGCTGGAGTTTCTTGGACTGCTTTCTCCTGGGACATCCCCCTGGGATCTTAGCAGTGCGCAGTGGCCCTCAGGTCTTAGGAGGAGGCCAGTGTGGGCCACATACAGATCCCTGCTGGCGTGGCTTTCATCCCACAGCCATGGCAGGCGTGAGCTGTGAGACTGAACAGTTAGCCCACTCGTGATGTTCCCTAGCGGAACTGTCCAGCTGAGTCCAACCCACAGGACCATGGGGGATAAGGACAAAATAGTATTTCGAGCCAAGAGGGTTCACAGCATTTGTCAAGCATCACTGGATAGCCAGAATGCCTTTGAAGTGAGAAAAACAAAAAACAAAAACGAACTGACAATAAACGTTATTGCCAGGAGTACTTTAAGTTCTTGTACAATCACCGTTGAACATGCTGCCTGGTCTCACAGCCTACTTGAACTCAAGCATCAGGGACCGCTTCTCAGCCCCCACTTGTCTTTAGTCATATACTATTGATGATTTTACATATTTATGTTTAAAAGTCTTTAGGACCTCTAACGAGCTTATCCACATCAAATCCTCACACGGTGAATGGCGAATACATGGAGTGGGGAGGGGCGGTGTGAACTCCTTCCAACCGTAGCCGATGTGGTTTTAGTTCAGTAGAATAAAATTTCAGAATAAATTTTTTTTTTTTTGGGTCCATCCTATGAAATAGCCATTCTCCAGGAATCAGCCCGCAGCACAGTTTAGTTAGTAACTGTGCTGGCTAGGTTTCTGTCAACATGACACCAGCTAGGGTCATTAGGAAGAGAGAACCTCAGTTGGGAAAATGTCCCCATCTGATTGACTCATGGGCAAACCTGTGGTGCATTTTTGTGATGGATTATCGATGTGGGAGGACCCAATTCAGTGAGCAGTGCTATTCCTGTGGCTGTGGTTCTGGGTTCTATATGAAACAGGCTGAGCAAGCCAGTGGGTGTGCACCTCCACGCCTCTGTTTCACTCCCTGCTTCCAGGTTCCTGCCTTGAGCTCCTGCCCTGACTTCCCTCTTCCCTAAGCTGCTTTTTGGTCAGGATGTTTTGTTCCAGGAATGGAAACCCTAACTAAGACAGTAGCATTGATTTTGTTTCTATTGGATGCATCTTCATTTTTACAGTAAATTGTAATTACGTACAGTAAAAGCCATGCTTACTTATATATCACTATGCAAATTTGGGCTGTTGCAGACAGTGATTACAGCCACAGTCAAGCAAAGAGCAGTTCCATCACCTCTCCAGAATTTTTTTCTGCCCTTTGTATAAAATCAAGCATTTCTCTACCTTAAGCAACCTTGGGTCTTTAAAAAAAAAAAAAAAGTCTATTCAAGGAGAAATTCTTATAAAATTCACCATGTTTTCAGGTAAATAGTTCAGTGGTATTTTGTTCACTCACTCGGACCAATCACCATCTCTGGTTCCAGCGTCTTTCTAATACTCCAATGCAAAACCCCTTGCAGTGTTCTTGGCTATCCCTGCTCCTACAATCCTTTGCAACTACAGAGCGGTCTGTATCCTGGTTGTGTTGATGTATCTGTTCTGAATATTTTGTGTAAATGGAATCATACACTATACTTACCACCCTTTGTGTGTCATCCAATGGAGTATTCCGGAAGTCCACAGAGGTGGTGTACCGCAGTATTTCATCCATCCTAACAGCTGAGTATTTCATTGATAGGATCTGGGCTTCTGTCCCTCTGGTTTGAGTTGATAAGGACTCTATGCCTGTGAAGTTCTATCCTCTGTACAAGAACACATTAAGGAGTTCTCTCCTTTGTCTGTGGAACATGTGGATGCCTTGGATGCCCTATAATGTGCTAAGCTTTTTCTTCCTGTTTTAGAGGTGCCATGTCTTGGAGTTATAATTTGTATGTCCCCTACTTCTTTACGATCTTTTGGATTTCCTCATTTTTGTGTGGAAGTCTTCCCTTGAGGGTGACACCCAGCAATAGTTGACCATTGTTTTAAGAAAGGTTGCTGGGAAAGAAGTGAATACCAGTGTCTGACTCTTGAAGTTCAAAAGCCATTTGATATTCTAGGTCACATGACCTAGCTTGCAAAGAAACTTAAGGATTCTTAAGTACCCCTAACCCCACTGTCCCAGTGGGTCATAGAAGAGAAAAGAATAAAACTATGAAATGGTAAAAGAGGTGAGGTAGACAGAGGTGGAAGTCAAGACACCTTAGAGCAAGCACCTCAGAGACCTCCCACTTCCTCCTGGAGCCTGCGTGAGAGGAGGGGCAGTGCTGGGATGTGAGGATGCTTGGGTGCAGGAGGAGGGACTAGGGGAGGGGAAGGGAACTTGTGACTTTTAGAAGGCTTGCCCTGGACCTACCTTCCTTTACCAAGGAGTGTCCCTGAAGAAGTGTAGTGGAACAGGTCAACACAGCAAGGCTCCCACAGGCCACCCAGAGTCCAGATACCACACATCACAACAGAGTGGATACTTTCCTGGAGGAAGGGCTTGCAAAGTAGTCATTAGGTATGCAAGAGTGAGTGGGCATGAAGGGGCTTGTAGTCAGAGGCCAGTTGTGGTGAGTGTGCATGCACTTTGTGACGGAGGCAGACGTGGGTTCAGCCTCTCAGTTGAAGTCATTAGGCCGAGGGTTCCAGCAGGTACCGTGTAAAAGCTTATTTTTGCTCAGCTCAATGTCTTAGAAGTTTTAAAGATGTTATTAGTTAATTTGATAGTAGCACATTTGTGGATAAAACGCAGGTGGAGGCCCGCCGGCCCCAGGCCTCCCTCGTGTAGGCGGAAGAGGCCGAGACTGTGGCGGGGTCTCTCAGTGGGATTTGGGCCCGGATCAGAGTCCCTTGGGCCAAAGCGGCAGCCTGGGTCGGAGAACTTCCCTCGATGTGGTTCCCACATGGTTGAGACGTCGCAGTCCAATAGCCAAAGACAGCAGATTGGCTTCCATGAAGTAGTTTTATTGACGAGAATGGTGAATCTGGTGCGATCCCCAGCAACATGCCAGGAGAAGCTCCCTTAAATTTGGGAGCGTCAAGGGGAGGAGCTAGGGAGGGGAAAATTTAATTACCTATGTCCCCCGGCCTCATTAATATGCAAATCTCAAGGCAGAGGGCTCTTAGGCACGCCCCTTACCCGTGTCTTATGTGACTTAAGATCACAGGTGAAATGGAGAGGGCCCCGGTTCTGGGGGTATGGCCATAGCCTGCAATCTCAGGGTTTCAGGCCAATGGCAACCCTTCCATGGTCCAACACACATTGGTGCAAATGGCGGTTGCTAGAAATTGATAGCCCTGATGTGGCATTCGATGTGGTTTTGTCAATGGCTTCCTTCCTCATTTTCACCTTGCACACTTCTGGATTGCTAACCCAGTGATTTTTCTCATTTTCATAACTTTGTGCTTAGGGCCCATCAGTGTCTACTTTAGTTCAGCATCCCTGACTTTGACCTGTGCATTATCCCGTGGGATGTCTTTCTGAGAACTGGTCTCCTTTCTAGTCATGTGCTGTAGCCTTTCCCCTGACCCTCTTGTCTTGTTTTCCTCCCCGTTTCCAGACACCATTTTGTACTCATTATGCAGAAGTTCATAGTTCTGGGAAGGGAGCGCATGCGTGGTTCTCTAGCACCAAGACCCACATCAAGTCTGTTCAACAGAAACACACGTCGAATCAGAGGACAGGAAAGCTTCCTCTCATGTCATCATGTCTTCTCTGGGAGACACCCAGCCCCCACCAGACACAGAGACTCTCGAATGTTCCATGGAAATGACCTCTTGTTGGTTTGGGGTGCTAATTTCTAGTCTCAGATGGTAAACTTTATATCATAATAAAGTAGAAAAGTTCTTCTTCCAAAATAAGTAGGTTTTTCTGATGTGACAATCTGTGGCTGTATCGTTGCTGTGAAGTAGGTGGAACCCTTTTCATTCGGGGGCACAAGTGACACTGTGTTAGAACCTGTGTCTTCTGTGGAAGAACCAACCAACCAACCAAAACCAACCAACAGGGGGTGTTGCAGGCTCCTTCAGTCCAGGCAGAACAAACCTGAGGACACAAAAGTGGTATTTCAAAGGCTACCACAGCAGGCTAGCGTTAAGAAAAGTGAATCCAGTAATGTATTTACTTAATTCATTTTCCTGCAATGTTGGGGACTGAGCCCAGGGCATGGACCACATGCTAGGCAAGTGCTTTACTACTGAGATACATCTCAGCTTGGTTTCTTCTCCCCCCTCCCTTCCTTTCCTGTCCCATGCCCCACCCTATGTCCATTTTTAGCAGGATCTTCCTATGTTGCCCAGGCTAGCAACATATCAAGACTGAAATTGCAATCCTCCTGTCTCAGCTCCTTAAGTGTTGAGATCACGTGTGTGACACACTCACAGTATTGTCTCTCCTCCCCCAACCCCCAGTGTTGAGAATAGAACCCAAGATCTCACTGAACCACACTCCCATCCTGGTAACTTATTTTTCAGCATCATATTAACAAGCTTCTACATAACAGTTGCCTTTTCTTTTAAGCTGTATGAAAGCCCTCACTAGGCTGAAGTTGAAATGCAGTCTACAAACAGTCCAGCCTCACAAAAACGCAAAAACCAAAGAAAGAAGACTCTGGTAGGCCATAGTCTCTCACTTTGCTTTCCAGCTTTTTCATAGAGTCAAAAAAGCTAGCGTGAGGCAGGTCCCCTCTCCTGGTTTGCTCGGCTATGGAGTTCAATTCTGGAATGCCTGAATGGTGAAGCCAGTCGGAGCAGTCGAGTGGATGGGAAGCCCAGCAGCTGGGTGAATTATTACTTCATGCCTGGCTGACGAGGCAGGAGGCAAGATGAGGGGTGAGTGAAAAGGCCCGTGGGCTCCCATGTGGACAGAGGGAACCAAAGCAAACACGGAGGACAGGCCAGGGTTGAAAGCTTTGTAAGGATGGAGCATGCAGGAATGCTGGACCGAATTATGTCTAGTGAATAGATTTGGGTTTGTAATGGCTATCAATCACAAGATCCAGAAGGTCAGGATGGAATTTACCCCTCCTGACTCAAGCCCCTGACTCCGGTGGCTCTCAGGGACACTTTCCCTTTTTGGTACTTAAGGTGGCCTTGATCTTTTGAAAAAGTGAGGTCCACTACAAACGCCTATGCCATTTTTAGAGGTGCAGAATATCCTCCCTTCTTTCTCTTTCCCAAATCGATCCCCCTCCCCGGATGCTGGGGACAAGGGAGCCGCACAGAGTGTGTACTGCTTAGACACTTGTCGCTGCACCTTTTTCTGTTTTGAAAAATTCATTCCTGGAGCATTTAAAAAAACTCTTACAGCATATTTTCATGCTTGCACCCATTTCCCCTCCCCTCGCTCTCTCTCTCTCTCTCTCTCTCTCTCTCTCTCTCTCTCTCTCTCTCTCTCTCTCTCATCCAAAGACCATCCCCCAAATATCAAATACACCCATACTATGGCTGGCTGGCTGGATCCTGCTCTCATCTGCTCTCACACCCTTGCCATAGTGTTCAAGAAGCCTTGTATCTCTCAGCTGCACCTAAACTACTTTGTAGTTAGATGACTATTCCACCACATGTTGTCTCCTGACAATTGCAATGTAAGGTAGAATATTCATTTTATTTTCTTTCCTCATTCTCTTCCTCTCTCTCCCTCCTCTCTCCTTTCAGCCTACATAGGGAGAGAGAATATTGCCCAAAAGGGAAGATGTTGAATCTGTTTATATTATAATTGCACAAAAAAGCCTTTAAATTTTCTTCCTTTATATATTTCCCTCCAGATTCCAGGAACACAGAAAACTGGCTTGCCACAGTGGAATGGTCATTTGTCAGTCATACCGCTAATAAATCCAGTTCCAGGCTTGGTTTAATAGTAAGCTGCAATCTAGACTTTTACCTTTAGAGGGCACTCCTGTCTTAATAATAGCATAGCCCACTTGCCCCAGCCGAGAAGCCAGAATAAGCTTCTCTAGTTAGGAGATTGGGTACCCCTTTACAGACAGACAAGAAACTCATTGTTGCAGATTACCTGTTCCTCAGTAATAAAGTTATCTTGTAATTTGTAACTCTTTGGTTACAGTTCTGTTTAAATTGGAAAAGCTGAGCAGCTGGAATGCTCTCTGGAGCATTGCCCTTACCCTTGGTAGCAATGCATCCTGGGAGCTGCAAGGGGTCATTCAAAAATGGCAGAAGGAAGCAGCCATTCCTTCCTAAGAGCCTCCATTTAGGTTGTATCTCCCGCTTCTCCTGAACCTACCAGGGACTTAGGGGACCTAGTTTCTTCCACCACTTTAATCTCTCTCATTTCTCCTCTCTCTCTCTCTCTCTCCTCTCTCTCTCTTCTCTCCCTCCTCCCTCCCTTCCTGTTAGAGACAAGCAAGGAACAGCAAATTCACCCTTCCCAGCACTCGTTCCTTATTCCTTTTGGCTCCCTTGCACACCTTCCTGAGCTGGCTGGTTCCCTCTGGTTCCTTAGCCTTCAGTTACATAGAAACCGCTCAGAAGAACTGTACTTTTTTTTTGGTCTATCCCATCTGAATAGGTTTCTCCACAGCCAGACATTTTTAATTAACAACAAATCAAATTACGGTATAATTTCACATATCATGAAACCCACCATTTGAAAATGTCTAACTTAATTAGCTTATTGACAGTATTGCAAACCATCACCAACCCTCTGAAGTAACCCCATGACATTAAGAAGTCACTCTTGGGTGGTAAGATGACCAGTGAAGACAATTACCACCGGGCCTGATGACTTTCTGGGATGTACACAGTAGAAGGAAAGAGCATGACCTTCTGCAAGCTTTCCTCTCTCCTCCGTGTGTGCACTGGGGCATGCAGGGATCCACTCCCTCCGCCATAGAAACAAGTGAATGTAAAAGCTGACAGAGGAGCTATTCCCCTTTGCCATTCTTCCCAGCTGGCATCCCCAGAGCTTTGTCCTGTCTCTGCGTTTACCTGCTCTTGGCAATTTATTCCCTCCTCTCTCTAACTCTTCAGGCCAGAAACAAAGTTTGTTATTTTTCTGGCACGGGCATTTACGTATCACTTTTTCTCCGATTCCATGAATAACATGTGGAGTTCCCTCACAGCCTGCCTGGCAATAAAATGCGCGGGCCTTGTAACATAAGGAAGTAATCAGTGAGGGATGTGACCACTGGTGAGCTACTGTAGGAGAGACCAGTCTGTAGGTGGGGCCTGAGATCCCCGCTTCAGTCCAGCGGGAGAGCATCTTCCCAACCACCCCACTGCTTGCTCCCTGGGTCTCATGTCTTCCCCAAGACGTTTCTGCTTTTTACTTGCAACCCACAGAGTCTAAGTGCAAAGGGTTGAACAAGTTTCTAGAAGACTCTTTGAGGGCTGGATTATGATGTAGCAGCAAGTAAAAACAAGATTCTCAGAGAAGCCTCACTCCCAGGCATAATGTGAGCCTCCCTTGCGTCTCTCTCCACAGGGCCTGTTAAGACCCTCTGATCATTTCTATGATTGCATCCATTTTTACAGACATCAAATGCAGAGGCTTGATACATTTGACTCAGCAGTTTGACTGGGGTGCTGACAGGCCAACCTTGCTCTCAACCTCTGTTCCTTTGCAGCCTCTCAGACTCAGTTACACATGAGCACAAAGCCACATTTCGATGTTTACATGTGACATCTGCAGCTGCATTTATCGATCCTACTAAAATGGTTCACAACAGCATCATAAACAAAGAAGTATATTCCTACCCCACAGCTGTTGTGCACTGAGTCAGTGTCCACCAGAGGTCCAGATGTCCCGGGGTTAGAGAGTTGGCCTCTGGGTGGCACTAATGGGACCTTCGGGAACAAGGGTCTAGTCCTTAAGCCTTTGGTGGCAATGACTTGCATGCTGGGAGCTGCAAGGGGTCTTCAAAAATGGGGAAGGAAGTAGGCATTCCTTCCCCTAAGAGCCTCCACTGAGAATGCATTTCCCACTTCTCCTGTGCCTACCCAGGTCCCAGTGGATCTAGTTTTGTCTTCCACTTTAACCTTTCTCATTGAGAGGTACATTTCATTGAGAATGTATTTCTGAAGATAATATAGTACCCCAGCCTGGCCACTTAAAAAAGTTTTTCATTCATTCATTCATTCATTCATTCATTCTTCCAATTCTCTCTCTCTTTCTTTCTCTCTCTCTTCTCTCTCTCCTCTCTCTTCTCTCTCTCTCTCTCCTCTGTGTGTGTGTGTGTGTTGTGTGTGTGTGTGCACATGAAAGTCAGAAGGCCAGGCAATGGTGGCGCATGCCTTTAATCCCAGCACTTGGGAGGCAGAGGCAGGTGTATTTCTGAGTTCGAGGCCAGCCTGGTCTACAGAGTGAGTTTCAGGACAGCCAGAGCTACACAGAGAAACCTTGTCTCGAAGGAAAGAAAAGAAAAAAAGTCAGAAGACAATCTGCAGGACTCAGTTTTCTCATCATGGAGTCAAACTCAGGCTATCAGGCTTGAGGCCAAGTGCCCTTACCCACTGGACTCTCTCCCTGGCCCAGGCTGACCTCTTCCTTTCTGTTTCCTATCTTCTGATATAAGCTGTTTGCTTGACCATGGCTCTTGCCACAATGTGTTGCTCTTCCCAGAGGCCCAAAACAATGAAGTCACTTGATTTTGATGAACAAACCAGCAAACAAGCAGTTTTTGTTTAAACACGGGAAGCGAGCATCAGGGTGTCCTTAGAAGCGGAGTGACTGGGTGATGTTGGGAAGAACCCCCATCTGATTGTACCTTTGTGCTTCCAGAGCAAGTGGCCCTTGGAAGGAGGTTGGCCCCAGGAGAATGGTCTCTTCACAGCATAGACACATGTTTTAATCAAGCTTCCCCAGGGTGAGAACTAGGAGAATGTACACATAGATAAGTGGAAATGACTGTAAGGAACCAGCTCTCACATCACGAAGGCTGGTGAATCCAAACCTTCTGGGTTGTCCCACTGGAGAATCAGGGCAAGAGCCAGGGCTGCAGCTCATATCTGAAGAACCTCGGATGTAGAGTTCCCTCTAGTCAAGAGAGGCCAGCCTTTTCTTCTGTGCAGACTTTCCATTGATTGGACAAGGCCCACTTAGGTCACAGAAGCCCATTGGCTTGATTCAAACCCCACAGCTTTGAATACAAGTTTCCTTCCTGAATGCCTTCAGAAAGCTATCAAGAATTGTGTTTGACCCTGTTTTGTGGCCACCATAGAAGAATTCAAGTTAACCACCAAAGTCAGTGCTCAGTGTATCAGCCCAGTGACCCCCAGGCCCTGGGCTGGGCTGCTAGGAGGACAGTATTGTTAGGTAAGTGTCAGAGACCCCCTGGCCCTAGATATGGGAGTCCAGCTTTTGTCTCCCATCAAGTGCTACTGAAGGCTTGCTGTGGGGGCTTGCCAAGGAGACTTCTTGAGATTCACCTAGAGAACAAGGACTTGCCAGACACCTGCCTTTAGGACAGTGGGTCTGAGAATGGTTGGTTTCCACACTTCCTATCTGGCTGGCAGAGGACAGTCACCATCTACCTGAAGAAAGACAACTGCTGCCGTCTGTCCCTAGTCATTTCTTCCTGGCATTCTCTTGACATTGTTGAGTATTTACAGAGGT
Source organism: Mastomys natalensis (assembly GCA_021653895.1). NCBI lineage: Eukaryota > Metazoa > Chordata > Mammalia > Rodentia > Muridae > Mastomys > Mastomys natalensis. The sequence goes on along the minus strand of JAJTUV010000309.1, from coordinate 274,781 downwards.
CAGGCTCTATAGACTGGGGACATGCCAACTAGCAAATAGCCAAGGGTCTCTGTTCAGAAGAAATCTATTTTCTGAGGGAGTAGATGGAGAGAGAGAGAGAGAGAGAGAGAGAGAGAGAGAGAGAGAGAGAGGAAGGGTGTTACATATGTGGAAGGGAAGAGAAGCAGGAGAGGAAATGGACGCTGTGGTGGCCAGCTGTGTGCGTGGGTGTTGATGGCTTGTGTCATGAAGCAAGGTGGCCAGAAAGGCTTCCCAAGAAAAAGGAAAGAACTTCCCAGTAAAGCAAAGTCTGAAGTCCTCAGATACCAGTGAATTCCAGGCAGAGGGACAGGAACTGCCAGTCCCAGCCGGGGTACCTGAGACTGACAAGAAGAGGCCTTGTGAGAAGTGCAATGAGAGAAGCCACAGGACAAGAGGGAGGGGATGGATGGGGCCCCCAAATGCACCCTGAGGGCCAAGGCATCTACTGTGAGAGGCTTGGAGCCACGCCACCGGAGGGTTTGTGGAGAGCAGTGACGAGGTCTGGTCACCCTGCCAGGAACAGAATGTGTGGAAGAGGAGGAGGAGAGAGGATGATCAAATCACCCAGCACGGAGAGAAGGACCAACCAGGGCAGCCGGGGTTTCTGACCCCGACAGTCTGCCCAGAGGTCTGCTCTGAAGGCGGGTGAGACAAGATTGCTGCATGAAGGTAGACTGTATGAAAATTCATGTGTGTGCAGGTGTGCTGGTTACAGGTGCAAGGTGGTGTGTGTGTGTCCGGTTGGTGGTACACTCCATGCCAGTGTAGCCCTCTCCTGCATGATTGTGATACTCTTTATGGTTTTAGGATGTTGTCCTCATGGTGTCCGAGAACTAGATATCCTGGGTGTTGAGAATGCATCTCTGGCCGGCGGTGGTGGCACACCCTCTTAATCCCAGACTTGAGGACAGAGCAGGCGGATTTTGAGTTTGAGGCCAGCCTGGTCTACCGAGTGATCCAGACAGCCAGGGCTCTATACAGAGAAACCCTGTCTCAAAAATAATCCAAAAATGAATGATCTTTGGAGACCTTTACATCTTGTTTTTTTCATTTTGATTTTGTATATCTAAAGACGTTAGTATTAGTCCAAATGATTGTGTGGGTACGTGGCGGTCATAGCTGAAGTCAGAGTCCAGTCTTGAGAGCCGTGACTAGTACTAGGAATCACTCAGTCACCAAGAGCATGCTCTCCCAGGCTGACCAGCTCAGCCCTTTCCGGGCGGAGGCGAGACAACCGTTGGTGACTGGGCAGTCCCTGTGCTACGCATAGTGCTTGCCACCATGGTGTGCACTGCAAGAGCTCCAAGCACCAGTGGGCACTCAAAGGAAGTCTGAGCAATGCCTCTGACAGCAAATAAAGTGGTGCGCTTGCCAGTCCTCGGTTACAGCAAATAAACGCTTGGCCTGCAGATTCCTCAGTACTCTTGTACAGGAATACTGGCTGAAAATTGTTTTAATTCGTCTAATGTAAACTGAATCAGAGACATGAAATTGCGTTATAGCGCTATATATAACTTGAAAATCCAACAACACTTCACGATCGCGAACATTACCTTCCTGCTAACTACAAGTGCTCAGCTGGATGTAACATTACCCTGCATGCACTTTGCGAGCGAGCTTAAAGGTATTTTTACTTTTGTCATAGAGGATTTTAAAGGATTATATTTTTTTAATTTAAATTTTGGGGAAAAATCGTTACTTACGTATTTGGTGGGAGAAGATTCCGTTGTCCTCCTCAGGTGGACAATTTTTGGTGTCTCCTCCTCAGCCTGTCCCAGGTAGAGCTAACTCCTGGTCACTAGGAGAAAAAGAGCCATGAGTGAGACAAGTGGCCAGTTGTACTGCAGGGGCCAATGAGATCCACCGACTCAATTCGTTACTTCAGCAGCAGGCCCATTCTTTCCTGTCAGGAGCATGTGCCCTAGTCGAGCTGGCAGTGTGCCACAATGGTCCACAAGTCATACCTTGCTGTCCTTAGCTCAGCTCAAGGTTGCCCCGGGGACTGGAAGCTCCTCGATATAGATTTGCCCAAGGTGATTCAGGATACCTGGGTCAACTTGACCCTCAGACAAACAACAAACGCATAAGCATTTTCACATGTACATGTATGTTGGTATAGGTGTGTGCATGGTGGGAAGACCAGAGGTTGATGCTGGGTGTTCTTCCTCAGTCACTCTTCATCTAAGTTTTTGGGACAGACTCTTTCACTGAACCTGGAGCTCATTAATTGGCTGGACTGGGAACCCCAGGACTCCTGTGTCTGCCTCCCCAGTGCTGGGATTAAGAGCTAAGAGTATCACTCCAGGCTGTTTATGCAGATTCTGGGGATCTGAACTGGTTCTTACACTTGCAGAGAAAGCATCTTACTGACTGAGTCATTTTCCCTGTTCATAAACATTTTAACTGAGGAAGATTTGATCCAGGACCCTCTGGAGGTGCCCAAATTCTTGAGCAGTTAGTTTCTAATAAAAAAATGGTATTTTATTAGTATCTAACCTGCTCACACCCTCATATGTATGGAATTTTATTACTACCACCACAGCCACCACTCCACCACTGCCACCTCACCGTCACGTGTGTGTGTGCCGTGCTCCTGGGTAGAGGTCAGAGGACAACTTTCAGCTGTTCCTTCCCTCCTTTCAGCTTATGGAAACAGGGTCTTATTGTTCCAGGGTGGTTGCCTGTAGGCTTCCAGAATATTCTTCAGTCTTTACCTCACACCCTGAAGAAAGAGTGGCAGGATTATAGATTTGAGCCAAAACACCCTCCTTTAAAATAATTTTTTAAAATATTTTCATTTCATGCATGTGCATTGGTGTTTTGCCTGCATGTCTGTCAGTGTGAGGGTGTTGGATCCTCTGGAACTGAAGCTACAGAGAGTTGTGAACTGCCAAGAGGGTGCTGGAAGTTAAACCCTGGTCCTTTGGAAGAGCGGCCTGTGTTCTTAACCCCTGAGCCATCTCTCCAGCCCCAACACCCACTTTTTATTATGGCCCCAGGAGCTGAACTCAGGTCCTTAGGCAAGGACCTGTACTCACTGTGGCGTTTCTGTGTCCCTTGTATATTTTAAGCCATCTTCAGATTACTTAGAATGGTGTCTGCGGGTGTAATGTGAATAGGTGTTCTCTGTTTTAAGGAAATACTGACAAGAAAAGGAGTCTTTGTGCACCCAGAGCAGGTGTGATGTTTTCAAATATGTTTGCTCAAGGTCAGCTCAGTCTGTAGCTCTGGGAACTGTAGGCATAGAAGACCAACCTGGTTTGTTGTTTATAGGAAATGTAATATAATGGTATCCTGTGGCTTTGTTTGTTGAGTGTGACTTTCTTTTTTTAGATTTGTTTATTTTGTGTGTAAACATATTTTACTCACTTGTGCACCAGAAGAGGGTGCTGGATCCCCTGGGAATGGAGTTACAGATAGTTGTGAACTGTCATGTGGGTGCTGGGAATCAAACTTGCGTGCTCTGCAAGAACAGCAAGAGCTCTTAACTACTGTGCTGTCTCACCTCCAGGATTTCTGTGACTCCGAGATGTCTGATAGACTTCTAGAGAAATCTCACCTTTAGATTTAAGCAAATACGAATTCTCACCTGGAAGCATCCTACAGCTGCCTCCACTCCAGCTTAGAGATAGCCTCCAGTTCACATCTCACCTGCCTAGAGCAGCATCCTCAAAGTGTGCTCTAGGCTGAAAAGAATACCTTGAATTCACTGGACAACAAGAATTCACGGTGCGTGAAGTTTCCTCCTCCGGATACTTTCACTGGCTTGGTGGTGGTCTGGGTGGAGCTCCATAATCTTATTCTTGTTGAATTTATAATCTTTTTGTTTTTTATTTTAATGTAGCAATGGTAAATTATTCATATGACCTATTAGTATATGGATTTGTATAAAACATGATGGGTATTTGAGAAGCATTTCATCTTCTGTCTCTTGCCCAGTGACACAGTTCTGTCTCCAGAGGTGGCACGAATTGCTAGTTTCTGACTTTTTTCTCCCACAGATACTTGCTCAGATGCACTCAAAGAAGTATGTGCTCTTTCTCCTTCCTACTCCTGGTCAGCTGTTACCTTATTGGACTCACCACACTCATTGTCCCCAAAGGACCTTTCTTTTCTCACTTTTAACAGTTTGGTTATCATCTTATGTCAGCGCATAAAGAACTTCCTCACTTCTTTTGTACAGGCGCAGAATATTACATAGTGCTGATATATTTTAATTATTGTGACTGGTACTAATGCAGGTTCCAATTGTTTGTTCTTACAGGAAAGAAAGTAGTGCTTGCACCGTTTTGCATTTATCCCTTTTTGTTTGTTCGTTTGTTTAAATGCCCAGATAGCAAGTGCAGGGCCAAGGGTGGGTATCACTGTGCATGCATAATGTGTGTGAGTTTCCTTCTGCTCCTGTAATAAACTACCACAAGCTTGATGGCTTAAGCAATGCACAACAATTATTTTACAGTCTGGAGGTCAGAAGTGCCAAAATCCATGAGCTGACCCGCTGACCTCCTTCTGGAAGATCTGAAGGAGAATCAACTGTCTGGCAGGTTCCAGCTTCTAGAAGCTGCATGTGTTCCTGGGCTTGTGGCCTCCCCATCTTCAATGCCAGTGCAAGAACATCTTCAAGTCTCTTTTTCTCTGATCTTTGCAGCGGTGCCACATTGTCTTTGAGTTTGATACTTCTGCCTCTTGTCTGTAAAAACCTTTTATGTTTTATTGAGCCCACCCAGACAGCCTTATCAGGCTGGGTAAGTTTAATAAATTAATAAATGATCTTTCTGCATGAATTTTACACAAAATTTCTCAATCACATATCTAAGGAACTTTTTTTTTTTTTTTTTTTTTTGGTTTTTCGAGACAGGGTTTCTCTGTGTAGCTCGGGCTGTCCTGGAACTCACTCTGTAGACCAGGCTGGCCTCGAACTCAGAAATCCACCTGCCTCTGCCTCCCAAGTGCTGGGATTAAAGGCGTGCGCCACCACCGCCCGGCTGGAACTTTTTTTCTTTTTCTTTTGGACTGTTTTGAATGATTTGACATTCTTTTTCTACGGTCAGTTAGGAAGGTGGTTATAAGTATATTAGTAACAATAGATGGTGTTTCTGAGAAATGAATGAATGACACATTAAAATGTTTTCAAAAATTTTATTTGTATAAGATTTTGTTCTATTTCTGATTCTGTATGCTTATGTGTATCCCTGTGTGGGTGTGTGCTATGTGCACAGGACTGCAGGTGTCAGAGGAGGCCAGTCGATCCTTCTGGAGGCTTCCTGATGTGGATGCTGGGAAGTGAACTTGGGTCCTATAAGAGCAATGTGAACTCGTAGCCACAGAACCGTCTTTCCAGCCCCAAATCACCCTCCCCACCTGTCCTTGTTTCTAGTTTGCTTCTGGAATAGTTTTCACCCTGCAGAAGGTTTTATCTCTATGTAGTTTAATTTGTCACAGTTACTGATGGCACCTAGGCTTCTGTCTAGTCACAAAGATCTTCCCCAGGTGATAAAAGAACACAAATTACTTTAAATAATTAAAAAAACACATCCCATGGGTGGGGCTTCAGCTGGTGTGGGTGAGATGGTAGAATGCTTACTTAGCATGCTTGAAGCCGTGGGCTCTGTCTCCAACACCGTATCAACTGGACATGGTGGTGCGTGCTCGTAATCCCAACACTCAGGAGGTGGAGGCAGGAGAACCAGAATTTAAAGGTCAGCATCTTTGACTACATAGCCTGGGCTACATGAGATCTTATCTCAGAGAAAGAGAGAGAGGGAGAGAGGGAGGGAGGGAGAAAAGTAGGGAGGGAAAGAGGGAGGGGACAGAGAGAGAGAGAGAGAGAAAGAGAGAGAGAGAGAGAGAGAGAGAGAGAGAGAGAGAGAGAGAGAGGAAAAGAAAGAAGGAAACTGTGGAAGTTTATGGCTTTGTTGAACTGGAGTATGAAAAACAAAGTGAGAAAACCCATCTCCATGTCTGAGACATAGTCTGCTGTTTGTTGTGGGTGTGGTCTTTGAACATGAGGCTGGACCTCGGAAGCTGGCACATGTGGCTTGATGAGCGGCTGAGCTGGTGGTGATGGCGGTGCTCCTCACACCAGGGCTGGCAACACCTATCTAGTGACATACTGTGGGTCCTGTTGAGAGTACACAAACTAAAGAAATTAACCAATGCCAGGAACTGTAACTTCCTCCAGTGGAGAATCAGCAACATAAAACCTGGGTTATAGACCAATTCCTCTAAACTGGGAAAGGAGACGGTCATGGGAGAAAACTATGGCAAAGAACACGACATGCTTGAATACGATGTCATTATGAATGCTATCACTTTGTACAGAGAATACATAATGTCAAGGTTTTATTTCTATGGCTGTGTTAAAATACTCTGACAAAATCATTTTTGGGGGCGGGGAGGGGAAGGATTTATTTGGCTTACAGTTCCATCTCTGTGGGGAAGTCAGGCAAGAACTTCAGATAGACATGTCACACCCATGGTCAAGAGCGGAGGGAGACAGCTGTGCTCACATTTAGTGCTCAGCTAGTCTTCTCTACTTTCATACAAGCCAGAACCCAAACCCAGGGAATGGTGGTTTCCACAGTGCTCAAATAAAGCATCCCAGCTCAGTTAGGGCCGTCAGGGCAGCCCTCCCCCCACACCCACAGGTGAGCCTGATCCAGACCGCCTTTCACTCAGACTCTTTCCCTAGGTCATTCTAGGTGACAATAGAAACTAATTGTCACGCTCACCAATACACTTTTTAGAACTTAAAGACTAGAGTATACAGCTGAGTGGTAGAACACGCTTGCCTCACATGGTTAAGGTGCAGGTGCATCTCCAGCGTCATAAACAAACAAACAAATAAACCAAAAGACTTAAAAACTAACTAAAAAGATAGATAGATAGATAGACAGATAGAAAGAAAGAAAGAAACCACCTAGTGTGGTAGTGTACACCTGTAATTTCAGAACTTGGGATGCAGAGACAGGAGGATTGCAAGTTTGACCTAGTTTAGTCTATGTAGCAAAATCCCATCTCCAACAAACATAAACACACAAAAACAGAATTCAAGTTTTGGTTTTTAGCTCATTTTGTTTTTTGGGGCATAACTGAGGAGTCAGGAGGCTTACAGGGATGATGTCTGTGTGGGGTAGCTGTAGAATGACGGGGACTTTGTGAGTGCCAAGTGTGTGCAAACCCACACATGTGCTGAAATATCATGTACGTTGAAACTGATGGCCTGCCTTCTGTCTCCTTATTGATATACGGTTCTCATGGTTCTGTCTTGATAACTGTCCAAACCAAGGTTTGAGTGGCTGCACAGCACACCACAGCATAATTTATTGTATTTTGGCCAGGTCCTTACGAAGCATCTGTATGTCTTGGATTCCCTTCCGGCTGATGTTTCGGGATGTCTAGCTCTCTGAAGGATGATAGAAGAGTCAGTGAGAAAGCTTTCACTATGCCTCGATAATCCCAGGGAGACCAGACCTTGGAATTTTGGCCTCACTATCCACACAACCCCACAAGGCAGGCCTGTTTGGAGAATCCCTGGTTTTATCTGCCCTCTCTAACTCAGGTGCCTTGGAAGCATATGCTCGGAGTATATTTATGTAGCAACAGCAGCTGAGGAGGAAGCTAGAACACTAGAGACTGGGATCTCAGGATGCAAGATCCTTGGCTGTGAGACAAACCAGGGAAGGTAAGAGTTAAAATATAGACGCAAAGAAGGAGGACGCAACCTGTCAGTGGGCTGAGGGAGTTCACAGGTCAGCAGGCCTGGAGGACGCAGGGTGGGATGAACACAGGAAATATTCTTTTTTGTGGGGGTGGGGGGAGCAGCTAGGAGACTTGAAGTGAGAATGGCATTTCCTACTTAGATCCTAAAACATGCTAACTCACAGCTACTCCTCAAGTATCTGGAGCATCCTCAACAGAGTGCTTTAGACAGTTTGAGAAAAACATGTAAGAATAAGAGGACCCATTTCAATCAGGGAAAAAAATCTCTGGAATTTTCCTTCATTCGTCAGCATTTCTGAGCAACAACTTAGAAGGACGTTTAGTTTTACTTTGCTGACAAGGGTAATAGGACGTGCTCTTGACAATGACATACAAGGTTGCTGCATGCCAGTGGTTCTGTGGCTCAAACTGTGAAGTTAGTTGAGTAACATCATTGTTCTGAATGGGACAGCCAGGGAAGGGAGGCAGGTGCTCTGAACCTGTCAACAGTGTATCTCTAATACATAGAATTTTAATTAGTGTCTCTTCTAAGCTTTGATAAGAATCTTTTGGTGTCTTCTCAAGCCCAAGGGAAGACCCCACCTGGATGAAATACTGTAAGTGGCCTGTACCTTTTAAAAGTTACTCTTTAAAAACAAACAAACAAACAAACAAACAAAGCAAGCAAACAGAACCCCCAAAAACAAGGTCTCAAGTTTTTTTTTTTAAAATTCTTAATAATTTATATTTATTTATTTGTTGTGGTATGGGGACACCATGAGGGTCTCAGGGATTAAACTCTGGTCCCCAGGCTTGGCAGCAAGTGCCTTTGCCCACTGAGCTACACTCCCTGGTCTGGGTTTTGATTCTTGATGCTCTGTTCCCACTGGAAGGCAGTTTTTACCTTCTCCCTGTGCTCATTTAAAAGGTTGAAGCTGAAGATGTAGCTATCACCTGCATAGTCCTTTGAGCCCAAAGAAATGATGGCTTATCCCCTGGTTCTGATGAGACTGTGGATGGCGTGGACAGACCATCCCTGTGGAGTGTGTCCTCTAAGTAGGGGTGGGGAGTGGGCATTGGCATTAGTTAAGGAACTGAGATTATCTGAGGAGATGCTGAGTCTTGGCTTCCTTCAGCCTCCCTGTTTCTCAGTTGTAAAACTTGCTCTTCAGTCCTCACAATCTGAGACGATATTGTAGAAAAATTAAATTAATAAAACAAAAACAAATGGCAGGGTTTTCTTATAGGCAGATAAAAACAACCAAGCACACCAGTGAGCTCTATAGCCAGACTTTCAGAAATCTCGGCTACCGATTTCCGTTTGTTCAAGTTACTTTATTATCCTAGCTATCTTTTTTCTAGCATCTTTGCCCTGGTAGAAGTCTAGGGAAACTGAGTTCCCAAAAGAAATCAGCTCTTCTTACCTGTAAATGCTCAGGTGGTGTTTTATTTAGAAATGTCAAGTCAAGAAGGTATGCTCAGTTGACTTTTTAATACCAGACATCTTTTCTTCAGACTGCTTCTGATAGGACTTTCCTTAGGAAGCACTTGGATGTGTGTTCCTGGTGGATTCTCTCTAGCAAATCTGATAGAGGAAGAGCCATGATTTCTATTCTGATGTTCAGAAAATGAGTTTTAGGGGTCTGATGCTCCCAAAGCCACTTCCACTCTGATTGCCTTTTCTGGATCTATGTGGCATACAAACAAAACAAGGCCTCTTTGCTTTACAGCCTGCAGTGGAAAACGGCAGTGACTTTTTTTGGTCCCATCTTTCCTCCTTTGGTTCAAGACAAACACATCTCTTTTGATTTTTGTCAAAATTGCTCAGCTCAGCACAGTTCCCCCACCCCCTTTTAGCCTTTCCATGAATAAGGGCTCTATACATTAAAAGCCTTTCTGCTTCTTAGGGGCTTTATTCTGAAGAGTGTTTCTATAGAAATGTCTTTGACTTGAAAGATCACGGATCACTTTTCAAACGCAAAATTGTCTTATCTGAAATACATTCCTAGCTGCGCTGAAAGGTATAATCAATGCCTTGATCACAGGGACAATCTCTATCAAAACGGCCTTAGATTCCGAACAGCCTAGGGGTACTGGAGAGAAGGCCTTTGCGGGTGTCAGGATGTGGTCAGAGCCAGTTCCCTTGTGGACCTGGCATGAAGGAAAGCTTCAGCCATCTGCCTTGAAATCCCTTTAATCCCTCCGGTGTTTTCAGCATCAGATAATTAACATATTTCTAGGTGCAGCTCCTGAGTTGGTTCCTCTATGTGCTGAAGCGCTGTAACTTTCAGTGACATTTTGAAAACTGAAACCAAGAGAGGACCAGGGATGAAACTAGTTAGAGAGGAGACTTTTGCCGGTTAGAACAACCTTCAAAATAAATTGAAAGTTCAGTTCACCGTCCTCAATGTCCCACTTCAAGACTCAGGAACGAGTGGCAGTCTCTTGGAAGCCAATGGGAAAACAAAATCAGACTTTCTAGTGGTAAGATGTAGTTCTTGTCTCCTTACGTGATCCCTGTCAGTGCAAGGTGTATTTTGAGCAATTAGTAATGCCTGATGTGTTCCCCTGTATGTTAATATTATACATGCTAGTGAAGTGTGTCTCGCACATATGACTTTACAGTAACTTTCAATCATTTTAATTAAAGGTTTCACTGATAGTTTTAGATCTGTAAGCAATCCTAAGAAACAAGATAGAGCTAGCATGTACTCTTTGCCCAGTTCCCCAGTGGTAGCATTTTGTAAAACTATACAATAAAATCATAGGCAGAGCATTAGAGTGATAAAACCCTGTCATCTTGTTCAGATTCTTCAGCTTTACTTGCCTGTGTGAGGGCTGCACACATTTAGACTGTTCCAGCTCCTGTGTGGGTTCAGCTCCTTTGTTTACTCTCATCCCCAAAAGGAGAGCCCTGCCTTTCCTTAGGAGCTAGAGCCTCCCACCTTAACCTCCTCCCTCCCGCCCCAGCAATCACTGTCTTCCATTTCTAAAGTTTAGGCATTTTAGATATGGTACGCAAGTGAAATCATGCAATATGTAGCCTTTAGGATTAACTTCTTTAAAAACCTCAGTATAGCTCCCTGGCTAAGCATCCAAAACGCAGTGACTTTTACTGGTGACTTAGAGTCTACTGTATCTATTCCCTTGCGAATGACAGTTGAACTGTTCGTGATGTTTTCCCATTATGGAGAGAGCCGCTGTGGCCGTGTATTCAGGCTCAGTACAAGATCCCCACACTGATCTTTAGGGAGTAATAGGAACAGGGTTTGCCACCCTGCCTTCCAGACAGCACAATCTTCCAACCAATGATTTTAGGTCACGCAGAGACTCCAGTCTTTCAGTAGCCTGTGCTTAATTTGTGTCTTGGCTTAGGGAAACATAAAGGGCTTTTTGTTGTTGTTGTTTTGTTTGTTTGTTTTTTGTTGCTTGAAAAATTTTCAGTCTGTTCATTCTGGGCTATCTTATGGATGAGAAGAAGTATTAGAAATTAAAAAGAAAAAAAGCAGAGTGATGGCTTCCTACTCTGCCTGGCCTCCTGCTCATTCTTTTGGTCATATGAGTTTCCACTATTGTTGCCCCGTTGCATTCTGGTCATCTGTTTCCATGCTGGACTCCACAACCCTGTGGTCCAGTTCCTTGAGAACTTAACTCCTATTTTAACCATCTCAATAATGTGGACTATATACCTAATAAACACTTCTTCAAAAATCATTTCTTAAGCTTGGCAAAGTAGCACATACCCATAATCCCAGCACTTGAGAGGCTGAAGCAAGAGAACTGTGAGTTTAAAGCTAGCCTGGGCTACTTTGTGAAACCTCGTCACGAACGAAGTCCCAACCAACCAACAAATCAAAATAAAAGAATCTTTTGTTTTCTGTATTTTTTGTATAATATGGTTCATATGCTATCAAATTAGTTTTCATTGAGTTAAACTGATATACATTAGTGAAATCACTTTAGTATTTTTCATTTATGATTCTATTATCTTACATAGAGAACAAATCCATGCATTAGATCATGCTTTGAAAAAACAAAACAAAACTGGAGAGTAGCCTTGTCTTTACTAGGATGATGACAATTGATTAAGCATAGAAGTGACGTAATCTAGTGTCTTACCCTGAAAGGGAGGCTGAGAACTCTGTTCCCTCAGAATAGAACCTGCTTCAACTTGTAGCTCAGTTGTGGGGTGATAGTTACATGATGTTTTCACAGACTCTGTGCTTTGAGGGTTGGAACACTTCATGTCATTTTAATTTTCAGTTGTAGGAAGTGTGGTTTCAGCTACTCTGGGAGGCGTACCACTAGAGCAGTGAGTGTCAGAATCTAGATCTTCATTTTATCACCAGTGGTTTGAGGTTTTGTTTTGTTTTTTATCTCATACTTCATGATGGGTGGCACACTCATGATACTGCTCCTGGGATTTTAGCTTATCATGTTGCGCACGTTCACAATGACTAAAGATGAGTGGTTCTTTATCCTTTATACACATTCTTTATACAAGTACTTTGCATTTTAATAAAGCCAGACTGGGCTTTACTCACAGAAATAAGTTCAACTTTAAAATTTCTATCTGCTAAGGAAAATATTAACACAGACCAATGAAATGTGCAAACGATTATATAGTCATTTTTAAAACGCTGACTTTGAATTTTCCTCACATATTGTCTCCAGAGATTTCTAAGGTAACTGCATTTAATGGTTGTTAGTAAAACTGGGATGCCGTTACATAAAATTGTCAAGTGACATTTGAAAATATTAGAAAAATCAGGTTTTGAATAATATAAAGATAGTTATTGAGTTAGCCCATATACTTCTGTGTGACCTGGTGGGGAAGCTGTCGTTCTAAAACTTGACAGACTTCATATTGAAGGGATCATTGACAGCCCCTCTATGCAAAGGCAAGATGCAAGTGAGCTCCTCCGTTCCTCATTCCTAGTTTATTTGATTTTGGAGTTGCGTCAGGAGTGGGCTAGTATGTTGTATTGCTTAAGAAGCAGCAGCAATTTATAGTTTAGTTGAAGTAAGTCCTTGTAATAATGACAGGCGCGGCGCAGCCCTAATCCATGGGGATCTATGCAACATGGCGAACAATGCATTTCCCAAGACATGTTTAAATTATGAATCTGATGGTGGGCGGTCTCTCAGCTCTGTGCAGAATAGCTTTGGTGTGAGCTGATGGAGCGTTTTGTACCTGGGATTCAGAACTTTTATGAAGGCCAATACCCTGAAACTCATTCAAGCAATAAATTCACTTGTCTTTGAGTTTACAAGGCAATAAACAGTGAAGGCCTTTGACCTCACCATTTACTGAATACATTTGCAGCAGTTGTGTTTATTGACAACTATTTATAGGGAAGCATTGGGAAGTGAACTTCCTAAGTTGGGGGAGGAGGAGGAGGACAACTACGAGGAGAGCAGTTTTGTAATGCTTCTTTAAAAACAAAAATTTGTAATTACTTTTCAGCTATTGGACGAACTTCCCATTTTGGAATCAGGGCTTGGTTTCTATGTGATTAAATACCATGGTTAGAATTTCTAGTTAAAAGAAGACAAATAGGGAAGAGAATAACAATGGAGTTAAAGAGCAGCCACCCAAGGGTGTTTTGTTTTTGAAATAGGACAGATGAGAACGGTCAAGGGCTGTAATTTTTTTTGGCTAGATTGACTGTGCGTCATGGAGTGAGTTGCTTCTCTTCTATATGAATCTCTAGTTAGAAGGGTTTCCAGTAGCTCTGTGTTGCCCAAAGACACAAGGGTATGCTGTGAACCTTACCTGTGGTATGCATTTTGAAGTTCATTGATTTATGATAGGAAAGTCGATGGTTGATCTTTCTCATTGGAATAACTCCTATGGCATCACATTCCTTAAAGTTAGGAGGTTCAAAGCTGCTCCTTGCTGGGGATGGAGCACTTAGACACATAATACAAAGGGTGTATTTAGTCCATGGGTGGGAAGATGCTGTAAGCACCTGGCCCACAAGGCATAAAATAAATGTAGGGGAAGAAACTTGTAGTGACTCCTAGGAGCCATTTTCCCACAGACCCAGAGTCCTGTTCCTTCCCAACCTGGAAGTCCTTGTGTTGATGCTATATGAACATTGTGGATGGAGGAGGAATTCCTTGCTGGTACCATGGGGCTCAGGCCTTGGGGAGTGAGAAGGTTGCTCACCATCTTCACACGTGGTGGTGATGGCTGGGTACCTGTCGGAGCAGTTATCAGACTGTATGCTTCCCAGATTCTACAACAACAGGCTGCACTCTTGGTAAGTGAATTCTGTAAGAAGCCTGCTTGGCAACCTTGCACATCTTTACACACACACACACACACACACACACACACACACACACTGACTGCCCCCAGAAGTATCTTCCAACTCTCAAATTTTTTCACAAGACTTTTTTTTTTTTTGATGAGAGGAGCAAACCATTAAACAAACAAGGGAGGTGGTGTCCTTAGGGCCCGTAGTCACTTTTCATTAGATGTTATGTATCTGTAGACCTACTCCATTGTGATCCAGTGATCTGAATCTGGGCTTGCTTGCAAGTCTGTTTTTACAGACTGTGGAAGAAAAGCACGTTTTAATTGCTTGTCAAGGAGAGCAGGCTAGACCCTCCAGGTGAATCTGGCATCCGTGTCACATTAGTTTTGCCTAGAGGAAAAGATACATTTCAGCTTCTCTAATGTACACCCTCTTATAAAATTGGCTTCCGAGATTAAAGGGGAAATTACTTATTAGCCTTACTTGTTAATATTTCATAACCAGCAAGCACTTGATAAGTGTTTATAGCATACTCAGTATAAACTTTCAATATAGCCACATTACATTAAAACTAACATCTCCACCACCTCAGCCATTTGGTCAGCCTGCCTCTGACCTGTCAGTGAGGACACTGTTGCTCATGCGGTCCCAGGGCTGCACCATCGTGTGAGCTGCAGAAGGAGTTCCGGGGCAGCGGTGTGAGTTGGGTCAAGCAAGTGGCTGCTCTCTAAGACTCTCTTGCTTGATGACCCTTAATGCCTCTTTCCACAAACAACCAAAGCCGCCAAAGCATGGGTTAGCTGGGAAATGCCCTCATGAGTCCTGAAAACAAAGCTGGCATGGCTGGGGAACAGGTTTTCTACTCATGTTTTTTAAACTCCACATTGAAGACCAAAGGGAAAGAATAAAGTGGGGGTGGAAGCATTACAATTGGAAAATGACTCTTTAGTAGTTAGTTACAGTAGGATGGGGGACTACCGAGTCCGCTAGTAAATGGTACCTAGTTGGAGACTCTGGGATGTTGCTGTGGATGGGGAGAAATTGGGGAAAACAGCACAAAATGTGTTTGGCAGACTTCTGCTGTCTTTCCTGCTTACTCAACAAGCTCAAAGGCAAGGAACTTGTTTCTCTTGGTGGCTGCTCTCTCTAGGGAGGTAGAATTGTGTTTTCTAATTCAGCTGACATTACCTTAACTTTGGGACACTCACCTTGGAAAAAAAACAATTTGATACCCTGAAACATCTAAAAACTTCCCGGAAAGCAAAGGTCTTAGCCTGTGTTAGAAACAAACTAACAAAGCTTACTGCCTCCCCTCCCCCGCCCCCACTCCTATCCTCCAGGCTTCAGAAAACAAGTTTGTTGAGCAGGGAAGGGAAATGCCTCCAGCCAGCCAGTCTGAAGACAGGAATGCTGGGCAGGAGATCCGATCCACAATCGGAAGAGTAGAAGGGGCCGATAAGGCTGCATCAGTCACCAAAACAGGTTTCGGAGGTAAAGTGAGAAGGGCCAGGAAATTTGCGATAGGATCGGATCGCACTGAGCTGTTAGATCCTGGCACCCAGCGCAGAAGTGGTGACTAAGAGACACTATTTAAACAACAGGGTTTGCGCAAGCGTGAAGGCTCCCAGCTGAGCTCACGTGTCAGATCCTCCTGGAACTCCTGGTCTCTCAGAAAGTCCCACTTCTGTGGTCAGTGTCTGCATGGGCTGGAGATCAGCTGGGTTTTCATCTCTAAATAGTTTAGTCTCTTTTCCAGGAGTACACCGCCCCGCCCCCATGATGCCCCCTGCCACCCACATCCAGGTTGGTCTTCAAGTTTTAATCGGCCTGCCCATCATCAGCAAGTGTTGGGAGTGAAATGGAGGTTTTCTGTGACACACTTTACTTCCAGCAGAAGCAGACTGATTGATTTCAGTTAACATCAATACAAGACAGTTACGTTTCTCTTTCTCTTTCCCCTTTTCTTGGAAGTATGTTTTTCTGGGTAGAAAGACAGCTTTGGACACTTACGTGTTTTTTAGCTTCTGGGATTTTAGTATACGGTCCTAGTTTCTCTCCCAAACCGTTTGGACTGTGGCCAAAGTGATGAGACAACAGTGTGAGGGTCTCAGAATGTTGCCGTGCCTGTCACATTTTTTTGTTCTTGGAGTGTGCATATTAATGTGGCTGCACATGTGTGTGGTAGTCTGCTGGCAACCTCAGTTCCTCTCCCTCCCACCCTCCTTCTCCTTTTTCCTCTTCAAGACAGGTTCTTTCACTGGCCTGGAACTTGCCAAGTAGGCTGATTGGCCAGCCAGTGAGCCGCAGAAATCCACAATCACCGCCATACCAGCCTTTCTTCACCTTTGCGTGGGTTCTAGAGATTGAACGCAGCAGCGTCTCATGCTTGCCAGGCAAGCACTTTTCAGACAGCCCAATGGCCAGATCACCAGATGGGGGATTCTGACAGATCAGAGACCTGTTTCAGAGTGTTCTGATTGTTGTTACGGGAGGTGGAGAGCCCTAAGCATAGCAGTTCCTAAAGGTGTCCTCAATGGGAGCCTCCCTTAGTCAGTGAGGGTGATCAAAGAGTGGAAAGCCAGGGCCAGCTCTTTTCTTAGTCCCATCTGTCTCTGGTGAAATCTGGGGATTCTTTTTACAGGCAGGCGCTTGACTCCCAGATCGAGTCTTCGGAAGAGGCAGGTGGTGTGCCTGCCTCGGGATCGAGGGGCCAGCTCTCTGGCTTTCCCCTGGAGGGCATGCCCAGGCTGGTAGGTTGCAGTGTGGTTTAGAACCAGGAGAGAGTGCGCCCCTCGGGAAAAGGAGAGCTATCATTCTCAATAGCTACGCTAGAGGGCGCAGCTTGAAAGGAAAGTGCCACTCAGACTCCGACCTCAGCCCCTCCTCTGCTGTAGTCCCGGGGAGACTTGCAGGCTCTCCATGCTGTTATCCTGAGCCATGGTGTGGTGCTTTTCGGTGTTTGAGGAGCACGATTTGGGCAAACCTAAGTTTTTCTCCCTGTCCAACTGTTTCTCACAGTAGGAGAGGCATGTTAGGTAGAGTATGAAGCTCTGCTTCTCAGAGAAAACCAAACCAGAACCCTCTTAAGGGGAAACTATTGTCTTTGTGCATTTCAGGGTTAACTTACATCCTATTATTGTTGCTGTTGTTTGTTACTATTAGTTGTTGTGTTATTATACTACATAGATATGTAAAGTTGGATACACACGTCTACACTCACAGAAACAATCTATTCAAAATAACAATAGGAATGGAGTACAGCCAGGAAAGCCTGAACCACTGGGAACAGTTGAAAAACAAAACTGACGTCCAGTTCTGTATTTGCTTTATAGCTGCCTTCAGTGGGGCTAGGCCAGAGAGCCTTCATGCATGTGAGCGATCTCCTGATAACTGATACGAGACCCCTGGGAGAGGGTCATTCGACTGCAAAGGGGTCTCAAACCACAAGTTGTGAACTGTTGTGCTATAACATGAGATTACTGAACTTCATGCTAACTGACATAAGCCAGTCACAAAAAGATGAATATTGTATAGTTTTGCTGTTGAAAAGTAGCTAGGGTAGTAAAAAAGAGAGAGAAAAAATAGAATAATGCCTCCCAGGAGATAGGGGGAGGAAGACAGGAGATTACCTTAGGGTTACTACTGTGGTGTAAACACCATGACCAAAAGCAACATGGGGAGGAAAAGGTTTATTTTGCTTATTCTTTCTTGTTACAGTTCTTCATTGAGGGAAATCAGGTCAGGAACTCAAATAGGGCAGGAACCTAGAGCCAGGAGCTGATGCAGAGGCCATGGTGGAGTTCTGTCTACTGGCTTGCTCAGCCTACACTCTTACAGCACCCAGGACCACCAGCCCCAGGAGCAGCCCACCTACAGTAGGCCAGGGCCCCCCCATATCGATCACTAATTAAGAAAATGCCTTACCGACTTGCCCACAGCCCAACCTTACCCAGACATTCTCCCTGCCTTCTCTGGTGACTCTAGCCTATGCCAAATTAATATAAAAACTGGCCAACACAGAGATTATAGTTCATTAAATAGAGTTTCAGTTTGGGGAAGTGAAAATGTTCCAGAAATGAGTGGGGGTGATGGCTGTACCATTCAACTATACTTGCTGCCACTGGATCACACATTTAAATGGTTCAGACAGGGCTGCAGATGAAGCTCATTTGGTTGAATGTCCAGTTAGCAGAACCAAGGCCCTCATTTGATTCTCAGCACCACCTAAACCAGGAGAGATGGTGCACATGTGCAATCCTAGCACTCCTGAGGGAGTGGCAGAAGGATGGGAAGTTCAGGTTCATCCTTGGCTACATAGTAAGTTTGAGGCTAGCCTGGGCTACACGAGACCCTATCTTTAAAAAGTGTCAACATGGCAACTTATTTGTGCATATTTTACCACAAAATTCTGATAGAGCAATTTCAGACCCAGGAAGAGTTCTGTGATCTGAGATTGCTTTTCTAAATATGACACACACCCCCCAGCATGAATGGGACACTACAGGCAACCTGTGGAGTGAAAGAACAGCAAACACCGCTGTCATAGTTTTTATCGTAATTCATTCTTTGACAACTTCACACATGTACATAATACATTTTGATCACACTATCCCTTCCCCTTGCTTGTTTCTCCCGAAGCTAAATTGATCCAGTGGAAAGATTTTTCTTCATTTGGCCTTCTGTTTGTAAAGCAAGGTGCAGCTATGGTCATCCCAAGAGTCTGCCTAATTGGCAAAATGCATAGTTTGGGGGATTCTTTGTTTCTACCAAACTCAATGGATACCAGTTTACAAACCCCAAATTCTGGGAGTCCCTGCTTTGCAAATTGGCTTGGGTGCTGTTAGTTCTTCCACATGCATGGCTGTACTTACTCAAGGCGCATTAAGCAAGAGAAGCTAGAGACAGATTCCACCACCTCCCTCAGTGACCCCTGTAAAACACAGAGTGAGCCAGATGTAGGCCCTCCTTAGTTCTCTCTCACTATTTATTGAGCACCTATGGTAGGTTCCAGGACATCAGATAAATAAGACTTGGTCCTTGCCCTGGAGGAGCCCATGGCCTGGCAGAGGAGGCAGCTACACCAACAGCCTACCATAATGCAGCGTGATAAATTCTGCCATAATGAGATGGACAGAGAGGCGGGGGAGTACCAGAGAGCAAGTAAATGTAATAGTATCATGGGGTTTGGCAGGCTTTATAGGAAGAAAACAGATTGCCTAAGACTTGTTAGACCCCTAAACTGAGACATGGGCCTGTTTCCCTTCACACTGATCCCAGGTTTACACAGTGTTCTTCCTGCAAGCATGTGGAGTACCATGGCTGGTGAATTCTGGGTTGAGATCTGCGATGGAAGGCAGGCTGGTTCGTGGAATTTATCAAGGCTCCAGCTTGCCAAAGGGAAGGGTCAGCAGCTGTTACAGTTCTATATGGAAAACTTCATATTGTTCAAAGTGTGGTCCCTAGTGCAGCCATATTGGAGTGGGGCATCTGTAGCTCATTGGTTCATGAGGGCTCCTCATTAATGGGTTAACCCATTAATGAAGACACAATTTGCTGGCATGATTGGAAGGTACTGGAAACTTTGGAATGCTAGGTGGAAGAAGTAGGTGTCCAGGAACAGGCTGTGTGGGAGGGTAGATCTTGTCTCTGGCTCTTTCTTGTGCTCTCCCTCTCTGCTTCCTGGCCATTAAGAGGTGGGTGATCAGTAGCTGTGTTTCACACATATTTCTACTCTGATGTTTGGCATCATTACACATATGGAAATAATGGAGTCTGCAGACCCTGAACTCAAACCTCTGAACCTGTAAGCCAGAATAAAGTTTTTTTCCTATGTTAAGTAGACTTTCTCAGGTTCTTTGTCATAGTGATAGAACACTGACTGACACAGGAGCTCATGAGTCAATGGATTGGGTGGGTCAGACATAAGTCACAGTGGTGAGGACACCAGGGAACAGTATAAGGGCAGACTGGTATATGCCATGGCTCTACAAAAAACCCAAGTTAGGGAGAGAGACAGCCCAATGTCAGAGTGCTTACCTCAGGGGTTCAATTCCAAGTAGTGCAAACACAAAACAAACAAGAGGTAAGCAGAGGCCGGGGTGGGTGGGCAGTTACCATGTTTGCTGAGGTCTTGGTATATTCTTAGTGCTGTGCTGGTATCCTTTCTCTCAGTTCCCACAGCAGGGCTGGGCTGTTCATGCTGTTATGGCCCCGTGTGTAGATGAGGTGTCTGAGGTATACAGAGGTTATCCAGTTGCCTCAAGCCACATAGTAGGATGTATGAGAGGGGCAAGCCCCCAGGGCTTAATCTGGGGGCTGCAGGACCCTGATCATATCATCTCATCCGACTTTTCATACCAGTGCCAGCATGGTCTAGGCTTCAGGATTAATGTGTGAATGTAACACTAATGTTTGCTCTGCTTGCTCCAGTGAGTATTTCTATTTCTTGTGTGTGTATACATACGTGTGTGTGTGTGTGTGTGTGTGTGTGTGTGAGAGAGAGAGAGAAGAGAGAGAGAGAGAGAGAGAGAGAAGAGAGCCTGGTGTATGGTATATGTAGGTGTATGTGTTTGTGTGGGTGATTTCAGCTGCTTTTCACCTTATTCTTTGAGACAGGGTCTCTCACTGAACCTGGAGTATACCGCTTGGGTAGGCTGCTTGCCACCCTTTCTCCCTCTGGTGCTGTGGTCACAGATGCCAACTGTTGTGCTAGTATTTTACACTGTAGGGATCTGAACTCAGGTCCTCACGCTTGTGTGGAGGGCACCTTGCTGACTGAGCCATCTCCCCAGCCCTGCATTTCTCTTTGTCTAGTCCTAAGACCTCAGCTTACTATTTTCTCTTCTTAATTCTTGCTTCATCCAGATGGTTCTAGGCATCGCTGGTGTCTAAACCAAAGTTTCTATGCCTATTATCACAGCTTCAGTCAGCCATACTCTGTCAGCCCCTGTAGGTTTGTCTTGAGGTTCCCTGTTCCACTGTCTGCCAGGGAAGACCCTATACAAATGAAGCCACACTCTAGCATAATGTCTCTTTTAGATCAAAGTGCACTGAAAAATGAATAATAGCGGTAGATTTCTCTCCGTGGCCTCAGAGGAACCTCCAGCCCCCCTTGTTTGTCATTTGAAGTCACTTCCCAGTATTAAATTGTTCTGCTAGTCTTGTGTCCCTTGTGCCTCTTGTGTTTGTCCTAAGAAAATTATTCCTGGACACATTTGTGCTGGCTAGTTTTATGACAGCTTGACACAAAGTATAGGCACCAGAGAGGAGGGAGCCTCAATGGAGAAAATATCTCCATTAGATTTAGCTGTACTCAAGTCTGTAGGGAATTTAGTGATTGATGTGGGAGGGCCCAGCTATTGTGGGTGGGGCCATTCCGGGGCCAGAGGTCCTGGGTTCTATAAGAAAGCAGGCTGAGCAGGCCATGGTGAGTAAGCCAGTAAGCAGCGCCCCTCCATGGCCTCTGCATCAGGTCCTGCCTCCTGGTTCCTGCCCTCACTGCTTTTGATGATAACTAGTTGTGTAAAAGTATGAGTGAAATAAACCCCTTTGTCTACAAGTTGCTTTTGGTCATGGTGTTTCATCACAGTAAGAGTAACCCTAACTATTAGATACTATTAGATACCTGTGGCTGTGACCAAAGGCCTAACAGAAGCAATATAAAGGAGGAAAGGGGCTGGAGAGATGGCTGACTGCTTGTCCAGAGGTCCTGAGTTCAATTCCCAGCAGCCACATGGTGGCTCACAACCATCTGTAATGGGATCCGATGCCCTCTTGTCATGTGTCTGAAGACAGCTGCAGTGTACTCATATAAAATAAAGAACTAATTAGCTGGGAAGGCATAGCAGTAGACCTGGTCTGTGTCTGTGGCGGTGGGAATGTTCCACAGAATGTCTCACATCTTGAAGGATCAGAAAACAGAGCCAGGCTAGAGGCAGACATAACATTTAAAGGCAAAGGGGGCTGTCTTAGTCACTATTCTTATTTCTGCAAAGAGAAACCATGACCAAGGTAGTCACTCTTGTAAAGGAAAGCACTTAACTGGGGGCTTACATACAGTTTCAGAGGCTTATTCTGTTATGGTGGGGAGCTTGGCAGCATGCCGATGTGATGCTGGAAAGGTAGCTGATAGCTACATCCTGATCTATAGGCAGAGAGAGTGAGAGAGAGAGAGAGAGAGAGAGAGGAGGGGGGAGCCTCTGGGCTTGGCATTGGTTTTTGAAACCTCAAGGCCCATCCCTAGTGATGCACTTCCTCCAACAAGGCCACTCCTCTTAATCCTTCTAATCCTTTCTAATAATGTCACTCCTTGGTGACTAAGCATTAAAAAAAAATCAAAGAAAAACAAAAACAAACAAACAAAACCCAACCAAACAAAATTCAATGAGCCTCCTGGGACCATTTTTATTCAAACCACCTCAGAGGCCTCTGTCTATCAGCTAGGATCCAGGTTCCAAAGGGTCTACAACCTCCTAAAACACCATCACCATCTAGGGACGTCAAACACACGAGCCAATGTGAGCAAGATACTCCATATTCATGCTATGATACGTGGCCCACCTTTGGCTACTGCTGGGCTGCCATGCACATGGCACTAGTGGATTGAATGTGGTCTTCATCATCTCACCTACCATCATCCTAACTGCTGTGTGAGGTCCAGGGCTGCTTCCCAGAAGACTTCTCACCTCATCCTGTTGGAAGTAGCTTCTTTCCTTAGTGTATAGGCACTGTGTGCAGTGTGAGGCAGATTCCCCATGGGGCTTTAGACTTTCCCATATGTGTACCTATACTGCCTCCTAGATGCAGACCTCAAGATAGGAAGGAATCTTGTCTGTTCATGTTTAGGTTCTTCTTTCTTCTTAGAGCCTGGCTTGTGGGGCTTGAATCTTCACTGAAGGCACGAATGGGAAGCAGGTAGAATATAGGAGAGTGAGGGGCCAGGACGGAAGCTCCTTTATGCTTGTTTCAGAGATTTGGTTTTATATATTAAAAATAATTCCTTCCTCAACATTTTGGAAGATCTAAATTCACGATTCTTTGTTCCTTTGCTTTCTCTTCCATGAGGACAGGGTTCCTGTGCTGCATGCACATCGACAGGAGCTCCACTTGTGAGGTAACCTGGGCAGACGGTGCTCTCGGGAGCTCCACAGTGTGTGGTGGGCCTGATGCTGGACCATGAAAGTCAATGCTTACACTTGGCTGATTCCCTTCCTTTGCAAGTCACCGTAGGCTCAGCTGGACCTGGGGTCTCCATAAGTGTTGTGCTGAAGCAGGATGCAAGCTGGTTTCTTCAGCAGCTGCTAAAATTTTAGGAAACCAAAGCAGGTGGTTATTTGGACACTTGGCTCTTATATGGTCAATCTCTTGACAATCAGATACCCCAAATTGGGATCTGAGAGCTGTGAGTCTGGAAGCAAAGTGCAGGTGCAGAGGCTCATATTTGGGCATTCAGACTGGCACTGAGAAAATACTCAGATTCCAACAGCATTGCCAATTATGAAACATTAGTTGGAGCTCTTTGTGTCAAAACTATGTGCTTGTTTAAGCCCCAGGTACCATGGTGATCGGTCTTGGGTAAACACAAAGACAAATAATGCTTTATATTCATCTGCCATCTGGGCCTGCCGAATTACCTAATCATCCCTTGGTGAGCCTACTTCTCACTGAATAAATGTACCAGGCAGCATAATTAGATGTTTCCCCTGCAAACCCTGGGACCACTTTCCAGCATTTGGGATGCCCAGCCTCCCACACCATGACAACTAGGGATGGGGCCCTTTCCTGTGGTGGAGTCATGGTGTGCCATTTTCTTGGATCTTGGAAGGAAAAATGACCTTGAGGAAGACAAGCAAGAAGAGACAGCCCATTAGCAACTGGCCCGCCCATATGACAGAAGAAAAAAACCACTTGAGAGCTGTCAGTGCAACAGCTGGGGGAATGAGCTGAGAAGCCAGATGCTGCTTAGAAAAGGCTAGTTTCCACAGCGTCTGGGCCTGCAGTGTTCATCTGAGCCCTTTGTGTGGCCCTGGGTGCTGGGCTTTATGACTAGATAAAATAACAGAGGCAGGGAGAAGGGGGAATTGTGTGCATGCCCAGGGCCTGACTTATGAAGTCAAAGTAGACAGTAAGAGGTGGCGATCCTGTTCACTGTTGGTGGGTCACTGGACCCAGCAACATCATGAGGAATCTGAACTCTGCCCATACCCACTTCATCAGGGATTTATTTGAATACTACCTAACAAGGGGCATACTTTAATTTGAAGCTAGACATTAGCTGGTAAAATCCTATTGCTAGGTCACCCTGAAGACTATCTGGCTTCCTTTAGTGGCTCTGGTGGGGATAATCCTGTGAAGTCTTCCCATACTGATCGTCCTCCCAGGTAAATGGACTATATTTTCACTTTACACATTACTGACTTGAAGGAATGCCTAAGTGGCTGACTCCAGGTTGTTCCACCTGAGGTATGTAGGAAGAAACCATTCTGAGTGATGAAGACTATCTCTGTACTGTGCACCCAACCTGTGCCTCCCGATGCTCTGGACCCTGTGTGCCTTCACCTTCAGCTTACCTGTTTCATCCTAGGGTCTCCCACTGTATTCTAGTATCTGTTAGAATACTGACGTGCAGTGCTAATACAATTTCTTACACAACCAAATACTACTGGGAGAGATCATTTCTTGTCTTTTGAAGAGAGAAATATGTTTTTCTTTTTTCTTATTTATTTTTTTGTGAATGTGTGTGTATGTACATGTGATAGATGTGGTGTGTGTGTGTGTGTGTGTGTGTGTGTGTGTGTGTGTGTAGGCCAAATGATAACCTGAGGTATCAGGTATCCCATCCATCCATCCATCCATCCATCCATCCATCTATCTATGTGAAATGTCTGATCCTGCCTCAGAGGCTAGTAAGTCTCTGGAATCCACTTAAATTCACCTTTTATACCTGTACCTCCAAGTCCTGCCTTTTTTTTTCTTTTAAATCAAGTTCTGAGATTAAACTAAACTCTAAGACTTAAGCTCAGCTCTTCCTACTTTGACCACAGTCCACTCTTCCTCTTTGTTGTAAGGATATTTGTTGTGTCAGGTGTTGTGATGCTTGCCCTCAGGGGCCAGAGACAGGCAGATCTCTATGAGTTGGAGACCAGCCTGGCCATTGTCACCAGTTCTAGGCCAGCCAGGGCTACACAGTGAGACCCTGTCCAAAAAGAAAAGAAGAGAGATTAAAAAAAAAAATTTATCCTAGAGAGAATTTCTGCAAACAGGCAGAAGAGACAACTTTTCTAATCTTGAGGTTCAGTGAGGTGACTCTCATGTCAGGCAAATGAGTACAATAGTCAGAAGATGAATGATAGAAAACACGTTTTGAGCTTTTCTCAGTTTTCAGTGGGTTGAAGTGATTACCAGTCCCTTCCTGCTCTGCTCTCCCATCTGAAGGAATGCAGGTATGACATACTGGGACATAGAGAACTCAAAACTTGGAAGCCTAACAGGAGTGTGGTTCTGCCTCAGTGGCCTACTGGGGAGGGTGCGCCAAGCAAAGGGTGTCACAGCAAAGGCATGGGTACTGCTGAGGGACACCTGCAGGAGCAAGAGAAGGGGGCAGTGGCTGAATTCTCGGAGGGAACAGGGCAGGAGCTGAGGCCTTCAGAATGACATTTATCATCCATGGGGGCCAACAGGAAAGAAGCTGGAAGAACAAACACCCCAGCCCTCTTTTGTCACACTCTGAGGATACCTGCTGATGCCTCCTAGTAGCTGGACTCCATCTGAGGAGGAATGGAGGAGAGATGAGGGTTTCCAGGAAGAACATATTAGGTCTTGGCCACAACTAGTGCAGACCTCTTGTGGCCAGCTCTCTCATGTTGAGTATCTGGGTGATAGTTACGCTTATTTGGATATGGCTTGCTCTTACACACACATAGAATCTTGAGACTTAAAATCCAACTGCCTTTGTGTAGATTGAACTGAGGAGCCTCCAGCTCAGAATGAGGCCAGCTGGATCACTCTGGATTTCAATGTACTCAGGGTTACTAGGAAAATATTTAGTAACACGATGAGAGAGATATTTATTGTGGAACACATTGGGCCATAAGTAAGGATTCGAAGGAGGAGGAGAAGGAGAGAGAGAACAAGCTCACAGTTTGCCGTGGGGAAGGGACCTTTTCTCCTATAATATCCTCAGTCATTCGGTCAATGAATGTTCTGCAGTTGGAAATAAAGAGAAGCAGCCAGTTCTCTGGCTGAGCGTAGGCTGTGGGAGGAAACGCTGCTGCACTGATCGTCCTGGGGAAGGAAGGCTTTGACAGGAATGTATGCCCGAGTCTTAGAAGCATAGAGCAGCGCCCACGTGAGGCTCATTTTTAACAGAGCTCTCTAGGTTCTCAAGCATTTCCCCCAAATCACTTCTGTTTGATTCCCAAGCAGTTTGATGGAGAGAGGGGAGGTATTCTCCTTCGTCCATTCATGTGACTTCAGGCCCAGTTCTCAGGTCACCATGGCTACACAGAACAAGGCTGAGGCACCGACACAGTGTAGTTGAGATGGGACATTTTGGGCTCTGAGACCTGTCCTTTGGGGAGACACAGAGAGGAGGGATGTGATTATTGGGGGTTGGGGTGGGGGAGACAGCATTCCATCAGAACGCTATGATTGGGTCCACCCTCACTGTTTTCTTAGTAAAAAGACTTCTGTGTGTTACCATTTGTATTGGTGACACAGACCAAATACCAGACACGTTTCTAGTGTACAACTGTAGCCAGTAGGGAGGGGAGACTGGCAAACTCTTCTCCCTAATGGTAATCCTGACTTGAATGCCCGTGGACGATCAGGAAGGTTGGAGATATGCATTCTAATCTTATAGGTGGTGATGGGTTTACATTATCCAAGTTTTACTGGTACAGGGGCCTGGTTTCCAACTGTTAACTCGGAGTCTGGTTTTCTAATCTTCTCCTATCCCAGTCTGACCAACAAAGACAAAAGGACAAAAAGGGAGGGACAGTTCCTAATAAAAGACTGGATCTAAAAAGAATTTTTTTTAAAAAGATTGATTCGTGTGTGTGTGTGTGTGTGTGCAATTGTGTTAGTGCCCACAGAAGCCAGGAGAAGGCACTGGACCCCTTCTAACTGGAGTTACAGGTAGGTGTAAACAGTCTGATAGGGGTGCTGGGAACTGAATCTGGCTCCTCTGTAAGAGAAGCAACTGCTCTTAACCACTGAGCCACCCCTTCAGCCCTGTAAAAGAATGTTTTTTCTAAGCGTTAAAAGGTACAATAGTTTTTTTATTTAGCTCAGTGTAAGAACTCTGTACTAGGGTCTAGTAGAATGTAACAGTAGCTGATTGCTGGTTGCTGCATTTGCACCAAAACAACACAAACCAACAGATTAGTACATGTGGTTTCCTTGCCTGACCAAGCTACGTGACATTTAGCCTTGGAGAGACTCATGGAGCGTCTCATGTGTTGTGAAATTAAGTGCACAGCCCATAGGTTGGTCTAGGGTTTGTCTGCTGTGCTGGACTCTTTCCTCTGTGTGTATGTTCATGCCATTGCAGCAATCCTTCTGTCTCAGTCCCTGAGGTGGTGAGTCACCTTGCCTGGTTCTAAGTGGTCATTTTAGCTGTTCTCATGTCCCTCTGTCTCACTTTCTAAGCCCTTAAACAGAAAAAGTGAACCACAGCAGAGAAGGCATCAGTGCCAAAGAGTGGGTGTTATTGTCCTTGGTGGGAAGGGTGGGGTTGGTAAAAAAAACTTTTGAGTATCCTCTGTGCAGACAGGGTGGTGTCTGATGGGACAAAGGTCAGGCCTACACCCTGCAGGAGGAGTCTTTTTGTTAGCTCAGTGCAAAGAATTGGTATAGCCTTTGGCAGAATTTGCCAGGGAAGGAGGGTGGACGCCTTAGCATCCCTGAGACACATGATGAAGTGTTTGCCATACCTGCAGGAATACCTATCCATTTGCCCATACACACAGCTCCAGGCTGCAGAACCCTAAGGCCCAAGCTGCTCAGGTGCAAATGAGATCCATGTAGATCCATGGCCGAAATCTACATTTGAAGATGCCACCAATCGGGTGCTTGGAATTGAATCTGGGTCCTTTGCAAGAACAGCAAGCCTTTATTTGCTGAGCCAGGTCTCTAGACCCTTTAAAGATATTTTCTGTCCTCTTCTTAGAAAGTGTCCCTTCATACTCCTTAAAACTAATCCATAAGGACTCTTGGAAGAGATCAATGTTTATGCACATTACATTTATATCTGTATTTGCAGAGTGTCCCTGCTCATTTATTTATTTACTTATTATATCAGAATAATGAAACTATTAGAAAAGCATGTATTCTTTCCATTTCCTTCCTCCTCCAATTCTTACAATATTCCTACAATAAATCCGTGTGTGTGTTTGTGTGTATATACTCATATACATATACGTGTGTGCGTGTGCGCCCTTGCGTGTGTGCAAAAGTGTCTCAATCACTCTCCCCTTTACTTTTGGGGTTTCCCATTGAACTTGGAACTTGCTGATTGGCTGACTTGTGGCTAGGAAGCCCCAGGGATCCTTCCGACTTTGCCCTTCCGGCACTGGGACTACAGGTGTGGGCTACCATACCCAGCTTTTTAAACAGGTACTGGCTATTGGAAACCTCAACTCAGATCCTTACGGCTTTGTGCCAAGAACTTTACTGAGTGAGTCATCTCCCCATCTGAAATAAATCTTTAAGAGGAAATTTAGGATGGCTAAAAAAAAATCTTTAGTGTTTCAGCAGTTTCAACATGAGATATATATCTTGCTGTTAAATTCATTTCATGTTTATGAAGTATTGACTAAGCATTTGGAAGAAAGCTAGTATAACCTGTGCTAACTTCTAAGTAGCTTGCAGTCCTGGAAGAAGAGGGAGCTGGTGTGTGTGTGTGTCTGTGTGTGTGTGTCTGTGTGTGAGTGTGTCTGTGTGTGTCTGTGTGTGAGTGGGTGTGTCTGTGTGTGTGTGTGTCTGTGTGTGAGTGTGTGTGTGTCTGTGTGTGAGTGTGTGTGTCTGTGTGTGAGTGTGTGTGTGTCTGTGTGTGAGAGTGTGTCTGTGTGTGAGTGTGTGTCTGTGTGTGAGTGTGTGTGTCTGTGTATGAGTGTGTGTGTGTCTGTGTGTAAGTGTGTGTCTGTGTGTGAGTGTGTGTCTGTGTGTGTGTCTGTGTGTGAGTGTGTGTGTCTGTGTGTGAGTGTGTGTCTGTGTGTGAGTGTGTGTCTGTGTGTGAGTGTGTCTGTGTGTGAGTGTGTGTGTCTGTGTGTGAGTGTGTGTCTGTGTGTGAGTGTGTGTCTGTGTGTGAGTGTATGTGTGTCTGTGTGTCAATGTGTGTGTGTCTGTGTGTGAGTGTGTCTGTGTGTGAGTGTGTGTCTGTGTGTAAGTGTGTGTCTGTGTGTGTCTATATGTGAGTGTGTGTATGTATGTGTCTGTGTGTGAGTCTCTGTGTGTGTCTGTGTGTGAGTCTCTGTGTGTGTCTGTGTGTGAGTCTCTGTGTGTGTCTGTGTGTGTCTGTGTGTGTGCCAGAGTAGTTTGGTTTGAAGGCCTGGATGTGGAACAGACAGAGATAACAGGGGAGAGAATGGAGCTTTAAGATGGCATTGGTATAAGCACGAGGGTGCTGAAGAGCCTTGGGGGTCTGCTGGAAAATGATGATGCCAAGCCTGGCTGGGCCTTGAGGGAAGTCAGCTATGGAGTCAGAGAGGCCTGGGAGACTTTCAACCATGCTCACTATTGAGTGCAGCACACATAGAGGTCAAGGGCAGAAGTAAACAGCAGCTTGTGCCATGTTCCCTTTCTCTTCTCAGTGGGGAAAATGGAAGGACTTCCTGGTTTTGGCTCTAGGAGACAGTAACTAGCTGAATTTTAACGCCCACCTTATCAAACCAGACTTCAGGCATCCTGGCATGAACCATTTTGGAGCTGGTAGTCTGGGCAGCAGCTGGTTCATGCCTTTGTGTGTGTGTGTATGTGTGTGTGTGTGTGTGTCTCGTGCTCATGGCCCTTGGAATATTCCTTCTGATGCTATGTTTTACCTTTGGTGCCCCTAAATCCTGCCTTTTTCTATTTAAAATGTCAGTGCTCAGAGAGGTCTGAATTGCACTACCTAACGTGGCTACCACCTGCATAGTTTCCCACACAGTGTCCTGTCAATCTCACTGGTAGTGTTTTTCAAGCTTGCTGTTTTACCATTGGTTTTAATGAAGAGATCGATACTTCAGAATAAGACAGCATCTCATGCCAGTCACGGCCCAAGAAAGACAACATAGCTTCACTATGGGTTTTCAGTTCCTTTCAAACCACCTTTGAGATGTGTTCTTCAGCTCCCTTGTTGAGATACCCTCCTTTCCAGCCTGACCCAAGGCCTTCTTCTGAAAGGTGCTTAGGGTTCCAGGGTATAACTTTGGGGTGGCCAGGCATTGGGATGTGGTGGTTCTGGAAAACAAGCCCCATAGGTCCCTGGAATGCCCTTCATATCAGTGAAACCCTGCTTTGTATTCTGAGTCCGAGGTTTCTTCCTCTGGACTCCGTGTATACTTGGTACTTTCATCCCCACTCTCCTGCTGTGGGAGACATGCTATGAGGAGCAGGACAATGTTTGTCTTCTTCAGTGAAGCCATGTGCTACAAAGTCCCCAGTTGATCTTGATCACTGTCTCTTCCAATCCCTGTAAATCAAATCCACCCTTTATTTCTAAAGTGTCCCCATCTCTTGGCATCTACATAGCTCACCTGAACTAAACATAAATTAAAAAAATAAATGGGATAACAGGAATACCTATTTGTTTAGTTTTCAATTGATTAATTTTTATATATTTTAATCATATTTTCCCATCCCTGAACTCCTCCCAATACCTCCCCAATTTTCTACCTACTCATCTTCATGTTCTTCCTCTTTGTCTCTCAAAACAAAACCCAAAATATGGGGGGTGGTAAAAGAGACAAAACAAAACAAAACAAAAAGCAAAACCCCAAACACGAAAAACCAAACCAAATCAAATCAAGCCAAACCAAACATCATAGAGTCTCCCTTGTGTTGCCCTGGAGTATGGACGATAATCCAGTGACCCTCCATTGGAGAAAATTGATTTTTTTCTCTCCCAGCAGGTATCAATTGCAAATAACCTCTTGATTGGTGTGTGTGTGTGTGGTGTGTGTGTGTGTGAGATTTGCCTTCACTTTCCCTTCTGGGTGCTGAGACTCCACCTGGCTGGAACCTGTGTACCACTTGTGCATGCTGCCACATGTGAGCTCATATGTGTACCAGTCCTGCTGTGTTTGGAAGACACAGTTTCCTTGGTGTCTTCCATCCCCTCTGGCTCTTAAGTCCTTCCACCTCCTCTTTGATAGATCCCTGAGCCTTGATGGGGAAGTGTTTGATAAATACATCCCATTTAGGACTGGAATTACTCTAATCTAATGGAAGAGAATCTAGAATAATTTCTTCTGGTTTTTTCTGTTAAACTGGTAAATTCTCTTCTGTGGGGCTTAGGAAGGAGTGGACGGACACAAATATCCAAGAGAATTCATTCCCCCAAACATGCAGCTTTTCTATTCAGAGTTGTGGCTGGCTATTTTTTCTTTTTCTCATCTTGTCTCTGCATACCCCGTCCTCCGTCCTCCTCCCGGCTCTGGGCTCCCTATGTGAGCTGTTCTTCTTGTTCCTAGTGCTTGGGTCACTCTTTATCTACTCAAATCTGTGTAAGGGGATCCTGCCAAGATGATCAGATGAGAACTCAGCGCCAGAAACATTTTAATTAATTTATGGTGATAAAATGCGAAAAGAAAACCATTGAGGAAAGACTGGGCCAAAGAAAATTAAACATAAGAGGAAACAAAGAAACTAGAGACGTGCGGTCTTGGAAGGAAGGACCTGGTTGGCAAAGGGGCCAGCAGGCTTCCTTTCTCTTCCCTTTGCTATTTTAACAGCTCCCAAGTGCAACAGCAAACAGAAGACCCCAGGGCAGGGACAGAGGGGACAAGGGGGAAAACTGAGCAGCCAGCTCTTCTTGGTCTGGGACTTCTTGAAGAGGCTGTTTGAGGTTGGATGTCTGGGAAACAGAAAGAGTAAGGCGAGGGTTACAAGCTCCAGTGTAGGGAACTCAGTGTTTCCCAGGAGAGGTGAAGAAATGTTTCTTAAGATTAAGCTAAGAGGGAAAATAATAGACCTTCAAATTGGATAGTGTTTATTTGTTCCAGTCCTGGGGATTGAACCCAGGACTTTGTGCATGCCGGGTAAGTTGCTCTACCACTGAGCTATGCATCCCCCCTTCCCAGCCCTCTTTTTAATGTCTTTATTTTGAGATAGAGTCTTACCAAGCTGTCCAGATTGGCCTTGGACTCACTGTGTAGCTCAGGCAGACCTTGAACTTGCAATCTTCCCGAGTAGCTAGGATCATAGGCACTTGTCTTTATTGCCTTTAGATTTGGCAGTATTTAAAGAACTCAGTATTTAAAGAAATATGACATCCCAGCAAGCAGCACATGGGTAGGGAAGAGGCTAAAGAAAACTCTTATCAGCTAGCCTTCTCTGTCCTAAGGCAAAAACAGGACAGCAATATTTAATATATCTGCAGGCAGGTTGGTTCACTGACCCATTTGCAATGTTGATTTTATTTTGTTTTTTTTTTTCTTTTTATTTATTTATTCATTTTAGATGAAAACACCTTCTGAATGCTGAAAACAAAAACAAAGACAAACACATTACCCAGTTGTCCCTTTCCCTAAATGATCCTTGAAGAAAAGAGAAAAGGGGAAAGCACCTACTAAACAGCACACAGTGGTTCTACTGAAAGAGGAGGTGGCTTGGTTTTCTTGTTCCATCAGTGACCCCATACCATGTGTCTGAATGAGGAGGATATAGAGACTCAGTTCCTTTCTCTTCTTTAAAATGTGTGTGACCAGGCCTCCTCCTGCCAGGGCTTATAGGGTGGGGTCTTGGCAGGTGCATTTTGGAAAAGCTTGCACATGTTCTGACCTACATGTCAGTGAATTTAATCTCCCAGAATTCAAGCTTACTAAGTCGTTACTAAGGACCAGACAGTGTACTTAGGTGTTGGGGACACACACGGCCAAGGAAAAAAGGATATATCTCGTGTCCTCATAGAGGCATGATCTTGTGTAACGGGCAACCTTTTCATTTTCCCTTAAAGATACAGTTAGTCTGAAAGTATGGGTGGCCTCTTACAGCCCCTGTCTCCTCACCTGTATAACAGAATCATATCTGCTGCACTTAGGTGGACAGCCTGGGTATTTGGTAAAATGACATAAGCCAAGGAAATATGTTTAGAGCCTAGGACTTTGGGAGAATTTTATTAGTAGGGATTCTCTTTAGCTTTTTGCAAGAGGTGACACCCCAGGTGAATGACACCCACTTGGGTGCTGGCCATATGACTGGAGAAGACCCTTACCCATTGTAATATGTCAAGTCATCATTGGGAGGCCCATTGGCAACAAGTGAGTTCTGCAAGTCAAGTAGTAATGAGCACAGGGGTTTGGGAAGGGCACCAGAAGCATTTCAGGTCCAAGAGAGAATTTCAAAGGTGATACAAAGTGAGTCTGAAATGAGGGGCCACAGGCAGCCCTGGAAATTGGGACTGCAGTACAGAGAGAGGCTCTCAGGAACCCCAGCCATACTTTCCTTTGAGGTTTCTTGTGCAGATCTGTCAGTGTTTCCTGAGGTATGCTGTGGTTACATTACCAGGCTGCCAACAGCTGACCACCTCAGCTCCCTCGACAATAGTCTCAGTCTTCAGCAAAGTTTCCTTGCAGACAGAAGTCACCAAACAGAAGTCACCACTCCAGTGTTTTTCAGGTAGAAAAATCAGAGGATGTTCTAGAGTTAGAAAACAATGGGAAGCAGTTAATTGGATTAAGTCGGAGGCATATGTCTTAATAGCAGAAACAAACAAAGCCAAATGCTTCAAGAACAAAACATTTCAGATCTTCAGTCTGTATGAGAACATATATACTGCTGTATATGTTATATATATGTTATATATATGGCATAATGTTCAGAGAAACGTGTGGTGGCGCCAAGCAGAAGATTCACAGAATGTCCATCACAGGAGTATGTGAAACTGCCCCAAACTGTCTACTACTCAAATACCTGTCAACAGAGCAGTGGAAAAATACATGATATCCTAATGATGCAACAGAGTTGCACAGTAATGACAATGGACAAACTAAGCCCTGATGAATCTCACAAACAATACAGAAGAATGCATGCCCTGATTCCATTTATCTGGTGTTTGAAACAGACAAACTTCATCTAGGATGTCAGAGGTCAGGAGAGTTGCCACTTGAGGAGTGTTCTGCTGGAACTCCTCAGTTTGTGACAATTCATCCAAGTACCTATGCTCTACTGTGTCCCTGTGAATTGTATGCTGAGCTCCAAGGAAAGGCTCACAAGAGAAGAATATGGTCATGTTTCTTTACTGCCACCATTATAGACTGGAGGTGTCCACTGTGAGTTTTCTACCACTGAGATAAAGTCACGTTTTCTTATGTCTGTAGTATATTAAACCCTTGATTAAATACTTGATGAATAAACTGAGAGTGGACCAGAGCAGTTATCTTGGACAGGAAAGCTCTTGAGAGTGCTAGGGACTTTAAGGATGCCCAAAGCCAAGGAGATAGCTTAGTT
This sequence comes from Mastomys natalensis, assembly GCA_021653895.1. Taxonomy (NCBI): domain Eukaryota; kingdom Metazoa; phylum Chordata; class Mammalia; order Rodentia; family Muridae; genus Mastomys; species Mastomys natalensis. The sequence continues at coordinate 240,150 of JAJTUV010000309.1, read as the reverse complement.
AGCAAAGAGCTTCCTGATGTCCAGAACCCATGTAAAAAATGTAGTGACATATGCTTGTAACTCGCTGAAGAGGAAGAGAGAGGCAGATCCCTGAGGATTTCTGACCATCTCAGAGAGATGAATGGGGCCTGACGGGTGGCATTATAGGTTGACCTCTGGCCTCCATACGCATGTGCACACTTGTACAAGTGTACACTTAGTCAAGCCCATCCACATGAACACACACACACCACACACACACACACACACACACTGAAATAAAGATAAAAATGACCCCCATAGAGACGTTTCTATCATCAGAGGTTTTCATTAGCTAAACCATTGTGTCAGACATTTAGGAGGGGCCTCATGCCTCCTGTGTGCCATCTGGCTTACATCTACATGTGCAAGCACCTGGTACTCCTCATGGGTGTGGAGAGCAGCCCAGAGGCAGGGTGATGGGGACCTCCCTGTACGAAGCTTTTCTCTGTCCCACTGCTGCTCTGAGCTGTCATTAGGTCCAGCTCAGCTGGATCTTTGATGTCTTCTCTGTGTAAATGCAGCATGATTATTTTCTCCTGTTCTTTGATGAACAAAATGTGAGGGGAGATGTTTGACCCGGGGGCATGGCTTGTGGCAAGGCAGGAAATGCCTCATCTTGTTGGGGTACATAAAAGGGAAATTAAAAGGTACTGTTAAGTGGTACATGCCAACTCTCAGGTCTGCCAGACATCTTCCAGGAAGTGTGGCAGCAACACGACGTGGCGAAGAGCAGATCCGAGTTCCCCAGTTCCGGTCCAGGTGGACTCTCTTTTGTCCTGTGTGTGCTCTACTAAATCCATTAGTGAGGAATCCAGAAGCATCAAGCGTTTGAGAGATGGCTGAAGCCACATAAAAGGTTGGTTGAAGTCATTTTCTGATTAGGCTGTGGGTGGCGAATGTGTAAGCTTGCATGGACCTACTCCTATTACTGAACAACTTGACTGGTCCTTACTTTTCTGAGGTTCAAGCCACATTACACAACTCAAATTTAACTGACAGTACAATATCAAAAATTGTGTACCTGGGAGGCCAAGCTTCCAAAATGTGATTCCTTGTTTTCTAAAGATGCCTACACTCTCTTGATCCTGGTGAGATCATTCCAGAAGTGTGGCATGTGCTGGAGCAGCCTTAGCACGAGGGCCACCACTGTGCGGCAGTACAGAGTTGGGTTGACATCCTGATGGAGCAGGAATCTGTCTGCCTAGGCGACTAGGAGACTCATTTCTTACTCATGATAAGGTTGCTCGACCAGCTCATATTTAATAAGAGTGCTCTTTTATTTTTTTGACAAAATATCAAATAACAATGACATTTTTAGGGACAAAGTTAAGAAGTGAAACCTGCCCTCTGTGGGTGGTGTGGTCCTAACGGGTTTGCTGGGGGCCTCATCCTGGAAGACCAGACTCTGAAGCTTTTAGGACTTAGGAGTCCCTGCCAGCCCTTGATGTTACCCATAAGGGCAGCTGACTTCACAGTAGGGACTTCAGAATCCTTTTCTGAGACACTGCTGAGGGGTGACTAAACAGTCAGAAGGGAGGGCGACAGATACAGCAGTGGTGGAGGGGAAGACAGAAGTTGAGTAGACAAGGCTTTGGATCTACCAGAACATTCTAAACATTCTGGGTGCTGAGACCTAACTGACAAGCATGCAGTTAGCACTGAGCTGGAACCTTGGTCCTGGTAGCACCCTCCTTCTGCTTAGAACATACTTCTAGAGCAGTGATGCTCAACCTTCCTAATGCTGCAACCCTTTAATACAGTCCCTCATGTTGTGGTGACCCCAACTATAAAGTTATTTTGTGGCTACTTCATAACCATAATTTTGTTACTCTTAGGAACTGTAATGTAAATATCTGATATGAGACCCCTGTGAAAGGGTAACTCTTGTGAAAGAGTTGTTTAACCCCCAAAAGGGGATGCCACCCACAGGGTGAGAACCACTGCTCTAGCTTCATGTTCAGGATGACAAAGGCTACTCATTTTATGCATAGATAGAGGAGGGGAGAGAGATACATGAACAGATTGCGTGAAGCAGGATTGACTCCCAGTCCCTGGGGTTGAGCTTGCTTCTCTGCTGTAAGGCAAGGCTTTCAGTGTTAAGGCCCCTGCAGCATTTCACAGGATGTGCCCAGCAGCTGTGAGAGTCCAAACATGCTCCTGTGAAGGGAAAGTCGTAAACCTCGGTAACACTGATCCCTCTAGCCAAACGTGTTAGCCAGACATGCTTATTGGTGGCCTAAGACACAAGCTTGGTCCATTTTTATTGGAGGACAAAGGGTGGAATATTATGGAGAAAAGGGAGCTAATCGAGGTGTTCAGGATTCGGTGATATTCTCTGGAAGTAGCCCGACCTGGCATCATCAGTGAAAGGCCAACACCAGGGTTCTAGAGAGACCTCCGGTTTTACTCGTGTGTCTGGCAGCAGGAGCCTGGAACCCTGTAGTACCTAGAGTAGGAAACAGAAGGTCCTCGACCATTGGGATAGCCCCAGGATGCTCATCCTGGAATATACACGTTGTGGAATCTCTTTCCCTGAGTGTTGGGGAACCTAGGACTTTCTACTTAATTCACACCAAGGTGGGGTCAGTAGTACAACTGTCACTAACATATGTACTAAATAATTCTAGCGTCACCAGTGAGAACCTATTGTCTATTGTTACCTTGATCTTTAAAAACAGGGACTCATTTCTGACTTTGAGGATGTTAATTTGAAAGCCTGGAGCTTGCTTGACTGAGATGTATTAGAAGCACTTGTAGTGGTTGTCTCTAGAGTATGGGGCTTTCTGCTGTAGGTCTGTGTATTCATGGGGAAAATGCCTTTTGAGTCTTCAGACTAGCTTGGAATTGACTGAGGAACTGACTTTCAACACAGGTACACATGTGTATGATAGTGGTTCTTGGGAGCTTTGCTTCTTTTTTACACATCTGTGTATGTATATATATCTGTGTGTGCATGTTTATATGTGAATACATATGTGTGCAAGCTATGTATGAGTGTGTGTGTGTGTTTGTAGGCCCAGTTGCTCTCCACTTTATGCTTTGAGACAGACTATCTCCCTGAACCCAGAGAACTCATTTTAGCTAGTCTAGCTAGCTGACTCGCCCCAAGGATCCTCTGTCTGCCTCCTGGCTGCTGAGGTTACTTAGCCTGGCATTTATGTGGGTTCTGGTGATCGAAACATTGGTCCTTATGCTTGTGTAAGGGCTTTATCCACTGAGCCATCCCCAGACCTTTTGGAGCTTTCCGAGAGACTGCCAACCCCAATAGCTAGGGTTTCTCCAGTGCCCTGGCTCTGTGGTACTACTCCCCCAGTCTGTAACCTGGTGAGATACTTGGCCTGCAGACATGGAAAGATGTGTTATGTTCCTTCCTGGCTTCTTCCCTCTGGACTGAGATTACATTGACCAAGCTCAGTTGTATTTTGCTTTCTGCCTGGGTGGGTAAGAAAGGAGCAGGTTTCTTTTGGGTGGGGAAGAACATTCCTTTCCTGCTCTAGGGGGAAGGTGGTATTTATGTTTCTCAGGAAAGAACTTCCCAAAGGATAACATATTGCTCTATACTCTGGTGTTTAGGGTAGAAAGTGAATGACTTAAGCAATCCATTCTTGTCTAAAGTCCTGTCAGAAGAGAGGGAGTCCAAACTAAGGAGCCCTTCCTCAGATCCAGGATATGAGAGTGACATTCTCAAGCTCTGTGTCTGATCGCTTTGGCACTTTATAAAAAGCATACCAGTGCCGAGTTCTACCCCAGACCAATTAAACAGGACTCTCTGGGTGGTGAGGCCTGAGCCTTGGTATTTTTAAAAGCTCCCCATGGGATTGTAATGTGTGGCCAAGTTTGAGAACCGCTGAAGTAGAGCGTTGTAGAGATTACAGGGAAGCATGGGACGGGGGACTGGGTGGGGGATGGTTTCCTAAGAACCTGAAGTTGAGTAGGGGGAAAACCACAGCTGCTTGATGAATACATTTTAGGGTTGGGTTTGTGGGGGCCACTTGCCCTGTGTAAGCCTGTAACACCCACAACACTGCAGATGATGTGGCTCCTCCATTTTCCAGAAGAAACACCAAGGCTTAGAAAGAGGGGCTGATTAGTACATAGTCCTTGACTTAGGACGTGGTAGAGGTGGCAGCTCACCTACCCACTGAGGACAGACCACAGGCTTTGTGAGCTGGTACATGTTAGGGGGCACATGCCAAGTGCTCATCTGTCCTGCAGCTTTCCTTGGCCCCTCTTGGGTTTCCTGCTGGTTTTATTTCCCAGTTCCCACTTAGTCTTGCTTCTTCTGGCGTTCAGAAGATAAGCTTGGCCAACATTCCTTGTCGTCCTGTGTAAACATTCTGTGCCTCTTGTCCTGTAGAGGTATACCTCTGTCTTACCACATGGGCCAGTCTGGAAGTTGGCTGAGTTGGCCACCCATCTACAGTGACTTCTTTTCCTGTGCATGGCACAACTTCCTCTAGAGCTAACTCCGGATCACACCACAGCTCTCCTTTTTGCTGCTTATTGATACTTCCCTCTGATTATCTCATTAGAGCAAGAGCTACTCACTTAAAATCAGGACTAAACCACAAAGCCATCTTTTTTTGACCATGGCTCTACAGAGTTTTGACTTCTGGAAGCATATTTATATGTAGATATAGATATATACACATATATAATATATATTAATGTATGTAATATGTTACATATGTTATATGTTAATATATGCAATATATAACATATACTATATAATATAATATGTAATATATATTAACATGTATTAACAAATGAAACCAGGGCAGGAGACATAGCTCAGCAATTAAGAGTACTCTTCCAGAGAATCCTCAGTTCTAGACTGCACACCAGCTGGCTCACAACTGCTTGTAACTCCAGCTCCAGGGGCTCTGACTCCCCTTCTGGCCTCTGTGAGCATCTGCACTCACACATATACATACATTCACACAGAAATATATAAATAAACATAATTAAAGAATGAAGAAAAGTAAAAAGAAACCATATCATCAAGAACTAGAAGGTGAAGCAGTATCCCCACCCTCATTATGAAGAGGAACAGAAACATTGAACTTAACTGCATTTCAAATGAATAATGTCACCACAGTGGAATGGAGGGACCCGGGAGAAGTGACCTCTGTGAGCTCTATGGAATCACACACCGACAGTCTTAAGCAGGGTAAGAGACGACATAACTAGGAAAGAGTTCTTGAACTGTTTATGGTAGGTTCATTTTTAGGGAAAAGTCATTATGAAATCACTTGAGGCACCACAGAACTGAGTGATGAGGAAACTGACTCACGTTGTTGGGAGCAAAGAACTGTAGAGTCATAGAGGTGCTAACGTGGAATGGAGAAGTCAAGGAAGAACCCTATGTGGATAAAGAGGTGGCTCAGTGGTTAAGTGTGCTGGCTACTCTTCCAGAGGACCCAGGTTCTATTCCCAGTACCCACATGGCAGCTCACAACCACCTGTAACTTCAGTCCCGTGGGATCTAGGCACTAGGCATTCAAGTAGTACATAGACATACACAGAGACAAAACATCTAGACACTGAAAAGGAAAAAGAAAAGAAAACTCAGTGAGGAGAAACTGGAAGTAATGCCTTGATGTGGATGGAATTGCATATGTATATGAGTGTTGTATGTAGCTGCATGTGAACATGTGTACTTCATAGGCCAGGAATAATGATACTCCAAAGCCATGGCACACATGCCATGGTCTCTTATACTGTTAATCACTCAAAAGAATCAGGGCTCTTTTTATTTATTTATTTTTTCTTTTGGTTTTTTGAGACAGGGTTTCTCTGTGTAGCCCGGGCTGTCCTGGAACTCATTCTGTAGATCAGGCTGGCCTCGAACTCAGAAATCCGCCTGCTCTGCCTCCCAAGTGCTAGGATTAAAGGCGTGCGCCACCACCGCCTGGCCGGAATCAGGGTTCTTTGAGGAAGTGATTGATCCCATGGCTGGGGCAGGTACAAGATACATTTTCAAAGAATGGCGTGGACTATCATACTACTTTATCTTTGGTTATTATAAGAGAATTCTCAAGCTCTTGCTGTTCGTGAAATAAAGAGGACTATTTAGCTCCCGGTTTTTCAGGTTCAACAGGATGATGTTCAGCATTTGCTTGGCAATGGTGGGTGCCTTGTGGCATCACAGTGGTAGGAAGAATTAAATACTATGACAGGAATCCAGAGACGTTCAGAGGCAGGCCACACTCTTATCACAAGTCACTCTTGGAGCCTGTACAAAATCTTACAGAACTACATTAATCCCTTCTGAGAGAGGCACCAAAGACCCAACCACCATCCGCTTGGCCCCACCTCTTCGAGGCTCTCCTATTTCAACACAGCTATGCAGAGGATCAAACTCCCAGCACATAAACCTTGGAGGGAAACATCCGAACCACACCTTAACAATACCATAAGGATACATAGCCAGCATGAAGGGATTCCTTTTTTTTTTTTTTTTTTTTTTTTTTTTTTGTATAGCCCTGGCTGTCCTGGAACTCACTCTGTAGACCAGGCTGGCCTCAAACTCAGAAATCCTCCTGCCTCTGCCTCCCAAGTGCTGGGATTAAAGGTGTGCGTCACTACTGCCTGGCCAAAGGGATTCTTAATGGTCAAAATCAAAGATAATCTTAGCAGTATGAGGCACAATGAAGTACAAACATCAAAGAAAAAAATCTCAGAGGCTCATGTTAACATTACAGGTGGGGAAAAGAATCCTGGAAGGGTGGAAATCTTGGGAGAGGAGTGGCAAGTGTCCATTAGTAAACGTGAGACGAGCTCGGCCAAAGCTACGAATGGTCATTTTTGCAGGTATTAAGGTAAAATTGCTGCTGGAAAGAATTGTTGAAAGATGCTAAATCTGAAAAAAGAAGTTTTGACAAGAAACAAGATATTTGCTTAATCCTAAAATATGTCTCCAGATTGCTTATTAATAGCAAAGTGAAAAAATTATAGCCGTGCATACAATGGAGAAGTACAAATCACCTTGATTGGAGATCAAAGCTAGTGTTACAAAAGAGAGGCCGGGCACTGGCCTCTGTGTCAGGGGTGCTCTGAGATGGACACGTCTTCTCTTGTACTGTTTCTACTAGGGACAAAAAGATCAACCCAAAACTCATCAAGAGGAGATAGTCCCAAGTGAGCACAGCTCTATTAAGTGATGGGGAAAGAGGAAGCCAACCGTTGTTCAGAAATGCCAATGTCGTTAAAGACAAACAAGCTATCAGATTAAAATTGACCAAAATATCATCATGCGTAAGTACTGTATGTGACTCTAAACTAGACCCTGCAGTGCAGAGGAGAAAATGCTACAGATGAGTTTAGGTCAATTGGCCAAACTGATCTGGGAAAGTATGACATCACTCATGAATTTACTGGCGCTGTAACTAGATTATAGCTAATTATAGAAGGGACCGTTTCTGCTCTTGGAAAATACATACTGAAGTTTTTAAGGAGAAATAGCCATGATATATGTATGAATTTATTCACAAGTAGTTCAGAAAAATACTTATACATGCACCCACATACAACACACACACACACACCACACACACACACACACACACACACGTACGTAAACGTGCAAGAGCACTAACCCAGTGAGCTGGACCCAGAGGATAAGCCACAGCCCTTAATGGTCAAGTCTACTGACCTGTTTCTTCCTGTTAGGCCCCTTCTCTGAAAGGCTCTACAACTTTCCAGAGCTGCCTGTCAGGGAACAAGCATTCAAAGCCTTTGGGCTTATGTTTTAGATTATTTTATAAATTTTGATTACACCTAAAGACATATAGTAAAAGATTCTACAAAAGTCTAACTACTAGTTAGTAGAACAAAACTCTGGATTCCCTAGAATGGCCTCAGAGCTGTCATGCCCCACTCCCAACTGATGTCCAGACTCCTTTATCTTGAGGTTCCTGGTACTTGTTCTTTTGCTGTTCTCAGAATTCCTTCATTGTGCCACTGTCTGTTTGTCCTGTGGATCTTTGTGCAGGGTGTCCCCTGCCTCTGCCATATACACTTCCCATGCATAGAATGAGAAGTCTAGTCAGGACTCGAGTTGTGTAAGAACTCCTCTCCTACAAAGATCTGACTCCAGTCCAAATGGAAAGGGCTTATGCCCATTGTCCCCTGTGCAGGGCATGTTAGCACAATGGCCTCCACATGTTGAAGTGTCTTTCCTCTCTGTGTCTCCTACTGTCTTCCTTGAGTGCAGGACTCTGGGGGTGTACAGGACAGTGGGATCTGCAGTTCCCAGATGCAGCCTGACTCCTCAGGGCCCTCTTTGTGTATCACTTGTGGTGGAAATAAGTCCTTGTCTTCCTGGTGCCCAGATGGTTGGAGTATGAGTCTAAAGGAGCCTGTTTTTCATTGTTCTGTGAAATCCATTCTGTAAGAGTACCACCGGTGCAGAGGCAAATGAGGCAGAGCAAGGCCCTTGCATTTGTCATTCTGTCCCTAGGGCCAGATCTACACTCAAACTGGTTTAGTTGTGTGAGCTGACAAGTTCCCGTGGCTTTCTACTTTCTCAGTGTTATTTTGGTTGAATCAGATAGCATTGGGCTCCTATCACTTATACCTAACAGAAGCCGACCCAATCACTGGCTGTCCTGAGCGGTTTAAGAGCTGGCAGTTGCCAAACACTGCCTTAGGTGCTGTAAATCCGTGAGCTCAGTCTTTGGAACATTCCTCAGGTCTTGGCCATGTGGCTTTACACCTGCTACCTCAGGGAATCCATTGCTGTGGTGCTATTCTGAGGAGGATGTGTTGCTTTCAGATGGCATCTACAGAGAGTAGGCTTAACAGGACCTGTAAGTAGATAGGACCCAGTTGGGAAGACATGGTTCAGAAGCAGAAATGATGGCATTTCTGCAACTTTTTTTTATTAGTGGGAATTATTAATTCAAGGTTAGCCCCAAATATTATGTTTACTTAAAAATTAAGTTTGGGCCGATGCAATTGATCAATGGGTAAAGAGCCTGACCACCAGGAACCTGATCCCAGAAACCTACCAAAAGCAGCATGTGGGAACTTGGCATCTGTCACCCTTGTATGCCTATGGTGAGATGGACAGTGGAGACAGAATCACCAGGAAGCTTGTGAATCAGCTTACATGGAGTACTTAGCGCAACAGAAACAAGAGAGACCCTGGTTAAGGGGGTGGAGGAGTCAGCAGACTCCCAAAAGATGCCTGGTAACCTCTGTGCACATGCCACGGCCCTCCTACGCTCACACACACACCAAAATTGAAAATTGTATGCTTACTTAAAAAGGTACTCTAGGAATATTTTTGAGAATTTCATACACTATTGAGGACTCCTAACAGTGTCCTTGAAGCAGGATTGGAGGTTAGATGCTAGTCCACGTCTTGGAGTCACATGCTCAACAGCCGTCTTTCAACATCTTTGCCATGAAAAACATCATGGTTTAACTCTGAAGTTCTATTTTAGATTGGCTTTCTCAATGACTTTAAACCTTAAAATAGAAGTGTACCCGGCAGACACCTCATTTTTCAGTATAGAATTAGGTTCTGCTGATAACGGATGGATACTTTCCACATTAATGCAAAATGTGAGCACGAATCTCAAGATAGGGTAATGCACTCCAGGAGCGGGCCATGATATATTTAGATACAGACTAGAAGTCAAACTGATACATCATTCCTTACAGCGTAGCCAGCAGCGCCAGTGCGGAACAGCGCCTCTTGGGACTGAGGTCATTTATTTTTCTCCTGGATATATTGTTTATATCACATTCTCTCCCTCATGTTATATATTAAATTGTTTAATGTAAGCCATGAAAGAACAAATGTCACTTAAAGGTCCTTTCTCTCCCTCTCTGACAATCTGAAGAGTCGGATCTTCTGAAGCAGGTGATCTGTCAGCTTTTTCCTGGATGTCACTGGTACCTACGGCTCTTCTTATCAGTTCATTTCAGGTTCCCAGATTCAATGACTATTAATCTATAGCATCTGCACAGATAGGCTGGGGCTCCCTGGGTTTTGTACAGACTACTTTCTCTGTCCCCACAGTGCGTCTGCAGGAACACAGGCTTCCTGAAATGGGTGGAAAATTAACTCATTGAGAAAAGTTCCTTAAGAATATCTAGTCAAGTTAATTGTTATGGCTGCTGTTCTTACAAACTCTCTCTCTCTCTGTCTCTCTGTCTCTCTGTCTCTCTCTCTCTCTCTGTCTCTCTCTCTCTCTCTCTGTGTGTGTGTGTTTTGGGAAATGAGACTTGGGGAGGAGGAGGAGAAAAAGAGAGAGACAGAGATAGATAGATAGAGAGGGAAGGAGGGAGGGAAGGAGGTAGCTTGTGATTTAAGGGTAAAGTAACCCTGTCTTAGAAAGTTGGGGGCTCCAAGATTAAGCTGATCTTTCCTTCCACCCTTTTGAGGCACAGTATCTCTTGTTTCTGGCCAGTGAGCTTCCAGGTGATTCTCTTGTCTCTGTCTCCGGGATAGAGGAGTGCTGGGATTACAAATGTGAGGTACCACAGCCTGCTTCCTATGGGACAGAACTCAGGTTGACAGGCTTGCACATTGACTCACTTCTCTCCTTTACCCACGGAGTCATCTCACCAACCCAAACACTAATCTTTTAATAAGAACAGTGCTTTGGGCTATTCTTCAATTAATTGTCCCCACAAATACTTAAGCTCCTCTTCCACTTAGAACTACGGTAATAATCACCCCTTCCTGAGACTTAGCACAGGTCTTTCCCTGGATAAGAACTTCTCATTTAACTTGCACCAGATCCACTCGCTGTGGGGTAGGTGAACTTGTCCACAGCCACCAGCAAATTTTGTCACAACCTTTGTGGCATCTTCTGCGTTTGCTCCCATTTCCTCTCCTGGACAGCCCAGCCTGGGTTGACCGTCCCTTAGACAGATCCTCACCAGCCTGTCTGTTTCTTCTGGTCTCCCTGGTATTGATCACCAGTGCTGTTGGTCATGGTGCTCTGCCATGTTTCAGAAAGAGGCTGCTCTGTCCCTGGGTCTCAGAATGAAGGGAGGAGAGCAGAATCCCAGACAATAAGATGGACATAATGCACAATGAGACTCGAAACTTTTTTTCTTTTTTTGGCCTATTGAGACTGAGTTTTTCTGTGTAGCCCTGACTATTCTCAGTAGACTAAGCTAGACGCGAATTCAGAGATCTGCATGCCTCTGCCTCCTGAGTGCTGGGATTAAAGGCATCTGGCACCACTGTCTGGCTCTGAACTTAGCTTTTTATAAGCCTCTAAGACTGCACACCTTCATTATATCAGAGTGATCTAGCCTCTGCTACCTGATGAACACCTCCATACATTCACACCTTACCTTCAAACTATAAACTAGGTGGTCCTTTCTGAGCATACATTGCTTTGCTGTTCAGAACTTCCAAGGGCTCTACAACAGTACTGCTTTCCTTCCCCCAGTACAGACTGGGGTCCTGCCTTCTCTGACACTGCATTTTCTGTTTCCTTGGTTTCTCTCTGGGGTTGAGGTTTTGTGCCTACTTGGGCCACTGCCTGGTTTCTGGCCCATTCCAGGTACTCAGAAAATCCATGTCTGAATTACACGAGGCAGAAGCGTCTGAGAAGGGAAGTTGCTTGGTCAAGATCACACAGGTTGTTAGTATGGTGACTAGGGCTGTTTGTGGGTCTCTGATTTTCATATGCTCACCAGCTGCTCTGCCACGGTTGACTGCAAATGCCATTGATGACCTTTCCCCTGAGGCTGCCATGCCCCTCCTGTGTTGGAGCTTATGACAGGTGGCTTGAAAAGTTCCATGTGCAGTCGTGGTTTATTTGTATGTAGGATTACACTTGTAATCCCATCACACAGAAGGACTGAGTCCAAGGCTAACCCTGGACTACATAGGACCACATGAGGTCTTGTTTCACACATACACCAAAGTAATGTGGCTTCAGGGAGAGGGTAGGAGGAGCCCATGCTGCTTGGTTTCTGAAGGGTGGCACTGCCTCCACCCCACCCCACCCCACATCCCACTCAGACTCAAACCTTTTGCCCTGCACACCAAGTAGATAGTCAATGGAGATGCTGACACAGGCAGCTCCATATGGAGAAAGGTTTGTCAGTAAACTGAAATTTGCCTGGACAACTGAAGTTTTAAAATTGGAGTTCTTAAAATCTCTGTAAGAGACTATCAGATGAAGCCCCGTAGGGCTCATTAGACCTGCGCTCTCTCTCAGGGCCAGGCCTGCCTGCTTTAGACCGGAGTCCTGTGTCCCACATGGAAACTTCAGCTTCAGAACAGGTGGTGTGTGTGTTGGTGGGAGAGGGGGTGAGGGTGGAGTGGGAGGTCGGGGTCCAGAATCTGCATATGTAACCAGCTCCCCAGGTGTTTCTCATGAACACTCGACTTTGGGTCTCATTCAACCTCATTTTATAGGTTTAGAGAAACTGAGGCCTAGGGATTTGATTCTTGTGGAAATGATTATGTCAAATTGCAACAAGGAAAGGTGAAAGTAATTTTCAGGGTAAAATAAAATCTTGAGAGTCATCATTCATCTCTGTTTTTGGCACAGATCTCCTTCATAAAAAAGTATAAACCTAAAAACACAGGTCCACCTACTGAACATGTGGTAAGTGGCGGGTTTTCCCTGTGACTCCTTGAAGTCAGTTTTGCAGAGCCTAGAGCTGGTGACTCATCGAAACAATAGCCCCCCTCTCAACCCTAGCAGAATTATGGAACCTAAGAGTGAGCTAGCACTGGAGGAAGTGAAAGGAAGAGAGATAGCTTGGGGTAGGGCAAGCAAAAGGAGGCAGACCCAAGATTATTCGTCAGCATAAACATGGCATGCTTTCAGATTGCATTAGGTGAGAGACTAGAGCTATGGCTTGTTAGGAAAGCCATAGTATCCAGGAGTGTCACTGCAGTCCCCCATCCCCATCCCACAGGTGAAGAATGATGCGAAGAGCTGACCAATCAGCCCAGATTGGCTAATTGTAGAACAATGGAAGCGTCTCTGTAGCTGATCCTTAGCATGAATATATAAAGAAAAAAGAAAACACCTAGAATTCTGTGGTGAAATGTGGCTGAAAGGGAGCAGATAAGAGCCAAGTAATGCAAGCACTCCTTCATTCCTGGGGGAGCTTGGTGAACTGCCCACATAATTTGCTGATAAAGGCCCATCTGTTAAAACAAAGTACGGCGGCGCTGGCAATACATTTTAGCCAGAGACCAGAAGTGGTTATTTTTTTCTTGACAGCCTTGTTGGTCCTGTATTTTCTTTCTTTCTTTTTTTGTTCAGAAAACTATTTGAGAATGAAATATAGATGATGATATTGGCTTTAAGTTCGTGTTACACATTTCTGCTTGGAGAGAGAAAAGTCAGTCGGCATAGCCTCCCTGGTAAACACTGCTTTGTGATAAATCGCGATGAGGGCCGAGCTGTAGGGAAAACTCAGCTTCACAAATGACACACGTAGAAAAACAAGCGATGTCTGATGAAGGAAAGAGCCGACTGATTGCCAAGACCTTGGAAAACAAAATTAATTTCCTTTCGTCTTTGATAACGGTGATGTAATGTAGTTAATAGGAAGAGCCTGCCATGCTCAAGTAGTTATAAAAGGAGAAACGTTGGCCAGGCCCGGGTTGGAATCGTTAGTTTTCACTGATGTTACTTTCACTCCGTTGAGAAAGGAATGGGGAGGGGCCTGAGGGAAAGTGGGGCCGGAATCTATTTTCATTGTTTTTAAAGTAGCTATTTTACAAAGAACGGGGGGGTGGGGGGTTGGGGGGGAACGACACCTGTTTAATTAATGATTTCTGAGACTTGGAGCTGTTGACATTGTAAGAAACATCTTGTCACAGTTTCAACATAAAATGTCCCCACAAGTTCATATATCTGAATGCTTGCGCCCCAGGCCTCATGTTATTTGGAAAGGTTGTGGAGTCATTAGGAGGTGGCGCTTTGCTGGAGGAAGTGACTCATTGGGGTGGGACTTGAGGTTTGATAGGCAAGCTCTACTTCCTGTCTGTTCTCTTTTGGTCTTCGGAGAGGTAGTATGAGCCGCTGCCAACTACTCTTGCTGCATGTCTTCACAACAGGATGGTCTGTCGCCCCTCAAACTTTGAGCCAAACCCATCTTCTCTTAATTTGCTTCTTGTCAGGTGTTTGGTCATAGCAACAAGAAAAGCAGCTGATACACATACAACTCAAGAATAAAACAAAGCCATTGGTAGTTGTCTTAGGGTTTTACTGCTGTGAACAGACACCATGACCAAGGCAACTCTTCTAAGGACAACTTTTAATTGGGGTTGGTTTACAGATTCAGAGGTTCAGTCCATTGTCTTCAAGGTGGGAGCATGATAGCATCCAGGCAGACATGATGCAGGAGTAGCTGAGAGTTCTACTTCTTCATCTGAAGGCCACTAGGAGAAGACTGGCTTCCAGGGAGCTAGGATGAGGGTCTTAAAGCCCATGCCCACAATGACACACTTCCTCTAACAAGGCCACACCTACTCCAACAAGGCCACACCTCCTAATAGTGCTACTCTCTGGGCCAAGCACATTCAAACCATCACAATATTTAACAGAACAGTTCAGTCTCTGCAGGAAAAGAGCACTTGGGCCTTAGGTAAGTGAAGCACATGGTTGGAACACTTTGTCATACAGGTGAAATTGGTAAGTATACACAGGGGCAAGAATTATCTAAACATCAACTCAAGCTCACAAAAATCTGTAGGTGACTCCAACCATTTCCTTCTAGCATTGGCTGAAACATCCAACTTTAGAACTTACCTAAACAATGTGGTGCTTGCTGTCCTAAAATGTAGATGCCACTGAGTTTTCTGCTCCTAGCAGACAGTCATAACTTAAGTCTTGGAGTCAGAATTGGCCCCCTCTTCCAAAACTCTGAATTTGTTCTGTATGCTAGGGACCACAGGCCATTTGAACAACCTTTCTGTGAATTCACTTTGATTCAGAGAGGACATACTTCACTTAGGGTGGCTGTTGGCCAGCTAGGGCATTGCCACAATGAGCTCAGGTTTGGTGGCATTAATGAGTTTGTGCATATGCATTCCAGAGGTGGGGCACACATTCAGAGTTGAAAGTGCTTATTGAACAATGGTTCTCACCTTCAGTAGCTCTCCCTAAACTCTGTAGAGCGACCACAATAGCCTGTTCAGTAGGCTACTATGTCAGTGCCCAGGCCAGAGTTCTGAACCTGTGATTTTGAGTCCAATCTTCAACTTTTTCCTCTGAGGGTGGAATGGAAGAGGGAGATTCTTCTCCTTGGAGAGAAGAAATCAGAAGAATGGGTAAGTCTTTTTGAAATTACAGTACTGAACAATGCTGATGGTACTGACCTCTGGGAGAACCACATGCTTTATCTCTTCTCTCTGCCTATTTCCCTTGATCTATCCTGTTCTTCCAATGTTTATCTTGGAAGCATCTACTTGTGCTTTTCTACTTATCCCAGCTGGAATAATGCTTGAGTTATACTAGGAGGCAAACTGACAGCGTACACACTGCGTCCAACTGTGGTTTATTATCATAAGAAGCTGTGGTTCAGTGATGTTGTAGCGGGCGGTGATAACGGTGTAGTCTGTTATCAAGCGCTGTGCAGCAACTGTGTACCTTGTATGATTTTTGTACCATCGCATTGAACCATCCTAGCCAGGTGATGAACTAGCTACTGTAAATATAGATGAAGAAACTAGGGACATAGAGAAGCTAATCAACTTGCCCAGGACCCCACAGGCTCTTCTGTGCTGAAAGTGCAATTGTAAGACTTGTTCCTCGTTGCTCGACAACATGTTTGTTTGTTTTTGTTTTTGAGATGGGCTTTTTTCTGTGTAGTCTTGGCTGTCCTTGAACTTGCTCTGTAGACCAGGCTGGTCTTCAAGGACAAGGCTGGCCTCAAGCTCTCTATCATTTTATATTATTTGTCCTTTGGTCAGTTTTACTTATTATTCCCTATAACTCAAGAGAGGAATCATATCTAATGACTCTGAGATTTGTTCTTCTCAGCTGGCCTAAGAGAGCAAGTCTGTGAATACACGGTCTTGCGCTTTTAGGAATCCTGTCCTTTGGTTAATTCCTGAAGGTTATTGAACATGCCCTTTTGAAAAGTGGACTAGACCATAGAGACACCCTCCCATCCACAGTGCAACAGACTTGAAAGCTGTTGTTTCGCTATCTACTGGGCACTCTGGGTATGTATGCAGGCTCTCTGATGAGCAGATGTCAGCTAGGAGAGGTTTTTATCCAAAGTCAAGGCCCAGAATACAGAGCAGAGAGCCTTCCAGGCAGAGCTACTTACCCTCAGGCCCTCATGTTTTTATACAGTCAAGCAGAAAGGTGCAGGAGCGTGAACCTCAGATGGCATAGAGGAAATGACATCTTTATGGGTTAGTCTTTGTACAGGGATAAGAGGCAGGCGGAAGTGAGGCACCAATAGCTGCCTAGACCTGTGATGGGTTTGAGGCAAGAAGACAAGACAGGAGGTGTTGTGAGGCCCTCAGCATGGTGAACACATGGGAGAAAAGTAACTGAGCTTGGAAAATATAAGTGATTCCCTTTTCCATTTTCCCCTTCGACATCCTGATGCTTCTATGATTTTCTTTGCTTGGAGCTGATGATGCTGTAGCCATCAGAGCAAACTTAGAAGCTGTAACTCCTGTATAAATTTCACTCTCGGGAACATTAGTTTTCTTCAGCCTTGTACTTCAGCTTCAGTAGAATTTTACTATGAAAGGAGGAACTCAGCTCATATTTTCCACTCAGGACCAAGTGCAGCAGTTTCTATAGGTGCTGAAGTCTCAGTTGGTTCTGCTTTCACTTAGACTAGAGTCAATGGATCAGGTTTGAAAGCCTGGAAAGACTCATAGAGATCTTCAACTGATTGAGACTCCCATCTTGAGAATTG
This sequence comes from Mastomys natalensis, assembly GCA_021653895.1. Lineage (NCBI taxonomy): Eukaryota > Metazoa > Chordata > Mammalia > Rodentia > Muridae > Mastomys > Mastomys natalensis. The sequence continues at coordinate 223,248 of JAJTUV010000309.1, read as the reverse complement.
TCTCTGGCCTTGGGAGGGAATGAGCAGGCTTGAAATGGTCACTAAAATTATACTAACCCGAAGTGTCTAAACCTCGACGTCTGTCCTGTGTGTGGTCAGCCAAAAGCTGGCCACTTTTACCATGCTGATACTTGGTCTTTTCAAAACCAAGAGGTGGCTCAAGGCATGAGCTTCAGAAGCAGGAGAAATGGAGAAGCCCCAACTCTAATGACCAACAGATGCGTGGAGGTTAATCACATATGACTCTTCTCCTCTGCAGAATGAGAATACTTCCTTTACCTACTAGGGCTGCTAGAAAAAACAATAAGAGAACAAGGAGGGTACTTAAGAAATGATAATTGCTGTTGCTTAGACAAAACCACGACTGGGCAATGCATAAGATACATAAGATGTTTTATATTGCGCATGCCCCTGCTGTCTACAGACTGGCAAGTTCTCATAATACCTGGACATTAAGCAGAACACCAGAATATTAGAAGCCATCAATGGTCTTCACACTCTCCAAATAACAAGTCAGATGTTTGATAGTCTCTCTGGAAAGGCTATGCTTTTTATCTAAAGCCATCCATCCATCCATCCATCCATCCATCCATCCATCCATCCATCCATCATCCATCCATCTATCTATTTATATTTATTTAACTCTTACTATATGCCATAGATGTTGTCCAGGAGATATGTATTTGAGAATTCCCTTCTTCCATAAAGTTCTTCTATATTCTAGAAGAAGAGCTAATAATTAATAAATAAATGCAGCTTTTTTTTAAATTATGGTAAGCAATCTAAAGAAAGGCTCCAGGGCAGCACAGTGAGGAGAAGTGTGTGGAAGTAGGGTGACTCAGAAACGGGGTGTCTGTGTGTGATTATTCAGTGAAAATGGTGTGCCAGGTGTTTCTAGATTTTAGTTTTTTAATAATGCTTTTATTTTTGAGATTATAATATAATTACATTGTTTCTCTTTTCCAGTCCCTCCCATGTTGCCCCTGGCTCTTACTCCAACTCATCATCTCTTTTTCTTTAATCGTTGTTAAACACACACACACACACACACACACACACACACACACTGCATACATGTCTGTAGAATGTCACTTGTATGCATGCTTTTGGGGCTGACCATTTGGTATTGGATAATCGATTGGTGTGCTCTTTCCTGGGGAAGACTATTTCTGGCTCTCAGCTTCTGTTATTTGCCTATAGTTCTTTGCCTAGGTTGAGCCGTGTGAGCATTTTGTTGTAAATGTATCAGTTGGAACTGGTATCCGTAAATCTGAATTTTGATTGCTTATGATTTTCTATAGTGGTCTTTATCTATTACAAAGAGAAGTTTCCTTGATGAGGGATAAGAACTACATTTACCCGAGGGTATAAGGACATATATTTAGAATTTAGTTAGGGATTATGATGGTTTACTTGTGTTATTTATTCATTTATTCATTCATATATTTATTGTGGTATTTGTAGCTTCTCCTCCAAGATCCATGACTTATTGGCCCTGGCTAGATTTCCAGTACCAGACAGGATTTTTCCTCTGTTGAGTAGACTTTTAGTACCATTAGAGAGTTGTTGGTTACCACCAAGGTATAAGTGCCATTATTGCACCCTTAAGGTTATTGTGTCATGCTAGTCATTGTTGTGGTTCTCAGGCTGGGTAGGAGACTATTGGTTACTTTCCTTCCTTGGAAGCTCACATGGAACCTTCTGGTACCATGAAAGCTAGTCCCTGAGGAGGAGGCTCTAAGATCAGATCTAGCTCAGATTCTCTGGGTCTTGTGTCTGAACTACATGGTGACTTTGTCAATAAGGACTTACCTTTTATTTCTAGAAGGCAACCAAAGGTAATAGCAATATAATTTTTCAGAACATGGACAACATTGACTAAAACTCCAAAGAGGATTTTTCATGCCTGGGATTAAGGGGGTTTGTAAGATAGTCTATGGCTCTTGAGGGGACCATTGCCATTCCATGTTTCTAAATTCTTGGTATCTTACTAGGAGATGAAACAATGAAACACACAGATTCCAAAGCAGCACAGCTTTAGTTCATTCATAGCAAAGCAATAATACAGACCAGAAAGAAGTAAGCTACCCAGAGTAACAGGGCTTGATAAGAAAGGGTACACGGAGGCTGAGTACTGATTGTTGTGTGGTGCTTTTCCGGAGTTCACAAGAAAGAGTAGTCTGTTTGCTAAGGGGTATAGTACAGGTGGGTCTTTGTTTTGACTGGCAGATTGGGTTATATAAGCCCTTTTTCATTTTACCTATTTTTCCTGTAATGCATCTGACTTTAATCATATGCATACCTAATTATGTATAAGCATAAGATGGTAAATAGAGATTTCTCCCTAAAGCTCACTTAGGGAACAGTTTGTCTTACTGTACACACATCTAAAACCAGTGTAGGCCAGATTTATCCTCTACATTCTTTATCCAGATATATTCTGAAATATATTTGCATAGAAATTGCACATGAAAGGGGAGATTTTGATGACTGTTAAGGGGAGGAGAGACATCCCATTGCTTAGGGTAGGGCATATATGCATCTTGATACAAGTAAGAATCCCACATTTCCAACAGGTTGCTTGGTGCATTGTTAGAGGAGAGTGTGTGTGCATCCCAAGTCAAGTGGAGTCCCAGGTTGCTAAGCTAATCCCTATGCTTCCCTGCCTCATGAAGGCAAAGTGCAAAGCAGACGATACAGACTCCATAGTAGGAAAGAGAGGAGAGAGGGGAAAGGGTAGAAAGGAGGGAAGGAGGGATAGAGGGAGGGAAAGAGACAGAGAGACAGAGGCAGAAACAGACATAGAGAAACAGAGAAAAACAGAGAGAGAGAGACAGAGACAAGAGACAGAGACAGAGATTGATTGAGGGGAACAGAAGGGCTGGAGAGATGGTTTCATGGGCATAAGAGTGTTTGTTGCACAAGCCTGATAATCTGGGTTTAGATTCCTGGAACCCATGTAAAATCTGGGTGCAAGGCTAGAGATGGCTCAGAGGCTCAGGTTGCTTGCTACTCTTTCAGAGATTCTGAGTTCAATTCTTTGCACCTACTTTAGACAGCTTACTCAGTGTAATGGCAGCTCCAGCGGCTCTGCCACCCCTGGGCTCTGAGGGCACATGATTGCACACACACATAAGTGCAGTAAAAAGCTGGGACAGCAGTTCAAGTATCTAATCCCTGTACTGGTACAGGAACAGTAAGAGGGGAAGATAGAAAGGTGACTGGTGTGAGCATGAACAATTTCTAACGAAGTGGGAGAAGAGGACAACACCTGAGGTTGTCCTCTGACCTCTACATACACACAGACACACACACACACACACACACAGACACACACACACACACCCCATACACATGCATATGCACACATACAGATACACACATACACATACACAGACAGACATACACACAGACAGACAGACACACACACACAGAGACATAAAGCACAGACAGACAGACAGACAGAAAGACAGACACACACAGATACACATACACAGACAGACACACACACAGACACAGACATATGGACGTACAGATGGGGACACACACACACACAAACACACTGCAATACCATGTCTGGAACATGGTGAGAGCAGGCCTAGGTCTTGGTGAGAGGATAACTGCAAACACCTCTATGTCCAGACTCCTTGTTAGTTAGTCTCCTGTAGCTGTGATACAACATCTGGCCTAAATGAGCTTAAGGAGGACAGCTTATTCTGGCTCATGGTTTTAGATGTTTCTTTACTCTCTTGTTTCAGAGCCTGTGGTGAAGAAGAACAGTCAAGGGTGACCCCAGTGACCTGCTTCTTCCAAAATGGCAGTATCACACATTACTAGTACACTAAGGGATGAATCCCAGTGAGGTCCCAGCCCTCCTTACCCAAGCATCTGTCCCAGGCTCTGCATCTTGGTGCACTTGGGAACCAGGCTTTCAAATAGGCTTTTGGAGATATCTAAGATCTAAATCCTCACAGTTCTCCAGGGTGAGAGTGTCCATTGAAGGATGGCTTCTTGCCCTTTAGACTCCAAAGAAAGAAAGTAGGCCCGCTATAAGTTAAGAGTGGATGTATTAGGAGAAGCAGAAACACACACACACATGCACACATGCACACATGCACACATGCACACATGCACACACAAAGAGACACGGTACTTGAGAAGTCTCACTGGAAAGGCACAGTCCATGAGTTATTTTCCATCAGAACTCACTAAGTTAGCTCTCCTGTCAAGACACGTCTGTCCATCCACTGTTTTCCTTACTTCAATCCCCAAGTTGGTTTGACTACACTGTAACATGTCCACACTTAGCATATTATTCAACCTTTTCCGAGTTGTACAGATTTGAGAAAGGGAATTGATTTGATTTTCTTGACAGAGACAAGAAATTTCCAACTGGCATTTTAACCCCTCCCCCTCATTACTCGTTTGCCTAAAGAGTGGGACTGTGATCTGAACAAGGTGGACTAGCCATGTTGATTCACTTAGCCCAAGAGTCAAGCTCTGTCCTCAGGCAGGTAGACCATTCCAGGTGAGTGTGCTCCACGAATGCTTCCAAAGGCTCTTTGACCACAGGCTCGCACAGGGAACTACTTGAGAGGGCCAGCAGGGTAATCATTGAACACAAGTGCAAAGGTAGTTGTTCATTACCTTAATAGAGCAAAAGACTTCCTGTCCCCTAAGGATTAGTGCAAATCATGGTGCTAAGAGTGGAGCGGAGGGGGAAGTAAGTAAAGGGTGCTCTCTGACTGGGGGACAGTGTGTTAATAGATAATGTTCAGTTGCTTTGAAATGTACTTGAAATGAAAGGAAGCATGAAAGATGTGTTCCTGAAGGTCACGAAACTCCTGGACTTGGAATCAGACAAGCTATTTCTAGGTTCCTGACTGACTCATTCTGGAAGTCATTTTGTTAAGATAGGTTGTTTGCTTCTGACTTAATAGAATTGCAAGAAAGAGGAAGAAACATTTAAAATATAAATGTAGCTGAGGCTACATTCAAGTTCAGATAGAGAGAGTGAGAAGAGATAGGTTATTACTTGTAGCTGAAATTGGAAATGGTAGGCTGTTGGTGGAAGTCCTAGTTCAATCCCTTGCTCTGAAGTTAGATGCTCACTCTCAAACTTCAGTATCTCAGGGTATATCCAGGTGTCTTTGGGGAAACCTAGGAGCCTCTTTTGGACTTATTTACATCATCTGTTAACTGGTATCTGCTTCATGGGACTCTCATGAAGACTTGAGATAATTAACCTTGTTAAGCGCTTTGCTCTGGAGAAATGGACAAGGTTACTCTAACTGGGTTGTGGAAGTAAGCATACAGACAACTCAACAGGGCAGACAGCCATGCTCCAGGCTTCAGGGTACTGTTGGTGTAGCCTGTATACAGGGATGTAACTGTGACAGTGCCACATTGTCCTCACTTCCTGGCATTGCCAGTCTGCTGGGTCTTTTCTGATATAATCAGGTGTCCTCATGGTTAGTTCCCTCAGTCTTAGTTATGTGTTCCCAGGCTTAGTGATACTTCAGGGCACATGCACAGATACATGTACAGGTATGTGTTCCCAGGCTTAGTGATACTTCAGGGCACATGCACAGATACATGTACAGGTATGTGTTCCCAGGCTTAGTGATACTTCAGGGCACATGCACAGATACATGTACAGGTATGTGTTCCCAGGCTTAGTGATACTTCAGGGCACATGTACAGATACATGCACAGGTCATGCAAAGGAGGAAGCTATTGGTAAGGGAGAAGTCCAGGTAGTTATTTTCCAAAAAGTCCCAGCGGCCATTATGAAGTTAGCTTGTTCAGACTCTTTCTTCCAGTTTCATGGATTAAAGGTTTAGAAATTGAAGTAACTAACTGGGCACATGCCTGCAATCTCAACTTGTAGGTTGGAGTCTGAGGCAGGTAGTGAATTTTAGGTCAGCCTGGGCTACATAGGAAGACCCTTTCTCAAAAGCAAAAAAAAATAAACCTCAAAAAACAAAAAAACCCAAACAAACAAAAACTAAAAACCACAACACAAACAAACAGATTACTGAAAAGCAAGCATGAAAAAGTACTTATATATGAATCAGTGGAATTGGGCTTTAAAATGAATATTCCTGTGGGTTTTAGAACTGCTACACCCCAAGTCCATAGCACCCTGATTCCAGCACTGTTTTTGTGCTTTCCAAGTCAGTGTCCCATCTTCCTTTGGGAGGCACTTTGAATTCTTTGAGATGAGCTGTGAGAGATGCCCATTCACCTCTTACTGCCTTTCCTGAGTCACAGACTCTATTGTCAGAAGCAACACATTTGACAAAGCATTTTCCTGGTTGCAAACTCAGTTTAAGTGTAAGGAAATTTGTTTTTGGAAGATTAAAAAAAAAATTACTGCTTTGACAAGTAAAGACCAGAAAGTGTTCTGAGGCTACTGGGCAATTTTGAACTCTATACTAAAACTCCAGGGTTCTCAGAAGCAAAGGAGAAGTATAGCATTGGAGGAGGGAAAAAGAAGAAAGAAAAGGAAAGGGAAGAGAAAGAAAGAAAGACCTGTGGGAACTATTGGATGGGTCTGTTTATTCCCCTGTCAAGGGTTTATTGATTGAGTGAGCTCTCCTATAGCTTGGGCTGCCTTTGATCTGCCAGGGAGAAATTGGGGCTGGGATTTTGGCGGAAGGGAAGGGAGGGAGGAGGTTACGGAAGAATCTGGAATGTAATGGCTCTTGTTATCTGTAGTGGCCAGAGACACTCCTGACCTGGGCCATCCAGAGCTGTTGCCAGGGAGCAGGGGAGGCACTGACAGGAGAGAGCCCCCAGCTCTGGCCTTCCCAGTAGGGACAGCACTTAGAGCTGGGCCAGTGATTTCTTGCCGCTAATAGATTTGTTTCTTTAGAGGCAGATAAGTAAAGAAAGCGATGACTTTTAAGTGAATAGTTCCCTTGCACAGCAGGGCTGGTTAGTGTCAGCCAGTTCAGTGGCAGGGAATACCAGTGGGTGGCTTTGAGGCCCCCCCTTCTCCGCTCCCCATCTTCCCAGTCTACAAAGCCCAGACACCGGCCCCTCTGCTCCTGGTGGATGGCCAACGCTTGTCTGAAAGCCGTTTAAGTAATTGCTCATAATTGCATGGTTCCCCGACTGAGCTCTTACCTCTCCACCCCTGAAATTAAAAGGGGCCAAAGATGTGTGACCTTTTTCTAATGGGATGGGTGCTGGAACAAAGGGATTCAAGGAGGAGGCCCCAGGCCCTTATCAGGGCTCATCTCTGACAGCTGGAAGCCTGGGGGAGTCAGAATTGTCCTTTGTCAAGTTGGAGAGGAGTGGAGGCCGAGGGGATTCCTCCTCCCCTAATCTCACAGCTCTGTGTGCTCTCTGCCTGTTCACCTTCTCACCCCCTCCTTCCTCCACTCCAGAGAAACATAAATCTTTTGCCTCTTAATTCTGAAAAAAACAAAGGAGTTAAGCACATTTGCTGGGCAGTATCCTGTGGCAGGCCATGGCTCCCTGCTGTGGATAATCCACCTAGCTTCTCTGAGCCCGCCCCTCACTTGACAATCAGTGACAGTGAGATAATGCCACTGTCAGAAGGATGAGAGATCAGGGATGGGCCAGGAGGGCCACAGATCATCATTTCTGATGTCATCCCAACTCCCCTCTTCTTAACTTGGTTAGTGGAGAGGGACTGAGTCCAGGCCTTGGTCAGTTTATATTCTAGGTTCAGATCCACAATACCAGGATTTCTGTGTTTGAGGCAGGAGGATCATATAGCTAATATATAGCACAGCCGGTCTGGGCTATATGTTAGACTCTTTAAAAAGTCTAAGTAGAGAATGGAATGCCTCTGTATCTAGCTCACTGCTTTGCAAATCTGGTTGCCTTGGCAACACCTGGGCAGCTTTTAACCATTGACACCCAAGTTCTGAATGCAGACAATGGTTGATTTGGTCTGTGTACAGATCCAGGTGTCAATATTTTCTCTCTTTTTCTTTTTCTGTGGGCATATGGTGTTCATATGGTGGTCAGAAGCCATCCACTGAGTTTGAGAGAGTCTCTTTTCCTTGTTCTTCCCTGTGTATGGTGGCCCAGCTGGCCCACAGTCTCTCTAGCGCTCATCTCCCAGTATGATTGTTGAGATGATAGAAACATTCAGACTGGAACCAATTTGCTAGACCTTATCACCAGTGTTTAGTCACAGTCTGACATTGTTCACTCATGACAGATGTACAGATGTGTGGGTCAGTATGATTTACCATTTGTAGTGGTAAATCTCCAACCCAAATAAAACCGGTCAAAGAAAACACAACTCAATAATTATGAATATAAACTGCACACCTAGATTGGGCACATTTACCATTATACTACTCTATTCCCCAGCTATGAGATCCCTTTCGGGTTTTTCCAGGCCACGTGCTTCTCCTCCATTGTCCTTCCACCTCCTGCTCCTCTGCCGTCTTCTTCCCCTGTCGACTTCCTTTTCCATTGCCTCTTCCCCCTTTCCTCCCCCAAGCCTTTTTTTCCACCTCCCCTTCTACTGCCCAATCACTGGCTCTAGCCTTTATTTTACAAATTAAGGTGGACAGAAGGTTCACAAGAAATCCCCTATGTACAAACCCACTCCTCCTTTGCAGCCCCTCCCAGGATAGTGTGAGCCGACATACCTGCCTCTCCACGTCTCCTGTCCCTCCTCTGTGAAATGAGGGTCAGCACAAGCAGGAAGTGGTTCTCACCTGGTTGTACAATGCCTGAGAGCTGGTTTAGTCAGCAAAGCGCTTGCTTTGCCAGGGCAAGAATCTGAGTTTCATCCCTCGAAGCCGTGGAAAAGGGCCGGTGAGCTGGTGTGTGTGCTCTGAATCCCAGAAATGCTGAGACAAGCCGACAGATCTCTGAAGCTCATTGGTCTTCTACTGCAGCCTACTTGATGAAGTTCCAAGCTTTGTCTCAAAGGAAAGGGTGGAAGATGGCCAAGAAATGACACTCAGTATTGCCCTCTGGTCTCTACATCCGTGGACACATCTGTACCCCTCCACATTCACCTGCACACATATGAACCCCACACAAATATGTGTAACTCCTCACATACAAAAAGATCATAAGTCATAAAGACAGAGAACGGTGCCAACTTACTAGCTGCCGACTCTCCTTGTGTGTGTGAGTGTATGTGTTATATGCATGTGTGTACATAGGGATTTGTGCAGTTCATGTGCACATGGAAGCCAGTTTTCAATGTTGGGAGTCTTCCTTTATTGTCTTCTACTGAATTTCCTGAGACACGATCCCTCATTGAACCTGTAGTTTGTCATTTTGGTTAGTCTGTCTGGCTAGCCAGCCCCCAGGATCTTCCTGTCTCTGCCTCCCAGCTCCGGGGTCAAGGGTGCCTGCTGACACACCTGGCCTCTGTGGGGTGTTTTGAATCTGATCTCAGCTCTCATGCTTTCACAGCAAGAGATTTACTTACTGAACCATCTCCCACTGCCTTTTTGTATCAGCAAAAGTCATACCTGGGGCAAGGAGAAATTCAATTTGGAAATGAACAGCTCATAGGCATTTTGGCTTCTAGCCTATACAGTGCCTATTCCACCCTGAGAATTCTGTGATCTCTGTTAACTTCATGAACCCCAGAATAACCTGTCCTTGAAGGCTCTGTGTGTCCTGAGTCACTCTGTCCACTTGCCCTCATATTTGCCTCAAACAGTGGGGCACAGCTTACACACTTCAACTAGATTCTGGGCCTGGAAATTCTGCTGACAAACAAAATGGAGGCAGTGTGGAAAACGGTGCCCCAGTTTGTGCTGTTACAGTTAATGACCTGTCAGCGTTTCCATTCAGAGCCTCTATTTCGGGGGATGTATAACCAACCATAAACATGCTCTCCGGGCTGAACCTTGGCACTTGTGATTTCAGCCCGAGAACACATGTGTGCTGGTGTGTGCATGTGTTTTTACAAGATGAGAGGGGGAAAAAAATCAGTTAGCCATTTTAAAGCTAAGGGTGGTGAGAAGCAGGGTGGGGGCTGGTAATTGGTAGCAGATGCACTTCTGACGCTGCCAGGACTTGAGAATTGCTGAGTTGCTTTGCCCCCAGTTGGGGATATGGAGGGTGGAGAAGTAATTCTGTGCCTTCATTCTGTGCAAGCAATACTAATTGACAAAGTAAAAATCCATATGTAAGGGGTAAAATATAGGTGAAGGTAACTTCTCTAAGAGCAGGAATTGACTTAAGACCAAAGGCTGTAGGGCCCAAAGGATCAAAACAGTAGCTTACAGAGCCAGTATCTTTTCACCGAGGTGTTTCCATCCTTTACTCTCTTCTTGCTCAGGGGTCAGTAGAGGCTGGAAGAGGGAAGACCGGCTGGTTTTAGTATTTAATGACATTACCAGTTATCATGGTGTGTGGTTGGTGGGGAAATTGTCATTTCCTTTTGAATAGAGAATGTAAGAAGACCTCTGAAAACTGAGATTTAATGAGATTAGATGACAGTATCCATATGTAAGCAACAAGATGATCATTAGAATTGAGACATCAATTAATCAAACCACAACACTCAAAATTCTAAGCCCTAGAACTGGGTATGGTGGGCTACACCTGTAATCCCAGCTCTTGAGAAGCTGAGGCAGGAGGATCATGATGAGTTCTAAGCCAGCATGGGCTGTATAGCAAGATTCAGTCACAAACAAACTAACAAATAACAACAGAAGCTGTGAGGCCTAAAGCTGCCACTGTGTTTTAAGAGCATTGTAAAATCAACTCATGTTGTGAGCTACCTCTGCGGTGGTTTTCAGATGCTGTTTCCTGAAGGGTAGGAATGATTGGCCTTGCACGACAAAGACGTCCACAGACACTAGGCCCAAAAAGTCAGAAAAGAGTTTTCTCCAAAGACCTGCCCATAAATCAGAAGCCTCGGTGGGAAGCCCTCAGGCAGAAGGCTTCACACCCATTGTGGTGCACAGATAGCCTGCTTCAAAGTTTCCACTTCTAGTGATGGTCACACCTTCCAGCAAAGAACAGGGCAGGTTCCAGACTCATTTCTCCTTACACCTACTCAATGGCCCAGCCCTGTGGCTTTTACTGGAGGTGGTGTCACTGTTCAGTGCTGAGGCTGGCCCACAGCTGGGATGCTCTCCTTCTATTCAGCTCTCTGGTCAACACCCTGTCCATCCCCATGGTTTTGTTGTTTTTTAATGCATCCAGTTCATTTCTTCAAGCCTTCCTGGGACTTCTCTCTACCTGGAATCTTCGCTCCCTTTTTCTTTGCATGGATGATTCTATTCTGTGTTTTCATTCTAGTCTGAGCGCTCAGGTCTCTTTCCTGGAGGAGACTCATCGTCTTATTATTTCAGGGGTCATTAAACTACCACTAGCAGACCAAATCTGAACGAACTTTCACCTGTTTTGTTGTGTGGCCCAAGGAATAAGAATGGCATTTATCACTTAACTATTTGTTTAGCTTTATGTAAAGTTTTTGGTGGGAATGTTGTTTTGAGACTAGGTCTTCTTCTGTAGTTCAGACTGACCTAGAACTCCCCATGTAGCCCAGGTTGGTCTGAAACTCATGATCCTTCCTCCTCAGTCTTCTAAGCGCTGGGTGACAGGTATGTAAACTATCAAGTTCTAGTTTTAAATGGTCAAAAAAATAATCAAAAGAACACTACTTCATGAAGTGTAAATATAACATGAGATCCAAATTCCAGTGTCCATAAGCAAAGCTTGATTTGCAGCCAAGATCATTCTTTTTTTATATAGGCCACGGTTTCAGTCAAATTACAGTGGCAGAGTTAAGTCATTCTAATGGTGTTTTTTTGGCAAAAGAACCTAATCTATTTTCCCTTCGGTGAGCACATCTGTGTCTCTCTGTGTTTTTGTCTTCTCCCTCTCTCTCTTCTCTCTCTCTCTCTCTCTCTCTCTCTCTCTCTCTGTGTGTGTGAGTGTGCATCTTTCTTTCTGTGTCTTTGTCTCTCTGTGTGTATGCATATGTGAGGACCTCTGCATTTGTGTGAGTATATGTGTGTGTGTTAGCCAGAAGTCAACTTGCCTCAAGAGTTACACCCACCTTGTTCTTTGACACAGTCCTAGGGCTTGCTAGTCAGGCTGTCTGTCCATGAGTTAGGAATCTACTTGTGTCTACTTCCCCAGGATGGGTTGTATGGGAGCATACCACTGCATACAGCTTTTCCTGTGGATTCGGGGGATTAAACTGGGGTCCCCATGATTACAGGAAGATCACTTCGCTGACTCAGCCATCTCTCCCACGCTCCCTCTTTACAGCCTCTGGTCTCATCTGTTCTGCTACATTTTAGTCTCTCGATAGCACTTGTCATTGGTTATAAATGATGTTATTTTCTTTTTTTATGTGTGTACTCATTTGTCTGCCTGTCTCCTAGAAGCTCTGGAAGACAGATCTTTTCTCTCTAATTTGAAGCTACACGGCGCAAAACATAACTGGACACTCAGCATTCTTATACCCAGTGAACCCATATATAGGTAGATACAAGTTCTTGGACCAAATTATTGCCTCTGAAGCTTAAATCATCCTTCACTGATTCATCACTTCATTGATTGTTTCATTCATTGTATAGAGAGGGCTTAGAATGTGACAGCCTTGTGTTTTTGGTGTATTCTTCTTTCATTCGATTTCAGTACTCGACCTTCCAAGACTTCTGCCTTCCTTGGGCTGCCCCAGTGGGGCATGTTCCAAGACATCAGACATGTCTGAGTCTCCTGTCTGGGGAGGCTGTCTCCAGTCCTGTCCCATCCTCCCCTGATGACAGCATTGGGCTGTGTTGCTCACGACTCTAAATCTCCAAGAGGAATGAGTGACTGGCTGTTTTCTCCCAAGAGGAGGCATCTGTCCTCGTTTTTTGTTCACTCAAGCACAACCTTTTGCTCCTGTTTCTGCCCTAAAACATCTCTGCTCCCCTCATTCCTTCACAGGGCCTGCTTGCCCCTGCGGCCTCCCACTCACACCTGCAAACCTCGTTCACACGGCATCCGATTCATCCTTGGCCTGTGAGCAGGCAAGGAGGGCGGGAGTCCGGCGCACACACTTCCTCTTCCTCCTCCTCTTTCCTGCCTTCCCTGCAGATGGGTTTCTGTGTAGGGCTCTCCAAGCTTTTTCCCCTGGGGTGGAGACTTGGTCTACTGATGATGCCTTTGGAGTAGGAGGATGTAAGCCTACTTTATGTTTGAATGGCTCTCAGTCCCTGGCGACGATAGGAAGGTAATTACCCACCCTTAGTTTACTTAACAATTACTCACAGAATGTAATGTTGCAAGATCTCAGATTTGGACATGTAGGGGACAATACAATTCCCCTCCAAAGGGGCTCAACCCCTTTCTTTGTGTGCTAGGGTGAAAGGTCCTCTTTTGATACTTACCTGACTTTTGATTAGTTTCAATCTGGACTTTTCTGGGCTAGATCTGGTATAAAATGTACTTTCTCATTGTAAAAATTATGTGCCCTGAATTGATTAGTCTGGTCACTCTTCCTATAATATTATAACAGGGAAAGTTGGACTATTTTGATACCTATGTTATCTCTTGATGGATTGTCAAATTGTCCTCTGAGCAGGAAGAAGAAGGAAAGATGCTTCAGGGTGGGAGATGGCCAGGGATGGTGGAGATAGATGCTCGGCAGGGCCAATGGGGGACTAGGTAAGATGAAATTGGGTGATCCCAGTCAGTTCCCTGGTTCACTAGATGAAGAATCAGGGAACAACTCTCTGTGTCACCTCTATCCCCCTTCTTGGCTCTGGTTTTAAATATGGGCCTGTGCATGTTCCTGCAGGGCCTCTGAGAACACCAGAGTAGAAAGTTCACGTAGAGGGTAATGCCATTTATGCTGGCCACCTGGCAACCCCAGGCACCGAGAAAAGCTCCAGGCCCATGTGGGTGCTTCATAAACATCATTTAACATTTAATGGAGGGAAGAGACTAGTAAATGTGCTCGTGGTTGGCAAGAGGAGTGGGAATCTGATCCCCTCTTTCTGACATTTAAACTCTGGCTGGTTTTTTTTTTTCCACACACAAAAACACATACGGTCAGGGAGAACAGATGAGCTGCATATAGGAGGTTCGGCAAAGCAATTCATTAACGGGGAAAATTCCCGCTTTTGCTGTTAAATGGGTAACCAAAATACCAACCCTGCAGTGCAGAGGTGGATTTATCTGATAACATTAAAGAGAAGGTTTGACCAGTAACTGCACTGGAGCAAAGGAAAAGCCGGCCCTTCCTTTCTTCCTAACTCCTGACCCTCCCTTGTTCCAGAGATGCCTTACACAGATCAGAGTGTCCATGAATTATAGGTGTGTATGTATCACCTGTGGGCCTTTTAAAATCCAGATGTGATTCGATAGGCCTCAACTGGGCTGGACTCCTGCACCTCTAACAAGCATCCAGGTGCTGCTGTGCTGTTGAAATGGAGCCTGCACTAAGCAGAGAGGCTTCAGAGAACGCTCTCTTGAGCCTCTTAGCCTGAGGCTGACTCAGAAACAAGTGACTTAAAAAAAAAAAAAAAAAAAGATTTGTACCATGTGACTACATTGGAGGAGGAACAGGTGAAAAGCTCCAGTGACCCAACTCCATATTTTGGGTATTAACTTGTGCTTCAGGGCAAGAGGTATTGCCCTCATCTGAGGTAAAGCGTGCTATTTCCTGAGACCTTTTGTTCTTCCTGGAATCAAAGGTGACTGCAGGTCTTGAGACAAGACACATCTCAGCCTTGAAGGAGAGTGGGATAAAATGACAGACACTCCTTGAGTGATTATCATGCCAACCTGAACAGGTCAGCAGGTGATAGAAAGACAGGCTCTTGTCCTGCATGTAGTAATTTTGTTGCCCCAAGTGAAGAGTCAATGTTTTGTTGTTTGGCAAAACCAGCTTTGGTCTAAGTGTCTATTTCAACTTCCCCACTGGAGCTGAACATTCTTCTCTCTGGATATTAGCTAATCTGGTTTGTTGGTTCCCTGGTCTAGTGAGAATATACAAGAAAGGGACAGACTGTAATGGCTGGAGCGAAGATGTAAAGAGAGCCAGATGTTTAAGACTAAAAGAAGAAGCATCAACTATAAAATAGAATACAAGAGGGATCCAAAGCCCAAAGATATGCAGTTAAATAAATCCTACAGGGAGTCATCTTTCCTGTTAAATAGCCCCATGAATACAGACTACTAAGAATGAGTTCTAGTGAAGGTGACTCGGTGTCATGTAATCAATGTAAGAACCATACATCTGTAAGCTTTTGGCGTCAGTTATTTTTGGTGTGTCTAGTCCAAGTGTCTCCATTTTTGTTGTTGGCTATGACAAGGGGCTCTGGGTAAAAAGACTGCTGACTCTAAAGTCATAGTCCTCCTGTTTCAGCTCCCTGGTGCTAGGGCTCCATGCACACGCTACCATATACACTGAGACTTTAATTCAATTCTGGCAACTTCTTCCTTTGTCTCTGAACAGTTTTGTTTGGAGACACCACTGTCATCAGCTGGTGGTTTGGTCTTAATTGCCTCTGGTAGCTGTGATGAGATCTGTTTGTTCTGTCTGACGTAACCCACATTGTAGGGGAAAGGACAGATAACAGGGAGTAAGTGACAACCGTTTTGGGGTCAAATCCAAGCAACTAAGAGGTGTCGAAGGAGTAGCTTTGGAAAGTGTTTACTTAGAGTCTATTTTTAAGTTTAATTCTGTCTGGGGATTGTATGTGTGTGTGCGACACGCGTGTGTGTTGAGTCCCTACAATTCATTTTTGAATTATTTTTCCAGCCTGGAATCCTTCACAGTTTCCAATGAGTCTGAATTATTATTCTACTTTTGTTCCATCTCTCCATAATCTGTCCTTATCAGAATAGGGTCCCTAACTCTAGGCTAGAAGCCGCTCATTTCTAGGAACAGGCTCTGTTTATCTCTGCCTGGGAAAGCTGAGCAAATTACTTATGTACTTGGTTTCTGTTATCTTGTCTGTAAAGTGAAAAACATGATAGTGTATATGTTATGATGGTTTTTGGATTCAATGGGTTAACCCATGGATGACTTAATATGGTGCCCAGCTTAGATTAAACTCTTGAATGTATTGGCTACTATGGTCATATACATTAGTCTCTTTCTATCTCTGCTTAAGGGGGATACAGGTGATAATGTATTTCAGACCACATTTTCATTAGATATCTTGATGTCAGGGATGCCGTTAGACCCAATGAGGTTAGAGGATTGTGAAACAAGCAACCTCTGGGAGCAGAAAAGAGGGCTAATCTTGGTCACTTCAGGTAACATGTGTAAGGTCACTTGGGGAAGTCAAAGATACTGGCAACCTCCCTACTAGTCCTAAAAAAAAAGAGAGAGAGGAGGACTGTTCAGCTATACAGCTACCATGCTGTAGACCCCTTCTCTTTACTCTTACTCCACTGTGGATGTTTCTGTTACCTGCCCACTGGCACTGTGGAGCACTGTCATTCTAGCATGGCTCCTATTGTCGTCTCTCCCTCCTGCTTTCAGCTTGCCTTTTCTGCATCATTTTGGACCTCACTGTTTTCCTTCTTTATTCCCTCTCTCTTTTCTAGATAGTGAGATCAATCATTCCAAGGTGATGGTGTTCAGTCAAAAGCCATCTTTGTTGAACCTTCTATGAGCCACTGACCAGCTTGTGATCCAATTAGCTATGGCCAAGACCTATCGTAATAATGCATGATCACAGCATCCTCCTCTGGTGATTAAAAGGCAGCTCCTTATACATAGGTTCCATGTCAAGTAGGGGGACTTTCTGAAGAAATTATGATTCAATTTTCATTATGAATTTTAAATTCCATTTAGAAGAAATTATGGTTCAAATTCCATAGTTTGTGGAATAAAGAGTGAGTTAGTTAACATGGAGTAAGGTAGGATGGCTCAGACTTGGGTGTCCATTGATTGCCTGTCTAAATTTATCTTTTGTTGCAAGAAGAATTTGGATTTTGTTCTTAGATGAAGCTATGTGGTGGGGAAGAATGTTGAATCCCCAGAGCCACGAAAGTGAATTTTGCTGTTTGCTTCTCAGTGATTGGCTTACACAGGACCATGTGACCTAATTCTGACTAGTAAAGCAAGAACACATTTCTGGAACTTTTTTATTTTTTTCCTTATAAAACAATATGTGGTCACCTTCCAACTTAGCAATTCTGCTTTCCAGAATTTACCCCTGGGAAATGAAAACATGTCTACACAAAGCCTGTTGGTGATGTTTATAACAACATTATCATATATAGCTCAGACTGGAAGGAGTCCAAATGTCCATTAACTGGTATACGAATAAACAAGTTATGGTATATCTATACAATGAAATACAGTTCATCAATAAAACAGAACAAACTATTTATATATGCTACAATATAGATGAGTATCAGATGCACTGTGCTTAATGAAAGAAGCCAGACACAAAAAGTGACCCCAGTGTGTAATTTCATTTATATCATGTCTTTGCAAAGGCAAACTTTAGGGACAGAACTTTTCCAGGTGCTAGTGACGAGAGACTTGACCCTGAGCAGATACCAGGAAACTTGTGGCACAATGGGAAAGTTATATCTTGATTGTTACATCACTGTATATACATTTGTCAAACTCATCAAATTGTACATTTAAAAATAGTCACTTTTACCATATTCAACGTATGTACCTATAAACACAACTTTAACAAAACAAAAGGTGTGCAGGGATGGAGCTCTGTCACTTTTGGACCAGGAAAGGGAGCTCGCTTTGAAGGTCACAACATACTGCATATGGTGGACAGGAAGGAAAACTTGAGCTGCAGTTTGCTATGTGAAAAATATTAATTCCTTATTGCGTAAGCCAGGAGAATCAGACTTTCTGTCCAGGGATCCTGTCCTCAGTGAGGCATGAGTTATGTGTTAAGAACAGTGGATGGTGCTCAGGGACTCTTATGGAAGAATAGGAGGAAGGAATAAGGCCCCTAATGGGACAGGAACTCCACAGGAAGACCAGCAGAGTCAACTAACTTGGACCCTTGGGGCTCTCAGAGTCTGAACCAGCAACCAAAGAGCATACACAGGCTGGGCCTAGGCCTCCTCACACATATGTAGCAGATGTGTAGCTTGGTCTTCATGTGGGTCCTGAACAACTGAAGCAGGGTAGGGAATATCCCAAAAGCTGTTGCCTGTATGTGGGATATGTTCTTCTAGCTGGGCCTCAGTGGGAAAGGATATGCTTAGTCCCACAGAAACCTGATATGCCAGGGTGGCCTCCACCTGCTCAGAAGAGAAGGGGAGTTGGAGGGGGGAAGGATTGAGGAAGTGGCTGGGAGAGGCAGGGGGAAGGGGGCAGTGAGCGGAATATAAAGTGAATAAGTTAAAAAAAAATAATGGTCTCTGGCTGAGGTGGGGTCCTGCAGTCATTTTTTTCATCAGAATTGTGAACATGGAAGAAACTCACCATAGTATCAAGCATGCAGTACAACAATCTATAGACACTGTGAGCATGTGTGCATGCTTATGTGTGTAAGTGTGCACATATGTGCAGCTCTGTGTGGAGGCCAGAGGTCAACAGACATGCCATCTTCAGTTTATTTTGAAGACAGTCTCTCACTGAAGCCTGTATTTACTGTTTGGGTAGACTGGCTGGCCAACAATCTCCAGGTCCTTCTGTATTCCCCTTTCCAGCACACAGACTATAGCTACAAGCTGTAGATGGCTTTTCTATATAGATGCTGGGAACTGAACTCAGGTCCTCAGGCTAAGCAGCAAATATATTATTGACTGAACCACCTCCTTAATCCCCTGCTTATGTCTTGAGTTTCTCAGTTTGTGCTTTTCACTCCTTACAGAAAAAGTTTCTGTTTACCTGTTTTCCTTAGTTTTCTGAAGCATACACAACTGCTTACAAGAGACCTTGGGCTGTTGGAGAGTAATGTTTTAAAAATCCAAAGTTTGGGGTCACAGATAGATTGATCTTTCTACAGAAGCCTACACACTTGATATTGGTATTTGTTACCCCAGTTTATCTTTTGATTGAGTGGACCATATGTTAATATGTCCTGAATTGGGCTATGAGAGTTCACAGAGTAGACAGCAGTGAGTCCTGCCTGGTCAGTAAAACTAGAGACTCACCTTCAAAAATCTTGGTGAAAAAGTAAGCCAGGCATGGTGCCGCCTGCTTGGGATACCAACACTGGGCAGGTGAAAGGAGGAAAATTTGGAATTCAAGACCATTCCTGGCTACACAGAAATTTAAGTCCAGACTGAGTTATAGCACAGTTTCAAAAACCAACTAAGCAAACAACAGAAAGCTGGGGCCATATTTGGGCTGGCATGTGCAACACCCAGGCTTTTATTTCTAACACAATTGCAGACAAAATAAGACAACAGCGAGAGTTAGTGGGAGTGCACCAAACCTTATCATCATCTGCCGTCTACGATGTCAGTCTAGAGACACTGGCGATTTTATGAATTGGGGCTGGAGGTTGGTTTGCCTTATCTTGGCTTCAGAGCCAAGGGGGTAGGAATACCAAAAGTTTGCATAAATGACCCAAAGCAGATGTCAACAATGATCAGTGTGAGTAGGACGTGTCTTCAGTTACTGTTACAAGTATGTGTCAAGAATCTCAAACACATAGATGGACAGATTGTGGGGAACCCAGCCCCAATAGATCCATCCGTATCACAACTCCTGTGTCTATGCCTCAGGAAGCATTGTGGAAGAGAGAGTGAGAAGATTGTAAGAGCTAGAGGCCCAGGAAGTCTGCTGTGAAGCAGTCTCTCATAGAAATGGCTGCATAAAGATGTCAACACTGAGCTGGCTATCGGTGGCGCACCATTCTAGATGCGGCGCTCTGGAGTCGGAGGCAGCCGTGTCTCCGGAGTTCGAGTCCCCATCCCTGCCTGTCAATCAAGACAAGGGAAAAAAAAAAGATCTCAACACTGGCAATATCAACAGACACCCTAACTCAAAAAGGGAGAAATGTCATGGGGTCCCACCACTAGACAAGGAACTGCAGGTAACTGATGGCTAAGGAGAGAGAGAGAGTGAGTTAGTCTCTCCCAGGGTTGAGCTCATAACTGTCCAATACAAAACAGACTCAGCAGGTTGTGTATTTATACATTTGTGTATATACATACGTATGCAATAATAATCAGGGATGAAAAGATGATCAGTCTGAAAGGAGAGACATTGAAGGAGATGCGGGGAGAGGACTTGGGAAGTCCTGGAGGTAGAAAAGAGAAGGGGAAAGTGATAAAATTGTATTTTTATAAAATATATAAAAATAAGAATTTTTAAAACCACACACACACACACACACACACACACACACACACACACACACGCACACATACGACCTGAATCCCGTCTTTGGGGTAGCTTGGCTAGTACAGTGATTGCCCAGCATGCACAGAGCTCTGTCTTCAATCCCCAGGACTGCATAAACACTGCATGGTGGAGTTCAGCTGAGATCCCAGATGTTGAGAGGTGCTGGTTGGAGAATCAGGAGGTCAAGACCACCATTTACTACACAGCAACTCTGAGGCCAACCTCTACTCCATGAGACCCTGTGGAAAGAAAAGCAGAGACAGAGCGGGGTGTGGGAGAGAAAGGAAGGAAAGAAAGAGAAAGAAAGGAGGGAGAGAAAGAGAGAGGAGAGGAGGAGGAATAGGGAAGAGAAGGAAGAGGAAGAAGAGAAGGAGGAAGAGGAGAAGGAGAAGGAGGAGGAGGAGGAGGAGGAGGAGGAGGAGGAGGAGGAGAAGGAGAAGAAGAAGAAGAAGAACTACCACCATGTTATAGATCTAAAGAGAACCCTAAAAACCAAGCCTATATGGTGTCATGTAGTTTAGTGGAAGTAAGACATCCTTCTAGATGGGCAAATTTTTGTTCTGTCTTTCCTGCCTCTTTCCATTTTAGTTCCCCCTTCTTCTTCTTTTTTTTTTTTTTTCCTTTTCTGGTCAGCTGTGTAGTCCCTGGGTTTCTAACGCTTCCAGGAGTGCTCTGCCCTGTCCAGGCAGTGGGTCATCTCATGTTCCCTTCTGTGTCTCCTTTCCAGCCACAGGAGCCAGCTGTGGATGCTGGGCAATGAGAGCCCTGCTCAAGGCGCCAAAGCCTGCTAGGTTGCTTCTGCAGGAACATCTGAGACTATGAAAACAGTGAACTCTGCTAGCCCATGTGCTGGGATAGACTAGGGTTTGTGGACTCTTGATTTTATTCAGTACTTACGGACTTCTTTAAAAATTAAGTATGTAAATGAATACGTACTTAGGGTGGGAACTCAGATATTTGTAAGAGCTGGTAAAGTATTGTAATAATGCAGGACCTAACAGAACCTTTAAGCACCTAGCCTCTAGACACACTGCTCTATTACCAACACCTCACCACACACACACACACACACACACACACACACACACACGCACGCACAGCACCAGCACACACACATTTACCATGCTTAGACGTCTATACATTGATGAATGGCAATATTTCCAGAGACCAGCTCCTTGATCCTTATATTTCAAGCCTTCTTTGTCTATGTTACCAACATACTTAGAGTACCTTGTGCCGTGGGACACATTTAGATCCTAACATGACTTTTGGCTTTCTTCCTCAGTGAGACCAGTGGTTCTCAATCTTTCTAATGTTGTGACCCTTTAATACAGTTCCTCATGTTTTGGTGACTCACAAGCATAAAATTATTTTCATTGCTACTTCATAACTGTAATTTTGCTACCATTATGAATTATGCTGTAAATATCTGTTTTCTGATGCTCTTAGGTGACCCCTGTGAAACCATGGTTTGATCCTCCCCAAAGGGGTTGCAACCCACAGGTTGAGAACCAGCTGGTGTGGCTGCTTGGTTAAATAGCACAATAAATAGAAGAATATTCTTAAAAGGTCCTATATCAGGATGACAAGTGATGACTTCTTATCCATGGGAAATTACTGTGAACACACACACACACATACACACACACACACACACACACACACACCACACACACTTAAACATTTGAAAGTTTTATAAATTATCTCAAAGTCTCAGGAGATACCTGTTCCAGACAGGCATCCTTGAGGTTTCAGGAGTTTTGGTGTAAGCTCTCATCTCTGATTTAATTAGGTTAAACTTGTCTACAACACCACCCACCTGGTAGAGAGTCATGTGAAATTCATATGCTGCTTATACATCAGGGTTTCAGATGGTTGAGGGAAGGAATAAGAGAACAGACCCGCCCACTGTAGTTTCAGCTAGTTTTAAGAACCAATTCACAGGGACTTGTGAGGTAACTCAGTTAGTAACGGTGTTTGCACCGAGCCTCCTGTAGACCTGTAGAGCCTCCTGTAGACCTGTAGAGCCTCCTGTAGACCTGTACATGACCTGGAACCTACATAGTAGAAGGAAACAGACTTCCTTTCACCTCCATGTGCACTAAAGTGATAATTTTTTTTTTTTTTTTAAAAGAACTGATTCATAGATACTTGTTTTCTCTCTTTCCCATAACCTTCTTACCTTAGGCTATAGGTTGGGTAGAGGTGAGACATTCCATTTCTTATGCTTCCATCATTGGATATTTGAGGAACTTTGGCCATGTTTACCCCTGTATCATATATAAACATATAGTCCTAGTTGAGAGAGGCCCAGAAAGGGGGTTATGTGTGCGCTCCTTTGTGCAAATCTGAAACTGAGCTCTGACCCCCTTGCTTCCCAAGAAACCAAACAGGAAGGCCAGAATTCTGAACAGTGGCCACAGCTAAGTGAGATCACCTGTCAGCTGCCGAAGGGGAAGGAGCCCTGCTTCATATGCTGAGGGGCTCCTGAGCAGGGCAGTCCATGGGGCTCAGCAGGCCACAGCCAGCAATGAATGAGATGCCAAAGCCACCTGACACTGCTGAGACTCATGCCCTCAGATGTCTTCTGTTTGTACCATATGGGATTTTCACCACATTCTCTAAGGGACCTGCAATTCCTAAAGCCTGCATCGAAACAGAGCCAGTGCACAGCCTCCTTGGGTAAATTCCCATCTGAATACAGGACCCTTTCCCCTGCTAGGCTCTTCCCTCCAACTCCCTCTGCCATGCATCATACTGCACTTTTGCATTTGAGGCCCTAGTTTCCCACACCATTGGAATCTTTAGGGCTAATGCTTCCCCCCATCTCCCACCCCCAAACTCTCTACTCCCATCTTCAATGCTCAGTCCCTTTAGATCTGACTCAGCTTGCAAAATCAGCTTGCTGCCTTTCTTCCAGGCAGCTGACTGTCTGTTGGGTCTTGCCCTGTCTTCTTTCTCCCACTGTTGAGAATGCAGCAGCTCTCCTGATGTGCACTTTGCTATGTTGTCTGTGCAAAAGGAAACAAAAATAATGGATGAAATTAGGAAGAAATGTGTTAGGCATATAGAGCAACTAGCCTGCCAGGTAAAGGAGTCGAGCAGTGAACTCGTGAATATGGACGTGGAATGGCAGGACCAAGTGCTGACCGTTCATGCTACACTACATAGAAACAAGATACCAAACATTAGTACAGTCTCAATCAGAATAGCCATCTGGGCATCCATTTGGCTCCTTTGTCTTCTGCCTAGGAAGTGCAGATACTTTTGTGGCTGCTCCATAAACCAATTGTCAAGCTCCACCTACAGCCAGTCTATGTGAGAGTGCAGGTATGTGCCGTTGAACCCAGTTACCTTCACCCGGCCAATTCTTCTGTTCTCACCTCATCTCTGTCCCTCATTCCGTCTGAGGGAGGAGGTGGGACTCAGAATTTGGGTTGTGTGTTTCTTCTGCCAGCCTTCCTTCAATTCTAGTGTAATAGATAATTCACATTGATTGTTTTTTTCCCCCTTGCTTCTCTCTGGGTATTTTAAATTGACTTAACGATCCACATGATTCAAAGTTATTAATGTGATCTGAGAGTCCATGCCGAAGACTATGTGTGAGTTTACTAGGCAGGGTAC
Source organism: Mastomys natalensis (assembly GCA_021653895.1). Taxonomy (NCBI): domain Eukaryota; kingdom Metazoa; phylum Chordata; class Mammalia; order Rodentia; family Muridae; genus Mastomys; species Mastomys natalensis. Next base: position 199,367 of record JAJTUV010000309.1, on the reverse strand, counting down.
TTGGAGATTACCATCATACCAAGGTAATTTTTCACTTAGCACTACTCAATCCATATTTCATGAGTGATTCTGTCAATGAAGAAATTCATAAACTCACTCATCAACTCATTCATATCTCTGCCTGTTCTATGTCTGTTGTTGGTGCCACTTTTTGAGTGGATATCTACTTTTCCTAGATAGGTAGAGAAGCCTCTTACAGACAAGAAGCAGGGAAGGGAAATTGGGAGTAAGTGTATTCACCTGGAAGGATCACAGATACACAAGGGAAGAGACGCTGTCCCCAGAAAACATTAGTGATGGGACAATGCTAACAATGGCATCTGAACACCCAGAAAGGGTGTGTGTGCAAAGTGGCAAGGAGGATGCAGAGAAGTGTGAGACTTAGAAATATCAGAGTTCCTGTGGTGACAGAAGAGGAAGTTAAAGCAGGTGAGGGTGAGGTGGGATTCTGGGACACAGCCAAGGCTCTGGGCTAGAGTGGCAGGCAATTCTCCTTTGCTACAAGTTCAAGAGGCCTTGGAAGCTCCAGACTCTTTGTTTTATGAATATCTTTATTGGTTTGTTTTCATTTATTGTAGTTCTTGGAATCAACTGCAGCCTTGTGTATGGTGCACAAGCGCTGCACCACTGAACTATATCCCTACTCCCATTTTATGATCTTATATAGTAAATATTGTCCACTGTATAGATGTTTGGCTTGTGTTTGTGGTAAGATAAATCTCCATATTATAATCAGTTCATTCCTTATGCTTGCTTCCCCCTGTCTTTTAAGATCTCCACCCCCCCCCATTTGATATGTAGTTACAAACACAGGGTACCAGGTCTCCTCTTTTAAAGAGGTTCCTTGAAGTATAAATAAGGAAACAAACACTCAGACAATTACATGAACTCTCCTCATGTTGATGGTCTGTGATTATTCTGCAAAATAGCATCTGCCCTCTCCTTGGCTCTGGGGGAGTTTATGAGCATTAAGGACATCTCTGAGAATCGTTTAATTTCCTTGGAAATGAGCTCAACAATGTGTTTTTCTCTCATGATGATATAACAAACCACTTACTTTGTGCTACTGATTTAGATAAAATTTTGGTGGTGAAAATAACTTAAGTGGTTTGATGGCAGCCTGAAATAAAACGTTGAGTCTCTGTCTCTCTCTTATGTGTTTAAGTGATAGGTAGGCAAATAGTCTCGTTGTGACTTCTAAGGAAGTATTCCTTGATATTTTCTCAGCCTTCCAGCAGGGCACAATGCCTGGTTTTCCTTTCGGAAACATCTGGATTCATCATGAGTGATTCATGCGGCCTGATGCACAGCTATTGTCTTTTTTTTTTTTTTTTTTTTTTTTTTTGCCACTTGTGGAATTCCATTCACCACCTACCACTTGGGTGACTCTTTCATTTAGAACAATTTCCTCCTTACGAAGGCTCCAGCTTATGGGATATTCAAGATTCATCAATGCCTTTAAATATGAAGTGCTTCTAAGCATGGATGGTTTTTCATTTTTAGGTAGTATGTGTTATGTCGTTCTTCGTAAAAGAGTGTGACAAATAGTAGAGCTGACAATGACAATGCCTAAATATGATTTTATTCTTGCTGTTCTAAAAGAGAATTTTCAGGTAAATAAAATTTCAGAAGGATATGAGCCTTACAGTGTTTTCAACTGGTTGATTGTGATTTTGAAATAGAGTTAGTTGTCGAGGCCCAACCTTTTGTAACCTGGTGATGGAAAACTTTGGGAACCATGGGGGCCTCTTCTCCACACAGCTCTCACAAGTGTCTGAATTCAATATAGAGAGAATGTCACTTCACGGGTGGCAATGGACAATGAATCTTCTGGAAGAAGAAAGATGCTTCTCCCCCCCCCCCTTTTTTTTTAAATATAAATCCATAACATTTAGGGAATGGCTGAAAGGACTTTCAGATCTTGATTAAAAAAAAAAAAAAAAAAAAAAGGACACAGTTCAAAATGTTAGGTGCACAAAATCGAGGATAAAGAGACCAAAGAGGACTTCTGGTCTGGGCCCAAGCACGGAGCAGATCCCGGTGGCAGCTCTGCACCCAACCTCAGAAAACCCGTCGAAAGTGGGGTTCCCAGGAGCTCTAAACCAGGCAGTATCTCAGGTAAAAATGAAACACCCATGATGTCTGCTGGTAGAAGTTCTAATCCTGATGCTGGCCTCTGGACTTATACTACTCAGACCTTTGATGGGCCATTGACAAGGACATCAAACAGCTAGAGGTTGACATCACTAATCTGAAGAAATCCTACATTTCACTGTCTGAAATGATCTCCAAAAATGATTGCAAAGGACTTTATTGAACTCGATTTACTCTTTTACAATAGAAAAGACTGTGTACAGCCCTTAAAGAAGAATGTTGCTTTTACATAGACAAGACAGGGATGTTTAAAGAGAGCATGAAAAAGGTCCAAGAACGTCCTGAGAAAAGACAGAGAGAAAGAGAAAGATGAGAGCTGGTACAAGAATTGGTTTTCAACTTCTCCATGGTTGTCAACCTTACTTCCTCCCATCTTGGGACCATTAATTGGGTTATTTTTGCTTATTTCTTTTGGTTCCTGGGCCTTAAATAGGCTGACTAACTTTGTGAAACAACAGATAGATAATTTGGTAGCAAAACCTATTCAGATACATTATCATAAGTTAGCTATGGAGGACCACGAGACTCAAGATGAGGTTGTTACTCTATCCAGGGTGTTCCCAAAGCCCATCTCCACCCAGCCTAAAAGAGGGGGCTTCTGCCCCTAGACCAAGCAGAGAGGGGCCACCCAGAACTCCCTCTGACTGGCGATGTGAATTCTTGCTTAGGCTGCGAGACTAAGCACTGCAAGGGAATATAAAATAAAAGTTAGAAATATCTCTCTGGGTTCCCTGAGGGACAAGCCTGACGGCATAGGGGTTGATGTCAAAAGTATCCCCTCTCCAGGAAAAAGACATCGGGATGGGTATGGCCCTCATGCCTCACTGGACAACAACAGGAGGACCAGAGCCATTACAAGGTCCCCTTCAATTATTGGAGGTCAGGCCTCTATCCCCGCCTCTCCAAGATTAGAATCGCCATGGCCCTTCTCTACTTAGAGAAGGGAGGAGATGTCAGGGGCAGCCCTGCTTATACACTGAAGGCCTACAATCAGCCATAGGCCTAAAATCAGCAATGGGCCTGACATACATACATGCTAACACAAAGTCTTGGGTCTCTGTGGAAAAACACTGAAACAAATGGCTATAAGCTATTGTAAACAGGCAGTTTCTGTGGAAATTTACCAGCCTGAATAGTCATAGACCTTGTAAATAGATAGCCTTGGCGGATAGTACCAACTTAGATAAGGAAAAGTGAATCATAGGCAGAGTCATAGTGACCTGTCCCCTGAGCCTTCACCCAGCAGATACCCTGTTCTGAAAGGTATCTGTACTCCCCCTGAACCTATGCTCCGGTGTCATCCCCTTCTCCACGTCCTGCCTTTTTGTGTTTATAACCCCTGTGTGAATAAGTAAAAATTACGATTTGATTAAAAAAAGAGAGAGAGAGAGAAGGAGACTGAAGAGGAGACTGCTTGGAGAATAAGCCACTAGAACTGGAGGGAGGTTCTCAGCACCTACAGCACAGCCTGGTGGCTGTGGCAGTCCGTCCCCTGGTTCCCTCTGTGGTCTATAATCCTAGTGATTAGGAGGCAGAGGGGGAATCCTTAAAGAAAGCTGTTCAGCCAGACTAGTAGAACCAGTTAGCCCTGGGCTCAGTGAGAGACTCCACATCAGTAAATAAAGTGGTTCATCCCATCTCATGGGGGTCTTTCAGGCCAAGAGAAGGACACTGGCTTTGGAGGGCTTTGAAGCTCATGAGCTGTGGCAAGAAATAAATTACTTCAGACAAAGAATTGGAAGAGCCACTCAAAAACTCAACAATCAAGATACATTATATTTTTTAAAAGGAAATGAATATATAAAAGTTCATGATGAACAAAATCCAATCTTCTATGTTAAGTGAAATACTGATTGGAAGATTGGATAAATAAAGCATTATAACTTTTAGGTTGCGTGCTGTTCTGAGAAGCGTGATAAATTAATTCTCAGTGTCAGGTGGGCTCCACTCCATCTCGAGCATTCATTAGCCTGTGTTGCATGTATCCACGTGGTACACACTGCCGGCCAGCCGTTTCTCACTTGCTGCCTTCTCCAGTCTTCCATCTCCATTCTGAATTTCTTTCCTCTATATACAACCTCTCTCTGTCCAGTCTCTGTACCAGAAATTCCTGGTATGCCACTTAGAAGCTCCATTCCGTAGACACAAAGACTCTTGCTGCTTCTACCCATCTCAGGCAGGCTACTTTTTTGCCCCACCTTTCAGACTACTGACTCTTTTTAGAGAGCCCTCTGAATTGGTCATGTTTTCATACTTTGACAAATACCTCTGCAGGGGTGGGGATTGGGGTCTGGAGTGCGGTGGGGCAGAGGGGTGGGGGTCTGCGGTTGGGGGCAGGGATAGTTTAAAGAGTAGAAATGTTTATTCAGCTCATAGTTTTAGTGCATGCCGGCCAGCTCTGCTGTTTCTGGGCTTGTGATGAGAAGGACACATTGGATCAGGGCTGCTCACCTCATGGTAGTTGGGGAGCAGAGATGGAGACTGAAAAGGCTCCTGTAAGATACAAACCCAGGAGTCACCTAATTCCTCCAGCTAGCCTCTGTCTCTTAAAGTTTCCAGAACCTTCTAAAATAGCACTGGGCAGTGGTAACCAAGCCTCCACATGGGCCTATGGGGATGGTTCATGTTCATGGTCTCACATCCTAGACACAATTAATGTTCCATCTGAGCACATTGTATCATATGAATTTCTTCACTAGAGTTGAGTGTGAAGCTCCTTTTCTGATTATGTTATCATAAACTTCCCCATCCTTTTGAATCGATTAAATCTTTTATCATCATCATCATCATCATCATCATTTTGTGAGGTAAGTTTTGGCTAGCTCAGACTCTAGGTTCTTCGGTCTTAGCTTCCTGAGTGCTAGCATGTCAGGTATGCTTGTCCCTCTGTATCTTTTCTTCTGGTCGTTAGACTTCTGTTTACTGCACCATCCAGGGGGAACCCTTGCAGGCTTTCCCTCCTTGGCCTCACCTCAGGTCTCTCCTCAGAGATAATGCCCAAGGTTTACCTTGGTTGAGGTCTTTGAATCAGCTTTGGCCCGCTCCACACCTCTTTCTGGATTGTTGAAAAAGCTCTCCAAGGTGTTTTCCTGTCTTAGTTCTGTGCAGCAAATACACCCTGGTTTTTAGAATTTAGAACTGCAGAGCCAAGTCAGGTCCTTACTATGCCTGTCTCCAGATGGGGCTAGAGCCTGTTGTTCTGTTCCTGTTGGTGATGTGTGATGCAGGAGCTGTAGGGCCATGAAGGGGTCTTGGTTTTTGGTAGAAGCGCTGGCTGGAAGGAGCCCAGAGACCCTGCAAGGGATGAGCATTTATCCACTGAACTCCCAGAATCCAGGCTCCTAACACATGATGTGGAACTCCATTCAGTCACGTAGGACAATGCAGCCCCTCCCAAGGAGCACAGGTAGAGGGCATGACTACAGGCCTCACCCTAGAGAGATTTACATACTAATGAGATACCTGAAGGCCAGAGGGCGGAGCCAATTAAGCATTCTTCCCCAGACATTCCCCCCTTCTTCCTCCCTATTTAATTCAAGTCTGCCCTAGAGTTTCACAGGGGGTGGGGGTGGGGGTGGGGTGTGTGCATCCAGATCCATCTACCATCTGCCATGAAAATAAACCCTTTTGGAACCATGGACTTTCTCGTGTCTCTGGGGCCCACTGTGGGGAAACTTGGAGAAGGCCTTTAATGCCGAGCTGCCGCGGCCAAAGCACCAAGCTTCCCACCTGGAGGACCTCTCTGTGTTCCAGCAACAGGGACCTGCAAGGAGCAAGTTGTAAAATGGAATCAAGCCATTGATTCAGGGCCTTGAGAGATGGCCTAGCAGTTGAGAGTACTGGCTGCTCTTCCAATTACCTGGGTTCAGTTCCCAGCACCCATATACTAACTTAGAACCATCTGCAACTCAAATTCCAGGGGATCTTACTCCTGATGTATAATAGCTACACAAATTTATACAAGGAAATGAAAGACCTGTACACTGAAAACTGTCAATCACTGATGAAAATACCCATAAACACTAAGGTCTCCTGTGTGCACACATCAGAAGAATGAATATTACTAAGATGTCTTAAGTATTTAAAGAAATCTATAAATTTATGTAATCCATAACATTTTAAGACTTCCCATTATAATAGAAAAATATATCCTAGGATTTGTATGGAGCCACGGAAGATCCTGAATAGCCAACAAAAAAATTGAAGAAGGCTGGGAACAAAGCTGGAGGCATCAGAAAATTTGACTTCAAAATGAACCATGAAGCTATAGTTATGAAAATGGCCCAATATCGCACAAGACTAGAATTATAGGCCAGGAGGTCAGAACAGAGAGCCCGAAGTAAGTCCACACTGAAGGAGAATGGAGTTTTATTTTTATTGTTGACAAAGAAGCACACAGGAAGGGGCGATCACCTCAATAGGTGCAGTTGAAGACAACTGTGCACACACAAAGAAAATTTGAAATTTTACCCTTGTTCATGTAGGAAAAAATTTAGAGAGAAAGTCCATAACGTTAGTCTGTACAGTAAGTTTTAGAGATGATCACAAAAGCACAGGTAATAAATAAATAAATTAATAAACTAATAAATAATAAAATAAAAATAAAAAATTTTAAAAAGGAAAATGAAATAAAAGAAGGAAAAGAATAATAGACAAAATGTATGAACCTAAAAGACTTTTTATAGCAAAGAATATAATAGACTGAATTGAGAATTTATGGGTATTCTATTCACCTAGCACAGTTGTCTGAATCTTAGGCAATTCAGTAGATAATGCTAAAACAAGCAAACAAAACTGAAAAAGGAAACAAACCACCCAAACAAAAAACAGGCAAAGATTGGGGCTGCGATAGATAACTCAGTGGGTAAGCACTAATCATGCAAACCTGATTAACTCGAGTTAGTTCATCAGAACCCACAGAAAGGTGAAAAGAGAGACCTGACTCCACAGATTTGTCCTCTGACCTCCATGTATGTACTATTACATGCCCCCTCCATCACATACATAAAATAATAATTAATAAAAATGATTATAAATGGGCAAAGGGCCTGAATAGACATTTCTCAAAAGAAGCCACACAAGTATCCAAAAATACTGGAGAGAAATCCTTAACACCATTAATCATCAGGTGATTAATCAAAATCCCAATGTAATATTACCTGTCAGATCATCTATTACAGAAACCATGGAAGGTTGAAAGAATGGCTAAGCGTGCTGAGAGAAGGGACCCCTGCACACTGCTGGTGGGAACGTAAACCAGGCAGCTATTATGGGAAACTATGGTGGTTCCTCTAAGAACTTAAAGTGGAAACACCTTGTTAAGTCACTCCTTGATACATAGCCAAAGAGAGTGAGATCAGTCTGTGGCGGTGACACTCGCACCCTGACATTCATGGCAAGGTATGGAAACAATCTAAATGTCCATCAGTGGGTGAACAGATCAAGAAAGCAGGTGTTTGAGCAGAATAGACAATCCAACCTTGAAATGTGAGATGCACCTCTTGCTCCTGTGGCTGTGGCAAGTGGAGCTGGAGCACGTTCTGCAGGGTAAAATAAGACTTGTACAGAAAAGTCACATACTGTGTGCTCCTATTTGCCTGTAGAAACTAATGTGCTGAAATCACAGAGCATGAAACTAGAATGAGGGTTTGGGAGGCGACCGGAGATGCTGGCCGAAGGACACATGTGTTCAGGCCAATAGGAGGGGTGAATTCAAGCGGTCCCTTGCGTGCTATGGTGACTGTAGTTGATAATGCAGAAATATTTTAACATATCATGTTGTATACTAGAAACGTATATACTTTTTATTGGTCAATTAAGAATAAATGAATTTTTAAAGAGTTAAACATAAGCTGTAGGGGATCTATTCAATGATAATTTGACCTGATTAAAAATTAACAAAATGAATATTTTGCTTCTCTTTTTGGTGGAGGGAGAAAATAAGGGTCCCATCTTTAGGGAGGCTGGAAAAAAAAAGTCTGCAATAGGATAGCAAGAAAGTGGAGTGCTTGACATTGTTATTTAGATTTTACTAACTGCAACCAGACTAGAAGCCTTCACTGGTCATCCAGAAGATAGATCCGTTGGGTCAGCTTCCTGAAGAGGTCAAAGACAAGCCCAGAGCCACAGTAGGTTTTCCAGTGTGTCTCCTGGAGGCACTTAATGGTCAGTTCCCAATATGCGTCTGTGGTATGAGATATGTCGTCTTTCCTCTGCTTCAATCTGCATGTCTCTGAGCTTCACCTGATGTGTATCGAGGGAATGAAAAAGGACAGACAAAGACACATGCAGAAATGCGTGGATCAGTTGGGTCATGCACGTTTATGGAGATATGGTTGGTGATAGTTTTTGTATTCACTGGTTTTAACCAAAGGTCAATTGGTTCACAGTATCTGTACCTGAAGCAGAGGAAGGCTTGCCAGTCCTGTAGGTCTGAGGCACTGGGTTTCTTAAAGGGTCATGTTCTAGTCAAAACTACACATTCAACTCAATTCACTTCCTAAACTCCTTTTTTCTGAGTTTTACCAAGCCCCACTCTCACCTTGGGGTGGATAGAAATTTGGAGCTGGAACCGGGTGAAGGAGCATCAGAGGCTATTTGGAGAAGATTCTATGATTCTCCATGGTGGAATCCAATGCTGTTCTCCACGAGAGACCTGAACACCACATGCTACATAAAGACCAGCTATACAGTGATGGCAAGGGTGGACTCCTCCACTACTAGCTGAATAGCTTCATCTCTATAAAAGAGTAACTTGACATAGTTTGCATATTGTGTTAGCATCCTTTCTGTTGCTGTGATGACATGCTGTGACCAGAAAAGTTAAGGAAGAGGGAGTTTATTTTGGTTCATGGTTCTAGAGGAATAATAGTCTATGACAGTAGAGAGGAGGCATGGTGGCAGGGACAGGAAGCTGACAGTTCCATCTTGAATCACAAGCCAGAAGCATGTACACAAACTGGAAATAGGGGAAGCTTTTTACTTTTAAAATCTACCCAGTGACATGCTCCTTCCAGTAAGGCCATATTACCTAAATCTCCCCAAGCAGCACCAACAACTGGAGACCAAGTGTTCAAACGTCTGAGACTACAGGAGATATTTATTACTCAAACCAGTGCACACTTCTTGTAGACACATCCTCAGAGTATCTAGTATATGATAAATGAATATTCATCAGATTACATCCTTGCATTCAGCTGGCAAGGAAGAGCCTAATGCTACCCATGTTTTGGAGAGTCATAAAATGCTCAAGATCAGAAAGGTTTTCACTCTTGTGCTTTTAGTTAAGATTTCCAGCCTCTGAGGAAAAGTATGTAAAGAAACTGTAATAAAAAAAAAAAAAAAACCCACTAGACTATCTAGGTACTAGGAACAGCACATGCTTGCATTTAACATTGAATGGGTATGGAAACTGAGATTCAGCCTGTTTAGATGACTTAGCATCCTGGGTTTGTTGCTGTCTTGTACAACATACTCCACAGTCAAAGGTGTATTGATTTAGGTTATATTTATCTCCCATAGGAAGCAATAAACTCTTATTTATCTCTGCTTTGGTTCTTATAGCTTTAATCCTAGTGGACTTGGAGCAACAGTTCTGAATAAAAGGATGGACCAAGCTCTGTTGTGGAAGGTCAAGGGTCTTTTACTGTCTTTCTCAACATTTTGGCACAGGACTTGGTTTTCCTTTGATCACTGGAAGGAGAGATGTGTCATAATCTTGTTTCCCCGGGGAGCTTGACCTCTGATGACATTTTCAAAGCTACAGGGAAACGTTCCTGGATCATCAAACCTGAATGCCCTCTTCCTCCTCTCCTCCTCCTCCTCCTCCTCTTCCTCCTCTTCGTCCTCTCCTCCTCCTCCTCCTCTCCTCCTCCTCCTCTTCCTCCTCCTCCTCTTCCTCCTCCTCATCCTCTTCCTCCTCTTCCTCCTCCTCCTCCTTCCTCCTCTCTCCTCCTCTCCTCTTCCTCTTCCTCCTCTTCCTCCTCCTCCTCCTTCTTTCTCCTTCCATTCTCATCACAGTGCAAAGAAAAAAGTCCTCTTTAGGCAGCACCTCATGTACTCCAAAAGGGATGCTTTGAGTCCTATCTTGTAGTCCCATGAAAAACTGAAAGGCAGGATTCTCGCATCAGTTGTGAAGGGGCCAATGTCTGGTACAAGGGAGATGACCATGAGCATGTGGTGGGAAGGGTGGTGTGTGTGACCCCTCAGTTCGAAAGGCTCCCTGATGTGATCGTCCTTATTGCAATGTGCTTTGAACCATGTAATAGAATTTTCAAGGGGATCCAAGGAAAACAAAGAGGGAAATAAAATGTTCCTAGTAAGGACACTTTCTAGAAGACTAGATGGAATTCTCTGATTCCTAGGTAGGCTAGTTCAATAGGGTAGTATTTTATGGAGCAATGTTCATTTTTCCAATGGGCGAAGAATGAGGAATTGCCCCCTAATAAATCCATGGAGCCCTAGTTAGCATTCAGCACAACTTCAAGGGAATGTTGTACTGAGGATTTCTGTGCAACCAATTACCTAAATACCAAGACATGTTGTCTCTCTCCGGACTAAAAGGTCTTTAGGACAATGAGGATACAATAGCCTCCTTGCCCCCTTGTCATGCACATTAATGTCACAGGTCCCAGGAGAAGACTTGGGGTACTTTGATGGCCAATGTGCTCAAATTGATTTCAGAGATTTCCAATCCCTTGCATCTAAGCACGCCTTCTCAACAAACAAATAGTCTTGGGACACAATTCTCCAGCAGGCTGTGGATCCTTAATTACCTCCACTCAGTGGTCCTCCCGCTGTTGGGAGCATGGCAGACCCTTGGAAGCATTAACATTCTTGGAATTTCATTAGGCTGGTCTTTGTAAAGGAGTTGAATACTGCCTCATTAGCTCAGGCTCACGGGGCATTTGTGTCTCTGACAACAGTTTAATTATGGACATTGTTTACCAATCAGTACTGAAAGGACAGACTAGAGGGCTAATCTGAAGATTAACACAGTAGCTTGTTTGGGGGTTAGTCTTTCAACCAGTGAATGCAAGAGTTAAACAAACGGTTTATGTAGCTCTTGTTTTCCATAATAAGATTGGGGGACTCAATCCAGGGCATGGATACATTTAAACGTTTCCGAGGCTCACTCTTTCTGTTTAACATCGGTTTAGCTTGGTAGAACCCAAAGGGAAGAATGACAACTTTGGGGAGTATTGTGGTTGAATAAACAAAAGCTCCGGGAGACCAGGTAGTTAAGACAACAGAATTTGAGCGGCTTCTGTCCTCAGTTTCTGCAAACACTCTAGGAAGCCAGTGTTCACAGGGGGCTGTAAGGCAGCCTTAGAAATGCATTTCCAGAATGATGAGGGACACGGAGAAAAGACTTCTCTATATGCACTTGTGTTTTCTTCCTTCAGTCTGTACATGAAGATTCAGTTTGTTCCCCTTCAGTGTTTGGGAGCCGAGCGGTCACTGTTCAGGAGAATGCTGGGTCACAGAAAGACTCCGGAGCTTTCAGACTGGGGCTGAGGTACTTGAGCAAAAATATTTCTGTGATTAGGAATTTTGGTAAATTGAAGACAAGGCCTTCAGTTTTTAAAGACTTAACCCCTTCAACTTCTCAAATACAGGAATGGCCTTTGAGTCACATACTTGTCAAAGTGAGATCTGGTCCAGGGTGGAACATACACCACAGCAGTGAGTTCAGGTAGGATTTTGGAGTGGTATCTGATGTTGTCACAGATGTCAGGCTGTCTGTATGTGTGTTCTGGAGGTAGGTGTACAGGTCAGGGGGAAGAATATGAGCTCCATTTCATTTTTAGGCAGATCTACAGGGCGCCACACAAACCAGAAACTGTCTCGTGCTTGGAGGCTGACCTTGTCTACACTGTCCCCTGGGGAGAGGGTCCCCAACTCCTCAGACTAAAATCACTTTATATCTTCCTGTTATTAGCAACCATTAGTGTTGGTCATTTTGATTCTTCACATAGCAGGATCAAGGAAAAGCTAAAAGCAATTGCAACTTGTTGATGAGGACTATTTAATTACCTTGGGTGTGTGTGCGCACACGTGTGGTTTAGATCAGGGATTAATGTCAAGTATCTTTCCTGGCTGTTTTCCACCTTGTATATTGAAGCTGGGTCCCTTGCTGATCCTAGAACTTGATGAGCCTGCTAGTCCAGCTGGCCAGCTTGAGCCAGGGATCCTCTCTCCATCTCTACGGCACTGAAGTATATAGTGGGCCACCATGGCCTCCTAGCATTTACATGGATGCTGGAGATCCAAACTGTTTTTCATACTTGTGGCAACCACTTACCCAATGATCCATCTCTGCAGTCCTATGCTGACATATTTTTAAGTAGCTAACCTATGCTTATTGAGATTATCTACTTAAAAAATATATGGAGTAAGGCTGCAGCTAGTTTTCTGTCTAGACTCTCTGGAATGGCCAGCATTCTCACAAGATGACAACTGAGGCCTTGGATTTCCCAGAGGCTGACTGTGTGCCCCCTCAGCCTGCAGGACTCCTCTATCAGCCCCTCTTCAGCACTAGGCACATTTACAATACAAGGTAAGAACTTGGGGACTCATCAGAGCCCCGCTCTAGCAGACACTGTCTTTTTACCAGAGAATATTTTTTCAGACAAGAGTTTCTTCTCTCCGTTACCACCTAAGATATTGGTGTAGATGGCCACTAAGTTACCCAGATCCTACTGATCAGTAAGAATTAGTTTGTAGGATGGCATTTAAGGACTCCGTATAAAGGACAAAGGGGGAGGAAGCTTCAAGGAAGTTATTTGTATTTATCTAACATTGGGTTTGTTAGTTGAGAAGCAGCGTGTTCCTGGACAGATCTGCCAAGCCAGCACGTTCTCACTTTGGGAGGTCTTTATTGAAAGAGGGTAAGAAGTAAAGAAGAGAGAGAAAAGAGGGATGCACATTGGGGTCCATGTCTTTTATCCAGGCCGTGTTGTAGACACGTGATGGCAGTGTTGTCATCACAGGTGATGACTCGCAGGTGATGGAGGTAACGAATATGCAGGAGGTGTGTGATGGTTGCCATGGCAACAGATGCAGAAGGGTCCTTGTCACCTAGGGATGACATCATTGCTAGATTCAGAGGCTGACTGTAAACAGCTTCTGATGCTAAGGACAAGGAAGGAACAGAAAATAGAAATTCCCACATCATTCTCTTTAGAGCCCTGACTCAGGTAAGCTAATAGGAAGGAAGATGTCTAGAGATCTGCTGATGCCTCTCCTGTTAATAGAGATTCTGAAGCTGCTTTGTTACAGGCTTGGGAGGGGGGTATGAGAGGAAGAGGAAGAAAAGGAGAGAGTGACCATAAAGGAAACATCTATGCAGATAGTTTTGAGCCATCACCTATGTTGTATCTGGCTACCTAGAACAGCAACAGTGGCTATATCATCTCTTAACTCCACATCCAGAAGACATGTTAGAGGCAGTGTACAGAGCAGTCAAAAGCCAAGAGTCAGAGAAAGGAAGACAAAGGAGGAAAGGCCTGGGCATCATCTGCCTGTGGGTCTTGGCACCCTGGCCCTCAGGCAGCCACACAAACCTTTCCCTGGGGCTCCGGCTGCCAACATCCCTCATAACTGGTCGTCCACTTAAACTAATGAGTCTCAGAGTCCCTCAGTGGATTCAATCATTTCTCATGGTGTGGTTCAGCTTTTAGGAAGAATAAATGGACATTTTAGGGCCTTCCTGGATTTATTGTAAACAGTCTCTCCCCACTAAAAGTGGCCTGCCGTGTGACCCAGCGTGGTTTGGCTCAGAGTGGTTTGGCTAGAATGTTGGCTCCATAATGGAGACACATTTGCCGTTAAAATAACACAGTCACAAGGAAATACACCTCGTTGTTGGCTGAGTGAGTGTTTTCTTAGGAACTGGGAAGGATTTCTCTCTGAGTTACCTTAGCTGTTCCTCTGAGTCATTCCAGGGGGTGAGAAAGAGAAGGCTAGAGCAGGGAGTGATGGGAAGGCTTGGCCATCATGACTCAGCCCTTCCCTACTCCTGACCCCTAGAAAGTAGTCTTCTTATTGGCCAGGAGAGTGGAGACAGGTCTTCTGTTTGTTAAAGAGGTATCCAGTGTGTGTGTAGCATGTGGGTTTTTTCCAAGGCTAGTTTTCTCAGACTCTGGACCTGATCCTATTCAAGGTTGGCCCTGGGTGGGAGTGACCTTTACTTATAGCACCCATAGGCCTACTACAGGCACAGAGAGACTGCCTGAACCCCCTCCCTGGTTACTCATGAGGTCTCCATGGCTCTGGGCCTTCTTGGGTCTCAGTGGACCCTGAGGCTTGTCCTCTTTCCCTCCTTTAGCTTGCAATCTCAAACCTCCCAGAGTCGTGCCTCCGGATTTGATATCTGTTCAGTTTTGCCCATATTTTGATGTGGCCCAGACTGGCTTCCAGATTGCGATCCTCCTGCCTCAGCCTCTACAGTGGTAGCAATAAAGGCATGTACACTCCCCTTAACTTGCTATTTTTTGCAGGAAGAGTGTTCACAGGTTTGTGTTCTCTGAGAATCAGGACAAGAGTCTTCCCACTTTTATATCTTCATTAGTTTAGTTTAATTGCATTGGCCTGGCAAATTTGGATCAATTATCTTGTATAACCCTTAGTTTCTCCAACCATACAGCAAAGGTTACCATAGAGGTAACTAACTTCCTTCCGTCATGAAACTGAGAGGCATAGTCTTTGTAAAGTACTTCCCAGGGTGCCTAGACCCATTGAGTGTTTAGAAAAGGCTACTGCTATTATGTCCTATTGAACGCAGAGGCCAAGAATGTCACTCTGAAGAGTCCCAATGTATGACTCATTGTAAGACTTCACAGTGTGCTGGAGTATCTTAGCCATCAAAACTGGAGAGGGGCCCAAGTACTTCTGGCAGGTACATCCTGCTGATCTCATGGCTGGTCTGGACAGGAAGTTTGTGGCTAGTTAAGGGAAGGGCTTCCTTCCCAGAGGGACACAGGCACCTCTGGAGGGAGGATTCCAAATTCACTAGTCTACAGTAGCTCTGTGGATCCAGGCAGGACCTGAAAGGTCTAGTAGTGGTGTTGTTTTGGTTTATTTCCATGTCTTCAGCAGCTTGAGTAGCTGCTTCCTTCTGCCTTTTTGGACACATTGAAAGCATGTACCCAGAGAACCCTTTGGCCCAAGTTCATGAGCTGAGCTCAACCCAGGGTTCTCAGTTAGACGTGAAATAGCAAACAGAAGCAAGGCAGACAGGCACCCACACCTGGCTGCTAGAATGAGCAAAACAGATGCCTGGGAAGCGGGGAAGACTTTGTGTGTGAGTGCAGCCAGCCTTATGGGTTTACCATTCCAACTCCAGCAGCTTCTAGAAGGCTTTCAAAGTGAGGGAGTACCCCCTCAGGACTGCTGAAGGCCAGCACCTGCACCAAGAGCCACGCCCACAGCTCCCTAGAGGACTCTAATTTATGGAGGGGGAGGGGCCGATTCTGAACTCAGCTGCATTCTTGTGGCTGGGATCAAAAGGGCTTTCTTGCTGACCACAGATCACATCCCAGGAATCCTCCCGGACAGAACATTCCTGAGAATGAATGTGGCTTTGGCCACAGCCTGCATGGTGGAGCAAGACGGGGAGGAATCAGAGCCAAGATAGTTATGTCAATGCCCTAACAAAGGCTTACATACCTCCCAACAAGTGTAGGTTTGAGACAAACGGCATTTCCCACCCACTTGGGATGGTTTATTCAAATAGTTTCATCCTAGCAGATAACTTTGCTTCCTCTGACTTAGTGACTTGGAAATGGTGCAATCAAATTAGAGAGATGGCTTCTTGGGCACTGTACCATGTGGCCTCACACGCAGCTAGCTTTACCCCTCTAGTGTGGCCCTGACCCTATTGGTGTGAATTTGCAGCACCAGGATTAAGTCATCACTAAGCCCCAGCCCTGAGCCTGTGCTCTAGCTCCAACTGCTTGAACAATCTTAGCTTGAGAACATTTAGAACCATGGCAGGATGCTTCTAGGTCTTCTGGACCAAGGTGCTTGGAACAGCTGGAGGAGGGAAGGGACACATCTGGGGCTGGAAGGCAGGTGTCTGCTGGCGGGACTGAGTCTGGTAGTTCTGAAGTGGAGAATGCCCAGCGGTGAGTGGGAAAAACCAGCCTGCCCAATTGACATACCCAGTGGCCTCCACAGTTTGCCTTTCCAGAACATTCTCAAGAGCAGCCTTTTTCACTTGTTCCAGGGCAACCTGTCCCTGACAGGGTCAGCAAAGCTGTGCTTCCTCATCTGACGAGTATGTAAGCCTGGCAGAGAGAAGAAAGCAAGGAGGAGGAGGAATGCTCTTTCCTCTGCCAGCCAGCTCTGTTTATGCAATTCCTGATTATCTCCAGAAACCAGAGGAAAGCTAAGGGCTTGGTGCAAGCAGAGCTCCAAACACCCTTTGAGATGACAAATTCTGTATCCTAAATAAAGAAGAGTAAGGGGGGATGGCCACCCAGCCTTCTTTTTCTCTCTCCCACCCTCACCTTTTGGTGGTCTTGGAGGTAGAACCCAGGGCTTTACTCATGCTAGGTAAGCACTCTATCACCAAGCCACCTCTCTAAGTTTTGTAGTTTGGGGTCCTAGTCTCATATACTTCCAGGCTGACTTTGAACTCGCTATGTGACCCAACTGACCAGGTCACATCAGGATCCTTTTTTCAGCTTACCAAGCACTGGGATTCTAGGCATGCATTTCTAGCCAGCCTTTATCTCATTAACAATGAAACCAGAGCTGAGAGTTTGCTGAAATAATAAAGAAATAAATCATCAGACTTGTACATCTGTAAAGACAGAGTCAGTTATACTCTAAAAATGCAACACGAATATAAACATCTATATTTGGTTTCTGGCTTCCATATCTAGTACAATGGCTTCCAACCAAACGATACAGATTTTGCTGATAATAAGGATGCTCCCTCCTGCTCTTCCTAAGGGGCTTAATGCGTGGTGGCTGTGTGGATTGCTTGCCTGTTCCAGGATCTCCAAGCATAGGAGTAAGGAAAGAGGTCTGGGGAAGGGAGGTGGTATGGGAAAGAATTGTCAGGAGAACATTATGTGACAGCTGATGGCCAGGTCATGACATGGTATGTGAAACCCAAGGAAAATAATATTCTCAATGCTGAACCATTAATTAGTTGAAGGGTAGAATCTTGCCTGTACATGGAGATTGCTGCAGGAGAAAATGTGTGCCTTTCAACAACTAGCATTTCTTTTCTTTCCTTTTCTACAGATAGAGGAGAGTTTCACGTTTTGTTTTTCAAGAGAGTTTGGTGTGTAGCTCGGACTGTCCTGGAACTCACACTATAGACCATGAACTCAGAGATCTACCTTCTACCTCCTGGGAATAAAGGCACTCAATGCTGCCAGTGCTGCCAACACCATACCACCGCCACCTCCATCACCAGCTGGCCACTTTCTTAGTTAAAAGATTTAGGTAGATTGAATAATTATAATAATAATTATTGTATTGAGTAATTATTAATGTAGTTATGTATGCCGAGAATCATTTTGTTATGGAGTGTAAAATGTTTTCCTCAGACCTACGTGTTTGAGCATTTTGTCCAGTTGCAGTGCTGTCTCAGAAGGTTTTAGGACTTTGTGGCCTGCCTAATAGAAGTGGGTTGCTGAAGGCAGACTTCATCTGTATCTCTGGTTCCAGCCAAGTTCTGCTTCCCAGTTGGCAGCCATGCCTCAAGCAGCCATGATACCAGCAGCCACCTCTGATCCTGGCTGAGCTCCGTGTTCTGCCTTCCCCACGAAGTTGAACTGAAATCTCTTGAAACCATCAAAATCAATCCTTTTTTTGGTTAAGCTGCTTCTGCTGGGTATTCTGCCACACTGATGAACAATCCCAATATATACTTACAAAGTTGATTATTGTAGAAATTCTGTATTTTTCAGTTTTATAGCTTATTAAATGATGTTATTAATTTTCTCTTCTTCCCAGATGGGTAACATTGGCAGTCTTTCCCTCCGAGTCACTGTGAAGTGCTGCCCAAGCCCCACCTGCTCTGTTTCAGCACAGCTGTATTTGGATTTGTTCACTCAAGCCGCAGTATAACAACTTTCTCTTTCTTTCTTTCTCAGTCTTTCTCTGCAAGTGTATTTGGGATTTCCATAATGCAACCTTTATCCTGTAACTCTACAAAAGTACCTTGACAAAAAGTTCCCTTTAAAAATGGATGGTGTAACAGGAGATAACAATTCTAAGACAGTCTCAGAAAGACAATTGTCATGTTTTCTCTCATGTGTGGTTCCAACATTTTATATAGATATATAAAGGTATATATGACATGTAAGGAAAAGTAAAATTGTCCATGGAAACAAAGGAAGGAGGAAGAGAAAAAGCAAAGGACAGAGAGGTGTGGAAGCCACAGTTAACACATTATATATACTTAAACGAAAGTGCCTTGAGTATAGCAATAGGTCATTTTAATGCTATTTCCATTTGGCAGAATAATAATATTGGGCTCTCTCCCAGGGTGTATGACCTGCCTATTAACAAGCTCTTTGCCCTGTACCAGTATGGGTCCAAGCTCAAGGAGTGGACCTTAGATCCAATCACGAAGTGGTTGGTCACTCCCAGAACACTCCTGCCACTATTGTACCAGTGGGTACCTCTCCTTCTGCCAGACATCGCTGTAGCTGGCAGGGTTCAAAGCTGGGTGAGATTGGTCATCACTTCTCTCCTCACATAGTGTGCACACACCTCCCAGCACTAGCCACAAGGCATGAAGCTTCCAGGTGAGTCCATGTTCTGTGACGACTCATTTAAGTGGTATCTTCCGTACACAATGAAAATCTTTTAAAAATTAAAATAAAAAAATCAGAGCCTTATTTTGGAGAAAGATAATGCTCTGGTAAATTAGACATGATATTTGTAGTTACCTGAATAAAATTCCTCCACTTTTCTAGCTTCTTTAAAATCTAGTTCAATCAAGTGACTTATGTAAGTAGCTCAGCATGGATGGTTGGCTTTACTATAACTATTTATTCTTGAAACAAATGATATAACTGGCAGCATTTCCCATAATATGAAACTTTACATAGAAATAGAAATAAAAAAAAAATAACCTGCTGAAGGATTAGTTTTGGGTTTTAAAATGTGTCTTGTATTTATATATAATATGCACTAGTATGTTTGAACTGGTTTCCCATACATTCATTTTTTATTGAATTGATTGACATGGCATTTGGAAGCAATTCATATGGAAGCCATGGAACTAATTCTATACAAAAACCCACGGTATAAATTATGTATATTTGCTTGCAAATGTGTTTGTATGCAAAGGTTTTAAGTCCTTGATGAGTCAAAATAAATAAACTATCAGAGTATTGAAATGTTTATAAGTTTTATTAACACACGGCTGTTTGAATTCCATATGACACTCTTTCTGGATTCAAGATAAACTCTCGGACCATGAATCCATTGAGATTTCAATGGACAAATAAAGGTAAAATATTCTAGCTTCTTTTCTTGGATATTTAAAATATTAGCATGGGGTGGCTCAGTGGCTAAAAACACTGGCTATTCTTCCTCAGGACCTGGGTTCAGTTCCTAGCACCCACCCTTCATGGTTCACAAAACAACCATCTGTGACTCCAGCTCCAGAGGGATCCAATGTCCCCTTCTGGCTTTGACAGACATTGCACTCACATAAAAGAAACACACACATAGATGAATACAAATAAAATTTTAAAATAAAGAATTAGCCTGTTATAAGCTCTAGTGAAGAAAGTAACTTATTTTTCAGTCCAGTGTTTATTTCCCAGATGACTTCACTGTGGGATTCCTTATACAAAGCCAAAGTGAATAGTTCATGCAGTTAGAGCTCCATGGTCCTCACTTCTTGTTTGTATTCCCTAACATAGAAAAGGTGGATGAGGAGTGATGGGGAGGAGAGATACCTCACAGGGTCCCCATGGCTTTGGGGGGTGGGGAGATTGCATCTATGGACATGGTGAGATGCAGCTAGGAGGAAGGGCAGTGCAGGAAGTTATCTCCCTTGATAAGTGGAATCTTACTGTTCTGTGCTCTTCAAGGCCATCTGATGCAGGATGGATGTGGCTAAACCACTGGGAGCTCTGAGAGTCCCTGAGAGTCCCGGATCTCCTTCTTGACTTCATGACTCCTGGGAGGGTATGTGGTCTCTCCACTCCATGGTGTATGGGGTGGTGGCAGAGTGTCATTGTTCAAATCAACTTTCACCTTCCGATTTATTCTCCTATCAACAATGATCTCAAGAAAAAAAAATGGAAATGAATTCTCAGAAAAGCATTTTTTTTTTTTTTTTTTTTTTAAAGAATGGCAGCCCTTTTCCTGCCTGACTTGGTGAGATAATGACCCTTTTTGTAACAGAACAGCCACAGTAAGTTGGGTCATGTGGCCTGGGTGACTTGCCCAAGAAAGGGGGCCATGAACACAGCAATAGTGAAGAAGGGAAGTTTCTCCAGGGGATTTTTGGGGTACAGGATAAGGGGACAAGTTGTACCAATGGACACATGAGAAGGGACATAGATGAAAGACCCCAGGGAGACACCAAGGCCACTCCTGGGCAGGAAAGCAAGTGAAATGAACGGTACAAAGAATGCAGACAAGTGTGCATTCTTCCACGATCGCTTAGATACAGGGATTTCTAGGGCAGAAGACCCCAGGTGTCACATACGCACCATGAAAAGTCACCTGATTACAAAGCAGCTCTCTGAACATTTAGATTCTAGAGAGAATGCCCATATCTGCTATTCCCAGGGGACCCAGAGGTCCATCCAGACCAATCGACCCATAAGTAGATACACAGTGGTTTCTTCTTTTAGACAGAGTCTTACTTTTAAATTGGTCTCCGTGCTGGCCAGAGACTCAGGATCCTCCACTCCCAGCTTCCAGAGTGCTAAGATTACAGATATATGTTGTCATGCCTGCTTCACGCATTGATTTTGTATTGAAAATGTTTCCCTAATTTAATTCTCTGTTTTGAATAACCTTGGGGTCAGAAAGCTACATTTTTTTTTTTCTACACTGCCTTTCACAGCTTATAGCACGAATCCATTTTTTTTTTTTTTTTTGTGGATTTTTGAGACAGGGTTTCTCTGTGTAGCCTGGCTGTCCTGGAACTCACTCTGTAGACCAGGCTGGCCCTTCAGAAATCCGCCTGCTTCTGCCTCCCAAGTGCTGGATTAAAGGCGTGCGCCACCACTGCCCATTATAGCAGGAATCTTAAAACCAACATGCTACTGACTGCCTCCAGGAACTCAACCCCACGCTCACCTGCAGACCCAGGTCTCTCTTACTCTTCTGTATGCCTCCTCTTTCCTGTTTGTCAGGGTTTTTTTCCTGAACTCATCTGCCAAGTCAGTGACTTCAGGCAATATCTTCTTCTTCTTTGACATGGTTAGACCACTCATAAATAACATACTTTCTATTTTGTGGTTTTGATTTTTTTGTTTTTTAATTCTTCAACTCCTTCTGGATTATTAATCTTCAGATACCTATTATATAACCATACATGAGCCATCTATCTAGAATTTAATAGAAATAATTAATTAATAAATCTTGGCACAGGGTCTCTACCTGCCTTTGGTTACTGAGTTCCTGGATATAAAAAACCCACACAGCCTTTATGTTTACAATATGCCTTAGGAAGCACAATAGCTTGGCAGCTGCCTACACTCCATGCTATTAGAATCTATTTTCCTAACAATAACCCTGAGTTATTATTTACTATGTTCCATCTGAGCTGCTCTTAGCTCCAATAGGGCAGCCCTAGGGCCATACTCTCTTGATCCTTTCTCCATGGCGGCTTCCTTTCTCTTCTCCTGTGTGTTCTTCTTCCACTTCATGGCAGCTGGTTTCTCCTTTCTCCAATCAGAATTAACTTGTGCATGTAGGTACAGGCCAGGTGTCAGTGTCTGGCGTCTTTCTCTATTGCTCTCCACGCTTGAGACAGTGTCCCCATGAACCTGGAACTCATTAATTCAGTGAGGCTGGATGGTCACTGAGCTCTAGGATTCCCACTGTCCTCTGCTTTCCTAGGCTGTGGTTACAGAAGTGGTGACTAGGCCCTGGGTTTTATATGGGAGCTGAGGGTTTGAACTCAGACCCTTATGCTTGTGACATAGGCAGGTGACCATCTGAGTCATCTATCTCTTCAGCCCCACTTTTCCATTTTTAATGATGACATTGATGATACCAGACTCTATTCTCCAAGGACAACCCCATACACATCTCCTCAGGCAAAGCTGTCTGAGAAGACAAAGCTGTAAGAGTTGTGTCAGAAACTCCATACTCCAAGACTGGAGAGAGCGTTCAGTGGTCAAGAGCGCTGGCTGCTCTTGCAGAGGACCTGGGTTGAATTCTCGTACCCATATGGAGGCTCACAACCTTCTCTAGGTCCAGTTCCAGGAGATCTGACATCTTCTTCTGGCCTCCTCAGACACCAGACACAGAGGTACCCAAATATACATGCATGTAAAATATCTATTCACATAAAATAAAATAATTATACTTGTTGAAAATAGATTTATTTTATACAATTTATTCTGATTATCATTTACCTTCCTCAAACTCCTCCCAGATTTTTCCTGCCTCCCCACCCACCCAAATCCACACCCTTTCTCTTAGAAAATGAATAAAATAAGATACAAGAAAACCAAACAAGAGTAGGACAAAACAAACAAACAAATAGAAATAAAAAGAGCCAACAAGAACCAGGCGCAGTGGTACCCACCTTTAATTCAAGCTCTTGAGAGGCAGAGGCAGGGGAATCTCTGAGTTCAAGGCTAGCCTTTTCTGCAAATTGAGTTTCAGGCCAGTCAAGGTCATACAGCCAGACTTTATCTCAAACACAAAACAAAATAAGAACAAACAAACCCAACAAAAATAAAAAACCTAAAAACAAAATTTAAAAACTAACCTATAAGTGAAAAACCTGTTAGGCAAAAATAACAAACACCAGAACATTATGAGACAAAAGACACCATGGAGCTCATGTTGTGTGGGTCACTTGCTGTCCTTCAGTTGGGGATGGGATAGAGGCCTGGATTGGGGTGGAGTGGGACCTGAAAGAGTTCACAGGAAGGAGTAAAGCTGGGTATGCCAGTAGTTTTGGAAGATTCTCCAGGGAGTAGAGGCAGAGAGGAGGCCATGCCTGTGCAAGTGGTCTGCTACAGAGCTGGGGGTGAGGCTGAAGAGCTTGCAATGAAGGATAGGAAGGGGAGTGAAGGAAGCCTAGCCATATACAGGCCAGAGTGGCCATGTGGCCCACTGAGCTCCATGTAGAGTATGACTCCAGGTATTGGAGTTTGACACAAAGGGATGGATATGGGAAGATGGCTGGGTCCCTGCAGGATCAGCTGAGTCTTCAGGGCATGGAGGCAGAAAAGGGGACAGACCCTGTATGTGGTCTGCTACAGGGCTGGAAATGAGACTCATATAATTAGTTTTTTAAGTAAGACAAAGAAAGAAAGAAAGAAAGAAAGAAAGAAAGAAAGAAAAGAAAAGAAAAGAAGAGAAGGAAGGGAGAGGGAGAGAGAGAGAGAGAGAGGAGAGAGAGAGAAAGGTATGAGGGAGAAAGTCCACATTTCTCATTACCTACTTTGGATAGGTCCACTTTTGACTCTGCCATTTGCAATGGACAACAATCTTCTTTGTTCTGTATTATTTTACAGCAATCTTTGTCAAGATGTGTGTGCCCGAGTCTCTCCACTGACAAAATGGAAATAGCAAGGTAATATTATAAAATAGAAACTGTTTTGCCAAGAAGTTTTGTAATGCAAATGTGGTTGGTTTAAACAGAACCGACCCCAAGTGTGTTCATCATTCGGAATGGAAACTTGAAAGAACATCTTGATAGTAACTGCATTTTCCATGAGCGACTGGAGGTCACAGTTCATCAAACAGTCCTGCACTGTCTGGGTCGTTTTCTGCAGAATTTGTAAATTGAAGGGATGGAATGCTTTTGGCTGCGTACCTGCATCTGCTATTTCTTACAACTGCTTTCCCTGGGGCACGAGCGACTGAAGCCATGGAGTTAGTGGAGAAAACAGCTGTGCTATGCAGAAGTGGTTTGTGAAAACGATCTTCCCAGCATCCCCCAGGGCAGCACCAACTCGCCACACCCTAGCTGGCTTCTTGCACAGACTTTCTACCTGTGGCTTGGCAAGTTCAAGAGACCACAGCTTTAGCTATGGCTCAGTGGTTAAGAGCACTGGCTGTTCTTGCGGAGAACTCAGATTCAATTCCTAACACCCAGAAGCTAACTCATAGTTGTCTGTAACTCCAGTTACAGGGATCTGATACTTTCTTCTGGCCTTCACAGGCACTGGGCATGCATACGATATGCACAAATACATGAAGACAAAGCACCTATTTAAAAAAAAAAAGAAGATGAAAAACTGCCTGTTGCCAGCCGACAGGAGATGGCAAGCTTCCCTGAGAGATACGCTGCACAGGAGTACAGCAGTGATTTCCTCTGACAGGACCGTTTGCAGGAGCTGGCTACCTTTGCAGGCTGGGTAGCTTTGAGAATTTGCGCAATGGCTCGCTCAGAAAATCTTAACCTATTTAATATTATTTAACAAATTCCCTTTCCTGTCGACTGAGAGGCTCGAGTCGTTTGTAACCTAAACCGCACGGATCCACTGTTAAACGAAGTGCTCTGCACACACTCAAGAAAGCTTGCTGCCGAAGCAGGGATGAGGGTAATTGTGGAACCAGCAATTTGAGCATGTGAGCCTGATAGGTCTATCACTTTTTAGCATTGATCTTGCTTCCTTCTAAACTGCATCTAGGACCCTTACGTTTCCATGGTGACTGTTCACACAATAGGAATATTGTAAATAGTTGCATTGCTCCACCCCAGCTGTGGATGAAGATATGTGGATTAACGTATACCAGTTCCCAGCCTCTGTAACTCACCGGACCAATGTCCTCACCATTGCTTAGCAGAAGGAAATTCATGGTGTAAGAAGCCTGAAGCTAAGTTCTGAGTGAAAGCTGACATCTCTCGAGTGAAGAACTGATGTGTAAGATTTCTGTGTCCCTTGAGAGATGCGAAGCTATGATGCCCAGCAACAATTTCTTCTTGTTGTTTTGTTTGTCTTATTTTTCTTAATGACCTTTATTTTATATTTTGGGTGTTTTGCCTGCATGTATGTCTGTGCACCATGTGCACGCAGTGCCTGTGGAAGTCACAAGAAGCATTGAATCCCCTGGGCCTAGAGTTACAGTTTTAAGCTACCATATAGGTGCTAGGAACCAAACTAAGGTTCTTTGGAAGATCAGCCTGTGTTCTTAAAGGCCGAACCATCGCTTTAACCTCTGATGTTGTTTAAAAATTTCTCTCTCTCTCTCTCCTCAGAAATTGGTCTAATGTAGTCTGATGTTTGGTAGTAGCTCCTCCGGGATTAATTTAGGAACACCTGATTGTGACTCATCATGCATTCAAATTTGGATCCTAAAAGACCTCCAAAGAATAAGCTTTGCATTTACTGTGAGGATTCGCCCCAGGAACCATAGGGAATTGGAGGTTCCAATGCTTCCTGTATTAAGTGTGCAGCTCTGCCTGAGCACCTGCTCAGGAGATTCCTAGTGATGTCATAGTGGATTTTGCATTTGGACTTCTGCTTCGGAGAAGCAGAAGGAGGCTAACTAGTAGCAAGAGAGGACATTGAAAGGTCATCCACACCCCCATCCCATCTTGCTCTGGTCAAAGACAGCCTGTCTTTCCTGGAGGGAACCACCATTCCTACCCTGGTCTCTTAAAAGCATAAAAACTCATGACCTTCTCTATAAGAAATGTCTTTGGCTTAGAGTGTAAACATCACCTGTTTCTTTAGTCTTTTCCTGGAAAGAGTTCAAATTGATGTTACTTATGTGCAGTTTTACTAAATGGAAACCCATACATATGACCCTGTTCTGTGAAGGTTTTTCTCTAGGGGTAGAGGGAGGGAGAAAGGGAGAGAGAGAGAAAGAGAGGGAGAGAGACAGAGAGAGACACACAGAGAGAGAGACAGACTGCTTTGGAATCACAAGTTAGGGTCTATTTATCTGGAAACAGGAAGTTGGAAAGATAACATGGACACTCCATTTTAATCTCACACTCATTCCTACCTCAGGGTCAAGTTTTGGGCCCTTATCTTTGCTTAGAATAAGAGATGAAATGTGCAGGAAATGGGCTTTTGCCTTTTAAACAGCTGCTAAGCAGCTGCTATTATCCACCTTTTGTTTTGGGGTTCTGTGCAGTGGCCAGGTGCCTATTTACAGGCCTGCGCTCTCATTTCTTGCTGCTTTGATCACACAATAGTTATGGAACAGCTGTTTGAGCACCCATGGGGCCATTTCTTTTCTCCTGTGCACGGCTGGCTGTGTCATGCAGCTTTATGATCCCGCCAGGGAAATGGATGGGAAATCGTACATGATTCTGCTTCTAAAAGAAACGCAGCAGTTGGGGCTGAAGAGATGATGGCCCAGTGGTTAAGAGTGCTTCCCACATTTGTAGAGGATCTGAGACTGGCTCCCAACATCGATCTCAACAGGTGGCTCGAAACTGCTGGTCCCAGCCTCTGAGGACTCCTACACTCATGTGGCATTCACACACCCATATACACAAACACACAGAGACACACAGACACACACAGACACACACACACAAACACACACAGACACACAGTCACACTCACAGACACACACACACAGTCACACACACAGACACACAGACACACACACAACTAAATCTTAAAGGAAGAAATATAATAGAAATAAGTGTTGATGAATAATATTTGTTTCTGATGAATCTGCGTTAGGTTCTTGCTAATTACTTCACCTAATTCTTGGGTTTTGCCTCTACAAAGACCAGTGGTTAAGGTAGAAACCATAAGGTACTTTCCTTCAGAGGTAAGCACCTGGTATCGAGGTCTAGGATTGTGAGATGCTGTGCCAGCACGATACTTTTTGCTTCACACTGACAAAAGTGTCTTCTCTCTGTAAGAGAGGGTCTTTTGGCCTGTGGGCAGAGAAAAACTAAAAA
Organism: Mastomys natalensis; assembly: GCA_021653895.1. Classification (NCBI taxonomy): domain Eukaryota; kingdom Metazoa; phylum Chordata; class Mammalia; order Rodentia; family Muridae; genus Mastomys; species Mastomys natalensis. Next base: position 172,165 of record JAJTUV010000309.1, on the reverse strand, counting down.
TATCCTTTGTATTTGGAGACATTAAGTGTTGTTGATATCTGTAATCTTATTTTATTTTGTAAAATGGATTTGATTTAAGGAATCGGACTGTTTATATCTTGGCATGATGAGCAAAATATATGTGAAATTTAAGGTGTTCAAGTTTGCACTTTTCCTATGCAGATTTGGCTTTGTTCTCTTTCTCATAATCTGACCTCTGATTTTGAAGTTAAATATTATATCTGAGTATGAATATTTTCATTATTTTTTGTAGTTGGATGTATTTACATGAGTATATTTGTACGTTTATGAGTATTTATTGAAGAGTTGTATTTTGTACTTGTGTCGTAATTTGTATTTTTCCTGTCAAAATTCGGACATCTCTAGTATATTTAAAACATTAAATATTCTTTTGGAAACATAATAGTCTGGTGTTTCCCACATTCATTTGGTTGATGGTGAGTGTCCACATTCAGCTCTTTTAGAGCCATATTAAAAGTGCATTTCTGCTCGGGAGGTGGGGTTGGTGTACTGACTGGTTTTGTGTGTCAACTTGACACAAGCAGGAGTTATCTCGGATAAAGGAGTCTCCTTTGAGTAAATGCCTCCATGAGATCCAGCTGTAAGGCATTTTCTCAATTAGTGATCCAGGGTGGGAGGGCCCATTGTGGGTGGTGCCATCCCTGGACTGGTAGTCCTAGGTTCTATAAGAAAGCAGGCTGAGCAAGTCAGGGGAAGCAATTCAGTAAGCAGCACCCCTCCATGGCCTCTGCATCAGCTCCTTCCTCCAAGTTCCTGCCCTGTGTGAGTTCCAGTCCTGATTTCCTTTGGTGATGAAGAGCAATGTGGAAGTGTAAGCTGACTAAACCCTTTCCTTCCCAACTTGCTTCTTGGTCATGATGCTTGTGCAGAAGTACAAACCCTGACTGACTAAGACAGTTGGTGAGCCAGATGGTGTGTATATTTGGTATATATTCATTCAAGTAATACTCCCGAGTGTATATATTTCTTGATTTCTTGATATGTTTGCTTATGCATGAATGTGTTTATATAAATTCTTCATTATTCAGTAGGCCACACAGCATTTCATCTTTGGATTTTGAGATTTTTTAGTCTCATGTTTTCTGTTATTTGGTTCATAGGATGTTTTAGTCCCTCCTACTGAAAGGGAACATATGCTGTGGTGTTTAAGTACACAAGCTGTGTGTGAAAGTTGAAAACTGGCTGGGTACAGGACTTAGTTTTGTGGCTTCCCTCTGTTGAGATTCTCTTGTAATGAATATGGCCTTTTCTTTGGAACTAGCCAGTGAAGCCTTTAACAATACATCTTAGCGGATCTAGACTGTATAGGATAAGTCCATACGCTTAAGGGGAAATTACGTAGGGAATTATTGGGTTGCCCCTTGAGGAGATGAATCTGAATTGGCAGTGAATGGACTATACTTCCCTGCATTCTGGTACTGGGAGTATCTTTTGAATGGAGAACAGCATCTGTCTGAAGGTAATTTGGATTTTTAACCTTGTCTTAAGCCCTGTCACTCAGATGACACGCAGGTGCCTGGACACACTGAAGAGGACTGATGCTCAGGTGTGGGTGCAGTACACCAGTGGAGGCTTCTTAAGGTTAGCTCTTTCCTTGCTGCTGTGTCTGCCTTGGCCTGAAGGATGGAGAGAAAGAATCCTCACTGGGGACTGTCAAATAGTGAAACCACAGTGGAGTCATCAGAAAGGCAGATGTATTCTCTAAGGACCAGGAGATTTCTCCTTTCAGCTCTGTTATACCAATCTGCAGACATCTTCCAGGAACTAAGCAGAAGGCTAGTGGACAGGACACCACCACTAATGGGGCGGGGGAGGGGGAGAGAATAATAATTTCTGTTTTTATAGAAATACCCCAGGTCTGCTTGTTTTCCTCCATCATATCCAACATCCCCCAGAGGCAGAGTGAGACCTTCTGCTTTCATTCATATGCATGTCTCTGTCTGGATACACTGTTTGACTAAATACTATACTGTGAGTCTCTTCTCAGCAAGACTGAGTCTTACTCATATTTATGCTTTTCTATTAAAGTGTGTGTGTGTGCATGTGCGTGCATGCATATGTGTGTGTATGTATGAATGTCTGTGAATTAATTTTAGGTGTCTTTCTTAACCATTCTCTACGTTCCCTTTTAAGACAAGTTTCTCAATGGTCCTGCAGGTTGTCAGTCAGGCTCCACTGGCTGGCCTGTGAGCACCAGGACCCGGCTGTGTTATCTCCCCAGCACTGAGATCATAGGCTGTGGTCTGTGTCCAACTTAACATGGATACTGGGGTTGAACTGAAATTCTCAAGCTTATGTAGCAAGCACTTTCCTGGCAGAGCCATCTCCCCTTACTTGACCTTAAACCTCCAGGATGCAACACCTCATGGAGGTCCTATGCTGCACATAATTGTTCCGTGATGGTTGTCAGCCTTGGGCCACTTTGATTAGATTAAAACACCTGAGGTGAAATTGTCCCCAGGCCTGAGGAATTTAGAGAATCTGCTGCCTTTAACCTTCTTCTCCAAACTGGGACCCCCTCCTCTTCTCCTCCTTCTCCTCCTTCTCCTCTTCCCTTCCCTCTTCTCTCCTTCCCTCCCCTCCCCCTACCCCTCTTCTTCTTCTTCCTCTTCCCTTCCCCCTCCTCTCCTCCCCTCCTCCTCCTCTTCCTCTTCTTCCTCCTCTTCCTCCTCCTCTTCCTCCTCTTCCTCCTCCTCCTCTTCTTCTCACTGCTCTCGACTTGCTGTGATTAAAGTGTCATGGGGATGTAATTTAAAGAAAATTTCTGTTGTCCAATAGCCATCTTGCAAAAGGACCATGTGCCAGGAGACCCGTTGACAATGGCATTTAGAGGTGACCTCTAATGGTGACAATGGCATTCAGAGTGTACCTCTCGCCTCAGGAGGCAGGGGTAGGGAGGCATATGCTCTATGGCACATCTGTGGAGGTCAGAGGACAATTTGAAGGAGTGATTCTGTCCTCCTCCATTACAGGCCTGGGAATCGGACTCATCTGGAAGCAAGTACCTTCTCCTACTGAGCCATCTCCCAGTTCTGTGTCATTTGAAAAAGAGATGACTTCATTATAAGTACAACAATTACATTTATTTATGTTAGTTGGTTTATTGATTAAATGATGTATGTGTGTGTGCACGCACATAGGTACCATGGTGTGCATGTCCATACACACACACACAGAATAAATAAATGGATATATAACAAAGCAAATGAAGTATCTCAGAATAAAAGTGTTATTATTCTCTATTATTTCATTCTGTGAAGCTGTCAGAGGTAGATTATTTTTTGCGGAAAACAGCTGATCATCAACACATGAAGAGATTTAGTGGACACATGCATTTATTTTAAAATCTCAAATAGACAGGTAAAATTAATCTTTCAAATCGAATTCTACTTACAAAGATAGACTTTATGTCTGAGTTAAAGATGTAACAGATAAGCATGGTCCCCTTGAAAATCTGCAGATGAAACTTTCCCTTTTTTATTTTCCATAGGACAGGATAAACAAAAACAAACAAACAAAATGATTTCAAATTTGAGGACTTTCTGACCAGCAGGCTAAAGCATGGAAGGCAGTGCATGTTCCATTGTCTAATTCCTGTTTTAAATCTCTAGCAGAATTTGTACTTCAAATCATGGGGATGGCTATTGTGTCACCTGTCATGGGCTTCTTATTTTGGCTGATGATCTAGTTAAACAAATTCTAGATTCTTTCCACTTTTGTTTGGGCTTTGATTTTTGGCTTACATTTACGATGCAGTTACAAAATTGTACCTGTGATTTCCTGGCCTCTCTTGTTTTCTGTCAGCTTTGTTCATATGAACAGCATCACTTCGGCAGAATAATCTTTGAAACTTTCAGATTGTTATCCCGTGTTCAAAACTGCAAAGCGCCATAGTGGGAACTTTATATGCTCCTAGAGGTATACTTTTTTGAAGGATGGGTGAGAGTATGAAGGATGAGAAAAGGAGCAGGAGGACACACAGGGCTGATGAAAGATAACAGAAAATACCCTAATTATTCAGCAAGTCTTTGTCACTTTTAAACCAGAGGCATCTTGGCATCTTTTTTTTTTTTTAGAAGTCTGGGTTTAACTAAATAGCACATTGATTCTATCCCAATTAACTTCTGATTGACTCTTCTTTATCTTATAATCCTTCCCCTACCCCACGTCCTGGCTCTGATCTCTCAATTAAAATATCATTTTTCAAAGGCAAAATTACAGAACAATCCTTTGCATTGTAAAGTTTCACCAGAACTGATCAGTTATGGCGGTAGGCTGCTTCACAAACGGTAGGAGAGAATGGATTGGTAGACTAAAAAGGGAGTTGATTTCTCAATGGGATTCCTTCTGCCTTACCAAACACAGTGTGGATGCTTGAAGGTTAAAAGTAACCTATAAATGTGACAGTGGCTAAATACATTATAGTGTATTATGAGATAATATGCAGGCTTATGGGAATCTCAGAGAGGCCAGGCTGGGGTTATGAGATAGGGATTGTGGGAACTTGAGGTATCGTCACTAGGCTGCTTGTTTGAAGGGAAATGAGTGAACTGAACAATGGAGATGGACTTGCCCGGTATGGTAGCCTCTGCCTTTAGTTCTTATACTCAGGAAGCAGAGGCTAACCTTGTCTACAAAGTGAGTGCTAGGCTAGTCAGGGCTAAGAAAAGGTGAAAACTAGGGTTGGGAGTGTGTCACAGTAGGAGAAATGCTTAGTGTCATCTTTAGCACCCACAGGTGAGATAAAGAAACGAACTTTATTTCTTTATAAAGAAACATGTTGATAACAAGTTCAGAAAAATTTAAAAGACTTGTGAACTACTGGTTGTGAGTTTGCAGCTTCTGGTCTGTATTCTACAGACCTGGAAATGTCTGGAATAAATGATTAAATAAAAAGATGCAACCTGGGTTGGGGACGTAGCTCCAGGTTTGTAGAGCATGTGCCATCCCCAACACTGAAAACTAAGCGACAGTCAGCTACACCTCACAGCATACAGTACCCATGGATATATGAATACACAATTGCTGATGCTTTGTCCAAAGGCCCAGAGAAAGCTGCCAGCTAACTGCAGTGATACCAAGGAGGGAGGTCTGATGTGTGTGTGCCGGTGGGGGTGGGGGGGAGGAGAAAGTTGGTTTTTAATTGGCTACCGGGTCTCATGTAGCCCAGCCTGGTCTTGAACACACATGTTGTGTTCCTGATCCTCCTGCCTGCATTTCTGTAGTTCTGGGATGATAGACATGAATCACCACACCTAGCCTTATATGGTGCTGAAATGGAACCCAGGGTTTCAGAGGCAAATGCTCTACCAATGAGCTCGAGTCCCAGGATGAAGCTGCTTCAGGGACATGTTTGCTTTTTGTCTCTATGCTTTATACTATTGGCATTTGACAAACTGTAAAACCATCTACACATATAACCTACATAAATGAAAAGAAACCTTTTAGTGTCCAATTACTCAAAGTTTTTGCTTTTGTTATAATGTGTTTGTTTTTGTTTTTGTTTTCTTGAGCTAGAATATGGTTAAAAAGACATTATGGGAAGTATTTACGTGATGTAGGCACAGCATATCTCCTGCCCATGGGCAGTCTGAAACTGACAGGCTTTTAGAAGTCAGTATTGAATGGGAGCATATGTAGTTCCTGCTTTAACAGATATCTTGATGAATCTAGAGAAATATTAAAAGTTTGCATTCTTTTTTATTTTAATATAGTTTTAAAAAAAACAACAACAAAATACTGGCTTTGTTTTTTTTTTTTTTTTTTTTATGAGTAAATTCATAATGCTCCATCATTAAGAGTGCCTTGCCACCTCTATGGCGAGACCATGCTGTGACTCCTGGTTTGGGATTCTATAGTCAGTCTGTTTACTGTAGCCATCTTGGAAATGTGTTTTGTTAATCAAGTGTGGGATGGATCAATCATTGAAAACCTACAACTACGTCCTGAGTGGCAACTGAAGGCAAATACCTTGCTATTGTGACTCTCTGTGTGCCTAAGGAGTGTACATGGAAAGTTACCTAGTTGAAATTATCATTGTCTGTTTTCCTGGAGCAGAGAGAGAGAGAGAGAGAGAGAAAGAGGAGAAACAAAGACTCAGCCCTTACCCTTTCATGAAGGAGCAGTTGGAGTGATAAAACCAAAGCAATTTCAGAGCAAAGCATGTGAGACACAAATGCCCAGTGCATTTTTTTACGCTCTGCCTTTTGCAGTTGTCCGTATGCGGCGGAGCTTCAAGCTGAATGATTCATGGACAACATGGTGAAATGTTATGTAAGTTCATGCTGCATGTGAGCGCTTGTAAATCGCAGTGCTGACATGAACTCAAACCCTCACCATTCCAATTCATTGTTTGAAAACACATGTTTCCCTACCGGAGCAGCGACGTCTCCATACCCCTGAGCAAAGCCACACCGCGTGCGCCAAGCAATTAAAGAAGAAGAAGAAAAACTCTCAACAATTAAGTGCTTAAATAATGTTACAACCATTATTCCCCTTTCTTTTATCAAACTGTATGACAGAATTCCATTAGACCTTTCCTTGGCTAAAAGGCCAAAAATAAAATAGTGAATGAAAGTATACCATTCAAAAATATTAAAGATGCCCTAGGGGAGCGGGGGAAGGTTATTTCATTACCCAGGGTCACTGAATAAGAGGGAATAAAAGAATGTTGCTGCTGTCTGCTTTATCCACCTCCAGCGCAAACTGCCACATTATCTCAAGTACACTGCGGTGTGCTGCTGTCCCGAAGTGTCTCCCAAGGACAGTCGCTCCATTCTTTCCCAGAGATTACCTGCTTCTAGTGAAACTTATATGGAATCCTCTGTGACCTGTTTGGTATTGTGACAGTGATAACCAGCCACACTTTCCAGCCCCTTATCTTGCCTTCTCTGGGATAATCTTTTCTCCTGGATCTTAATTCGGCTAATAGCACCCTTGACTGGCTGCCAGACAGCAAACACGGGCAGGTGAAAAGTGAGCGGCTCCAGCCCGCCCGCTGATAACACCCGAAGGCTTTTTATTCTCAGAATTCCCTCCTAAAAATGCAGGATGACAGGATGCTCCCCACTCGCATGCCTCTTGCCCTCTGCTGCAGGCACTCACCCTGCCTCCTGAGCCAACCCCTCTTTTTACCCCTTATTCCTTGAAGGGAGTGTCTCGCTCACCTCAATTCTTATCTGCTTTGTTTCTTCAATGCATTTTTACTTAAAAAAAATCAAAGTAATATATACTTATTCAAAGCTAAAAGGTCCATAGATGGTCTCCACCTTAGCCTAACTTAGTCACTAGTGTAGTGTGTATTCTTCCTGACTTCTTCATACACATTAATATATATATAGTTAATATATAGTAATTTAATGCGTATTTATTTGGCGTGTGTGTGTGTGTGTGTGTGTGTGTGTGTGTGTGTGTGTTAGGCAGGGATGGAACTCAGGTCCACAGACTTGAACAAGCTCACTTGCCCACTAAGCCATCTCACCTCTTGCCTCTTTTTGCTTTTAGTAACAACGAAAGGCGTTACCACGATGTTCCAGTCCTGTAGTATGAAGATCCTTCCTTAGTACACGAACACATTGCTTGCTCCTGCTCAGTGGCTGTGAAACATTCGTTACAGGAGGTGCTGTGAGGGCAGCCTCCCAGTGGAGATACCTCCCTTTGTTATTTCTACCACTTTCTGTAGTTTGGATGCTTTGTGTTTGCTCACCAAGCGTTGCAGCTCTTTAAGACCCTCACCACTTTTGTGTATTTTGGGTTCTGTGTTTTTTTTCCCAAAAATCCAGGAACACATGATGTTGCCAACTTGGAGATCATTTCCCACGGAGCTATTTGATGCAGACGTTTGTTTTCTGTGTGTCAGAGGATCCATGTAGTTTAAAATAAGCCAACCAATGCCCATCACTGGTAGACAAACAGTATCAGAAGTGAATGTGCAACTTATCTGTAGAAGTGAATTGTGCAATTGATCTGAGTCCTACGATTCCTTGAAAGTAAAAAAAAAGCTCAGGAATTTGTATTATAAGCCAATTCACTCCACTGACTGCTGTTGGAACCCTGAAGAGTACAGGACACAGCTTCCCAGTTCCCCTTTTTGAGAGGCTGTATGGGCAGCAGGGATGGGAACAGTGAGTTGTTGGCTCCGGCATGAGGCGTTTGTCCTTCTAAAGGATTCTGATGGTTCTTCGACTCTGAGACCTGCACTCTGTACCCGGCAATGTCGTGATATCCACCCCAGACTAAGACTCCTTTGGTAGCAAAGGAGGGATTTAGGTGGGACATTTGGACATATGATTGCAAGGTAAGGCCTACTAAGTGGGCCTGGCATGATTAGGCGTGCTGGGATACATAAAAGTATCAACTGTTCCTTCGGGGAAATCACTGTAATAGACAACAGCATGTTGTACAACGTTTCATCAGTGATATTTAGAGCTAAATTAAGAGCAGTTGTGAGATGGGTTGCCGATTTTTCTTGTGATAAAAGGGAAATAGTTCAAGAAATATGGACCAGATGTTATCTTAATCCAGACCTCATGTAAAAAAGCACACTGTAGGACAGTCAGGATAGTCCATGTGACCTGTTTCTAATTTCCCTGCTCTCAGACACCCCCTGTGAAAAATAGATTAAACCAACACATCATTTACGCATCAGCGCTAGGCCAGGCTTTCCTCTGTGTGGAATGTACAGATTAAAGTTTGGAGCCCTTGGTTTTTGATAAATGTTTTTAAATGCTCATTTGACAGTAGCATTTTAGAGGGGAAAAATAACCTTAGACAGCCAACGGCTTAAAATAAAATAAAATTCACAGTTTGGGGATAGTCCAAGCTTCAATAATGACTCTTGAAGTTATTACTCCATGACTCGAGTTACAAAACCAGGAATATATTTGTGAAAAGTTGGTATTGGGGGGAAGTGAATACAAAGAAAGTCTTCATGCTCTGAAGAATGTCTCTAGTGCCTTCGGATCATGTCCCTGTGATGGTGTACTTGCAGCCCTTTGACAAGGAAGCATGGTGTGGCTGGCCTCTGGGCTGCATTCCCACTCTAGCTGGGGATGCTGGGATGGAGGTGTTGTCCAGGACTGATCTGTGGGAGAGGGGCTTCTCAGTGGTCTTACTATCTGGAATGTCACCACATCCCTCTTCCCTACCCTCATCTGGGCCTGGGATAGGTTGAGTTAATGGTGGGGATATAAGTCTGTGTAAGCTATGCAGAGTGAGAGTTCTTCACAGGCCTTCTAAGTGGGAATGTGGCAGGGGTCTGGCAGTGTGAGGGAGGATGGACAAAGGCCAGAAGGAGGAATGGCAGAGGCTGTGGTGAGCTGAAGGGCTTGATGAGCAAGGGTGAGTTTCAAGTTTTGTGAGCATTCAGGTACACTGGCATTTCTTGGATTTCTTTATTTCCTGAAATGAGGAAGTTTCTATTTTAATTTAAAAATAATTTGATTTTTTCTCGCAGCACAATCTATGTAGCAAATCCAGACACTTTAACCATTTCTAAGTGCTCGGTTTAGTGAGTGACATCGTCTGGTACGCTCACATCTACAGGGCCTTTTCCTTCATTGTTTCAAGTGGAAACTTTCGGGCACTAGACACCCAGCTCTCTGTTCTCCCTGCTCTTGGTTCCTGCCTCTGTTCTACTATTCTTTGTCTCTATGAATTGTGTTAATCCTTTGTGCTCTAGAATGCCAGCAGTGACCTTTTCTGACTGGCTCAGGTCATTCAGCATAATGTCCTAAAAGTTCTTGCCTATGTTATACCACAATTTTTCTTCCATTTTTTAAAATTTGATTTACTGATTTCTGTGATACTGCCCTTAGAAATTAGAGTCGAAGGCAGAAGCGTAGGAGGTGGCCCAGACGGTACACATGCTTACCACTGTGTCGACGATTTGAGTTTGATCTCTAGGACCCATGTGATAGAAGAGGAGAACCCACTTCTGGAAAAGTTGTTCTCTAAACTCATTATGACACACAGAGAATCATATACACACACAGATACACAGACACATATACACACACATATACACACACACATATATATATATATACACAGACACACATACATACATCTATACACACACAAACACACATATACACACACAGACACACAGAGACACACAGACATATACATATATAAACACAGACACAAACACACACATATATACACATACACAGACATATATACATGTACACACAGATACACATACACACATACAGATACACATATACACACACACACACCAAGATACACATATACACACACATATATATATATACACAGACACACATACATACACATATACACACACAGACACATACACAAACACATACACACACAGACATGTACACAAACACACACATACACACAAAGACATGCATACATACATATATATAAACACAGATACAAACACACATATGTACACATACACAGACATACATACATGTACACACATACAAACACGCACACAAAAACACATATATACACACACACACCAAGATACACAGACACAGATACACATACACACATATATATACACAGACACACATACATACATATATACAGACACATATACAAACACATACATATACACACAAAGACACAAACATATACACACAGACATATACACAAACATACACATATATACATGCAGACACACATACATATATACACATACAGACGCATACACAAACACATATATACATACACAGACATGTACACAAACACGTACATATACACACATAGACACATATAATACACATATATAAACACAGACACAAACACACACATATATACACAGACATACATACATGTACACACAGACACACATACACACATACCAAGATATACAGATACAGACACATACACGTATGTATATACATAGACACATAGACACACATACAAAGAGACACACAGACACAGACACACATACAGACACACACAGACACACATATATACACACACCAAGATACACAGACACAGATACATACATATATACACAGACACACAGACACACAGACATGCAGACACATGCACATATGCACAGGCACACACACACCAGAATAAAAATACTTAAAACAGATGAGAAGCTGGCAGAAAGGAAGGGAACCCATGATTTTAATTAAGCTTTTACTGTGGTGAAAATAAAAGTCCATCACCTCTGGCTTCAGTGCCTCTGATTGGATAGAGATTTTATTTACTTATTATGTATTAGTTTTACTTTTAATTTTTTGTAAACAAGTATCTAGAATGCTGGAATCTAGAGCTGTAGTCTGCCCTCTCCCAGAAGAGTCCTTCATTTTGGGTCAGCCTTCTTGTCCAGAGGTGAAAGTGCTTTTTAGAACATTGTCATTGCCTAGCGTAGTGTCTTAGACTCCATGCACATGCTGAGTTGGAACCCAGTACGCACAGTCACAAAAGACTTCTGTAGGTCCCAACATGTGACAGTCCTCATTTGCCCCTCTAGGTTCATTGCACAAATTATGTTTGGAGCTCATAGACAATTTACTTTCAGGCAAATGTGGTGGTTTGAATGTGCTTGACCCATGGGAAGGGGCACTGTTAGGAAGCATGGCCTTGTTGGAATAGGTGTGGCCTTGAGGAAGTGTGTCACTGTACAGGTGGACCTTTAGGGCTTCTTGTGCTCAAGCTCTGCCCCAATGTGGAAGGGAGCTTCCTAGGTGCCTGCGGAAGACAGTTTCTTCCTGGCTGCCTTCAGATCAAGATATAGAACTCTCAGCTCCTTCTCCAGCATCAAGTTGGCCTAGATGATGTCATGCTTCCCACCATGATGATAATGGACTGAACCTCTGAAACTGTAAGCCAGCATCAATTAAACGTTGTTTTTATAGGGGTTGTCTTGGTCATGATGCCTCTTCACAGCAAAAAACTTTAACTAAGACAGTGCCCATCTATGGCTGGCCTTGCTGTAGCTTAAAGGTGAGTTGTACTTTTCCACTGAGCATCTGACGATGCCAAACATCTGTACCATCAGCAGGCTCCTGGAGCGTTCTTTTTTTTTTTTTTTTTTTTTTTTTTTGGTTTTTCGAGACAGGTTTCTCTGTGTAGTCCTGGCTGTCCTGGAACTCACTCTGTAGACCAGGCTGGCCTTGAACTCAGAAATCCGCCTGCCTCTGCCTCGAAAGTGCTGGATTAAAGGCGTGTGCCACCACCGCCCGGCTACTAGAGCATTCTTAACAGGTAGTTGAGCTTTCTTTCCCCAAAACTGTCTCATGTTGCTTCAGCTTGCAGAGATGAGTGAGTGAGCTTCTTGTTCTGTTCTGCCTTTTCATTCTGCCAGGCAGCTTCTTGGGTGTGTTTGTTGCTGGTGCTCCATCTAGAGTGAAGCCACCTCTATGGTCTTGGCTCGAGTGCTCATTTGTACTTCTCTCAATGTCTTATCTTCAGGAATGAATCTCCTGTTCACAGCCTTTGGTGTGGCAGGCAAGGAGATCTGTGATTGAGTCAGTCTTCTACTTTAGCTGTCTGCGGGGGACCTTCACATCGTGTTGACTCTGGAGATACTTTTCAGATCCAACGGCTGCCTGGTAGGACTACTATCATTGATGGCAAAGGTCTGGGAAGAGAGTTTCCAGAGGGCTGGACCAGGGAGAACTACATTTTACCTCAAACATAGTAGGAATCTTTGGCCTCTCAGGATGCCATTTGCTTCCATGTAGTTGAGGAACATGCAGATGTGCTAGACTCTGTGGGCTCAGATTCTGTGTCCATGCCTGGCTTCTCTGTGCTACCTGGGTCTCCAGCTGCCGTGGATATGATTATGTGTTACAATCTTCCCCCTTCCCACCTCTGCCCTCCCGCACCCCCCACCAAAGCCTGAGTAACATTCCGTTGGATGTATTCCACAGTTTGGTTTATCCATCCACCAATAGATACGTGTGTTCTCTTTCCCTATTAGATATTGGAAATGATGCTGCTATAAACCCCAGCATGCTTGCCAGGTGGACTACCTTCAGGCTGAATTGAGAGTTTAGGTGGCCAGTTTGGACATATTTCTTAAAACAAGTGAGTGGCAGCCAAATAGAGCATTTTCCTCAAATGGAATGTACCCATGGGGTCTCTAGCGGTCCCAAAGGGTAAAATTGGATTGGAATTCTTTGGGTGGGTACGCTTTCTCACAGGGAGAGTTTGGCTCACTGTAATCAGGGTATGCAGGGTGCTCAGGTGCTACTGGTATTTAAGATACCCTCTCTCTAGGCAGTGGCCATCCCAAGGAAAGATTCTTCAATCACCAACAAGATGCTCCAATACTTTTTTTTCCTCCAGGAGAATTGATGCTCTTTCAGAATATGATATTTCCATTTTTACTTCATGACAGGAAAGCTTGACTCGTGTAACAAGAAGAATGAGCCTTTGGGGGCCGCCCACACAACTTGCACTTGGCAGGGGGAGTCCCAGCCAGCAGCTTCAGTGGGGATTACAACTCAGGATTTACCTTTTAGAATAATTAACCTTCTGAACGTCAGTGACAGTCCAAGGGCACTTTAATGACCATTATTGTTTTAGTCGGAGTGACAGCAAGATGTTTGGGAGAGCTGCTTCTTCTTAGCAGAATCTATGCAAAATCACAGTTGTTTATTCATTCTGAAGAAAGAGGAAATTATTGCAGGTTTTCCTATTTCTAAGTTACATACAAAGAAAAATACATTTTTGCTCAATGCCACATCCACAGAACTGGCACAAGGGTTGTTGTTTGTTTGTTTGTTTTGTTTCTACCATGAATGTTTGGTGGACATCGTGCATACCAAATTTAGCAGCTGCATTCGAGTTGCTTTAAGAAGTCCCGGAAAAGAGTTTCAAAAGTGTTGAACACAAACTTTGGGAAGCAAAGTCTGGTCAGTTTATGTGTTTTAAATATTCTTTTCTGAAGTTTATATTTCCTTTTTAAACAAAGACTTCCCAACAAGCCACTCTTATTTTAAGAGACCCCGCCAGTAGTTACAACAGGCCACGCAGGCTAATGTCGAGAGTGTTATTAGTAATGACCGAGACCTTTAGCCTCCTGTCCAGAGTTCTGGTTTACTGTAGCGGACTCCAATGTAAACTCGATCATGTTGGGCTATTTAGTAACTTATTAGTGCATCCATCTTTTCATCATTTGACAGGTGGAAGTAGTAGTTCGGTTTTTAGTTTTAATTATAAGGGATTCCAGATGTAGAACGCCGCACAAATTAAAACCAGAGCCCCTCATAGGTCTTTTCAAAGCAGGCTGATTTCAAGGTATCTGCTTTTCATTTCAAAACGTTATTAAAGCTATTACTAAGAAATTCATAGTCTTAGCCTGTTCCAATAATTGACACCTTTAAACTGACTAAACAGATTTAGAGTGTGCAGAAAAGTAAATTTGTCTTAGAGAATGACCCTAATCATTTATTTCCATATAATGGACAAATGGGTGTCTGTGGAATTAGCCTGAGAGTTGATGAATGAAGCCGAAGGCTCCCTTTTTATAACTCTGTCTTGGCCTCACCTTTGTCTCTAATTAGATTTCACTTAAAGATACTCGCCATTTGGGAGGACTTAATGACCTGCATTTACCTGCCATGGTCCCTCCATTTGAATTTTTTTTTTTTTTTGGTCCGTCCGAACCAGAAGCAGTTTATTTTTTTTTTCTTTGATAGGTAGTTTTGGGGTGAAGTCCCCGTTCACAAAACTCCCCACGAGCCACTTCCCAACTCTTCAGTAAAAGGCTTCATAAACAGCAGAGATTTCCCGTAATTAGGATAGCTAGCTGGGCTGATAAATTAGAGAAAGAACTTATTTGGCTTAAATCGAACCTGATTCTGAGGCAGACATGTTCAGCTTTTATTCTCTGGAGTGTGGTTGAAAGGGTGAGAAGTTAATTTGGCAGCCTCATGGTTTCATAATGCCCCTCCCCAACCCCCTCCCTGAAGCCCCAGTGAAGCCCGGGATTGCTTTGCGCCTGCCCTCATACAAGGCAGGACCATGACCCAAAACGGAACCCGTCTCCCCAGGGCACGCTCCGAGCAGCAACAGCTTGGCTCAAGTGTTTCTTATGAACAGCCGTCCTGAGCACTTGATCTAAATCATGCCATTTCCTTCACAGCATGGCACAGTTAACAAGTCACTGCACCAACACAATCTACAGATGGCAGTTCAAAAGGTGCGGGTCCCCCCAGCAAGATAAAGGGCAGGCAGTTCCAGGGGGGATGCTCATTACGGGGAATGCAGGGGTGGGGGCAGCTTGGGAGGGGTGGGAGCTGGGCTGCGGGGTCCTCATGGGCCCCCGAAAGGGGGTGCCTAGCCTGACTCTGAAAAGGCATGCGTGAAGCTAGGGGAGAGATGTTATTGAAGTAAAGTGCAAACAGCTTGCAGAGGGAGGCTGCTTTTGGCCTGGGAATGTCCCTTTGCAGAGCCAGGGTAAGGTCTCTGGGAACAGGAGACTGCATCCATTTGCTTCTTCTATCACCCCTGCAAGTGTAGGGCAATTTCCAGAGCAAACCCCAAGACCTCTAGGGCGGTTAGGGTACTCTAGACAAGCACAGCCAACTCTTGGCCCCAGAAAAGGACCAGATCCCATCCAAAGAGGGCCAGGGCCTCCCTTCTTCACCGGCCTGCGCTCCTCCGCAAATTACATTAACGCTAATGTCCAGCGAAGAATCTACGAGACATATTGGGCCTTTAGACTTCAAAACAAGCCTAAATTGGAACCACATTGCGGGAATGCTTCTTAGCTAACATTTATATTACTTTAGTTACCAAATCCAGACTAAGTTCTGGGACTCGGCAGGGGAGGACATAATATATTAGGAACTAAGAGGAGAGTGTTCTTTTCTTTTATAACTGTACAAAACCTTCCCTTGCACTAGTGAGGAAATGACTACAAGGCCTTAAAATGAGGGTAGATAGCCCCCCAACCCAAGGCTGGGCCCCCATCTCTGAGCTGCTTTGGAGGGAGAATGAAGCATTCACTGGGATCTGGTATCAGACAGGTAAATTACAGACCTTCAGCTAGACCCCCGTCGCTCTGCAAGCGTCAGACCCCAGCTGTATCTCAGAGACTGGATCAGCCTCCAATATTGACCTCTGTAAGCAAATCTCTTTAGGAACTGGCAAGATGGTGCCTGCCAAGTGTGTCAGCGCTCAGGAGAAAGGGATGCAGCCGAGAGCTGTTCCTTTCAGAGTTCTGCAAAGAGCTAAGGGGGATTTTTTTCCTTTCTGCGCTTATTTCAACCAGAACACATCATTTGGGAGAACATTCTAGCAGTTCAGAAATTTCACCAGTGCTACTGTTTAAAAGCGGGTTGATGGTGTGGCAGATGAACGATCAAGGGCCTCATAGAAAGGATTTACATCCCTGAGAATGAGAGGATTCTGCTGACCTCTGAGGTCAAGACTGGACTGGATGTGTCTGCCCTACGGGTCCCACCCTGAGCTCCTCCCATTTTCCACGGTCTATCACAGAACCCCAGCTTCCACCAAAAGAGAAAGGTTGCTAGGGGTTGGAGGATAAAGCCAAGTGGTAATCGATCAGCAGGACAGTTTAAAGATCAGGCTGGGCCCAGTTTCAGTTGAATGAGGATACATGATGGGACTTATTAATCTAGGGACTGTACTTGTCCTTATGAAATTGCTAGGTATCTCATCACACAAGGACACCTGAGGGGTCATAGGGAAAAAAACCCAACATCATATAAGCTTTAGGAAGTCTCCCCTTGATGTTTATTCCCACCTAGTGTGACTTGGGTGTGACTGGAGGAAACCATCAGTTAGACCGTCATTGAAAAATAATTAGAGTCTCAAATTACACCAGTACCTTAGATTTGCCATGAGGGAATGCTATCTAGGCTTGTCATCTCCCATCTTAATTCTGTTTGTTATTTCTACTGGGATGTCTATAGAGATTATCATGTGGTCATCACTTGTTGCTGAAGCAGAGATTGGTTTAAAGTGCTAAGGTGGACTCAGGGCAAGGACCTCATGCCAGTTAATGACAATTCCTCAAGAATCAGGACTGACAGCCGGGCTGGTGGCGCACGCCTTTAATCCCAGCACTTGGGAGGCAGAGGCAGGCAGATTTCTGAGTTCGAGGCCAGCCTGGTCTACAGAGTGAGTTCCAGGACAGCCAGGGCTATACAGAGAAACCCTGTCTTGAAAACCCCCCCCCCAAAAAAAAAGAATCAGGACTGACTCAGTATCCCCATCAAGACAATGGGATCACTGGAGTCTGGCAGAGTCCTGGCTTACATAGCTCATGCCAGCTTGCTATGGAAGATAGAAACCAGCACTAGAAATGGTTCCTACAAACCAGTGCTGTGAAGACGAGGGAGAAGGAAAACAAGAGACAACATAATCACAAGGGTCAGGATTTAAAGCCTGATGTGGTGGCATACACATTTAATCTCAGCACTCAGGAGCTAGAGGCAGTCTGGTCTCTATGAGTTCAAGGCTAGCCAGAACTACATAGTGAACTCTGTCAAAAACCAAACCAAATCAAACAACAACAGAGCCAGAACTTAAGATGAATTTTATTAGTTTTTGTGTTTTAACCCCTGGACTGAGAATGTAGCTCAGTTGGCACTTGCAGAGCACGTGTGTGGCCCAGTTTTATCCCCAGCACTACATAAACCAGGTATGTAATGTCAGTTTTTCTGGGATGAAGGCAGGAGAATAATGATTTCAAGATCAATAAAGTAAAATAAAAATACCATTGATTGGTTTATTCAATGTTCTCCATAATTATCCTTGGAAGTATTTATTGGAAATTAACTTCCTCTATGGTCTGGGTAAATTTCACTCAAGGACTCACCAAGGTTTGGTCCCCAAGTCATAGTGCTTTGGGAGAGGTGGTAGACCTTTGAAAAGGAAAGACTACTGGAGGTTTTGGGTCACTGGGAGACATGTTGATGAAGAGGATTCTGGCCTTAGTCTCTTTCTCTGTGTTTGTCCCTAGCCATGAGTTAAATGGATTGCCTCTGTTATGTGCTTACATCATGACAGATTGCCTTGCCACAAGACTGAATCAATGGGGCTGTGAACGGAAGCCAAAACTCCAAAACCTGGGGTAAAATTCACCTTTTATCCTTAGAGTAGTTTATCACAGCTATTGTGTGACAGTATTAGAAAGATGCCTAAGGAGCCATCAGAACCAGTTTGCAAGCTACACACACACACACACACACACACAAACACAAACAACACAAACAATTAGCCAGTTTGCTCTACAGTGCCACACTGCTTTGGCTCACTTCTGTTACTCGCATTACCCACTGTTCACCTGCTTCACAATGCTGGGTCACAAATGAGCTCCTCAACTACCCACCGAGATTATTTAAGAATGAACATTTCATTTTTCAGTGAGTCCATTCATGAGGACGACACCTCATCTTGCAAGGAAGTCAGGAAGGCAGTGTATACAAATGCTTTGGACAAGAGAAACACTGTGTACTTTCTGCTATGCAACAAGGAGTTACCTTTAGATCATGGTTTTTAGTTCATAGAAAAGCAAAGAGGTAATGAGTGGGAGAATGGAAGTAAAGAGTTCAGTGGACCTCAACTTTTGTCTGAGAGCTTTGTGGCATCTACTGCAAGGGATGTGTCTGTTACATTCATAGTTGACTTTAAAGTACAACTGTCTTGTTAGTGATAAACACCATTTTACACTATGTATTTTTCTATCCTTAGCAAAACAAACAACATAAACCAACCAGCCAAACAACAATGAATCCTTGAGACTGTGTTCCTGTTAGATCACTGTTGACCACAGCCACAGTCTACATTCTTCTTCCAATAGTCTGGGGCATGTCCCTGCCTCCAGTAGACTACAGCACACTTTTCTGATTTACTGACTTTGGGTTTGATCTTGTGATGTGCTCCAAGGAACACAGGCAAGACAAATGTAGTCATGTGCCCAAAAATATTCTGGTCAACAACAGGCCACTTATAGAATGATGGACCTAGAAGGTTAACTTGCTTAGAATTGTCATAGAATCTTCATGTATTCAAGTATATTCTATGATGCTCATTCAGTGATGAAAGGGGCCTCACAATACAATTCTTTTTTTTTTTTTTTGTTTTTTTCAAGACAGGGTTTCTCTGTATAGCCCTGGCTATCCTGGAACTCACTCTGTAGACCAGGCTGGCCTCGAACTCAGAAATCCGACTGCCTCTGCCTCCCAAGTGCTGGGATTAAAGGCGTGCGCCACCACCGCCCGGCTCACAATACAATTCTTAAAACATATCCTTGTTAAAGGACACATTGGAGCCTTATTTCTAAGTCACTCGTGTATTGAGGCTTATTGTTTCTATGACAAAATAAATACTAGACATTATTTCATAATATAGCTATTATATAAAGCAGACTAAACTTAAGTTTTAAAAACCTGAGAGAATTCCTAAGAGCCAGTCATCTAGTAAAAAAAAAAAAAAATTAAAATACAAATTATATTTAGACTCCAGAACCAAGAAAAAAGTGTTTGAAGAATTCTACAAATATCAAATTTTTTTGTATTATGCTTATTGGGTGTAGTATTTGTGAGTGGATTCTGGTCAGGGCATGTATAATCATTTAAAAATGACCTTCAAGGGGCTGGAGAGATGCTTTAGCAATTAAGAGCTCTGGCTGCTCTTCCAGAGGACCTGGGTTCAATCTCTAGCACTCACATGGTGGCTGGCAACTGTCTGTAACTCCCATTTCAGGGATCTGACACCCTTATTCAGACATACATGCAGGAAAACACCAATATACATTAAAAAAAAAAAGACCTTCAGATATCCAGGTGTCATTTCTGATAAACTGATATTGGCCCTTCAAGTCTAAGCAGAGTAACATTTGCAATAGGTAGACATATGATAGGAGCTCAAGTCACATGATTCTGTCCTTTGAAGATGACCTGGTTCTAAGTGTTACAGGAACATCATTGTGTCTGTAGGAACAACTTGAAGACTTTGAGAAGCAATCACTGACCCATCTTCTCCTCTGTGAAGATACAACCTCTATTCCTTGGCTTCAGAGGCAGAATCATTACAGGAAACACTGCACATTCTTTTTGATTCTCTCCACAGCCCCCACCCTGATATCTTTTCTGGTTCTAATTTAAGAAAACAGGGTCTACCTGTAAGATGCTTCTGTTTAAGCTTTGTGTAATGTGTAGGTTCAAATGTTCCCAGGAGAAACTACTTAACAAAACCTGAATTGCATTGAATTTATCTCCTAGATTGGAATTAAATCCCTTCCAGTCAACTACAACATCATAGCTTTGTAGCACAGTGAAAACCTGGGGCTTTAAAATGAAGCAGAGTATCATCTTCAAGTTTTGTAGGTGACATTGAGACATGGGAACCACTAGGATTTTTCTTGATGCTCTATTTTCTTTCCTAGCTGAGCTATACATTCACTGTGCTATGAAGTACTGGGTCATTCCATGGGTGTCAGTCAAACAATGAAGACTTGGCTGTTGGCATACAAAAGGATTTTAGAAAGAACCTCTCCAAATTTTTCTGTAGAAGTGTGTACCCTCAAACCTAATATCTTCACCTTGAGGTATCTGATAAATCATATGAATTTATCATTTTGTAGTTTGATTGAGGTTGAACATTGGCAATCCCCATAAAGCTTGATCTAAACATCAAAAGAAAATTCTCACATGTGTTTAAAGAAGGAAAACATCTATTTCAGCATTATATGAATGAATATAACACTCAAACTGTCTATTACAAGAGTATGCATTGTTCTACCATGTATGTCTCAGAGGGGTGATGTTTGCTGAATTAAAGCCATTATAATTGCAAGGCATGACACAATTTATATACGTTTAAAGGAACACAAAATGATAGCATGTAATGGTGAGGATGAAAATATTAAGGGTAAGGATTATTAGTTAGAATATAATTGAGGAGGTAGCTTCTATGTTGCTTAACAAAAACCCAAGGGGCTGTAGAGACGATTCGTGGTTTGGTTAAGAGTATTTCTGTTCTTACAGAGGACAATAGTTCAGTTCCCAACATCCACATCAGGCAAATCATAACTGCCTGCAACTCCAGTTGCAGAGGACCTAACACCTTCTTCTAGTCTCTACAGGAACTTGTACTCACATGATGAATATGCACTCATATACACACACAAAATAAAAAAAATTATGAACAAATCTTTATTGCTAAGTAGATAAATAAAAGATCTAGAGGCTGGAGAGATGCTCTCTAGTTAAGAGCATGCACTCTTCTTTCCAAAGACTAGAGTCAGTTCCCTATACCTGTGCGATGCAGCTCACAATTGCATTGAATTACAGCTCCAGGGGACCATCACCTTTGGTCTCTGCAGACACCTGCACTCACCTGCACACACCCACATTTAGGCACACAGAAAAATACACATAATTAAAGGTAAAAATAAATCCCAAGTTACTAGGGATGTAACTCAGTGGTAGAGTACTGGGTTACATTTACTCATGGACTCATTTTGTCTCACCAGAAAAACAACAACAACAACAAAACAACCAAAAAAAAAAAAAAACAACCAAAACAAAACAAACAAACAAAAAAAAACAAATCCAAACCCAAACACAGCAGCAGCAGCAACAAAAAACCTAACTAGTTGTCTTAGTGTTTTACTGCTGTGAAGAGATACCATGCAATTCTTATAAAAGAAAACATTTAAGTGGGGCTTGCTTGGAACTTTAGAGGATAATCCATTATTATCATAGTAAAGGATATGATAGAAAGTCAGGCAGGCATGGTACTGGAGAAGTAGCTAAGAGTTCTACATCTGGAAAAGGAGAACCACTGGGCCTGGCTGTGGCTTTTGAAACCTCAGAACCCAGCCTGCAGTGGCGCACTTCCTCCAGCAGAGCCATGCCTCCTAATCCTTCTAAAATAGTGCCATTCCTTCGATGACTAAGTATTCAAACATATGAGTCTATGGGATCATTCTTATTCAAACCCCACAACTACCATCATTTGTGTTATGTGTGTTTATAACATTTTAAAATGAAACATTCATTAAAAAAATCTTCTTTTAGTGAAACCTAGTGTTTTATTCCAGAGTTCTATTCCAAAAGTTAAAAGTCCATTGTTCTTTACTTTCTCATGAAAACAATCTCCTTCACCATAGAAGCAGGTGGATCCCTCAGGCTAAGGGGAGGTCACAAATGTAAACATGCATAATTAACAGGGAATTCAGTAATTTAGAAAAATGTTCCAGGTTCCCATTTTGTATCAGTTGTTATTTCACACAGGAGCCAAATGCTCCCACTGAGGCTGGATTGCTGCTCATCATCTCAGGTACTTACCCCTGGAGGCACTTGAGGCCAGTGAAGAAGAATAAACATCTCCAGAAGACTGCACAGCTCAGCTTGGAACTGCTGGAGAAAGTCGGCCTTTAAGCCTGCGTGTTTTCTTCTTGACATCTGATTTTGTGTCAGCAAGGTAGAGTCTCTAGCAAATTTAACCCAAATGGGGATTTCCTTTAAATGCTATGTGACATCACTCAGTGAACGGGTCTTAGACTTTTATAAGATATGGGTGTGTGGCTGCTGTCTCTCAATTTGGGGTGGACATCTTGAAGCTCCTTTAGTCAATAGACCAGTGACTATGTCAAAATGGGAGTCCTCAATATATCTATTAGGTGCTTAGGGGAATCATCTGAAGGCCCAAGGCAGCTTTTGTAAATAAATCCCAGGGGGCTTATTGCTTCATGTTATAGGAAGCCCTGTGTGTGTACGGTGTATGGTGGTCTCTCAGGTGAGCTGTTTCAGGGGCTCGTCAATGTTATCAGAAACCACAGTTCTCATCCCAGGCTGGCTGCATCCTCAGGCTTGTAGCAAGGGGGCTGCAAGTGTTCATGGTAAGAAGCTGTCTCTCTCAACACAGAAAATACTTTCCAGAACCCTGTGTAGAGAGATCATCTTGTGTGTTGTATTGGTGCCTCACTTGTCAATTAAAAAGACTATGGCCTATGGCTTAGGGTAGAAATAGAGGTAGGACATCAGGAGAAGAAGAATTCTGGGAGAGAAGGAGGTAGCAGGCTAAGGAGCCCAAAAAGAAGTGAGGAGACAGACACATTGACACAGGGCACCTGAGCACAGGCAACCCACCACATGGCACAATGTAGGTTAAAATAAATGGATATCTTCAGTTATGATCTAATTAGAGTAGGACCTAGCTATATGGCCAAGGCATTTGTAAATCTGATTTGAGTCTGAGTCTTGTTCTGGGAGCGTGGGGCTGACAGGCAGAACTGGGAAATAACTACAACAATCCTGTTCTAGGTTTTCATTGAATTTTTTTATCAGCTGTAGTTTGATTGTATGCTTGATTCTAAAGAGGTCCCAGGATTATTTTATACCAGCTGGGGTTAGCCTCAGCTGCTGTTCTCATAAGGGATAGGACTGTATAAGGAGTAGTGGCTAACTGATCCAAAGAAGAAAGGAAAACACAATGGATGCTGGGAAGACAGCCATTAGTGCTCACTGTCGTGAGTGGAGGGTTGTACAGGTGATTAGTGTCACTAGCCTTAACTAGAATGCACTTCCAAGTGATTATTGCCAACAGCTACACTAGTTAAACTTTGTGTGCTGCTAGATAGTTTATGTGACCGTTGACTTTCTATGTCAGCTTGACATGAGGGATCCAGGTATTTGGTTAAACACTATTCTGGGTGTCTTTTTAAGGTGGTTTTGGGATGAGGTTAATGCTTTAAATTGATAAACTGTGTGACCCAGATTAGTTCTACCTCTCTGGAGACCCTTGACTAGTACAGTACCCAAGCCTCCTACTGCCCCTGATATCCAGGGACGAGATCTGGGACCATTAGTGGCATCTGTCTGGCAGTGACATCTTAAGGTCCCAGTTCAAGGGTAAAATCAAATGGTGCCAGGAGATGGGGGGGGATTCTTACAAAAGGTGTCAGTCAGTAATTCATGTCCATCATTCTGATGCTTCAAAAATATTTCCCATTGTGCCTAGTTTTAGAAATTCCATTCCATCCCCCGCCTCCTCAGGGTCCATTCACTTGCTCAATTTGAGATTTTAGGAATATTTTTCAAAACTTTTCAAGAGAGCATTTCCATTTTGGCAAAATCTGCGTTCTCTCTTTATTTTATTATTTTTCTTTCTTGCTGTGAGTCAGTTGAAAAAACTTGTCACATTCCACATTACTCCCTTGCTTTGTTCGTGTGCTTGTTTGGGAACCAGGGTGTTTGCTGGGTGAGGATGTAGGAGTTTATATGGGGGTAGATGAGGGGAAGGGAGTGGCTTAGGGGAAAGGAGGAGAAACCCACTGCCTGGCTTGAGAAAACAGAAGCCGTAATATTGTTTTCTCTGGTTTCATTAAGGAGTCTTATGAACTATAATTTAACTAGAAAAAAGAGACCAAGTTTAATCCCCCCTCAAGTATCATTTTTTTCATAATTGAATTAATGCTAACATAGCCAAATTATAGCAAAACGTTCCTACAGTAAAATAATTCTGTGTCCTGCTGTTGTTTCACTAGGTCCTGTGGGAGAGGCTAGTCAAGATGGATCAGCCTGGGCTCTCAAAGACCTTTCAGATTCGCCCTTGCTTACTTCCTGGTGTGACAACTTGTTGGAGATACATCATCTCTCTGGTAATCTGGAGCCCTGATTAGGTAAAACACAGGCAATGATATTATCTCTTTTATTGGATCCTTATTAAAAAGAGCACATAATGTCTGTGGCATCAAGTAAGTTCAACCAAAGTTAGGTAAATATGAGTACCATATTGTGACTATGATTTTTATGGTTTTATTGGAGGAGGCCACCATTAAATAGCAGATGAGCACTGTTTGCATGCTCTGTCTCAGGTACAGAACTGTGAGTGTAAAACTTAACCCGTGTTCAATTTCAAGAAGTCTCATTCACCGATCTTCTCAATTCTACATAATGGTCAGGCCAGACAACCAGAGCATGCTAACAAACTGTGGTTAGATGCTGATTTGAGTGGTCCAGAAAGAAGGTAGAGGGAGCTTTGCCTGACTCTGCCAAGCAAAATGGAAGAGTCAGGTCACGAATGTGAATAAAGAATATCATTCATGATAGTCTAACTTTTTAATGGGTAAGTATATACTTAGAGAAAGAAGGGATGCATATATCAGAAGCTAGTCTTATATGAGGGTCTTTGAAAGTTGGTAAAGGAGGACTAGGGCATGTAACTTAGTTGGTAGAGTGCTTGCCTAGCCCTGAATTTGACCGCTGGCACCACATAGACCAGGTCATCTCAGTGTCAAGGAGGTAGAGGGAGAAGGATCAGGAGTTCAAGACCATCCTCTATTATATGTGAGTTTGAGGCCACCCTGGGCTTTATGACACCCTGTCTTAAAATAATAATAAATGAAAGGCAGCAGAAAGATGATTAAAACAGTAGACTTAAAGAGGGTAGTTTCCCACTCTAATGAGAGAAGAAAGATGGCCAACCAGGACCTTAACTGCAGAATATTCCCAACCATTATCAAATACCTTTGGTTTAGTCAAGAGCAGTAGGTAAACTAATGATGAAATGGATAATTTACTCCCCAGTAGGAAATGCTACTTAGAACATGTTGGGTAACACTCCACAGGTGATGGAAGGACTCACACACTCCTACTATAGACCGGGAGCTCTCAAAATGCAAAGTTTTCTAAAGGGATGGCTGTATTTTCTCCTAGAGGAGATGTTTTCTACTTTCTCTCTCAGTGGAACAGAACTCATTTAGAAGTGACACTCTTTTGTTCTCTCTCTTGGGAAGAGAGTCTTCTCTCAATGAAGTACAGAATTTCGAGATCCACAATTTGTTCTACAGGCTGTCCCTGTCAGGATATTGGCCTCGGCTACCTTTGATCACATTGGATCAAGGAGTTAATATTACAACCCAAAGCAATCTCCTCCCTAAGGGAAAGCAAGTTCTGACTGACAGCTGTGTATTTTTCACCAGGCTGATTGCCAGGTTTGGAGAAAGAGCTCAGCTGAATGTTGTTAATTGAATGATTTCAAACTCATTAGAAATGTTTTGGGTTCTACAAAAGCCAAATATGTTTGGCCTCCAGTGCTTTTCTCCTTGGCCTTTAAACTCTGGTGCAGTTTAGGAGAAATTTAATCTGCATGTTTGGGATTCATTTACACTTAACTCACCCCTGTGTGGTTTCTCAGAGAGCTACAAATCTTTGGAGCCTATTTTTCCTTAGTACCGGGAAGGTGAATTGTGCCCAGAGCAAGTGAACTCAAACCCCCAAGAGACTTGAGGTCAGTGAGAAGCTCGGAGGCCCCATGTTAAGGTTGGTTCCTCACGAATCAAAAATGCATCTTCCTCTTATTCCTATGAGTCTCATGGGAGCCTTTGGCTTGGATGTGGGAGAAGGTCTTGCGTGCCGGTCCCTGCAATGATACTTGGCTGTGCATTCTTGCGCATCTCCCACTCCCAGCTGTTCTAGCCCCTCCAGAAATAAGAGACCCTTGCTCTCAAAACACAGACCTCTACTGGTTCTTTTTAGTCCAGAAATAAAGTTCCCTTGTTTCTTGTCTCATCTGCCAAGGGCAGAAATCCTTGATCCCAAATTCAATTCTTTCTTCAGCTTGAAATGTTTAATTTTACTCTTGAAGAAGGCCAAAAATCTAGTTTTCTGCCTCCCTAGGCCCTTCTCATACACCCCAAACCTAGAATTTTGTTTTCATTCTCATAGTTTTTCTCCCACTGTGGTTTTCCAAACTTCTAACTTATCACTCAAAACTGTGATTGTGTACTAGATATAAACTGATCTTGATATAACCAAGACCGATTTTTTTGTCATACATTGTAGCAGATATGGAGGGTTGACATCTCAGTTACCCTTCCTGTGATTTTTACTGTCAACCTGACTGGATTTGGAATCTGTTAGGTGACACACCTCTGGAGCTGTCCCGAGGGTATGCGCAGAAAGGGAAGAGCTTTGAAGTAGGCAGTGCCATGGCCTGGGGCCTAGCAAATAAAGGAGTCGGGGGACACTAGCCTTTGTCTGTTTGCTTCTTGAGTGTGGACACAGTGTGCCAGCTGTCTCATGCTCTGGCTGCCACAGCTAGTGTCACTATAACTCCTACACCTTCAATGTCCTTACACCCCCCAACCCCAAGTTGAGCTTCAATAAGCCTTTCCCTAGTTAGGCTAGTTTCAGCTGGCATTTTGTCACAAGATTATGACAGGTAGTTAATATACCGTTGCTCCCTTCTTCACTGTGGGTAAAGCCCAAATTGCATCTGCCCTCCATGCAACCCAGAAGTCCATTTTTGATTGGGTAGCACCAATCATAAAAATCCTATCCTTCTGACAAAGGTTTGGTTTAGAAAGAGACTCAGTACCAAATCCTGACTGAGTCTGCTGGGAGCATCTGGAAAGATGTCCTCATTCTTCAAGGGACCTGTTGGAGAGATGGTGTAGGAGGAACAGTGCTGCCACCTCTGCATAAACGCTGGGGGCTGCGCAGCTGCAAAGGCATCTCCTGCAGGAGGACCTAATTGAAGACTGCCTGAAAGATCAAGGATTGCTGACGCAGACGATGCCAGCCAACCGGGAACTGCTTTTAGAAGCGATGCTTTCAGGGTATTAAAGGAGCTTGAAGCAGCGTTCAGACTAGCTCGGTGTGGCTTTTCTCACCTGCTCACGGAGTCTGTGCTGATGGTTTCGGGCCACCTCACCTCCAAATCCCAAGAGCAGGTAAGGTAGGGCATCGGGCAGCCCAGGGCACAGGCAACAAGATGGCTTTCCTTCCAACTGCAGTTCCCTGTCACATCTTGATTTTCTGTGTGTAGGTATCATATCTGGCACTGGACCAACCATCCTGTGACATTCAGAACTGCAAACCTAAGAACTCAGAACTAAGAACTTTGAATTAACCAGCACCGTTCTCTCGGGTCACCTTGGGCTGGGTCTCTTGATCCCCAGATCTGATTCACAACCTTTCCTGAGTTGCCCTTGGTTGTGAGTAATCTGTAGTCTCCGTATATTAACTGCTTCTCTCCACAGGAGCCTCTACAACAGTGTTTCTCAACCTGTGGGTTGCCACTCCTTTGGGAGGAGTTAAATGGTCTTTTTACGTGGGATTGAATATCAGATATCCTGCATATCAGAAATTTACAGTTCATAACAGCAGCAACATCACAGTGATGGAATAGCAATGAAAATAGGTTTATGGTTGAAAGGGTCCCCACAACATGAGGAACTGTACTAACAGGTGGAAGTGTTACCACTGCTCTAGCTGGTCCGACCTCTTTCTACCCAGGGTTTGCCACAGAGGGGATTGTTTCTCTTCTCCTAACCCATCTACTGACATTTCTGCTCTGCCCTGGCCCCAGCCTCTAAATCAGTTCCCCCCTTTAAATCTTAACCTGCAGCAGGCCTTTTCTCGTCAGTGTTTGATTAGCTCCCTGTGATAGCTCACATGAAGGATGCTCCATAAAAGTGAATTATACTGTTCTATGTTATACTGCCCTGCCTGGGGGCCCGGTAGGAATCATGGGAAACAGATGAATACAGGAGTCAGAGGCATTGACTACAGAGAAAGCCCGTGGAGGGACAGCAACATTGTGACCCTCACAGGGACACATGGAAAAACTCCAGTAGTCTCCAGACTCTCTAAGGTACGAGCTAGAAGTAAAACACTCATTTATATGACAGGCTAGGGGCTCCAGGGGTGGACCAAGGTGGAGCATCACTGCAGACTGGGGACCCCAGGGGTGGGGACCGAGGTGGATCATCACTGCAGACTGGGGACTCGGGGGGGGGGGCCGAGATGGATCATCACTGCAGACTGGGGCTCCGGGGGGGGGACCGAGATGGATCATCACTGCAGACCACAGCATTATAAATAAGTGTGATAGGCCAGAAGCTTAAGCTTGTCTTTGAAAACAAAATATGCCACTGGATATTTGCCAGCCTCAGCCTCTGTGTCCAGTTTCCTTAACTCCAGGAAGAGTCCCTATATGTGATTGGGCCAAGTTAAGAAGCCTTGATAGTTGTCCTGAGACTGGGTCTATCTAAGCTTTAACTTGACCAGTAATGCTTAGGCGAGCGCTCTATTATTTCTGGAGAACACAAGGAACAGCTTCATCTCCTTTCTATGACACTTCTGTTGTACAGCCCGGCCCTTTCCGGCTTACTTAGTGCTCAGCACGTTGCAACAATATTCATAGCCCACATTCCTTCACTTTCCAACTGGAATGTTAAAATCTAGAAACATCCACCTAGCTTCTCCCATGAAGCTTTGAACCACATGCCATGACCCCTTGCAGTGTTGTCCCTCCTGCCCCCCAATGAAGGTTTGGGATTCTACCTGAGCCTTCACCCATCTTAACTATTCGTGGAAGTATCTGCCTGGAAAGGGTCTTACAACGCTGATAACTGGGCCTTACCTGTCTTGGTAGGCAGTGCTCTGTGTCACTACGTAACATTTCATCTCAGCATGGTCCCAGACTAAAAGAGTAAGATCCAGAGTTTTCTCCCATCCCACCAGGCACCAAAGGCTGCATAGACCCTGCGGCTGCTCTCTCTCAGGGTTATCTTCTGAATAGAAGTAGCTACCAATACAGTAAAAGCCTGAGGGCCTAGAACTGCCCAAGCTGGATGTGATATGCTACTTAGGACATATGGTTCTTTCAGTATTTGTCAATGGTCTCTAAATCAAGTGCATGTTGGATCGGAAGACAAATTAAAATGATAGCCTTGCAATTGCCATGACAACTAAAGCTTTCAGTCTTGCTAAATCTTTCTGGCTTCTTGATATATCACATTAATGAGGGTGCTGCTGTATGGGACCACCTTTCTCCTCTCTGGTGGGGTAGATCTTCAAGGGCAAAGAAGGATTAACTCAAAATGACTTCAACAATGAGAAAAGCTTCCTATTTCCCACAAGAGGAACCCAGGCAGCCTTAAAGCTAGCAAGATCACAGATCAAAGTTTTTCTAATTATTTCCTCTACTGCTTTCAACGTGTCAACTGTACCAAGACTTAGCCTCTTCATGGCAGTGAGAAGGGTCAGAAGTAGAGGAAGAGGGGTTGTGTCCTGATAGGTATGTTTTATGTGCCAGGATCCTCTTCTCCCTTCAACCAGCAACCTTCCCTCATCTCCTTAGAATTGCATCAAACATCCATTTCGATCTAGAGGCTAAGCAAAGAAACATGGGAGGGGCTGGGGAGATGGCTCTGTTGGCAAGGTGCCTGCTTTCAAGCATGAGGACCTGCATTCAGACCCTTGGTATCCACTTTAAGAGTCTGGCATGGTTGTGTGGTCTGTAATAGCTGCAGGCAAAGCAGGGAAGATCTCTTAGCTAGTCTAGCTGGCTGGTGTGCTCTGGGTTCAGTGAAAGAGCCTATCTCAAAAGTAAAGTGGCTAGAGGAAAGAATTCAATGCCCACCTCTGGTTTCCACATGCACACACATACCCATGCATGCACGTGTATGCATATACACATATACATATGCTTATTCAGCACACACATAAACACACACACATGCATACACAAACCTACTCATACAATATGCACACATGCATACATGCACACATATACAAAACTACTCACATAGCCCATACATACATACACATGCATGAATGTACACATACACAAACTTATACAGCCCACCACACACACACACTGGAATTACTAGGGTGCATGGAACACAGACTATATTTTGTGTGTGGATTGTCTTATAGAGTGTCTGGAGTTAGAACTCTGAGATAAATACTCATCAGTTGGGAATATATAAATTCTGCTATAGTTGGGGATGAGCAGCTATTATTACATACCAAGTTCCAGATAAAAACAAGCCAATAAGTAAGAAAGTGCTCAGTTTTTTCCTGGACTCAACAGTTATTGCCAGCTCAGCATGGTGTGCGCTGACTTGAGGGGCACTGATAATTTACACCTTGAAGGATGTGAAAAGAAGTGTCCCACACCTTCCAGTCCTGTGAGGAAGTTCTTCCCAGACCTGTGAGGAAGCTTAGCTCCTGTACAGGCAATGGGGAACTCCAGAAGGACAGGAGCAAAGGCAGGCAGGGACTAGCTACTGCAGGCCTTCTGACTTGGAGTCCTGGGGAGGGCTGAGGCTCTTTCGGAGAGAGATGGACAAGGTAACCACAAAAAACACTGAAGCTTGAGGGCAAATTTTGATGTTTCTTTTTGTCTCATTTTAAGGAAGATCATGTAATTTCTTTGACTTGAAAATGACATTTTTTAGTCCTGAAAAGCAGCTCTTCAGGAAACAATAAGTGTTTTTTCAAGTTTTGACTATATTTCTACTGTAAGATAAATGCCTCCTTTTTAAGAGGTATTATTGTCGTGTGTGAGAGGGATGGCCTGTGTGTGGAGGTCAGAGGACAACCTCGATACGTCTGCTTTCTCTTTTCACCTCTGTGTGGGTTCTGGGAACTGAGTTCAGATTTCCAGGCTTATCGACAGGCCTTTAAGCCTGTTTGTTGCTCTCCCCCTTCTTTTCGGACACTCTTGCTCTGTGGATTTTTCCAGGCTGGGTTTGGGTCCTGTGTTCTGTGTTCACAGAAAAATTTTGAGATTCACATAATTCCAGGCCTTCTGACTTGAGTCCTGGAGGGATAGGTACAAACATGGTAGGTGATTTTAACTGGCCATGTCGAAGGCTTATAGTGAAATGACATTTTACACAATAACAATCCTTTACAAACTTTTTTTTTACCCAAGATCAGTTCTTCGAGCCTTAGTGATGTTATTTTCCATTTGGCATTTGGATTCACATATCCTACATTGGGGAATACTGTATGACTGCCAGCAGGCTGCACTGACATTAACAATTAACTGAAGCCTCTGCTTGAGTTTACATCGTCAAGAGCTCATGTAATTACTATTTATAATTAGTTTTATGACATAAAACAATGTGGGCATTTGATGTATGTTCTAGTTTGTTTTTCTGTTGCTGTGATAAAACATGGACCCAAAGCAACTTGCGGGAGGAAAGGGTGTATTTCATCTTATGCTTCTAGACAACAAACAGTTCATCACTGAGGGAAGCCAGGTCAGGAACCCCAGGCAGGAATCCGGAGGCAGGAATTGTAGCAGAGACCATGAATGAACATGGCTTACCCAGGGTCACATTAAGCTACCTTTCTTAC
This sequence comes from Mastomys natalensis, assembly GCA_021653895.1. Taxonomy (NCBI): domain Eukaryota; kingdom Metazoa; phylum Chordata; class Mammalia; order Rodentia; family Muridae; genus Mastomys; species Mastomys natalensis. Next base: position 140,069 of record JAJTUV010000309.1, on the reverse strand, counting down.
ATACCCGGGGCTCACTTTTGAAGGAATGGTACTGCCCACAGTAGCCTGGATGCCCCTACATCAAGTAGTCTTTAAGAAAATGCCCCACAGACAATCCCACAGGCAATCCTTCAGTTCAGGTTCCCTCTTTCCAGGTAACTTTAGTTTGTGCCAAGTTGAAAACAAAAACTAACCAGTATGATATATAACTAGTAAATAAGCCATCTGGGGAATCAGGTTTAAATCTTGGCTTTCTGACTTCAGGACTTACAGTGATTTGAATGAGAAATATCCCCCAAGTCCAAGGTATTTAAATACTTGGTAAAGCTGGGGAGATTGTATAACATTTGAGAGGTAGACCCTTGCTGGGGGAAGTTTGTCACTGACAGCAGACTTTGAGTATTTACGTCCTCAGTTCACTTGTTTGCTATCTCTGCTTGTTTGTGATTCAAGATATGAGCTCTCTTTTCCCAGGCCAGGCCTGCTTGTTCTCCTGCTGTGATGGACTCATCTCTCTAAAGTCATAAACCCCAAGCCACTTTTCCTTCTATAAGTTGTCTTGGTGTTGTGATTGTTGTATCATAGCAAAAAGGAAGTATTACAGAGCTTAATAGTCTATCTTTAAAGTGCATATCGTTAGCGTCAGATTCTCTGCCTTTTCCTTCCATACAAGACCGATGGTTTGGTGTCTGAACATATAAGTAAAATGAAAAAGACCCATTCTATTTATTGATTAGTTACAAAGCCGTATTTGCATAAAACATAAATATTCGCATTCGATGTAAAACGTTAAATGGAACTTTATAATGTACTGTGCTCCTGGGTTTAAATCATAGAACCAGCATTTTGTGGCTGTATATCCTTACCTAAGAATGTATATATCCTAAATACAGTATGATTTTGCAAGCCACGTTTCCAGTGCTCATGGTCCTCCTGCATTAAGCCCTTGGGCTAGTCCTTCTTTGTCTTATCACTTTTGCTTACTATCTGGTGATCCCAAGACCTGGAATGGTGTGTGACCCATAGTGGGGTCAGTACACAGTTTCTAAAAGAGTGAAAGGAATGTTCAAATTCTTTTGGTGACATAGGAGGCCCCTGATAGATGGCTTCAGCCTCCTTCCTCTTCCAAGTTCTCTATCCTCATGTCTTTTTCATAAACCTTATATATTTTTATGTATTTTATTTTATTTATATATATATATTTATATACATTGTATTTAAAATATTTAAATATTTGAAATTTAATTTTGTTAATTTGTTAAAATATTAAAATTAAATATTCTATTAAAAATTAAAATGTATATATTGTATTTATATTATTTATTTATTTATTTATTTTATAAACCTTACATGGAAACCTTGTTTCCACAAGGATATATAAGCTCCCATGCTTTCTTGCTTATGCTGCCTCTCACTGCCCTATGGCTGTGCTTATGATGTCACTGTGTTCCTACTTCTCCAACATGAATTGGAAACTCCTGTGTGTCTTCCCATAGCATCTCCATCTCACATTTTACAGCACTCATCATGCCCCACTGACTCCAACATTCCTGGGTCTTGCTCCTTCATTAGATTGTGAGCATGCTAGGGGCTGCGTGTTGAAAACTGACAGTAAGTATATGTCTAAATACTTTAGCTTGAATGTGGAATGTTCCCACAGGTTCATGCTTCCAGCTCCGCATCTCCAGCATGTGTGCTCTTCGAAAGGTTCTGGGGCCTGGTGGAGGTGGGGACCTGGCTGAGGTCATACCCACCTGGGGTTCTGGCAAGGGGTCTCTGCTGCTCACTGTTGTCACCGTGAATTCTGCTGTGCTTTTCGGCTGTGATGGACTGAAGCTGTCCTGACAGTGATCACAATAAATCTCTCCTCTCTCAAGTTATTTCTGTCAGGTATTTGGTTACAGTGATGAGAAAGGCAACCGAAGCGCAGAGGAAATAAGTAAGCTTTATTGTCTAACCCCTTTGCTTCAGAGACTGGCGGCCAGACATGACAGAACGCTAACTAACCTCTAACACTTGGCCATTACGGAAGCCGAGTCTTCAATTAAGTTTCTCAGATGCCAGTGCTCTCTTGGCTGTTTCCCTGTAATATTCAGTTAACCTTGTTCCAGAAACTACAGAATAATTGCGATCCAATGTTTGAAGACGTGGTTTTCAAACAATTATAGTTAGTTCAAAAAGGCAAGTCTAAAGGATTTCTTTAAAAAAAAAAAATCTCTATGACTTCATATTGCCTACATTGTTATGCTGTACTTTCCTGAAGCTGTTAAAAGAACGTGACATAATGGTCTGCTCACTGTTGGAGGTCTGGGTCACCATGTGATAGTGGGAGGCAGCTCCATCCCAGGAGGCAGCTTCACTCTCGCAAATCAGATGTTATCAATGTTATCGCTTAGACTGTTATTGTGGAGAAGTCAGGACATCTGCTGCAAGAACCCTCCTGGAAAAACATTCCCTTCCTTGAGCAGGGCCAACAAAGCAGTGCACACAATTAAAGCAGGAGCTAATAAAATGTGGGGCAGAGAAAGAACAGAGGTGCTGAAATCCTGAAGGCCTGGCTGGAATCAGACTCTAGTCCACTGAAAGCTGAGGAGTACCATTTGTCTGTAAACCAGGCTAACCTCGAAGGCCATCTGAGGCTTACCCGGTGTAGAGTGTCCAGGCAGTGTCTGGGTATAGTAGACGCCTTCTCTGCTTATGCAGTTGTCCACTGTTGTTACTTTCCCAATTCAGATACTCCTGCAGAGCAAAGAGCTTCATCGTAATGCTTGGGAAAAGGGCCTAGTCAGTGCACAGTAAATATTGAGTGATTAGTGATTGTAAAGAAGTCTTGTGATTACTGAATAGCTGAATCTTTGCTTCAGAGAAACGAAGTTTTCTTTGTGTTCTATTGGGACACAGCCTGGGAGTGATTACTCAGGCCTTGTAGACAATCCCAAACATGTCCACACTGTGGAAAAAACTGCAGTCTGCTTTTGTTTCCATGATGGGGAAGGCAGATTGTTGTAAAAAGGCTCACAGAACCCTTTTCAATAGAATATGGGGTTTATTGTCTGTCTTTATGCAGACTGTTGATTGGGTTGATTTATTTTTTAACATTTAAAATTTTAAAAATATTTTATTTTACATGTATGGGTATTTTGCCTGCATGTATATCTGTATACCACATGTGTGCCTGGTGCCCAGAGAGACCAGAAGGGGACACTGGATCCTCTGAGACTGGAGTAATAGACAGCTGTAAGCTGGGAATTGAAGTTGCATCTTCTGGAAGACTAGCCAGTGCTCTGATGTATTGAGCATCTCTCCCGCCTTAATCCATTTTTTTTTGTTTTGTTTTGATGGGTTCTTTAATAAATTTCTATTGGGTGTCATACAAGGCCTACATCTAAATACAGAGTTTTTCCAGCTAAACAAATATGAACAGGTAAAGACCCAAGTGACAATATAACACTCAAACCATTTTCTTGAGGTGGGCAAAGTTTTCCCCAGGAAAAGCTATTAATATGACTTTCTTGTTGACTGCTAATGCATATTACATCTGAATACATATTTTTTACATTGTTCGTGCCCTATCTTTGCTCTGTCTTAGCTAGTTATAACGTTCCCAAAGAACACAGGAGAGCTAACGTTCCCTAAGAACACAGGAGAGCCTTCATGTTGAGAACTATAAATGCAGTTGTTTACTGGTTATATGAGTTCAGAATCCCTTGGTTTTCAGTGGCTGGAAGTGTACTCCCTCCCAATATTTCTGATGAGGTGCCAATGCTTGCGCATGCTCAAGGAGTCAGAGCTGGAGTTACCATGAACATCTTGTCTCTAACCACTTGGCAAATCACTGTGCTCCTAGGCTGTTCCCTTGGCAAGTTTCCTTTGGGAAATGTTGAAGGCATTCTAACTTCAAGCCAGGACAATGTGAATTGCAATTTGTCTCTAGTTGTTTTTAAAGATGAATGTGGAAAGGAACACTTTTGATAAGCAACAAGACACAGATAGCCTATCAGATGTGGGGATGAAGTGTGGAAAACTCAAAATCATTTAGCAAATGGATTGAAGCTAGTCAGAATTTCACCAGCCCAGGAATAGCACAAAGGGTATGTGTCTTACTGGGACTTCAGCGAAGCCATTTAACACTAAGAATGTTCCCAGCAGTGCATTTCAATGTCAATGACAGTAACCTCTCTTACAGCATTAAGGGCTTGCCATTTTGAAAACTTAATATTGTTCAGTGTTTACTGAAATTATTCATTTGTTCTTGAGAGGGTGTATATAGGTTGACCATGTAAGTTATCCTCTGTCCTGGACTATCTTTGAAGTAAAAGGGAAAGCTGTTCACAGCTGCACCAGGATGACAGGGATACAGCCGGAAGAAGCGATCATCACGGAAATGTGGGCTCATGTGATGGAGTCATACTTATTTTATATGGTACTCTGATTATTTATATAGCTTTAACAGATAGGTAATTACGCTGTTTCAGTCATTGTCATGGTGGAACTGAGTGGAATCACTTGTATATTCTTAACCAATTCCCTTGTAACCAAGATCTTTGCAGGCCTACTGCACACCTCACCAGGAAATCAACCCTGGGGATCTTGCTTTCATCAATTTCGTTTGTTACCAGTTTAGATCCTTCAGGACTCTATCAGTGGCTCATATGCTAGACTGCAAGATCAAAGTCCAACAGCCGAGGGGTCTGGGTTTTCTGTAAGGCCCCAGATCCTAGCTCTACCCTTATCAGTAGCTAACTGTGATTTTTGGCAAGTCATGTAACCTCTTTGTGTTTTCATGGCTTATCTCTAAAGCTGTGGTCGGCACTATCTGATGTGCTGACCTCAAAGCTTTGTTGGGAAGATGCGACCAGGTGATGCACAGGAGGCCTTCTGGAAGGGACTATGCACGTGCAGAGTGTTATCATTAGAGGAGAGGAGAGGAGCCATGTGATGTTTGGGGTGACAGTGCTTTCAACTCTGGCTGGCCTTGCAGATTAGGCTTGTGCAAACAAATGATGGAAACGAGGCTAGGAGAGGCACAACCCTCTCTTTTGTGAGTAGGAATGGGGAGGTAAGTGAGGCAGGGGGTGTGGCCAGCAAGCACGGGTGTTAGATGGGTATGTCTTGGAGTTAGTCCTGCTGCCACTCAAGGATATCAGAGCGGTACCTTTGGTGGACCCTCCATTCTAGGCTATGGGTCTATGTTAGCTCACTTCTCATTAGCAGGGTTGGTTTTATTTTGCAATGCAATAAACATCAAATTTTCTGGTCCTGTTGACATTGTATTAGGATTAAATAAAATCATTTATGTCAAAGTGTTCATGCTGAACTGAGTTAGAGTCAAAATGGTGGACTGAAGGGCTGAGGCTACTGATGTTGGTTATTCTAGTAAAAGTATTTTTCCCCCTGCAAAATAATTAGGACTTAAAAAATGTTATTAAAACTTAAAGGAAATTGTAGAAGTACTATTTGCTTATACAATTTTAGATATATCAGAAGCTTGACTGGGGGAAGAAATCTGACATAATTCTGACACCAAGAAGTAACAGTTAACAATATTTTATTTTGATGAATGATTATCCAGACTTTTTTGGTGTTTGTATATGGTTTTTATTTTGTGCAGAGATAGAGAGGGGGGGGGGATGCTAAGGTATATGTGAAGGCATAGGTGGGCAGCATTGGGAACTGGTTCCAGCCTGGATTCTGGGGATCAAACTCAGGTCATCAGGCTTTTGTGGCAGGTGCTTTTACTGGCTGAGCATTCTTGCCAACCCTATAGATTTTTAAAAGTAAAAAGATTCACTCATTCTTTTGTTTATGGTGATTTACATATTGCTTAATAGAATACCTTTTTTATAGTTTATATTTTCATGAGAGTAATCAAACAACTAAGAGATGTATATAATATAAAATGAAGAGAGCTGGATGAGGTGATACAGGACTTAGAACACAAGGGAGGCGCATCCGTAGGCTGGGAGTCAGGTTCAAGATCAGACCCAAAGATTCTGCAGTGTGGTACCCAGATAACCTCAAGGACCAGGGTAAAGTAGATGCTGCAATGTGGCACCCAGATAACTCATCAAGGACGAGGGTTAATTCCTCCTTTAGTTGTAGTGTTGCTTTTTGGTGACATTTAGCTAAACTTTCCTCCAGGAATTAGCCTTTGCTCAATGAAGCTGCCTTGTTGAAGGTTCTTCCTGTCTCAGAGGAAGCCAGGGGAGAAGGCCTACCTCTATCTCAGGGTTGCTCTGAAGGAGCAATGTTAGGTAGGTTCAGCTGAATCCTTAGCACAATCTTCCTTCCAGTTCTACTCTCCCCCCTGCCCAGTCTTGCTGCCATTCTTCTCTACTGGTGTTTCCAAGAGCACCTCACAGTAATACTGCATGTGACAAACGTCCTCTGGTCAGCACAGGCAAAGACTGGTGTTATAGTGGAAATGTAAGGAACATGTGACTTCAATATAGAATCCGAGTTCAATGGCATACTAATCAGGCTTTTGTGTTAGACTAAATATCCAAAGAAGTCAACTTGGAAGAAAAAAAGTTTATTTTGGCTCAGGGTTTCAAAGGATTCAGTCCATGGTCCCTCCGATCCATGCACTTGAGTGTCAGGTGACAGAGATGTGAGGTGGTAGAGTTCTCCTTACCTTGAGGCAGAAAGACAGTACCAGGAGGGAGCTGGGGTGAGGAATGACTCCCAAGAACACATCCTCAGGGACCTGCTTCCTCCAGTCATGCCCAAGTTTCCATGATACGCCAAGTCCGTTTAAATTTAACTCAGTCTATGGATCGACCCACTCATGAGAGCAGAGCCAAGCAGCTGGCAAACAAGCTTTCGTTCACGAGCCTGTGGGAGGCGGACATTTTTGTTGGAGAGAGAATTTTCACAAATTTTGTGAAATGTGAATAAAGTCTGTAGAAAAGTGACATGATTCCAGAAAGAAAACCAGTTTCTTGCCACAGCAATGGGGAGATGCTCCCTGCCCCCATCCCAGCTAATGCCAACAGAAGCCCCAGGTTAGGGCTTCAGTATCATGGAAGAAACAGTCTCATGAGGGTTTTACAAAGATCATACTAGCTGTACTATGCCACCGTTAAGAAGTCTCATTATTATGTTACCCACTGTATGTTTAAGAAGTATTTTTGGAAGCTGGAGAGATGGCCGAGCAGTTAAAAGCACCGGCTGCTCTCTCAGAGGACTTGAGTTCCATTCCAGCACCCACAAGGCAACTCACAATCATCTGTAACTCAGGTCCCAGAGGATCTGGCACCTTCTTCTGGCCTCCATAGGATACTAGGCATGCAGCTAGTGCAAGCCAAATACAAATGCACATAAAAGTACATTAGAAATTTCAGAAAAGAACTATTTTAGGGTTTTTAAAAAATGATTCTGGGACTCAAACTCAGAGACTTGCAGGTGTTGTTGTTCTACCACTGAACTACATCCCCAGCCCTGTAGTATTTTGTTTTATAACCGTTAGAGTGTTTGCTGACTTCCTTCTGCACTCCACATCTTTATGGAATGAATAGAAAATGATCCATTGTGATCAAATTCACACAATAAACACCAGCGTCTCGGGAATGTTGTAAAGTGTCAAAACTCATTCAACCTCAGCCCTTTGCTGTTTTTTTTTTTTTTTTTTTTTTTTTTTTTTCCCACTGAAGGACAGCGGGAAGGATCGAACACGGGACGGATGCAGCGCCCTAGCGACAGAGCGCGAGCACTACAGCGATGTGCCACCGCAGGCCGGTGCTGTTTTCCTTCTTAAAGCTGACTCATGCTCTGAAAATATTTCCTGAGACTCACTGACATGCCAAATGCATTGTGCTATTGCCACAGACATTCAGCCTCTAAGATGGATGCCATGTTGTGCTACTACTGTAGGGCCAGATAGTAGTAGATAATGAAAGATAAATAAATGAAAGATGGAAGATATCTTATGGACTTATACCTTGTGATTGCAAAAGGTTTATACCTCAACAAATACAGGTAAATGGGACTTGGTAGCACATGCTTTTAATCCTAGCACTGGGGAGGCAGAGGCAGGTGGATCTCTGTGAGTTCAAGACCAGCCTGGTCTTCAAAGTAAATTTCTGGACATCCAGGATTACAGAGAAACAGAAAAACTATGTCTCAACAACAACATCAAACAAAACCAAAACAAAAACCAAAGAAGAATAAAGCAAACACAAGTTCTTAGCTTTGCATACAGTAAGAAAAAGAACCTGTACTTTCTCAGACAATTCAGTTTGTTTCCTGTTCTTAGTTCTATGCAAACAATCTATCATACCTCAGCAGCAGAATACTTGCCTAGAATGCTCAAGACCCTGGGTTCGAATCCCAGCATGGTAAAGAAAATAACAACAGCCGTCAGACAAACTTCTAATATCTATTTTTCCTCTTGTCTTCATCACCTTGAAAGATTACTTCAAAAGAAAAAAGTGTCTTAAGAATTGGGTTGAAAGATTTATTCACTCATTAATTTATTCAACAATCTGAAATGCCAGTTATGGGCTAGACAGTGGGGCATAGAACAGACTCAACTCTGGTCTTATGCTAGGTATGGATTAAAGGACAGATGTTTAACTCTGGAAATCTCATGACTTAAAACCACCTAAACAGGGCTGTCAGGGAGTACTGGGAGAAGTTAATTTTGATAGCAGAATCAGGGCAGACTTCTCTGTAGAAGAGACCTTTGATCTGGGAGCTAACTCTAGTGTCTGTCATTAGGAGGAAAGAGAAAATACTCCAGGCAGAAAATCCTATGCAAAGACCCTGGGATAGGAAGAAACCTTGGCCTGGAGAGAGGGTGCGGGAACATCCAATGTGGTGTCTCTGTGTAAGATAGGCAGGAAAGGAGACCTGCAATCTTTTCAGGGGTGTGAGTGCACCATGGTCTCTCTCTAACCAGACTGATAGTTGCTGAAAACTGCCTGAAGTCTGCCTCCTGCTTGGATGGGGACCCCCGCCCCCACCTCATAAGTTGCACTCTGGAGAGCTGGGTATCCCAGTTTGTTTCAGATGCCTGAAACGAGGCCGGTAGGCAGGGCAGCAGCTGCAGTCTGGACAGTCATAGCTAAGCACTGGGACAAGCTGGCTCACTGTGATAAATGGAAGAGATCAAAGGCTCTTCGCTGTCTGTCAAGGAGAGCTGCTTTCTCTACCTTACTACCCTTGACAAGAAGCAATGGTCACAATCTTGTTTCCTCCACTGACACACCACAGTCACCTTTTCTTGTGGATGTGGCTGTTTTGGCATAGAGCAGTTGTAACACTCTCCCAGTGCTGAGTATCTTAAGGGGTTGGGTGGGACTTCCTCCTTAGATTCCCCAACTCCCCCTTTGGGAGAGGCCTCCATTTCCCTCTCAATGATTAGAACAACCTGTGTTCTGGAATACAGTATTTAAATAGCAAGCTCTGCATTGCTATCTGCTAGGATGGTGAAGGCTTAATTAACATTTGAAAATGCTTTGAGATCTTTGGATAAAAGTGAAGTGTTATTATCTTTGGAGTGATATAGGTCATGTGACACAGGAAGTGGCTTTGAAGGGAAGGGAACCCTTTCATCAGGCAAACTCCTTGAGGTGGTTTAAGCCTGTTTTGAGTGACTCAACATGCCCTGTCATCTCTCCCAGTCTGCGAATGAAAGGAATAACTCAGCTTACAGCTTAGCAACTGCCACCTTCCTCATTAACCGAAAGTATTTAGTAAAGTTACCCAGAAGCTGTGGCGTTGAGTTAGGCCGAGTCTCTGGGAGCACTGAGTACTTTGTAGGCAATCCTGTTATTACTAACTAGTGTTCTCAAATACTATAAGGTGATGATTTTTTTTTCTGGACTCCTTACCTTTCAACCAAAGAACTTCTTTAGTGACAAGCTAACCTTACTTCCATTTTAAAGACTTAATGAAAGGGGAAAAAAAATAGATATAAACCCCTACAGTCAACATCCGAAGTGTGGGCTGCACAATTGTGACAAGGCACAATTGGTGTCAGAAACCCCTTCTGGGAGGTTATGTTCACTCCAAGTTGGTTATTAGTCCTCGTTTTCCTCAACAATAAAGAATCTTAGTTTAAATTAAGTCTTCCAGATTCACGGTCCTGATGCTCCCCTGTGGTCTGTAGTGTACAGGATGCCAACGAGAACACTTAAACTCACTTCCAGCTTGCTTAAAGGCAAAAGTGGGAAGAGTTCCACTCCATTCCTTCTGTTAACGTCTGTCTTACGTACATTCCGGAAATGTCCGAGAGTTGCTAAGGAGTGGATGAAGGAATATGAGAAAAGGCTATATAAGGAAAGTAGGTTTTCTTTTTTTTTTTTTTTTGGTTTTTCGAGACAGGGTTTCTCTGTGTAGCCCTGGCTGTCCTGGAACTCACTCTGTAGACCAGGCTGGCCTCGAACTCAGAAATCCGCCTGCCTCTGCCTCCCAAGTGCTGGGATTAAAGGCGTGCGCCACCACCGCCCGGCGAAAGTAGGTTTTCTAAGGAATACGTCAAACCAAAACTGTTCAAGTGTACTTAGGAAGTTATTTTATTTAGATGACTGAAGTTTTGTTTTACTTTGGTTTTGAGTTGCCTCAATTATATATATACATTGTGTGTGTGTACAAATTATATATACATACATGTGTAAATACATATATACATAATATGTGTATATATGTATATAGGCAAATAAATTTGCATATGCAAATTAAAAGCACTTTGGAATATAACATAGGAGGAAGAGGAAAACAAAAGAGGCTGTAATTGAAGGCTATAAATGCCAGGTGAATGGGACAGGGAGGGCAAGGGTGTAACAGAAGCTGGGACAGACAGGCGGCTGGGACAGGCTAGGAAGGGAATCAGGAGTCCCTAGACAACCCCAGGAAAGTCTCCAGGGATGTTTTCTGTGTCTGTGGGCAGAGAGGTCCCCTCCCCCACCCAGGGACAGATACACAGTACAGTGGGGTCAAGCACCAAGCTGACCTAATTGAAAGCTCATTGCAGTATCCTGTCCCAGGACCTGAAGGCTCCAGTCACTTGATTTTAAGTCTCTTCCTTGTTTGTTTCCACCAGCTAGTCTCTCTCTGGATTATTTCATGCCCCAGTGGTTTGTTCTGAAATACTTTTAACGTGGAAAGTGCTCTGGTGACTTCTACATGGATGAAACAGGCCAAGTAGAGAGAGCACAAGCTGAGCAGTAACCAAACCTATCTGTGAAGCGAGGCCTTCCCAGGCTGCAGAGATGGCTGTGCACTTTAATGCATACACTTTTCTTGCAGAGACTGGAGTTCAGATCCCTGCACCCATGTGGGTGGCTCACAATTGTCTGTCCACTCCAGTTTCAAGGCCCTGCCCCTCTCGTGCACTTGGACTCAGACACACACACACACACACACACACACACACACACACACACACACAATTTTTAAAAATCTTTAAAAATCCACAATTGGATTACAAAGAAACAATAATTTAAAAAAAATCACAAGATGCAACCTTTTCTTATCCCTTCTTTTCATACTGTGGGATTTTGAGATTCCTTTCTTATAGCAATTCTGAGGCACAGAATCTCTTCTCTTTGCTTTTTACATAATTGTGGCCAACCTTGACAGAAGATCTGAATACTTGTTAAGTATAAAGTTGGTAAATGATACTATTGTTTGGGAGGTGGGGATGGGTGGATGGGGGTAGGGTGGGAGTCGAGAGTTTATCTAGCAAAAAAAAGGGGGGGGGCAAATTCCCTCTAACCAGGCTCAAATTAACTGAAATGGATCAAAGTAAACAGAGACATCTAAAAGCTTTTGTTAGTTGAAAGTGGCTATCTGTTGCAGGTCTTGCCTCATTAACTGCTGATTGAAGCTCTGCTTGGCCCTCTGGGATACCTAACACTCCAGGCCTATCACCAGATGAACCTGGGTTAGGCGCTCTTGGCTTTCCCTGTGTTGCTTTGTGAGGCTCCTTGACCTCAACCTCCTTACCAATGTTTATCCTTCCCAGCATGCAAAGGGGGTGCAGATTTGTCCTGGAGAATGTCGCTGAGAATCTCATTCCTAGCCAGTGAGGAATGTGGGATGGAGGGTGCAGACCAGGAGTCTCTGAAAGGTTCATAAAAGCAACTCCCTAACTTTTAGTCTCTGCTTGAGAATGTGCCTCTTCCTTGTGTGTTGACTTCATTTCCATCTGTGAATTGAGAAAGATGACCAGTAGGCTGCATGCTATAAAGATGCTAAAGATGTAGCAGATGCCCAGCCCGCCATGGTCCCAGTCTGTCACCAGGCCATTCTGCTGGTACCAGAAACTTGCTGTCTAGGGTAGGCAGAGAGAATGGGCTTGGGGGTGGGCTGGAGAAGGGAGGAGGAGGAGGAGCAGAATTCTTTGAGTAGGACCAGATAGGTCTCTGTGTAGAGTAATATTACTCTCTTTCTCTCATAGACAGGCTGCATGCCTGCTTCTGAAGGCCCATCTGGCATGGCTTTGAGAACGGCAATAATTACAAGCTGATGACGGACATGGAAGAAAGCCCCGCTGAGCTAACTCATAAGGAAGTACAGGCCAGGACTGCAGGGAAATTACAGGCTGAAAACCTTTCTAGTTTAGGCCTTTTGGTGTTCTTAATCACAGACTTTAAATGTTGTAATAAACACTGTTGCATTTTATTGACAACTCCCATGACAGGCAAATCTTTTTCATTTTATTTTATTTTTACCGTTTACTCTTTGGGATGCTGTGGAGCAGTGTCTGTCTGGGTCATGCCCACGATTCCTTCCTTGGTGCCTCTGCTTCTAAGAAAATTAGGAAAACTGGTCTTATTTTTTAGGTAGTTCCTAGAAATGTTTAAACATCTTTTTTTCCCCTCCCTTAAGCTATTCTCCGCATTCTATGGTTGACACAAATTTCCAGACTCTGTGCCTAACATGTAGCCAGATAAGAGGATGGTCTAGTTCTTTGAATGAAGGAGATTGGATAACATGGAAAGGCATAGAATAACCTATGACTTGTACCATCAGGCAGAGTTTATGGTAGAGAAATAACTAAAGGACCAGGTGAACGCCTGCTAGGCTACATGAACGAGATACTAGGTTCTAGAGAGGGTCTTTATTTCAGCATTGGATCACAATGACATGACCCTTCCCAAAGTTTTGGATATTTTATAAATGAGTGTGAGGCCTTTTGTCCATCTATTGGAGGCAATGAATTTAGAAAGTCTTCTTAGGAAAGAAAAAATAGAAACCCAGGGAGGAACATTTCCCCCCATTTCTTTGAAGTGTTATTAAGTCTATAGCTTAAGTGTCTTGGGCAAGCTCCTCTGAAACACCGTCAGTTACTATTATTAACAGAGCTTATTCTGAGTCACGTGTTATTAGTTCCCATGAAAAGAATATGATATACTTTACATGAGACGTGATGAGTCACCTCAACTGAGACTTTTATTCATTTATTTGGTGTGCGGATGCCTATGCATGTGTGTAGGCACACACATGCCGTGGCACATGTGTGGAGAGCAGGGTACAGCTTTTGGGAGTTGGTTCTTTTCTCCTACCATGTGGGCCCCTGTGACCCACATCTGGCTTGGCGAAGTGTCTTTACTTGCTAAGTCACCTTACTGGCCCTGAGACTTTTCTTGATGTAGTTTACTTACACAGGTATTTCCTTACTCAAAACACATCTTTTGGATTTTAACACAGAGCACGTAGTCACTGTTTGAGCATGAGGAACAACTTATGAAGCTTGTCTTCATGCCTTCCCTTTGGTACTATTCCTTAGTCGTCATATTTTATCCTTTGTGTTCCGTTTACAGCTGCGGCTATCCCTGATGGGTTATTTGGTCCTATTCTTTCTGCATTTGATTTCAAAGATGTAAAGTTCTGGGCCTACAAAAGTAAAGCAACCAAATGGCTGTGCAACAGAAATGTAACACCATAAACTCAAAAAATGGCCACGTGATGGGACGTTCCCACCATAAACTCAATCTCTCATCTTTTTATGAGACGGCCTTGCTTTCCCCAAAGCTCTGTATCAGTAAGAGATCGCTTCTTTATATCCAACAGTCTCTTTTTCTATACAGGCTAGAATGGCTCCTAACAAAAGACACACGAATCAGGTGGAAACTATATATTAAATTCAAGACTATTTGTCTAGTTTTCATTAGGTTGCTGAGTGAAAAGCCTCAGTTCCTCTGTTTTCCCAAGGTGCTCGGATATCCGCCTAGTCCCTCATCTCACGCTATCATCTCTCTCACAGAGTGCAGGCTGGCTTTAAAGAATTCAACACTTACAGCTCTTTACAGAACTGTCAGCAATGACAGCAACCAGGTTGCTGACATGTCTTACTGTTTACAAAGGATGAGCCCAGAGAGGCCGCTGGGAAGACTTGATAAGCCCCACAGCTTGTCTCTCTCTGGGGCTCTAAACGAGCTGCCTTTGCTTGGCCGGCTAAAAAGACAAGTATCAACAGTTGATCTAAACCCCACGCCAGCACAGATAAAATGGGGCTGCTCAGAGTTGCCCTGGAAATAGCGAAAACAGAAAGAAACAAAGGAATGTCCCCCTGCCCTGTATGTAGATACGGTTCCTCCGTTTTGTGCATTTTACTTACCATTTGATGATAACATTTCTGACGCTGGCGTTAAAGTCATGGGTGATTATCACATTTGACCATGTTTTCCCATGTTTGCATCCCTCTATTTCTTTAGAAATTCTACTCAATGTTGTAGTTAAGATCAAAGTCTTTAGGAGGCTGTGGCTGAGGAAGGCTGAGGTTATAGCTCACACAGGGCAGGCGTACAAAAGCACTGGGTTCAATGTAGCATCCTTCACCTCCTAAGGAAGCCTTTCTCTCTTTCTCTCTTTCTCTCTTTCTCTCTTTCTCTCTTTCTCTCTTTCCCTCCCTCCCTCCCTCCCTCCCCCTCCCTCCCTCCCTCCCTCCCTCCCTTCCTTCCTCTTTCTTTCTCTCTTGCTTGCTTTCTTTGAAAGCATTCTGAACACACCATTTTAAAATGAGAGAATCCCAATGTATTTATCAGAAACTGTGCAAATACACACATACACTTTTCTCTCCCACTCTGAAGTCCAATAAATGCTCTACCACTGAGCCACACCCCTCTCCCATTCTGTAAATAGGAGTTTTATCTTCAGGAAGAAGAGCTTAGGAAGTCAAGACTTCTTTCCTTACTCTGCCTTGTGATACTGAACCAGGGAAGGGGAACGTTCTGTGTGTCTGTGGTATACTTGGCTCATGTGCAACAATGTGTGCATAGGTCTATGTGTGTTGTGACTATATATGTGTCACCACCTATGTGGGCTTAGGAGGTGTGCATTCTTTCCTTTCTTTGCAACCGACTGAGACAATGCTGTTTCCTCTTCTGAAAGCATCAGTCTGTTTCTAGAAATGAGCTCATTCAGAATAATTGGAGGAAATTTTGGCTTTCCCTCAGAGCTTACCCCTTTCTTGCAGAAATGCCATTGCTTAAAATAACATCTGCCATGGTCAGTGGAACACTTGTCTTAATTTCAATCACTTTAAGTCCACATTAATTGTGAAACTAGAGTTCATCTTGATCATGTGGCAGATTCTTCTCTGCTGACAATAATTTTTTGTAATACTTATGAGCTATATCCCTAATCTTTTCCCAAAATGTCTGTATAAAATTTGCTTCCCTTAAAAACCACTGTTTTATAAAGACCAGGTCTTAGCCTTTAATAAAATGTCACTGTCCCCTTGTTCCAGGGGATTAAAGTTGTCACATCCACAGACTACATTTGGGGTAACAGCACAAACTCTGGGCTGTATACTTACAGATACATTTCCAGAGCTGTGTCTTTCTGATGTGAGCTCATTTTGAAGGTAGAGGATTGGTTGTCATGGGGACACTGTGGACCCAAAGGTCCATTGGATGAGCACAGGCTGTATGTACCAAGCAAGGACAGGCTGTGCCAAGCAAGAAGGATACAAAGCAGCATGCTTGCTTACAGCCAGTTGCTGCTGGTTCATCACCTAAAATAAAGTGAAGGAAGAAATGTCACTGCAGGTCCTGAGCAGGGCACTGTTGATGTGGCTAGTGGCTTTCTCCCTCTATTTCTGATGTATTGGGGGCAGTTTCCATCTCCCTAAACAGTTACACACATCTTATGATTTTGATAAATGGTTGTATTAACTCATTATTGAAAGATCTGAATTTCAAGTTCCTTATGGGTAGCATAAATACATTCTCTTTATCAGAAGAAAGTGGCTTTCTCCAAAAATTTCCCAAGATTTCCTAGACTAATCTTAGGAACAACTATTTACTAATACTAGACAGAGTAGCTATTTGTGCTTCTATGGGATAGACTTCAGACTTTTCACATACAGTGGTAATGATTCATGCTACTAGCAACTATCATACAGAGGACTTCATGGTAAGTCAAGAGTCACAAGATAGTATGATGTGCATGAGAAGTGGTCCCGGATTTCTATCATCCTCCTTCCTGAGCACAGCTGGAGCCATAGCTTATCGGACCTTCTCTGGTCTGGAGGCTGCATTCATGTATTAGTTGAGTTCCAGGTTTCCTTGCTGTTTGTGTTTTGGTTTGGGTTGGTGCAATATTGTGCATTTGAGGACCTTCTGCCCCCAGCTCATCTTGAACCCATGTGTTGTTTTCATGGCTGGTCTGCCAGCTTAACTCTTGCTTCTTGGGTCTCCAGCTTCCATCTGCAGGGAAATGGGGCCATGGGATCTGTTAACATGCAGAAGGAAGATAGCAGCACTTTGTAAACTGTCCAGCACAATAAACCAGAGCAGCACGGGACAAGATGCTTTGAAACACTAGGGAGTCTCTGCCGTCTTAGTACATACAAGGTGATGAGGTCATGGCTTACTGTTTTGCTTATATGGTATAATTAAGAGATTTATTTTTTAATGTGATCCATCTTACAAAAAGTTGACTCAGAAAAGTTTTAGGGGAGAGGCAAGCCCTATGTGAAAAGATGTTGGAAAACTACCATTTTCTTCTTGACGTTTGAATTCATGAAAAAAAAAAAAAAAAAAAAAAAAACATCCAGACAAGAATGAGGAGAGCCTTGAGGAGCCTGTCTAGGGTTTCCTGGTAGCAGGGAGTTTGATTACTTAATGCTAACAAGACTAAGGAGATGACATTAGCTCCTAGCTTCTTTCCTCCCATGGAATGAAGGCAAAAATGGGAACTAAGAAATTATTAGTTTTTACTCGAGAATCATTAGATCTCTCTGGGTATGTGCTCAAATGAAGTGCGTAACTCCTATGCATATCCAGATAATTATAAATTTTATAATTTTTTATTATAATTTTGTTGTGTTTATCAGTTCATTCTAGGCAAAATCCCTTCAAATGCAGTGCGCAAGTCCCTCCTGCTGGTAGTTTCTGGCTGGGGAAGGGTCAGTTCTCAGGCAAAGCCATCCCTGTGCAAGTACCCACAAATACAGCTGCCGTTAGAACTGGGTGTGGTGGGCGTCATGGAGAACTCTGAAGTTTCTCCTGCAGGGTGCTGCTAAAACGAATAACGAGGAACCAAGATTCTTATCATAACCTGCAGAGAAGCAAACTCGAAGGCACAGGCAAGGAGTGTGGAAACGGACTTTTTAAATATGCCCTCATTAGACATGCCGGTTCAGCCATCCTTACAAGATTCTATTATTAGACTCATGCCCCATTCTGTTTATATTTAGGACCTTGGCATTTCCTGCCAATTCAAAGGAAGAGAAGAAAATTGGTGCCTGTTCTCCATCATGTCTGTGCTTCTCTGTTCTGTAATCTTAAATGCCTGAAAGGCCTGAGCTTGAACCTTTGCATGGGCTTCCCACCTATCTTTCCTTACTCTGCTCATGGTTTTTTTTCCTTTACATTTATTTAGTTATTCATTGTGGGGGAGGGGCTGGGGTGCTGCATATTTACCATGGCATGCACATGAAGGTCAGAGTTCAACTTTGCTTTGGTTCTCTCCTTCCCACCATATGGGTCCAAGGAGTCTAACTCGGGTCACCAGGCTTAGAGGCAAGATCCTTCAGCTGCTGAGCCGGTCTTACCCTAGTCTTCAGGATCTGCTATTTGAAAACCTTACTGATTCATACAGGATTCTCCAAGTTAGACGCAACTGGCTTTTTTAAAAGGTAGAACTGGAGCCAAAATGGATTTTTTTGGATCACACATCTCCTGTCTCCTGCCACCGGTGATGAAGCTGCCAGCCCCACACCAGTGGGTGGAAATAGACACCAGCTCCCTGAGGAAGTACTGACTGCCTATGGGCGCCTGCCACTCTCTTTATTTCCTCCCTTCATTGTGGAAGGAAACCGTGGGCTTTCCTGAGCATTTTTCTTATTCTCTTAATACAGGGAAACTGAAGCATTTGGCTTTAGGGGGTTTGGATAGTGAATCTCAGCTGGGAGGGCTTTCCAGAAAGCAGGCGGCTTCTGTCTCTGAACTCTAACTCTGTTCCTCCACCCCCCTTCCGGCGCTGTGCAGTTCTTTCCAGTTCCCGAATTTAAGTGTACAGTACTAGAAAACCTGCAGGGAGCGCCTGGAGGTCAAAGCCTGCAGGAGCTTTCAAGCTGGAGAGGGCTAACTGGAAGGAAGACACTGCACCCCTGGGATTTCCACTTGCAAATGAGATGAAATCTATGGAAATGTACTCTTTTCTGTCTCATACCTTTTATTCGATTTGCATACCATGGATCTGTTGACAAGTGGTGAGAATTCTTAGGGAAATGCCAAATATCTACTTCTCACCTGATAAAGTGATTCTCATGGTCACAGCATGAACTTACACTGCAGTGAGAATCCCTCGAGGCAAATATATATATATATATTGGATGGTAAATCCAGACCTGTATCTCAGGGTGAGGTAGAGTGGGGGAGGATTATATGAAGGGTGCTGTATCCAATCAGAAAGTGACAGGAAGAAGGCCTTATGACTGTCTCCTAGCACTAACAATTTACCGAGGTCAGTCTGGTTCCTGGTTTGTACCCAAGGAAAAGGAGAAATGCTATATTTGTTTTTAGTTTTGCTCAAAGTGAAGCATGAAAATGATTTCTTTCATTTCAATCCCTTTGACTGTCTCAGCAGCAATGGTTCATGCAAAGAAAATAAATCTTGGAAAGGAAGGGGATGAATCTGCCCCATGCTTGTACTCAGAAACCACATGATAAACACAACAGACTACCAGGACATCCATGGGTGCAAAGAGAAGTAAACAAGCCCCATGGGAGCTCAGAGTGCAGGGAGGAAGGAAGACCTGAGGCAGAGGGAGGGGAATCGCACCTAGGCATGATCTTGCTTCAGGGCTTGGAACCCCGAAAGCTCAAGACAAGGGGGCTATGCCTAGAGCAGAGTGTATTTTCGGCAAACCACCCCCCCCACCCCATTTGGAGGACATAATCTAGGATGGAAGTAGCAAGATTGGAATGGAATGTGAAACATGGACTCATTTGTAATAAACTAGCTTTCATTTGCTACAGTTGCTGAGCTCTGGGGCAATCATGCAAAGAGCTCCTCCTCCTCCTCCTCCTCCTCCCTCCCCTCGTCCTCCTTGTTGTTTTTTAAAGATTCATTTATTTATGTAGATGTCTTGTCTGCATGTACATCTGCACACCAAAAGAAGACATAGGAATTCATGGGGCTACAATTAAATAGCTGGTTGTGAGTCTCCATGTGGGTGCTGGGAATTGAACTCGGGATCTTTGGAAGAGTAGCCAGTACTCTTAATCACTGAGCCATCTCTCCAGGCCTGTTTACTTAATTTTGAATGTTAAGTTACAAACAACTTTTCAGGCAAAGCACCCCATTCCCCTATAACTGCCTATGGTGTTCCCTACAAAGGTAGCAGGTGAATGTGGGGGTTCATTCCTCCACAAGACACCCCTTCCCCCAGACACTTAGGTTGATAGCAGAGTCCCCTCTGTCAGACATATTCTCCTTGTCAAATCCTAGTCAACCCACCTTCCTGACACTGCTATTCCTGGGAGCTGAGTCCGGTGCCAGCATGTACTGAGCTCTAGATGAAAGTGCTCTCTTCTGACAGGCAGCTTGCGCTAAACCTTGACCTTTTTGAGCTTTGGGAGTTGGACAAGGGAGCAGAGGGTGACTGGGAGGGAGGGGCTGTGTGGTTACTGCTTATGGGGAGTCTGTTTACCTGCCTTCAAGGGTCACAGCCATCTAAATGGGTTTCTGGGACTCAGCTCTTGGGTTTGGTTTCAGAGAACCCGTACTGTGGAATTCAGTTCCACCGGGCCCACCCTCTGCTATTTGGGATGGGACTTTTTTTCCCCAGTGTGAGTCAAGCCTTCCAGAGGAGCACTGCAGTTTTCTTGCAAGCCATCCGAACGGCTGCTCTAAGTGGACTTTACTGTTGTTGTATAAACCTTCATTTAAAATTGACTATAAAATGTTTCTGAACCTGCCAAACACGCATTAAAATATTTTGCTCCATTTATGCCTATGTGTAACATTTGGTTTCTAAAGAGCTTTAATCAGTGACTTCAAGTAGGAAGTTATCCATCTTTATTGCCGGTTGGTTCTCAGTGGTGGTCGGGGCAACAATCTTTTTATTGCTTCTGTGTTTAGTTGTTCTTTGACATGATAGAAGTCAGCTGCAGTTCAATGAGCTCACTATTTGTGCAACTTAATTGCTTGCTTCCTCCAATACATACTCGGTTTTTCCTTTTATGAGCGGGCTGTTGGAAAAATTAAGCTTAAGGATATAGCCATCCACTGTTAATTAACCTCCTTCCCAAACACATTAGTAAAATAGGTCAAATAGCTGCTGAGTGCTAAGTGTACTGTTACCAGGGTCTTCCTGGGCTGAGAAGTGGATCCTGTGTTAGTGAACAAACCCTCGTGCTTTGAGTATTCTCTGGAAGCAGGCATGGCATAGACGACTGCTAACGGCCCTCCCCTGCTGTACCACCACCATCCCCTCTGCGTGGCACACGGTGCTACTTAGCTTGTTTCTTTCTACAAACATTCAAAGATGTAGAATACTTTCTTCCTTAGGTTATTGCCTGTTTTAAAAGGGGGAACCTAAACTCAGCTCTCTCTGTATCACCACTGCTGCGGCTTTGGGTCATCATTCCTATAATCTGACTAATGTGAGGTCTAGACGTGCTTGAGATACATAGAAAATATTCTCAGGAAGGAAACTGATCTATCAAAGCAGATTAACGGAGACCTCTTCTGATCCTCTAGGTGTTGATTCGTATCCAGGTAGAAAATCATTTTAATTGCCAGGGGGAGGGGTTGGTCGGAGCTTTCCCAAGTGGAGAGAAAGTATTCCTAGATTTATATACATTTAAAAAGAAAGAAGGAAAGAAAGCAAAGCAAAAGAGAATCTCTGAGTTTGGTGAAAGGTAAGAAAGGAACGAGTTCATACTTTTAGACGGCAGTGAGCAAGCACATGCAGACGGAACTGAAAGGAAAATGATGGACAGCGGTGGATATGGACAGCGGGGATATGGACAGCGGTGGATATGGTCATCTCTACTGTCTGTTTGAAATGTCACAATTTAATCTTTCTATGCAAGGGGATGAGAAAAGAAAGGAAACATAGCCTGCCCCAAAGAAGCGTCATGTTGATAAGTGCAGAGATTTCTTTTAGAAATTACTAGTTATTATCTAAATCTTGCAACATTTTGGCAAGTGATCTACATTCCTAAAATTGTCTTCCCTGATACAGTGACCATCAGCTTGTGGTGAGCCAATGCCCTTCTAAGACCTTTTTGATTCCTAACATGGACACACCTCACCTTTTACTTACAGTTACTACAGAGAACATGGTACAGCACCACTTTTTTGTAGTATGATGTCAAATCCTAGAGACACAGAATCAGTGTTGAACTGCTATCCTGTTTTTCCTATTTTCTAACCCAGGATAACGACCCTGTGATTGTATGAATCCCAGAGGATTGTCGGAATTTTGATGTGCTGTTATCATCAGTGAGGCTTCCAGCAATGAGCTGGGTCATCCCCAGGAGTTGTGAATTCTAAGGGTGACATTTTCACCCATCTTTTGCCTGACTGAGGCCTGAGATGCAAATGGTGGGCTGTAGTAAAACTGGAGAATGGTGGGAAAGAGCAGATGTTGGAGGAGGGGCACCTGTGTGTCCTAGGTGCTAAGCTATGGATTCAGGACTGGAGAATGGCATTTGGTGGAGAGGAGTCCACTATGAGTTCGAGTCCAGCCACGTACTTATAACTTTATTTCCATCTAGCTAAATATGCTGGAAAACTTCTCATCACTTCAAAGTTGAAGAAACTTGTCAGGAAGGAGGAGGAAAAAAGAAGAGGAGGAGGAGGAAGAAAATAATGGGTATGAAACAGAGCAAATTTTGGAAACTTCTAAGGCTTCCTGATACTCTTTCTATGTATCCCCAGATCCCTGCTGATGGAATTTAGAAACGCCATATTTGTTTCACATTCCTTATAAACTAGCTGCATCCAGGAAATTACGCCAGGTCATGCTGAACTTCCAGGAACCAATGGTTTGCTCAGCTCTTGGATTCTTCTGTTAACTTTAAGGAGTGCTTTGCTCTTCTGACTTTTCTAGTAAGTCATGATGGACTTTAATAAAATCCGGAAAAAGAGCCCTAACAGCTCCATGAAATGCTTCCTATAACCAGCAGGTGGCACTGTGGATACTACAGTGGTGAAAACCGGGATGTAGGCAGCAAAGATGGGGTGGGGGGGGGCTGGAAGGATTGGGTAATGCAGGTGAACCCACTGAGCTTGAGGTTAACAGGCCATCTTAGCTCTAAGCAGTCCTGGGTGTGCAATGGTCCTTCCCTCTCCCCTTCTTCCTTCCCTTCCCTCCTTCCCCTCCTTCTCCCTCCATCTCCTTCTTCCTCCTTCCCTCCATCTCCTCCTTCCTCCTTCTCGTTCTGTTCTCTCTCCCCCTGTCTCCCCTCTCCTGCCCTCTCTCTTCCTCTTCCTCCCCCTTTTCCCATTTTCTTTCCACTGGCACCAACTGATGGCTGCTTAAACTCTCCTCTCTGTGTCTGCTGCTGTCCTGGGTTGAGAAGCAGACTCAGGAAGATATAGTGAATTTTATATCAACATTTACTCACATTCTAAGACCACAGTGTGTAAATTCGAGGATGGTGTGTAGAATAGGATACATTCCATGCTCAAAACCCATTGTCCCACTAGGGACACAGGTTAGTTTGATTTATTAGTTACATCAAGGAGATCCGGACATTTCCCTGACCTCTATTTATCTCAGTACTCTCTGACACGTGTGGCTTGTTTCTTTAAAAATTTATTGGAAAGAATTTGTAAATCAATTTTTAGAAGACACCTCTTCTCTGAATAAATCCTTGTTCTTTTCAAAGTTCATGAGGTAGTTGAATTGAACAGAGATGGCCATAACGATTCACTCTAAGACACCAGCAAAGGCACAGGCTCGTGGGGTTCTTTTCGAAGGAAGGAACTTGACATCAGAAGCAACTTTCTCTGTAGCTTAGACCACGGGCAATGGAAGGCCATAAGGAGGAAATGTAATTGCTTTCAATATGCCTTGCTACATGGAGGAATCTGGGGAGCCTTTCCATCAGAAATATGGTCTCCTCTGCATGGATGGGCCTCTGCTTTTGGGGGATTGGTGGTTGGTTGCATTATCGTTTTCTATCTGCTTGGAGCAGTAGAAAGCAATTATTTCCCAGTAGAGTTGGAGCCCATCTTTCTAGGAAGTACCAAAGGGGTTGGAGTTTGAACGGGTTGAGTCATCTTTCTAGGGGAATACTGAAGGGGTTGTGGGTCCAGGGAAAATTGCTTCTGCAACAGCAGTTGGTCTTGTTGTTACAGGAGAACCAAAGAACTACAGAGAGAAGGGTGAAGAACCACAGAACTCAATTTAGAACAAAGTGACAGAAGTCACTATCTAAAAGTATCAGGTCAGGGTCTTGGAGACCAGTTTCTATACTCTGAGAGTCTCTCCAGTGTCCAGAATCTTCCACGTTTCTGCCAGCCCTATGCCATGGGAGCTGAGGCAGGATGCCATGAATGGTCACTCCGTGTGACTGGAAAGTTTGACCAACTGAGGGGACCTTGGAATGGAAACTGGTTTCCTCTTCATCCACAAACAGGGCTGCTTCTGACTTACCTCAGCAGGCTTCTCTCCAACTTCTTGGACACCTTGCCCTCCTTGAGCCCAAAGCCTGGGAAGCCCTTGAGCTGCAAAGAGGAGTGAAAGTTCCCTGTCACTTCCTCTTCTTCAGGTTATGTCTGCAGACACTGGCTCTCATACCCCATAATTACTTTTTCACATTTTTTAATATAGTAACACATGGTTGGGCTTGTGGTATGGGGACCAAGTGATACCTCCGGGCCACGAACACTATAAATAACTGCAGGGATCATTTTATATGGTTAGGGAAGGAAACTGCTTCTCTCTTAAGAAATTGCTCCAAGAGGTAGAATTTGGGGACCAATGACTTCTATATTCAAGAGAGCTCTTGTCACTTCTATTTCTCTATGTAACTCAGAGATCCTATCAGTATTGATTCATTGGCTTGTCAGCCCATCTTATATCATGTTTTAAAGTGGTCCTTAAGACCATTTTGTCACACAGGGAGAAATGAAATTTTTTGGTTAAACTGTGAACACCTGTCTTCTGAGGAAACTCCTGTGTGTAAACCCTGGTAGGTGCTCGGGGCTGGATAAAGACCCTCACTGAGTCGACACTTGAGTAGACAGTAGTGCCTCATGCCACTAACAAACAAAACAAGCAGTAACTCACCCAAGGCAGTTTGATCTTTGAGCTTCCTGGGAAGAACAATGGAGAATATTTCTTGTATTTTAGCAACTTCAGCATCTAGGAGATTTTTTTTTTCCATCCATCCTTTGGATGTATTTGAAAGTTTTTTGCTTAGCCAGGGATGTCGACCACAGCTGATTTCAGTTGCCTTTAATTTCTACCTTTCCTATGTTTCGTTGGCCCACTATCTAATGTTCATATAATTTAATAATTAATAACTGAAGTGTTAGGAAACTAGCAACCCTCACCCCCAAATATACATCCTACTGGAGTCTGTGCTTTATTTAGCCCAACTCATGTTGGCACACATTTGCTGTTTTTTCTTCTTAAATGACCTTAGTTCACTTAAGTAACTTAGTTCACAAAATAAAACTAAAGGTAGAGGCATATGGAACTCAGTCTACCCTCTGCATCTTCCAGAGCCACCTTGAGACTGGGAACTGTGAGAGGCAAATTATAGCACTGGCCAACCTCCCAGGGATACCTGGTGCTGTTTTCCAGATTTCTATTTCACAAGAATCGTCTGGTGCTGGTTATCTGACAGAGTACAATGTTCTGATGTAGTGAACTAGCAGCCAGTTTTAAGGAGACGGAACTAGGGCCGACGACAGTAGGGCAGACTGTCTTTATCTCAGGATGTTGCAGCCCTGACCAAAGCAAAGGTTGGTAGTATTTCTTGGGCCCTGTTCCCTGAACTCTCACACAAGGACCCCTTGGATAAGTGAGATGGCAGCAGACCCCAAGGTCTATGTACTCCAAAGTCCCAACACAAAACATTCCATTATAAAGTTGGCCCTTTGCATATGATGTTTCCAGAAAATACTTGTACCTGTTTTCTGCCATGCTGCATTTTTGGAGATGATTACATGTTTTTGCTCAAGAATGGCATGTTGCCAGAGCCAGAGGTCTGCCTGCTGGAATCTCAATAGTGTTCATTATGAAGAAGTTTCTATTCCTACCCTGGAAGGAAAAAGCCACTCACAGATAAAGTGTATGATATGATTATGCTGCTTTAGATAACCACAAGTATTACTTCCGACATGATAAGAGATTGGATTCTGTCTCCATTATGCAGGGCTTGGCTCAGCCTTTTTAAGAAGTGGTGGCATTTTTTTGAAGGCCACTTGATCAGTTTGGAAACAGCAGGAGCTTGAAGGTTTATGCAGATAAAAATCAATGCTGGTTTCAGCTACCGCAGCAATGGCAGAGATGGGGAGAGAGGGAGTGGGGTGGAGAGGGGGAAAGGTAGGGTAGGGTAGATGGATGGAGTGGGAATTCCAGTAGCTGTTTGGAGACCTTTTGACTAAGTAGCATGCCTATCAAGATGTTGGGTGACTTTTTTCCCCTGTGCAAACCTTATTAGGGCTAAGCTCACCCAGAAAGCTAGAATGCTTTCGCACCTTGGAAGGATGTATTAATGAGACAAATTTAATTTGGGGCAGGGGTAGGGATTTCAAGACAGGGTTTCTTTGTCTAGCCCTGGCTGTCCTAGAACTTGCTCTGTAGACCAAGCTGGCCTTGAACCCACAGAGATATGCCTGCTTCTGCCTTTCAAGTGCTGAGATTAAAGGAGTGTGCTATCACGCCTGGCTGGGCAGATTTACTTTTAAATAGACAGGAGGGTTAGCCACCAATACAGGATTTTTCTGGAGGAGATACAAAAAGGGGAGTTATAGGGCTGGTTAGAATTTCCCACATTAGGTTGTAGAACAAAAACTGAAGGGCCCCTCGTCACAGGATGGATATCATTGTTTTACCATGAAGGTAGTCTTTGATGGAAAAAACAAACCTTAGGATACCATTCTAAAGATGTAGGCCTATGTAATTATCCAAGCAAGAAATGCTGAAATGCCTTCCCATTAACACAAAACACGGAGTTTATGGCTGAACTCTTTACTTCTAAAATCTAGAGGGAAAAATGAAAGTAAACATTCAGTAGTTAAAAAGCACTGCCTGCTCTTCCAGGGGACCTGGGTTCATTTCCCAGCACCCACATGGCAGCTTACAAACGCCCATCACTCCAGTACCAGGGGATCTAATGTCCTTTTCTCGTCTTTATGAACATCAGATACAGACACACATGTAGACAAAATATCAGTACAGATAAAAAAAAATGAAAAGTTTTTTAAAAATCCAAAAGCTGGGATAATATTTATATGTATGTGTTCACATATGTATGTTTGTCTATATATATATATAAAAAAAAAAAACCTAAGCCCCAATTATAGCAAGAATGTCATCAGTTTTACCTGAGAAACATCTGAGAGCTCAAAATTAGCCAATGTGAGAAGCATCTGCCTCGTAATAAAATAACATGGCTGTTGGGATGCTTTGTACATCTTGAAATTGACAGGTGATGCCAGGAATAAGTAGAAGGCTTAAGGAAAATAAAGAGGATTTCATTTCTCTAATGTTCTCACCCCTGTTCCTAGGTCACTCCAAGAAAATCCAAGTTCTGTATTCCAGAAGGTCTTGAGAAAAAGCCCACCAACTCCTTAACTGGCTATCTTCAATTTTCTTTTGTCCACAAGAGACGTAATTTGTCTGGCAACTTGCGTCTTTGTTAAGTAGATTGTGACTACTCTGTCATTGGCAAAGTGCTTGGGGCTAGCCATACAGAGAAGGACCAGGTATTAGGATTTAGTCTTTTAAAAATTACAATATCCCCAGGCTAAGAAGATAATTTTGAGTCAGCTTTCTGCACATCATGAAGACCCCAGTTTGATCTCCAGAGCTTATGTAAAAGGTCCAGCATGGTCGTGTGTGCTGGAGAAGTCAGTGCTTCGGAGGTGGTTTCCTGGCAGCTACCTGACCAGTCAGAAGCCTATTCCGTGAGTTTCAGGCTAGCTAGTGTTTCAAAAATCATGGTATTATGGTGGATAGCTTCAGAGGACCAGTACTCACTGTTCCTCTAGCCTTCATACATACATGAACACACACACAGAGGGGGAGAGTTAGAGAGACAGAGACACTGAGAGACTAACAGAGAGAGAAAGAGAGAGACAGAGAGACACTGAGAGACTGAGAGAGGACATACACACACACAGAGGGAGAGAGAGAGAGAGAGAGAGAGATCTAAATGCATCCTGTGCTTCTCTTTAGGCTGTGTAATTCAGACATTTCTGAGATTTCTAGTTCGGGTCATAGTTTCCAGAACAGAAGAGTGGCAAAGCCAGGTGCTTAACCAAGGAAAGCTGTCATGAATCAATCTTTGCCCACCTTTCTCTTCAGCTCAGAATTAAAGCGTATGGGTCCGAACTGCCGATAGGGCTCTGCCAGCAGCATCCCATCTATCAAATGCTGTGTTTGTCAAGGGTTTTATCAGAGAGACTCTTGGGCATTAGGGAATTGAGAGATCAGAAGCTCCTTGGCCATGGGGAACTGTGGGAAGTCCTCATGTCTCACTGGGCAGCTCTCGGGTTCTTCATGAGTTGGATTCCATCTGTGTGTGTTTTAACACGGGGTGGTGGTGAATGTCACTCTTGTCACTTTCCTTTCTCTCTGTAAGCACCATCTCCTAGGGTTATCCTCAGTTGGAAACAGAGTCCCGTCTTTCTGGGGAGGGGTTCAAGAGCTCCCCCACTCCGGGGTTACAGGTTTGCTGTTGGTGCTGGGGCTGCCTTCTGTTCAAAGAGTGGTGGGTCACATGATGACTTTCAAGCCCATATGGAGAGATGATGTGGATAAAAGTATTTAGCAAGAGATCAAAAACCAGGCTGCACTTCTAAATGGCTTGTCTTTTAGAGAAAACACATTAGCCTCTCACCCAGATGTGGCTGTGGGTAACGTTGACACAGCGCGCAGGTGGCACGGCTATCTTGCCATTTATTGTCTGATCCTCAGTGACGGCAGCCGGCTCTTCAGAAATAGGAAATGACTAACGATGTGGGGGAAATGATGAACCAGGATTAATAAAACTTGAAAAGGGCCAGCCTTCAGTGTTTGATCCTCCTTAGGGGAAGTGAGGTCTGGGTCCTCGAGTCTTTTCCCTGGGGTGTTTATCTGATTTCTTCAGACTGCGTGGCCGTGGTGGAGTCTAGGCAGGAGTCTGGAACAGTAGGCAGATGGGCTGGGTGCTCGGTGGGTGCCATTTTCACCCCTGAAAGCCCAGATGCATGCCCTCTCTGCAGGCTATCTGTGAAGAAGCCACATCCAGGAGCCAGAGTACAGAGGAAAGATTCCATTTTCAAAGCTTGAAGTTGTATGCATGCTCAAGGAGAACATTCTGGAAAGAATCCATGACCCCAATGACTCACAAGGTTTCTTGTGAAGGACAGTTAGTGGAGTCTGGCCTTTTTCTTTTAAACTTGGGAATCCAAATGTCTTCTAGCAGTCCCAGTGACTGCCTGTTAGGTCTCTTTCGAATGTTATCTCTCTTCAGGCTCTTGTTTTACTGGGTGGGTGGGGATGCGACAGAGACAACAGAAATGTGTATAGGGTTGATTTCTATAGGCAGTGCAATTGGTTAAGCTGGGGTGAAGTCTAGTTAAGGGAAAAACAAAGGCCAAAAGAGGAGACTCTAACTCTAGGTCACTTTGGTAGTCTGGCACCTGGGAGGCCCCTCTGGGCTGACACTCTTACAGTGATAGGTAAGACTGACAAGGCTACCTCATGCTCTCATTAAAACACACAGCTGTGACATTTCTTGAGTCAACCTCGATTCCCTTGAATTAAAATACCTGTTTTGTTCAGAAACCAGTTCTGGCTGTTTCCGATAGCTAGCACCATGGACTGACCTATTTCAGGTGCAGAGTTCCTGAAGGTAGTAAGTTTGCTCATGCTACTGTCAGGTTAATGGAAACCTCAGCAAGTATGTCACAGGCCTTGGGAATCAAAGGATCTTTTAAATGTGCTCACCTGGACAACGGGGCTGCAGAGGAATCAAGCTCAATTTTTCCTTCTAAAACTTTTGGTGAAGAAGACTGTCTGGGGTTGCCACACAAGCTCTGTGGCTGGACTGGGTCTAGGTTTGTGTGAATCCAAATGTATATATGTTTTAGGAAGCAGGTGTGCATGCCAGTGTACTGGCGTCTGCTGTGTGTGAGAGATTTACAGACAGTAGCCGGTTTGCAGGAGAGGGGTAGGAGATGTTGGAAGGAATAACAGAAAGAAAGCAAACAGTTAGTGATCTTTCTCTCTACTCGGTAAGTTCTAACCTGCTCAAAGCCTTGGAAAATCCTTAATGCAAACACTACCAGCCTTTAATGAATATGTGTAGTGTGGTAGACAATCTGATGGTGAGCTGTTTAGACTTTGTATGTCTCAGTTTCCCATGCTTATCATGGAGATCGTCGTAAACTCTGCCTCCTAGTCTTGTGAGTACAGGCATGGCAATGGTTAACTGAATTGAAGTCAGGAAGGGCTCAGACAGTGCTTGGCATACAGTATGTGTTTAGTAAGTAGATGGTGTTTCATCCCCCTCCCCCCCCATTTTATGTAAAAAACGGTGATTAAGTGTGTGTCATGAACTTCGCCACTGGGAGGAGTTGAATTCAGCAGCCTGGCCCTGGAGTCTGGGCTCTCCTTCTTTTCATTCTAGACTGTCTGTCAGTGACATTAATGCTAGACGTTATCAAACGAATGTTCACGAGATCCTTCTCCGCTCCAGGGACCTGTGTTTTCAAATGACCCTGTCTTTTAGGAATATGGATTAATCCACAACATAATCTTCTCAAGGAAATTTCTCCTGGTGCCATGCTTAGACCTGGGGTAGCTGTCTCTTGCCAGATCCTATGAGCAGGTTAGGAAAATAAGACCCTTAAATGTCTTCTGGCTCTTGAATCCCATTTTGCACTCCTGACAGCTGGATTTGTAAACTAATGAAGGCAAACACTTTCCAGCAGGACTTCCTGAGCACACCGTAGTTAAAATAAGGAATGCGAACATTCGTACATACATATTTTTAACTCCTGTCCTTTTATCTTAGTTGTTCCATTACAAAATAAGAACACTAGTAAAGAGCCAACAAGATGGCACAGTGAGTAAAGACATTTGCTGCCTGTGTCAGATCTCTGGGGTCTACACGGTGAAGGGGGAAAACCAACTTGGGCAAGCAGTAACTGTGACCTCCACTGGCATGCTGTGTGATATGTGCACCCCACACACATCTGCACCCCCCCCCCACATATACACATACACATCAAAGTTTTAAAAACTTGTGGAGGCTGAGAGACTGAATACTTGTGAAAACACAGTATCTCCTTTAACAAATACCAAATTGCTTTTCCAATGGCTGAGCAATTTCATGAGTGAGGCAAATGGCTGGTCCTGTAAGCATATCCTCGAATTGAGGACCTCTGTCCTGAGAAAACAGCCTGTGAGCTAGGGAGAGAGTGAGTCTCAAAGGGAAGCTTTGAGACTCGGAGCTGTGGACTTGGCTGAGGGATTTGGCTTCAGGTGACTGCTCAGAGCTCAGGACCTTCCTCACAGCTGAGGCAGGCCCCTTTCTGCTGAAGGCTAAGGAGGCATATGTACTGAACAGAGAACTGCCTGGGCCTGCTGTTAGTCCCTATTTTCTCCCCTTTCTCCTCATAAAGTCCCAAGAAATCGTTCTCAGAGAAAATACAGTGAGACAAGCTCTGAGGTTAGTGTTGAAAGGAAACTGATATACAGAATGGCAGAGAGAGCCAGAAGACAGCTAGACTTTGCCATTCCATATTGTTAGATGTGTACACATAAAACTCAGACCTTTTCAGGCACCTTTAGCATGCTTTCTCCAGTGTGCATGTACCAAGAAATTGGATCCCTTCAGCAGCCTCCAATCTAGCTTTATACGTAGCTGGCCTAATACTGAGGCTTCTCTACCCAAGCCTGTCTTCTCTTGGGTGCCTGTCCCTTCTGTCCCTAGCTCTAGTGCTGTGAAGAACTTGTGGTCAGCCGAGGGTCTGTGGAACTGGACCTACAGAAACTCTTGACTGGTTCTCTGTAGAGCTCTGTTCTTCCACTTTTGTTGTCTTTAGGCTGATGTTGAAGGAGCCAACAATCACACAGTCAAATGAAAGTCTCCTAAGGGAACAATCCCCATTTGTTTCCCAGTTGGTACTTTGGAGATTTAGCAGGATAATCTTGGATGTACGTCAGCAGCATGAGCAGGAATCGTCTTAATCCTCAACAAGGCACAGATGAAATGGGGCCACGACGCTGTGAAAAACACACAAAGAATTTCTGTTCTTCCTCCAGAATTCCAGCTGGAGGAGTCTGTGTGATTTCTTATAGAGGGTAGGGAGTTCTCTTTTGGTCCAAGTATCTGCTACAGAGATGGGATTTCCAACGAATGCAGCCCTGGGCATACTCTGGCTATTCCTAAAGAGAATGTCTGCTCCACCCTCTGTCATATATGAGGCCCCTGAAATCTTCGTCTAACACCCTGGCTTGATATAGCTTCAAATTTTTTCACTTATCTTTTGACCATTTAACCACACTCACATAGGATTGTGAGATATCAAATGTTTCTGCTTTTTTCTGACTCTGATGTGCTGGTTAGCACTGGTTGTCCAGAATGTTGGTTTGACAAGAACTGAGGCCAGGACTGGGATTAGTAAGAAGTCCTCTGTAATCAACTAATAACGTCTGCCAAGACATCAAGATATAAGGGGTCATAATTGGTCATATTTTTCTGATATTTTTAGTTCTAATTAGATGCTTTTATTTTTGTAGCCAAGTAAACCAATATCTGGAGAAGTAAAATGACTTTTGTATGGTCATATACCATAAGGGGAGGCAAACAAACAAACAAACAAAACAAAATCTCGAGTGTACTGCGACTTTCTGCACTAGCCTTTTGTATTACTATAACAAAGCAGACACAGTAAGCTTAAAGGAGAAAAGATTGGTTTAGTTCTTGGTTTCAGAAGTTTTGGTCCATGACTGGTTGATTCTGTTACTTTGGGCCCCAGGAAAAACTGAACATCAAGGTCATGGGGACTTGTAGAGGAGGCTACTTAGCTCATGGTACCTAGGAACTAATGGTGCCTCGGGATCTGCTGTCACTGGTTTTCCCTTTCCTCCCTGGGCATCTAACCTATGGGATGGTGCCCATCTTCAGTGTAGGACCTTCACCATTAGTTACGCTTCTGTGGGAATCCTTTGATAGAACACTCAGGCATGTACTTTTCTCATTTTCTATGTACATCTCAACTCAATCAAAATGATAATTAACCATCACAGGAACTTTCAGAAGACTTTTCTGCTCTCACATGCTACTCTTGCTGCAAAGGAAGTAAAAGAATAAATAGACATTACACCACTAGGAAAAGTATTACATGGAGAGAAACAGTAGATGGAAAACTTTAGAAATTTAGGAAAGGGCTTAGAGAAACTATAATACAGTAAGGACCAGCTAGAGAGACTGCGACATAATACAGTAAGGAAGAGCTAGAGAGACTGTGACATAATACAATAGGGAAGGGCTACAGAGACTGTGACATAATACAGTAGGGAAGGGCTACAGAGACTGTGAGGTAATACAGTAGAGAAGGACTAGAGAGACTGTGAGATAATACAGTGATAATACAGTAAGGAAGAGCTAGAGAGACTATCAGGTAATACAGTAGAGAAGGACAAGAGAGACTGTAAGGTAATACAGTAAGAAGGACTAGAGAGACTGTGATGTAATACAGTAGAGAAGGACTAGATAGACTATGAGGTAATACAGTAGAGAAGGACTAGAGAGACTATGATGTAATACAGTAGGGAAGGGATAGAGAAACTGTGATGTAATACAGTAGAGAAGGGCTAGAGAGACTGTGAGGTAATACATTTATTTCCCTTTTGTTCTCAGTTCCAGGCAATGAGCTTCAAAAACCCCTTGGAATTCCCTGAAGGGACTCTGGTGAGCTAATTGTCAACCCCTGGATAGCTTCAGGATGGTGGCTGGTACTCAGAAAGCCAGGGTAAGAATGAGGTTGGAACCTTTTCCAGACCTGACAGCACGGTGAGTTCAGCTACATAGCCTAGGATGTAATTCCTCATGGCTGTGTAGTAAGAGGCAGGCTCCTGAGGCTCGATGTGGATGGTAGCTCAACAGAGGCACAGGAAGAATAAAAAAGGTGAGGGAGGAGAAAGGTGGGAAGGGGGGAGAGAAAGGCAGGAGGAGAGGGAGGAATGCGGGGAGGAGAAGACAGGTGGAGAGCAGGAGGAGACTATGGAAAGAAAAACAACAAGGAGTTGGAGCATAGAACAAAATAAAATGTCAGAAACAGCTTCTAATCCTGAACCCAATCTTTATTATTGTCCCACCTCAAAAAGGGAGGGGGTGGAAGAAGAATGGAAGGACGGGAAGAAGGAAGGAAGTGAGAATAAGGCATATGTTAGTTACCTGACCTTTAATATGTTCTTCCATGTCTCTAGGATACAGTTTTCCTAACCAATTAGATGCCTCTCTGGGAGCTTGTGTGAGGCAGTGTTTACAGAGAACTCTTGGGTGCCTGTCTTCTAGCAAGTGCGATACTCCTACTATGAAGAAAGTATTCTTGAAGTTAAAAATTCTGAAATAAAAAAATTGATAGAAACGTGTCGGCAGATAAAGTTAAGGCGACCCCAGAAATCACTGACCAAAAAAATATAACGAAGTGGAGCACAGATCAGGAAAGAGAAACATGGAGGCTCACTTCAGCCTGTGGAAGGCAGCACTCTCCATGTGCAGTGGGTGGGTAGATGACTCTGTTGGTAAAGTGCTTACTGTGCTAGCCTGAAGACCTGAGTTGGAGCCCAGAGCCCGCACTGAAAATCATGTGCATACAGGCAACACTAAGTGGGCTGAGCAGGCTGTGTTTGTTTATTTACACATATATACATACATTCAATAATAGCAATGGAAGGAAAAGAGATTATGATTTATAGAAGGAGTAGGGGAGCATGGGAGAGGTCTGGAGGGAGGAAAGGAAGAGGTAAATGATGTAATTCTATTTTAACTTCAATAAAGTAATAATAAAGTCTCCATGGTGCTGTAGTACATACCTGTCATCCTAGCTCTTGAGAGGTAAACAGAGGAAGTTACATTGGTGCTCACTGGCTAGATAGCCTGGCCATGTCGGTGAGCTGCAGGTTCAGCGAGACCTCGTCTCAAAAATAGGATGAAGAAGGTTCGGAATGACACCCAGCATTGAGCTCTGCCTTCTACATCTGTGCACATGTGCTTGTACACACACACACACACACACACACACACACACACACACACACACATGCTTTCTCTACATCCTACAGAGAACAGACAGCAAATACAAATATAAGAGTATTAAGTAATAGCTTAAAAGAGCTTGCCCTCTGAGAGAGGGACTGGCAGAGGAGGGTAAGCCAAAGACACAAACTTAAGAGAGGCCTCAGCAGACTACCCAGCAAAGCAAGATGACAGACCTACATTTTTGAGCAGCCATTTTGTGAGTTCAAGTATGGTTTCGTTGGGAGTCAGGATAGCAACACAGGGATGACATGCAATCCTAGTTTGAGGACAGATCATGGGCAACTTTCTAAGCTGAGCAAAGAACGTTGGATCTCTTCCTATGGACAATAGAGTCGAGAGTTTTAAGACCAGAGCAGCATCTATGTAGGGTTGACTAGTGAGGTCTGATTGTCCCAGTAGCAGAGGGGGGAGGGGCTGGCCTGAATGAGGGAGAGCTGGTGCTGGCAGAGGTATTGGAGGTTGTTGCGATGCTCTGTGGGTGATAATAATCTCTGACTTTGGCAGCAGTGATGAAGATGTTGAGGCTGCATTCAGTGAGCAGGCGGAAGCAGGAAAGGCATGAGGAAAGCAAGCCAAAGATACTGCTGAGAAGTTTCTAGCATGGGAGCTTGTACATAAGAGGAAGGAAAATGTTTGTTTTCTGTTCGCACTGGGAAGGATGAATTCTTTTTGGTGTTATGGACTGAAGTGTTTTCACTCCAGATTTGTATGCTGAAATCCTAACCCCTGTGCCTCAGAACATGACTATCTTGGAGAGAGAGAGCCTTTAAAGAGATGATTGAGTTAAAATGAAGCCGATAGGTTAAGGACTCTAGAAGACACACACACGCACATGTGCACATACACTCACACACGCATGTGCACAGTGAACAGACCAGATGAAGACTCAGAGAGAGCTGAGCATTTCCAAGTCAAGGAGAAAAACCTCAGAGGAGATCAAAGTTGACAATACCCGGGACTTTCAACCTCAGGGCTCTGACAGATACATCTCTGCTGTTTAAACCATGCTGTGGTGTTTCACTCTGGCAGTGCCAGCATCCCAGTACAGATCGCTGAGTCTGTGGTGCCTGAGATGATAGTGTGGCTATCAAGGCTGTGGAAGGCAGGCACTGGGACGGGGCAGGCGTGTGGGTCAGACATTGAGATGCTGAATGAACAGTAGTTTACTCTTATGAAATCTGACCTTCCAAAGACTTTTCAGGTAGAGTAGACTCTAGGAGAAGATACTGGAGACAAAAAAAAAAAAAAAGGTTTGGAGAAACAGAACAGACTGCATCAAAGATAGCTGCTAGAGTGGGCAAGAAGGGGTGGATTCTGGAGTAAAGGTGAAGGGTGAGGTTTGGTGAGGAGTTGGAAAAGATATTAGGCGGATGTAGGGGTTACTCTGGCAATTTCAGATATCAAAGCAGGAGAGCTCAGGAAAGGTCAGATTTAGGTGATATTGACAAAAGACAGGTGACCTGTGAGAATAGAATAAATGCCTCTGTTGAACATGGAGCTGAAGAGAATTTGATTTTTCAGATACTGAGAGCTAGACCTTAAAGTCAGACAGTTGCACATGTTTGCAATCCTAGCAAACAAACACAAATAACCCCACTATAAATCTGTGCCCTGATTAAACTAGCATTTTTGTGGCATTTTGATAAACTTCTTTTGAAAAGTATATCTACATGTATATAATTTATGTTTTGAACATGAACATATCATGAACACATTTTATTGTCATGCCCCTTTTACCTATTTTACTCCCCCTTTCCAGCCATAGGCTCTTCTCATTCACAACTATGACCTCACTATAAACTGTAATGATAACCAGCTCTATGAAGGCTGCACACTTTTAGTCCAAGTACCTGGGAGGGAGAGGCAGGCAACTCTCTGTGAGTTTGTATCCAGCCTGGTCTACTAAGAGACAGTCAGAGTTTATAGAGAGATCCTGTCTCAAGACAAAACAAAACAAAATGATATAATCCAACTAAAACCAAACAAAAACCTAGGAATATGTGGTATCTACTTTCCAATGTTTTTGTTTCTTAAACAAGAATAATCTGTGGAATTGCCTCCAACTCACCCACTATGTATTTCATTCATGGTATCCACAGATGTCCACAGATGTCCACCAATGTCCACTGATGACCACTGAGGTCCACTCACTGAGGTCCACTCATGTCCACTGATGTCCACAAATGTCCACTGGTGCCCACCAATGTCTACTCATGTCCACTGATGCCCACCAATGTCCACTGATGACCACCAAGGTCCACTCATGTCCACTGATCACCAATGTCCACTGAGGTCCACTCATGTCCACTGATGTCCACCAATGTCCACTGATGCCCACTGAGGTCCACCAATGTCCACTGAGGCCCCACTCATGTCCACTGATGTCCACCAATGTCCACTCATGTCCACCAATGTCCACTCATGTCCACTGATGCCCACTGAGGTCCACTATGTCCACTGATGACCACTGAGACCCACTCATGTCCACTCATGTCCACCAATGTCCATTGATGTCCACTGATGTCACTGATGGCCATGCACATCATGAACTTCTTTAATCCTCACTGGTGGCATTCATTTGGCTTGCTTGTTGGTTTTATTTACTACAAAACAAAAAGTATAGTAGTTATCCTCATATATCCCTCTCATGCAAGTGCTTTTGATAGACACAAAGAATAGCATCAATAATCGGAGGAATACAAGTATTCTTTTTGGCTTGGTAAACAGATTTTGCTAGAATTCTATACCACAAGGACTCTAACATTTCCATCTGTCTTATATGAGCACGTTCACCTTCAAGATAATATTGTCCCTCTGTTAAAGTCTCTATTCTAAGGGGCAAACACGTCTTCCCGTTGCTACTTTTATTCCATCGCTCAACTATTCGATATGAGGATTTTATTACATTTGTTGGCAATTGATGTGGCTTGATCCGAGATATTTCCTATAGGCTCATGATTTGAACACGCAGGCCCCACCTTTTGGCACCATTTTGAAAGCTAGGAACCCTTTAGGAAGGGGGGAGGGTAGCAGTAGGCCACTAGGGGTGGACCTGGGAGGTCATATGTATCCCTGCACTCTCTGAATCCTGGTATGAGGTCAGGTGAGAGGATTCTGCCACATCCTTCCAGAACATAAACTGCAACATGCCACCCGGACCCTAGATGAATCAAAGGTCCCCTTCAATCATAAACCAGTATAAACCTGTCGTCCGTAAGCCAGTGGTTAAAATAACATGAACATGAGCTCAAAGGTTTGGGATTCCCATCAGTTCACTCACAGCTCTCTATTTTCAATGAGGTGAAATTTCATTGCATTGGTTTGAGTGAAAATATGACATTGAGATGTTGGTGTCTCAGTGGCCATTCTGTTTCCTTGGTGACAGTTAAGATGCACTTGAATAGGAGGTCTTCCACCACTGCTGCCTCTGCATAGCCTTGACTCCCAGACTTCTTCGCTTACTCCAACCACCCTCACGTCAGCCAGAAATAAGCCTAACTGAGGAGCAGATGGCTGCTTCCACCTTTGGTGGAAGCATCAGTCACAGTGGTTCTTAGGAGCCCACCCTTTATGACAGGCATGTGGAGAGGCAACCTTGAGGCAGAGGAGAGAGCTACCTCACTAGGTACATGCAGCTCCTCCCATGCTAGACCCTCTCTCATTTTCTCCCTTCTGCAGACTAAGAGAAGATCAACTAGGGTCTGAGACTTTCTAAGCACTGACTCTCTGAGTAAACTAAGAAACAGGCACCTGGCCCTGCTGTAGGCAGCTCTCCTTAAACCAAACTTGTGGCTTTGCTTGGTTTGAGGGCACATCTGAGGGCTGTAATGACAATTCTAGCCCACAAGCCGCTCTATGCAATATATCCCAATACCAGCAAGAAGGCCCTTTATAAGGTTCATGGAAGAGATGAATTTTAATTGTATTGATCTCTCTAGATCATGTCTTGTGTAAAAGTTGCTGAGAAAAATGGCAATTTGATCAGGATTTACATTTCTCAGAAAGGTAGATCATAATCTGAGTAATGATAAGAATAGCAACACGAAAACAGCTGTTATTATCTGTGACCCATGCTTCTGATTTACGAAACTCTTTCAGACATGTGCCTTCATTGGATTCTCTTACATCAAGTTTGTTGTCGAGGCAAATAAAGAGATTATTACAAACTTCAGTGATAGAAAATCACACTGGGATGATTTAAGCAACTTATCTAAGGGGTTGGAGATAGTAAAGAGTCAGGAGCCACAGCCCACCATCTGCCTCCCAGTCTAGTGTTCTTTCCATCCTTGGGATCTTAAAGGCCTGGTCAATCCATAACTGACTTAGAATGCCTTTTTGGGAATGAGATACTTTCCCAGGGATTAACGCACCCTGGTTCAGTGGTGCCATGTAAAGTCCTGCCATGCTGAGTGTCTTCTCGTGTTCTCTCTAAACTTAACCTCTTGTCACTCTTTATTCTAACCTTGAGTCACGAGAAACTGACATTTCTAGGTTGACTTGAAGGATTCTTTCACCCTCTAGCTTGCTCTGGGGTTCTTCCAAGGGAGCCCATGGAGGACACAGAGGATGGGGGAGGGGCAGAGAGTTTAGGTATTTAATCTAGCTACATTTGAAGTAAGGCCTACTTGCCAGAGTTAGAAATGAAACGAAGGTTGGAATTAAATACGCTGCTTCTGGGATTTTGCTGTGATCCTTACGCTAAGTCTACCTTGCCATACAGACTAAATGTTGATAATCACAACAGTCTCAGAAGCTACAAGTTAAAGGTAAGAGGGCCTTGCCCGTGTGGAATTCTGAAGAGCTATGGAAGAGATCACCCTCATTCTGCCCTATTATTCATGTTGTGATGACTAAAATAATGACCTGCTGAAGTGAAGATCCTGGCAAGAGCAGATGCTTTTTATATGTTTGAGAGCATCTCTGCATAGCTCCTCATCCATCTGCAGGCATTTTGAAGCTGAGTCCCAGTTTCTTCAATTACATGGGACTGCTGATTCTTATGAAGAGCAGTGTCCAAGCTTCACAAAATACACAGTAGTTAGTAGGCTGAAATGGGGGGTGTCTTCTGTGTTTGACTTATTCCTAGGCCACTCCAACTCCATTGTTGCATAAGAAACTACTTGAAACTAGTAGCTCCATATTGAGAGAAAGAGAGAAAGAGAGAGAGAAAAGAGAGAGAGAGAGAGAGAGAGAGAGAGAGAGAGAGAGAGAGAGAACAACATAACCTCCAACATTTTACTAACCCATGGCTCCTGCAGATCAAAGGGCTACATGTAGCTTAGTAGTCTCTGCTTAAGGTCTCACAAGGGTAAAATCTGCTCTGTTACCTGCTCTGTTATAGCTAAGGTCCTCGTCTTCTCAGCAACTGCAGTTCTCTTTGCCATTCAACTCTCTCACCAAATCTTTCACTGCAGGACTGAGTAAATCCCTCTTGGCTCAGCCCTCACACTCTTAACTCTCCTCCGGAGGACTCATCTGACAAGATGGGGTCTGTCCTTTCTCATCTCCCCTCTTGCCAACTAAAAGTCAACTCTGTGGACATCAGAATGACATTTTGTCTTTTTTTTTTTTTTAAGATTTATTTATTCATTTTAATGTATATGAGTACACTGTAACTGTCTTCAGACACACCAGAAGAGGGCATGGGATCCCATTATAGATGGTTGTGAGCCATCATGTGGTTGCTGAGAATTGAACTCAGGACCTCTGCAAGAGCAGTCAGCACTCTTAACCACTGAGCCATCTCTCTAGCCCGACATTTTGTCTTGTTTGCTGGATTCTGTTGGTTGGAAGCAAGTCACAGTTCCAAAGGCCCTAGCACAAGTGTGTGAGCTTTTGGGAGACATCTTAGATTCTCATCCATCTTATACAGACAGCTTGGTTTGTACAATGAGTACTCCTGTCTTTATTGATCACTTGGATAACAGAGTTTTAATGGAGGTGAGTGGGTGAGGAGCCGATGGATTGCTCTTTGGACTGGGGATCCATACATCTTTATGGTGAATATTACAAAGGAACACCATGACTGCCTGTACCTAATTCTGAGTAGATTGAGATGAGCCCCTGTTTGAGGGGATGTATAGATATGGCTGTGGGTGATATGAGGGGAGCTTAATGCAAATGTTAGAAAAAATTTAAAAGAAATTAGTAATTCTCACTAATCAGGCTTCCTGCCCTTTGAAAGCTTGTCATGTGTCTTGGGGAAAGTGTTTAATTTTAAAAGAGACCGCTGTCCTAATGTAGACTACTGAGTTTATGCTCTTGATTTCGTGGTCCATTGGTGGTGCCTTCAGGTTCATAAGGTGTGCATATGTGTGCATGTGAGTTCTGGTGTGTGTGTGTGTGTGTGTATACACGAGTGTGTGGAGGGTGGGTCGACTGGGTGGGAACGGTAGCTTGCAGCAGATTCCCCTCTCTGCTCCTTCAAATACTCAGAAACGAAGATCCTGAACTGAGGAAAAGACAGATGTAAAGAAATGGGCCAAGATGCAGTATAGACTCATCAGAAAACTCACCGTGCAGCTGAAGAAAACACCAAGGACTTCCTCTTTCACCCCTACTCCCCACCTCTAGCTATTCCTTTCTACAGGATTCAATGTTTTATATTCCAAGATTACCTCCAGATGGTCCTCGGAGTTCTCTCTCAGCCACTTCCTGGTACATTTCTTTTCTTACCTGGGGAGAGGTACCACAGAGATCAATGCCAGAGGGCATTACTGCAAACACTGACCCACAAGGCACACTCCAGGCCACTGGAAGCATCTGCTTCACAAATGTCAGGCTGGGGACATCACCAGATGTTAGTGTTGAAATACCATTTAGAAGACAAACATTGACTCCGAGGGCCAAGGGTCACCTAAACAAAGAGCCAGACTGGCAATGAGGCTCAAAGTGAAGGTACAGAAACTAGATTCAGATGGCCGTGACTCTGTCTCGTTCACAGTTCAAGATACTTCCCGAGTCAGTAGAAACATCTACATCTTTCATGACTTGTTTCGAAGCGTACTTGTAGTATGCCTTAGGAGGGAGGGATACTAAGGAAAATGTCTATCTGTCACTTCTGGGTTCAGAAGAATGAGGGCTTTTTCATTTAATTAATTTATTTATTTGGCCTTTTTGCTTTACCTTGCTGCCAGCTATCTGCTATGGAGAACATGAGTTTGTAGACAGGTTCTATTTCCCCCCAGGGCTCCTTCTTTTTTATTCTGCCTTAAACCACACATCCTTTCATGCATTCAAGGTAATATATTTAAAAAAGCAACCATGTAATATTTGTCTAGCTAGCTGCAGATTGAGGATGGGAGTTAGAGCAACATGGAGGCTAAGGGAGAAAGAATGGAGAAGGGATAAGTTTCCTCCTGCTTCAACCAGACACATTAAGATGCAGTAAGGGAACAAGATGCTAGCTTGATGATTAAATCTCTAGACACTAAGCTGAGAATTGGAAGACTTTATTCTTTATAGTGCCAAATATTTTATATATTAGCAAAAGGAAAAATCAAACCATTCTAGCGTAAGTAGTTTGTCCTATGTCTGGACAACACCCTCCCTCAAACTATTTTTAGTGGAGGGAAGATTTGTAGCACATTATTTAAAAAAAAAAAATAACTCGGCGGTTGCATATACTTCATAGTCCTGAAGAGAATCTGATGAAGTCAATAGAATTTGAGTTCTCCCTTTTTTTTTTTTTTCTTTTTAAACTGGCATGCACAGCGACTTGGCCCAGAGCAGGAGTCTTGTAAGAGAGATAGCCATGGGTTTGAAATGTTTGCCAACAAAGTAGATGTCTTCTGGAGATCGTGAAATTTCAATCTTTTCTCTTATTCACTTGAGGAAAGGCTGAAGGATCGAACCATGGTTTAACTTCCCAGGCACATTGCAACATGCCAGTGGAAGAGCTAAGACCAAATGTCTTTTGAGTTTGACTGACTGATCTGAAGAAACAAATGGAGCTGCTCTGTTGTGGGTTGTTGAGGCTAAGGTTGACTGACTACTGGGACTCAGCCAGTTTTAAGGAAGATTGGTGGATGTTGTTGGAGGCCTGAGCACTCTACTATGGAGCTGGTTCCTGTGGGCTCCATTAAACAAGCAAAGCCCTCCCAGTTACTGCCTCAGTGCAGCTTCACAAATGAGTACTTCTCCCTGTAGCTCAGCTCTAGGTTGAAGAAGGTTTACTTGTGTAGTATTTGTTGTCCCCCAGTGAAAACCCCATATACTTTGACTCTCCATGGGAAATGACCCCTCTTCTACTGTCAGACTACATATTTTGGGTGGCTCTGACTATTTTTTATGCTCTAAGGTTGGGCACCTTCGTGATTTGAACAAGAATGTCCCTCATAGGCTGCCATATTTGAACACCTACTCTGAGTTGGTCAGAGTTGGGGAGGTTTAGGAAGTGTAGCGTTGGAGAAAGTATGTCACTCACCGGGTGGGCTTTTAGAGCTAAAATCCTCTCAACACTTCAAATTCGTTCTGCTTTGTGCTTGCTGTTTAAGGTGTGAGCTTTCAGCTTTCTGATCCTGGTGCCATGCCTGCCACGTGCTGCCTCACTATTCCTACCACATGAACTCAAACACCCTGGGACTATAGGACGCTTTCTTCTGTAAGTTGCCTTGGCCCTGGGGTTTTATCACAGCAACATAAAAGTAACAAATACAAGAACTCAGTAAATTACGTTGAACCATACTAATCATTGGCTCAGGGGTGGGCTCAGTCAGAGTAAGGAAGACACAGATCTCAAAAACAGGTGAAGAAAACTTTCTGTCAAGGGTGTTAGAGGACAGCCTGGAGGTTCTGACATCTATTTTACCACCATTCTCAAGAATGTAGCTAGTAAAGGCAAGGCAAAGCACAAAACACTGTATGAACACCGGGATCCAGGCATGCCTGGGGCAGAATACCCTTAGATATTTCCTTTAATGTGCCAATAAACTGTCATACATACTTACTGCCCCTTTGGCTATTTTCATTCACTGTACCACAGAGCTTTGGGTAACATATGTCCAAACAGGGACCACAAAAGGAGAATCCTGTACTTTTCCCCAGGTTTTCAGATATATTAACCAATTTTTCTTTTTAAGGAAACTTTTTATTTCTCTTCATAAAGCTAAACCCAAGTTTGCTGGGATGACCCTGCGTGAAGTTCTTACCCTTGGGAGGGGGTCTTTCTCCTGACATTGACCTTCCTGCTGGAGATTTCTTGCTCATCTCACTGCCTCCATTACACATAAAAAGCTCTTCTCTTAATAAACACATGTTCTGCAAGGCTGGCAGTTGGGGGAGAATCTCCCTGTTGGAGAGCTCAGCTGGACCCCAGGCCTCAATGCCTGGTCCCCTGATGTTTGTCTTTCATTGATATCATTAAAAGAGTCAGCATGTTTCCTCACAGGCTTATGTTGAGCAGATGAGGGAAACGGGCCACCCCACCTCCTGCTTCCTCTGACCCACCTCCTCCTCTCCCAGCCTTGTATATACAGTCACACAGTCTCCCGCTCTCCTCTGACCAGAGAGAAGCTGGAGTGGACAGAGGCGGCAGCTGGCACCACAGCACACTCCCATGACGCATTGCTTCTTTTTCTCGTCTGTTTATTGGATGACCACTCCTTTTAACTCCTTATTGAAGTTCATGTGCTCAGCTTGCTCTTGAGAATATTTAGTGATTAAAGACTACAGAGTTGAATCCCCTCCCCCCAAATTGGAAGCATCTTCCAACATCATTGCAATTTTCTTATGGAGTCCCTGAGTATAGCATTGCTCCACAACAGAGTAATTGCAACAGGTACTTGGTGATATGCCATTCTCTGTGAATGTAAGTCATATGTGATACTACCCACTTCAAAACAATTGTAGCAGGATGGACTCTTCTGGAAATTCTAACAAAGGGGCTAGTGGAGGCTTGTCCCAAGAAGCTGTAGGATTCTACTGTTTGGAGTGGCAGGGTTTTTTTTTTTTGATAATGGACCTAGTTATGTGCCCTTTGAAGAGGCTCAGAAGGTAATTCTGGTGCACAGCTGAA
The DNA here is from genome assembly GCA_021653895.1 of Mastomys natalensis. NCBI lineage: Eukaryota > Metazoa > Chordata > Mammalia > Rodentia > Muridae > Mastomys > Mastomys natalensis. The sequence goes on along the minus strand of JAJTUV010000309.1, from coordinate 95,168 downwards.
CCAGGCTCTCTGATTTTTCAAGACACAATGGCTGGCATGGTATGAAGCTCATTTAGTACCATACAGATTCTTGCTTTTAGTCCATAATTGTATTTCAATACTTAGTTGATCTAAACTAAACTAACCATGAGTTTTACTTGTGAACTTGATATAGGTGGTCACAGAGTGCCAGCAGGCAGGGACCTTGCAACAGCCAAAAGATCCAGAACGGCCTTATTCTCATGGTGGCAGTCCCTACTGGTCTCCAACTGGAAGCTTAAGTGGGCCTGTAAGTCAAGGTTCTTACATCTTCTCCACAGTGGCCTCTCCACATGGTGGCTAAGGCTTCCTTTTAATGTGGTGGCTAGTGGCAGAAAGACACATTTTATGCGAATAAGACTCATTGTGTCATCAAAACACATTATCGGACCAAGCATGGAGTCACTATGAGAGAACAGGATATGAAGGCTTAACTCCTTGAAGATAAATCATAGGAACATCAAATTTCAGTCTGTCACTCTGTCTTCTGTGTTTCTAGGTAAATAGTCTGATAATTATGGTGTGGTGATCCAAAGACATAAATAATATAGAAGGGGATCTGGATGTAGTGTTGTATACCTGTAATACCAGGTACTCAGGAAGCAGAGGCAGGAGGATTACAGTTCTGCCTGGGGCACATAGCAAGATCCAGGATGACCTGGGTAACTTGGTGAGACCCTGTCTCAAACATTATTTTTAAAAGAGAGGTTTCAGCTCAGTGATAGGGGACTGCTGGCCTAGCATATTCAAAGCCTGAAATGTAATCTCCAATACAGGAAGAAGGAGAGGTAGAGGGGAGGGAAGAGTGAAAAAGAGAGAGAGACAGAGAGAGAGAGAGAGAAGGATGGAAGGTTTATTACCTTCCTGTTGTCTGAGACATTCGCTGTCTGTTGCATCCTATTTCCCAGACAATATCCTCTGTTTATTCCTTTTTTGTCATGCAGAGTGCAATGGCTATTCCTGATTGTCACCTTGACTATATCTGGAATGAATTACAATCCAGAATTGGAGGGCACACCTATGATCCAGATCTTGAGGCTGAAAGACACAAGTTTCTGACCTGGATCTTGGCATGTAGATCTTGAGGCATAGTGACCATGAAAAGCTTAGGCCCAGGGAAGGTAGTACACCCCTTTAATCCCAGGAGACTAAGGCAAATAGATCTCTGAGCTCAAGGTCAACCTGGGACAAAGCAAGCCCCAGATCTAGGTGTAGTAGTACACACCTTTAATCTGGGCCACACCTTCTGCTGGAGGCCTACGTAGGGACGTTGGAAGAAGGAAGACACACTCTTTCTCGACTGCTTGCACTTACTTGCCATCACATCTGTTGGAGCCTACAAACAACTCAACCTCAAACAACTAACCTCATTGGACTGATAAACTACTAGATTCTTGGACTTCCCATCCATAGCTGCCCATTGGGTTGGTTAAACTACAGACTGTAAGTCATCACAATAAGTTCCCTTAATATATAAGAGACATTCCATAAGTTCTGTGACTTTAGAGAACCCTGACTAATACATAAAGTGTCTTAGTTAGAGTTTCATTCCTGTGAAGCGACACAATGACCACAGTAACTCTTATAAAGGAAAACATTTAATTGGGGCTGGCTTACAGTCCATTGTCATCATGGCAGGAAGCATGGTTGTATGAAGGCAGACATGGTGCAGGAAAGGTAGCTGAGAGGTCTACATCATGATGGACAGGCAACAGGAAGAGAGAGTGACAAAGCCTAGCTTTGAACCCTCAAAGCCCATCCTTCTTCCACTCTTCCTCCAATAGGGAAACACCTACTCCAACAAGGCCACACATTTTACAATAAAACTCAGTAATCTGGAAGGAGCTAATGTGGGAGGAGAGAAAGAGGAAAAGGAAGAGGAGGAGCAAAGAGAGAGAGAGGTAGGAGTCATGGAGGACCACGCATGTGTCGAGAACAGTCCTGGGTAACAACTTATATCTAGGTTAGTTATTTGGGTAACACCTCCAATTGTGTGGGCATTATGTTAATTGAGCATTACCAAATACATAAAGCCTTTGGTTAATCATTAAGAAGTAGAGTATCATTTCTACTGGGTACCATGTGGATGGCGAGATGGTCTGGGCTCAGCCCAGCCTTGTGGAGATAGTGTGGTAGATTGGTGGAGACATTTCCCACACTGGCATCTCGTGGGTGTAGGGCTGGTGTTTCTGGTCCGCCTGAGCTGGTGGCCTGAGCTGCAGCAGCAGCAAGAACATGCAGCCGCTGCTCGTGGCCTCAGGCCTAGCCTAGTAGGAACAGCACCATTAACAACAAGCCAGATCGGGTGCTGCTAGTTTAAATCTTAACAGTAACAGTTACCTATGTGAGACACTATGCTCATCACGTGTGAATGACATGTGTGGTAAGAAATGGATTGCAACAACTGCTGTACCATGAGTTGTGCACCGTGGTGCATAGAAGCCCACGAAGACTCTGAAGTTTGTTTTGAATGGCAATATTAGCATGGATTATAGGAGACAGAACAGCCTTGCTTAGAAAGAGCAGGAGGCTGAGCTGACGGGGCCAAAGGAAGACAATCCTTAGAAGATGAGATCAAATTAAAGTGTGCTGGTCCTTGGTATCTTCCAACCCAGTCAACTGTAGAGCCAACTATCCATACATTGAAAATATTTAGAAAAAAAGAAGTGTGTGTACTGAACATGTACACTTTTAAGGAAAAAAAAAACCACTATTCCCTAAGTAACTGTCTAATTACAATTTAAATCACTTTTGCATTTTATTAGATATTATAAGTAATATGGAGATGACAAAGTCTGTGGGGAGATATTGTAGGTTATATACAAATACAGTGACATGTTATTAAAAGATTTAAGCAATAACGGATTTGAGGGGTATAAGAGAGCACCCATCAATCTCTCTCTGTTATCAAGAGTTGACTATTTAAACACTTTTCTTCCAGAGACTGTTGTCTAGAAATTAGGCAAGAGCTATGCAGACATTGTGAAGGACCAAGAAAGTCTGAAAGGGGAATAAAGTCTACATTGGGAAGGGCTCTTATCCCTAGCATCCACATGTTCTAAACCTTAACAGTTGCTTATCAGAGGCCTTCATAGCTATCACACAACTAATATGTAGGGAGTCAGTTAATCAAACACTGGCAGACTTGAAGACTATCATCTCCTGGTTTGCCTTTCCATTGGCTGGTGTGCAGGGAGCCACTAACAGCCACTCTGCACCTCATCAAACTTGTCTCCGTTGATAGACAGATCACATGCTTCAAGTTGTGCTGAAAGATGTTGACTGACTTCTCAGAGGCTTCAAAATTAATGCCAAGTCTGAAACAACATATCTGTTTTGTGTGGCATTGCTTGAGAATTTGTGTCACGCCCAGCAGCCTGTGTAGCCCCAAATCCTAGAGTCGGGTCCTTGGGTGTTGAAAGACATTGCAGTGTTTAGGGGTAAACCTGTCATCATGGCTGTGAACCCAAGACAATTAAGAACTTGTCTGAATTTGACGGCCGATTAGAGCATTTGTCTCCGTGTTTGTTTCCTTCACAAGGCCAAGTTCACTGTCAGTGGTATCTACTTATGGTGAATAGGAGCTGGTGCTGGTAGGAGACTGGTATTTATCCTATCTGTTGTTGTCATTCTAGAACTCTCAGTAACTGGTGATTCGAGAAATGTTTTCAGGTTTGTTTCTCTTTTCCTTTCTTCATGGTCTTACGATCCAGTCAGGCTGTACTGTTCTATTGCTGTGAGGGGACACCACGGCCAAGGCAACTCATAGAAGAAAGCGTTTAATTGGGGTTTCCTTACAGTTTCAGAAGCTTAGTCCATTATCATCATACCAGGGAGAGTGGTGGGCAGACAGGTGAGGTGCTAGAGAGTAGCCAAGAGCTACATTCTGGTCTTTAGGCCAAGAGAGAGAAAGACTGGACCTGCCGGGCGGTGGTGGCGCACTCAGCACTTGGGAGGTAGAGGCAGGCGGATTTCTGAGTTCGAGGCCAGCCTGGTCTACAGAGTGAGTTCCAGGACAGCCAGGGCTATACAGAGAAACCCTGTCTCGAAAACAACAAAACAAAAACAAAACAAAACAAACAAAACAAAAGACTGGACTTGGCACGGGCTTTTGAACTCTCAAAGCCTACCTCCAAACCAGCAAGGCCACACATCTTAATCCTTCCTAAATAGTGCCACTCCCTGTGACTAAACATTCAAATATATGCTCTTATGAAATCCATTCTTACTGAGACCACCGCATATATGTATGTTTTAAATCACCAAGTCCACAAGGTTTATTTAAACAATGAGGTCTCCATAAAGTCACCTTCTGTCATCTCCCATCCCTAAGCTGAAGGGCATCTCTCCTGTAGGAGTTCTTTATAATGTTCTTCTTGTGCCTTATATTGTCACATTTGTTTTGTAACTAAGAATTATTTATCCATCTTTACTTCTAATTTAATAGCAATATTCTTGTTCAAACCAATTTTCTCTCTTCTCGATAAAATATTTATATCTCGTAGGGCTTCAGTTAACACTGAACATGGGTAATTGGGAGAGCAGACGGGTGTACACATGCATAAACTACGCTTTGTTGTGCCCTGTGACCCTTCTCAACTCTGGACTGTTACACTGCCTGAACTTTGGGAATATGAAAGGCACACTATTATCAAATAAGCAATGTTTTTTATTCCTGTTTGAAACTTTTGCCTGCGTCTCAGCTTTCTTCTTTCTTTCTTTTCTTTGTTTTTTTTTTTTTTTTTTTTCTTCAAGACAAGGTTTCTCTGTGTAGCCTTGGCTGTCCTGGAACTCACTCTGTAGACCAGGCTGGCCTTGAACTCAGAAATCCACCTGCCTCTGCCTCCCAAACGCTGGGATTAAAGGCGTGTGCCACCACAGCCTGGCACACGTCTCAGTTTTCTTATACTGACCTAACACAGACAACATGGAAACTTTCACCCAACTCTTCTCCCTAATGTCAGTGACAGCAGGCTGAACTCTGCTTTCTCACTCTTAGAGTTCTCCACCACCCCCAACCCTCAAGCATCAGGCAACTCTAGGCTCTATCTTAGGAAGCCTTAGCCAGAGTAATTTCCATAAAGAGAATGTTTCTTTGTCTGTTTAAGAAAGACTTTAGGGATTTCTTGATATCACTGGACACATGTATCTGTATTGTGTGATTATTTTTATGTACCATGACATATATATATATATATATATATATATATATATATATATACACACACACACACATACACATTATTATACTTCTTTAAAAATGTTAATGTATATATACACTGTGTGTGTGTGTGTTTGTGTATCGCAGATATCATAACTGTTAGGAACTCCTTTGAATGGCCAGGCTGTCTTCTGCCCAGTCTCATTCTTTGTATAAAACTGCCTGTCTTCAGGGCAAAAGCTGTTATCTGTTTCATTGTGTACTGGACATATGGAGAGACTGTGGTGCCCAAAGCTTTATAGCTCAAGGAGACTTCAAGCCAAATTTGTTTCTGGGGCATTCATGTGTAGATCCTATATATGTGGTCCATATTGAGTAACCTGTTTACAATTTCTTTGTGTAAAGCATATGGTAGCCAGTTGTCTTTTGCCTTTTTCAGTTGGAAAGACACATGGCAACTGACTCTCTAGGTTTCCAGATGTGTGTTAACTGAGGCTGAACCAGCAGTGTCCAGGCGGTCGTTTATATAGACGGCTTCAGAGCATCCTGCCTGTGGCCAGAGGGTTTGGTTTGTTTTTGCTTTTCCCTGTTTAGATTAAACCATTAATGTGTAAGTTATTTATTACTAACAAAGTTTTTTAAACTCCCCCGTTTCTTATATAACGAATTTAGGTAAACAGCTTATTAAAACTATTATTAAGGAAACTTTGTGGTAGGACATTAAAAAGAGTAATTCTGCAAGGAAGCTTGGTAACTGAGAAATCTATCCATTTGCTTAAAAATGAATGAAGGGCCAATTAGCTGTAAACTTAATTATCTCAAGAAATATTACCAGATGCTAATTAGAGGCCTTCAACAGCAAGTTGACTATTCCAAAGCTGGTATCCAAGGGATTGGTTGATCAAATACTGGTAAAGATGATCAGTTGGTGGCTCAGTCTTTTAATGGCTGGTGTCCAGATAGCCTTCGAAACCCACCAAACACTTCTTCACTCTATTGATAAATCACCTACATTCTCAAAAGAAATCTTCAAAGACACTGATTAAAAATAGAGTCTTAGTAAATGTTTAAGAGATAAAGCAAATGGTCATTTATGTTTTGAATATAATCAAGTGTGTACAGTTACAAACATATGTGGCTACTTCAATTATTATTTGATGCCACCATATAAAAGGGGTGTGAATCATGATGTATGTATATATGCTCTATGTACGTGTAATATAAATAACAATACAAAGTCATGGGAGTTGTCAGAACCTACTGTTTTATTCCTTTTTGGGAAAAATGAGTGAATCTATTGACAAATAAATAATTAGAAGATCATAAAACTTAAATTCTCCTAGGTCTGCATCTCTTCGTAGATAATACATGAGGATTCACTTTTCTGCCAACTATACCTAGAAGTAATACAATCCTTCTGCACAGCACTGGTTGACTATGCACTAGATACTTGAGCTGGCATCCTATTGTTTGAACAGATCAAACTTTTTTTTTCCCAGCTCAGGGCCCTGGGTCTTGCATTGTCCTTGCTGGGAACAGTGTGCTCTGGAAAGAAAACTTTACTTCAGCATCTCTGCCTTCATCTCTACATTCCCTCCACACACTACCCATCTGAATTACAGAGATGTCTCTATCCTTTACCAGTCTCTGCCACTCGCTCTATTTTACACCTTCGGTTTTGCAAATTGAATTGCTTGTCTCTTTGGATTTATTTATTGGCTGTCCTTACTGGCCAGAGATGCTTGTGAGCCTCCTCTGCATCCAAAGTGAGAACACAATAAATGGTAAACAGTAGCACTTGGTATCACTGTGAGTGGGACTTTATGTTCATCTCCAGCTTGCAGAGTTCATCCCTTTCCCAGCACAACCTCCTCCTTGAAGCTGGAAGTCGGGTGTTTAGCAGTCTGAATTAAAGTTGAGGATGGCTGCTGAGAGGGTGGGAAAGAGGTAAAGAAGAAAAGCACAGGATAATAAAGTATTGTGGGCTTACTCAGTCCTACCTTCCTGGCTGCCTTCAGCCAGATGTTTGTGGAATAGGAATTGCTTTATTTATCCCCAAGCTGTTTGGTCTTCCTTTTGTCATGAGAAGGCCTTTGTTGTGAGAAGGAGCTGAAACACTCTGTGCTTACTCCACTGTAGACATCTGTTCCTCAAACGTACATCTCTCCATAGACTTCAAATGACTACTTTCTTCTCATACAAACGGAAATAAGCTGACTCTGAGGAGGCCGAGGAGAATTTCCCACCCCATCGGAAGTCCTTAAAAGGGAAGCCCCGGACATGTGCACATAATGTGCAAACAACTGTTACCCCAAGAAAGAATTATTAACATGCCCCAACTTTGATAAAAATAAAAACGGAATCATTCCCATTGATACAAACTATTTGTTTTTCAACCAGGATATCCATAAACTTCAGCTATGAAATTAATGACAGATGTAGAAGGGTTCTCTGGCTTCCACATGAGGCACAGGACTTGGCCCTTGGTGGTGCTTGGTTTAAAACTGCCTTTTTGTAAGCCTGGGGTGGATCAGGAATGATCACTTGTGCTGTGTATCTGTCTTTCATTTTTTACAGCCCTCCCTGAGTTAGAGAACTCACTTCACCTGAACCTCTGAGCGCATTCCTTTTCACTCACTCATCTTTTATCTGCCCCTGAGTATTTTATTTTCGTGGTGACAGCAACACTAGGCTCATGAAACATCTTTTGTTTTTTAATGGAAAGGGTTTTCTTCTCCTCAGATCATGTTTTTATCATTAGTGATATTTCCTGAACATCTGCATAGTGGAAGAATACATTCTGTTCCTTGGAGTTTTTTTAACTTGATTTTTTTTTTTTTTTAGAATTTTGTATATGAAAACTTTATTTATGTTATTTTTGTGTCACTCTCTTCCCTCTCCAAATTCTCCCATGTCCCCACTAACTACCCTTTCTCTGATTCATGACCTCTTCTTCTACAATGTGTGTGTGTGTGTGTGTGTGTGTGTGTGTGTGGTGTATCCATCCGCCTAAGTTGCTCTTTTAGATATGTGTTTAGGGCTGACCACTTGGGGTTGAATATCTACCAGCTGACTTGTCCTTAGAGAAAATGTTTTTTCTCCTTCTCAGAATGTTTTGATTGCCTGTGCCCCTTCATCTAGGGCTGGGGCCCTGTGAGAGCTCCCCAATCTTTGATGTCATGTCAAATGGTATCAGGTTTAGAAGATCCCAACTAGCAGCAGGCTACAATGTTTCTGTCTCCTCTCCTACAACGTTACCTGAGCCTTTCAATGTAGGGGTTGCATTATAGATGCATCAAATAGGGCTGGGCCATTTACTTTCTGCCTTTTGACCAGTTGTAGATGAGGCATGAGAGCTACACTTACTTGTATCTTTGACTGAGGTGTTGAGATCATTAATATGTAAAGTTATTATCCAAAGGAGTGTTTGGTTGCTATCATATTGTTTCTGCTTGTGTTCTTAATCTTATTCTATGTTTCAGTAATTTTATCTTTTTATCCTTTCTGTAGCCTCTTGGCTATACTTATTTCTCTCTTTAGTTCTAAGTATTGATTCTAGTATTCTTTGTAGGACTGATTTGGTGAAGACCAGTAATTTTAGCTTATTTATGTCATGGAAAATCTTTCTTTCTCCTGCAACTATGACAGATAGTTTTGCTGGGTATAGTAGTCTAGGTTCACATCTGTGGTCTTTTAGAAGTTAAAGAACATTGCTCTGGGCTCTTGTGGCTTTTATAATTGAGAAATCAGCTGTTATTCTGATGGGTTTTCCTTTAGATGTGACTTGTGGTATTTTATAGCTTTCAGTGTCCTTTTTTTTTTTTTTTTAATTCTGTATGTTTAGTGTCTTAACTGTGATACATGTGAAGAATTTCTTTTCTGGTCCTGTCTACTTGGGATTTTGTGTGTTTCTTATGCTGTATGGAGCTATCTTTCCTTAATTTGGGGAGACTTTCTTTTGCAATCCTCTTGAAGATCTGGTCTATGTCACTGACCTAGTATTCTTCTCCTTTTGTGCCAATAACTCAGATTTGGGGTACTCATAATGGTACCTCACGGTTCCTGCATGTCTCTTTTACTGTTTTTACACATTCATCATATCCTTTCATTGACTGGTCTGATTGTTCTACTTTATCTTTGCATCCTGACGTTCTGTCCTCTACTTGATCTATCTCACTGGTAAGGCTTTCCTTGAGTTTTCTGATTTAGTCTTTGAAATTTTTTATTTCTAACTCCATTTCAACCTGTTTTCTTCAATATTTCTATCTTCATATTGCTTTCTGTTTTCAAATCCTGCATTGTCTTTGTTATTTCATTCAGCTATTCATTTGTGCTTTCTAGTACTTCAGTGAAGAGTTTATTTCTGCTTCTATTTTTTAAAACTCATTTTTATTCATTCAAGTATTTGCTTGTGTCCTCTTTAAATTTCTTCAATTCTTTGATCATGTTGATAATTGTTCTTTTAAATTTTGTGTTCTGAATTTCATCAAGGTAATCCCCACTGGAGAACATTTTTTTTTCTAAGATGGGTAGCCTTTGGGAGTGGATCTTCCATGTTGTTTGTAGATTTGCTATGGGATCTAGGCGTGTGTATTCCATTCACTGACTATGTCTGACATGAGATTGTAGCCTCCTGTGTTGATGGAAGTTTGGTTCTGCTTTTGCTCTTGCCTGAGCCTGTTGATTTCAGGTCGGGTAGGAGAGTGAGCAACTTTTAGATGTCAGTGTTGATTATTGATTGGAGAGACTGGGATGATCCAATGTATTGACAAATGATGTAATGCAGAGATCTTAAGGGTTGCATGAGATTGCTTGGGTGAAATCTAAGAAAGTCCTCTAATATGGCTTCCACCTGGGCTATAAAAAGGCAGCATGGAGCAAGGGACAAGGCAAAACTCAAATGTGGCTTCTGGCTGGTCCTGGTCCTGGAGAACATCATAGATCATGCTCAACTGGGTCAGACTCAGCAAGAAAGCATGTAGATATGGATCACAGGTGGGCCTGGGCCAAGAGCACTCATCGATGTGACTCCTTTCTGGGCCTGGAGGGGTAGTACTGTGTGAGGCAAGATGGCGTAGGTATGGATGAGGATCTGAGCTGGGCCTGGGCCTTGAGAGAGGTGGCATGGGCAGAGGACACTGAACCTGACTCACTGAGACAGCTTACAGACGTGATTCCTACATGGACCCACAGAGGCTTCATAGATGCTCCCTACAGGATGAGGGTCCTAGGTCCTCTTTGGATTCTTTTTATGTTAGAAAAAAAAAAAAGTTGAATTTCTCTTGAGTGTAAAATGGAATAGTTTCAAGTATACCTTTATGAACCAAGTTAAATAAGGCTTCTGGTGAGATTCAGCTGAGAGAAGATAATCTGAAAGATGTCCCAAAGGCATAAGGATTCTTCTTCTTCTTTTTTTTTTTTTTTTCCAGACAGGGTTTCTCTGTGTAGCCTTGGCTGTCCTGGAACTCACTCTGTAGACCAGGCTGGCCTCGAACTCAGAAAACCGCCTGCCTCTGCCTCCCAAATGCTGGGATTAAAGGCGTGCGCCACCACCGCCCAGCCATAAGGATTCTTCTTTCAGGTAGGGATCATGGAAAGGTGGCTTGAGGGAATACCTTTTCTGGATTAATCACTTTCTTACTGCTATGATAAAACATTTAGAAGAAGGAGCCTAAAGGAGGATTTATTTTGCACATGGCCTGAGGGGATACAGTCCGTCCTGGTAGAGAAAGTATGCTAGTGGTAGATTGCCCATAGCTAGAGGAATCAGGAAGCAAAGAGAGAACTAGAAGCCTCAAGACCAGTACCCCAGTGACACATTTCCTCCAGCTAAGCCACTCCTTCCCAAAGGTTTCAAAACTTAGCAAAAGGGCACCACCAGCTGGGAACAAAATATTCATTTTATATTCCAACTATTGCACATAGAGAAAACTAGGTACCCAAGCAATGTAATCAAGAAGACCCGTGTCTCCATTTAGGACACTGTGGGGATATATAAGTGAAGAGAAAATTTATACCATCTAAGGTAAAAGGTTATTGCTCAGAGTTCAGGAAATCACACAGATCTATGCATGAGCATGTGATAACCCTCCACTCCCCAGAATTTATGTGCAAAATTTGTGGGGGTTGTGTGTGTGTGTGTGTGTGTGTGTGTGTGTGTGCTCGTGCGCGATGCGCACGCGCGCAGTCAGTTTTCATGGATAGTGGGAATAGTGTTCAATATTTTTTTGTTTGTTTTCAAAAAGATATAAGATCTCAAAGGGCACGCTAATGTTTCCCACACTGTTGTTTCCCTGTGATGTTTCAGTGTCTCTGTGACATCATTAAGTTCTTACAGAGCAGTTTGGGAAATTCTGTTGACAATTTAAGATAACATTAACTTTTAAAAGCTTATTAACCTATTAAATATATTATGCAGCTGAGAAACCTATTTTGCTACCATTTGGACAGTGAAGCATTGTGTCTTCAGAATTACTCATGAAAGTTCCACAGGTACATTCGGTTTATGGAGGGAAGTTTCAACCACTTTGAACTACAATGTGTTGCCTAAGATCCTTCCTTGCCTCTTGCTGCTAAAAGCTCATTTTGAGAGCCCATTGTCAAAAGAATCTTTTGTCTGTGCTCTGTATAAGACTTGACTGATATTATGCTCTGTATCTTAAATGTTCTTTAAAGGCCATGTACTAAAGACCTGGTCACCAGCCTGTGGTGCTATTCAGAGGGGACGAAGACTTCAAGAGGTGGAGTCTGGTTAGAGAAAGTCAGATCATTGAAGCCTTTGCTTTGGCAAAGGATGTCAGGACCAGGGCCAGTTTTCCCTCCTACCCCCTCTCCTAGTGCATTTTTTCCCCTCCTCCCTTTTAATTAATGTTTTTTTTTTATTATTTTATTGGATATGTTATTTATATTTCAGATGTTATCCCCTTTCCTCATTTCCCCCCACCCAGGAACCCCCATCCCATCCCTATCTCCTGCTTCTATGAGGATGTGTCCCCACTCACCCACCCACTACCACCTCCCACCCTCGAATTCCCCCACACTGGAGCATCCAGCCTTCATGACACCAAGTATCTCCTCTCCTACCTATGCCCAACAAGGCCATCCTCTCCTACATATACAGCTAGAGCCATGAGTCCCTCCCTGTGTGATCTCAGGCTGGTGGTTTAGACCCTGGGAGCTCTGGTTGGTTGGTATTGTTGCTCTCCTCATGGGGCCACGAACCCATTCATCTTCTTCAGTCTTCTCTCTAAATCCTCCATTGGGAACCCCATGATCAGTTCAATGGTTAGCTGTGAGCATCTGCCTCTGAATATGTCAGACTCTTGCAGACCTCTAAGGAGAGAGCTATATCAGGCTCCTGTCAGCATGCACTTCCTGACATCCACATCAGCATCTGCCTTTGGTGAGTGCACATGGAATGGATACCCAGGTAGAGCAGTCTCCGGATAGCCCCTCCTTCAGTTTCTATCCCGCGCTTTGTCTCCATATTTGCTCCCAGGAGCATTTTGTTACTCCTTCTAAGAAGGACCGAAGCACCCACACTTTGGTCTTCCTTCTTCATGAGCTACATGTGGTCCGTGAGTTGTATCTTGGGTATTGCAAGCTTTTGGGCTAATATCCACTTATCAGTGAGTGCATACCATGTGTGTGTCTTATCCAGCAGGGCATTAAACAGCGGTCCGGGGAGATCACTTGAAAGAGAAAGTGGGGAACAGGCCGGCGCAAAGAAGTGACAATCTGTCTATAGTCTGATCGGATTGCCATTTTACTTTTTCACACACAGGTTATATACACAAAAAGGCAGGATGTGGGGAAGGGGATGACGCAGGAGCGTAGGTGTTCAGGGGGAGTACAGATATCTACCAGAACAGAGTATCAGCTGGATGAAGGTTCAGGGGACATGTCAGTATGACTCTGACTATGATTCACTTGTCCTTATCTAAGTTGGTACTATCCACCAAGTTTACCTATCTACAAGGTTTATGACTATTTAGCCTGGCAATTTTCCACCAAAGCTGCTTCTTTACAATAGCTTCTAGCCATCTGTTTCAGTGTTTTTCCACAGAGACCCAAGACTTTGTGTTAGCAGACATTTATGTCAGGCCTATTGCTGATTTTAGGCCTATGGCTGATTTTAGGCCTTCAGTGTATAAGCAGAGCTGCCCCTGACATGTGTGTTCTTTTGTGATTGGGGTTACCTCATTCAGGATGATATTTTCTGAGCATTTCTCTTCCACAAGATTTACCACAGTGCTGTAGTCTGCCTTTTTACGAGCCTGTAGTAATGAAACCAGGACCCTGTGACTTGAGACCTCTGAAAATGAACCAAAAATCAGCCCCTCTTCCTTCTAAGTTAATCAGCCCAGATATTTAGCATGATAGAAGGCTTAGTAACATAACCATTCATGAAAATGGATGACTAGGAATGGAGGACTATCCAATCTTAGCCCATGTCTAAATAGAAGTCATCTAATTACCCTCTGGGTGAACATTTGAATTCAGTTTCCACAGCAGTGAGATCAGCAGAGTAATCACACCTTTTCCACTGCCCTATCCTGTTTCTATCCACGATGGCCCAGTAGGCAATGGAATAGAGGGAGTAGCATCGAGGGAACGTCTAGAAGTGTGTTCTGCTCTTCCAGGGCAGTTTCAGTTCCTTGCACTGTTCCTGGTGGCTCAGGGTCCCTCACTCCCTTGGCTCTGATGTTTGTTGTGTCCTGTATTGAATCTCAAACAAGGAACTCTGACCATCCAGACCTCATTGCCAAGGTAAATGAGACATTTCATTAAAAGGGTGCATCCCCAGCCTTCCTTTCAGGAAATGTCACACAGGAATGCTTTCTATCCGATGTCTGTGGTCATGGCCACGTGTTCTCTAAGAAGGAGCCCACCCATCTGCAGCTGTTCCGGCAATGCCTAACCCTGCCACCACTACTGAGGTGGGGTGGAGATCAGGCTCCAGCTGGGCCGACTAGAATATTCTTTCTCGGGGGTGGGATTTATGTTTTGCTGATCCTACCTACTCTGTTGGGAACTGTAGAGGCAGCCAAATGCATGGAGATGCTGAAAAATGCTTAAAGACAGTACAGGCAAGATGAGTCATGTGGGTGGGAAGACTTTCTAATCACATTTCTGATGAGGCCTTATTAGGTGTTCAGGTCCCCAAGTTTACCCCTGTTTGTCTGTCTCTGTTTCCCTTTCTCTTCTCTCTTGAAACAAGTACAGTTTGGGGTACTTGATAGTTTTGTTTTGCTTTGTTACATGTATTTATTTGTATGTGTACATGTATATGTATACTGTATGGAGGTCAGAGGATAACTTGTGGGGGGTCAGTTCTCTCCTACCATGGGAGTTCTGGAGGCTGAACTTAGGTCATAGGCGTGACCACAAGTGCCTTTACCTGCTGAGCCATCTCGTTGACCCCAGCCTGGGATACTTGAAAAACTTCTCAATTTTGTGGAATTCATTTACAGGGTAATCTTCCAAGGTGTTGTGGAATTTAAAAAAAAAATTTTTGTAGAAGTTTTAAACAGTAAGCATCTTTTGTCTACCTTATAATGCCCCTTCCAGCTTCCAGAAGCTCATCTTTAGCATTTAGTCCACATATTTTAATAAATAGTTATTGGACAACCAAATCAATGAATAGAACAGCTGCCATCATTAAAGTTTAATCATTAGGCACGTAAGCAACTAACAGTTTGTTTTGGAGAAACACTTTATCAGTGTGTTGTATGAAGAAACCAAATGTAATCTGACCCTAGAGAAATGCACAGAATTCCATCCTTTCCTGAGTTGGGCAACTAAAGCAGATGCAGAGTTGATATAGGGACAAGCAGGCCTGATGCTCAAATGTGTGAGCCACTAAAAACAGCCACCACATTCCTGGATTGTTGTGCTCCTTGGCTAGGGATTCAGCATTCCTAAACCCCCAGAACACATCCCCACCATCAGCCAGAAGCCAGAGTCTCTGCAACCCTGGTATCATGTCATGTTGAATATTTGAAACAGGGAATGATTGCCTATTTATCTTCCTATATCTTTTTGGATGATTGTCCTGGTGAAGAAAGTATGCAGCCCACTTTAGCAATCTCCATCTGAGAGTAAGAATTTGGTCCTGTCACCAAATCTCTTAAGAGGGTAATTCGGAGGGAAATGGGAGCTCCCTTGAAACTCATCACTTAGAGATGCTTTATCTGTAGAGAGTAGGAGGAAAATACATCAACCACAAACCTCCCTTGGAATGTGAAGGAGTTTGACCCCAGAGCTGTGGACAGAATGCCAGCTTGGAATCTGGGACTCCCAGAGGTGCCTTGTGAGCAGGATAGGATGAGCATTGATGGACAGTGTGTTCAGCATATGGTTGGATGCCAAAGAGCATCTGGTCAACCTCACCCCTCCTCCATTTCTGGGAATTAAGATTGAGAAGTATGCTTCAATTGAGCTCTCCTTGGTGGCTGAGCATCTCATAGAGAGGTCAGTAACATATTCAGACAATTAGACTAAATAGGATAATTTTGCTGAAGGGAAACTGATCATTTTCTACCGCAATTGATGTTTATACTTAGTTACTGTAAGTTCAATCCTAGCAGAGTGAACTGGCCATACAGTTGATTTAAGTGGTCCTTGTGAAATGATGTAATTTCTAATCTTTATAGAGTTAATTTCTTGAATTCCTTTCACTCAAAGTACTTGTGTCTGAGTGACCATGGCCACTTGCAAACTATGGATAGGAATAGCATGATTGAGAGCCTTGCCTTCGGAATCCTCTGACCCAGCTCAGTTCCTGCAGACATCTCCAACCTTTTACTCTATGAAACCACTTTGTTTCTCTATCTGCACTATGGCCTCTACCATCAACATCTTTCAATTATCTGTTTTGTTAGCTATTCTTTAAAAAAAGAAAATCTAAATTTTAAACAAGTCTAATGAGGAACTTTAGTCTTATTGATTTTTTGTTTTGTTTTCCTATTTAGTTATTTAAAATTGATGTATATCCAAAATTCAATCTGGCTTTTTAGGTCAAAGGCACATGATTCTTCAAGTAGCTAAAAAAAAAAAAAGCTTTGCTGATACCCAGCAGGAATGCTCCTGAAAGTTAAAATAGACAACATTCAAAACAATGAGCTCTTAGGGGTACACAAAGAGTGGGTGGAGTCGGAGGTAAAGAGGACTGAATTTCAAACCTGGTGTCCTTTACACTATACAAGAGTATGGATGAGACAGTTTTGTTCATTTTTTTGGTTGAAGTACCAGGGTTGTTGCTTTGTGGATTTTTTTTCTTTTTCTTTTTCTTTTTTTTGATACTGTCATGGAATCCCCAGGTAGACAAATATCAACATTCTTAGTCACCAAGGAAAAGTGAATTCAAACTAAACTGAGATTCCAATTCACCCTAGTCAGAATAATTAACATCAAGAAAACAAACATGTTAGCAAGAAGATGGAGCTTAGAGGTGAGAGGACAAACATGCAGAAGCTGCTGGTGGGAATGTAAATTAGTACAGTCACTGTGGATAGCAGTGTGGAGGTCCTTAAACTGAAAGGAAGACTATTACAGAATCCTTCTCCAACATTTATGGAGATCTACCCCAAACAATCAAAGCTAACCTGCAATAGAGACACCTGCATACCCATGTGTACTCAAGTGTTATTCACAATAGTCAGAAATCGCCCTCAATGGATAAAGAAAATGCAATACATATCCTAAATGGAGTAGTAGTCAGTCAGTAAGAAGAACAAAATCATCTTATCTGTAAGAAAATGAATAGCATGAGAGATCACCATGTTAAGTAAAATATAAGGCAGCTTCAGAAGACAAGCTTCAGGTACTTTCTCTCATAAGTGGAGTCTAACGAGAAATAGAAATCATGGATGCAGAAGGACTAGTAAGAAGAAGGAAAAGGGTCGGAAAGAGGGATTAGAGATGAGAAGCAATGGTACCAGGGATGGATACAATCAAAGTACATCATATGCATGAGTGAATATGCCATAATAAATCTGTTAGTTTATGCCATTTATATACACTAAAACCACATGGGAAGCCTTAAGTAATATCTCCAATATGGAGATCCCAAACTGAGAAGATTTAACTAAGTTATAAGTGACTTTCAGAGTTGCCTGATGACTTGGCTTCTGTTCTTTGAAAAAGAAATATTCTGTGGGGTTTTTTTTTATTGTGAATAAAAGTAAAAAGAAAGTTCTGCTTACAACCCACAGAATTGCAGGTCCTGTGAAGGCACGGAGAATATTTATTCTACTTAGAGTTATGTCTCCAGAGCTGAGTACAGTGTCTGTCCCATAGCATTGACTTATTTGTTAAATATTTATTAGCATATATTACAAAGGATGTCTGAATCAGTATTTCATAAGCCCATAAGCAGTTCCAGATTAAAGATACCATAACAGAATTTTTATGGCTAGCTACTAGTAGCTATTTGATCAGTTTCATCCTGTCTAGAGAATATGTTGGATATCCACATTGTGAATCCTCTAAAAACAAAACCAAACAAAACAAAATGCAGGAAAACCTTGTCAGCAGCCGGTTCTGACATTTCAAAAGATTTCCTTTATTGAGAGACAGATGTTGTCATGTCTTTTGAAGTGAGCACTTCATCTCTAACCCTGTTGAGGATTCATCTTTACAATTTAGCTGTAGGAACAGAGGTAGAGTTGATGTCATCAAAAAGTGCATGGCAGATATTCGTGCTGCTCACCATTCATATGAACCTCTCATAGTCTATGCTGAACTGGACTGGAGAAGTTAATTCCTCCTTTTAATCTCTAATAGAACAAACCTCCATGATTATTAGCATGGTTTTAGGAATGGACCTTTGTGAACAGTTCCTTGGAAATCTTTCTGGATGTTACATGTTTTTAAATTTGTTTACCCAGTGACTAAATGACTACAGGGCAAGATAATAAATCAATGAATGAGGGAGGGGGGCTGCTCCTTGATTCTATTAGAAGCCAAGGAGCTTTTGAAGACACTAACTATATAAACGGCAAGGTGGCAGGGAGCCCTTTAACGATTCAGGAATTTCTAACACTGAGGCCAGCCACTTCTGCTGTTAGTATCAGTACTGCTAAGGACCAAATAGTAACAGTATTAATCAGCAGAAAGAATGTGATTAGCAAAGTAGTTCCTAAAAGAAAAGTTGAACAAGAAAGTAAAGTGAGAGGGCGAGTCTTAAATGAGCCGCAAAGCCATGGCCAGCGCTTTTGTTCACTTTTTCACAGGAGCGTTTATTAACATCGTTGTGAGTGTGCCTGCCTGCTTGCTAGAGGTGAGTGTTTGTGAAAATAACTTCCAGAGTACAACACACTAATCAAAGAGAGGACAACCCCCAGTCCTCTGAATAGAGAACTATGGTGCGAAAATAATATCCAAAGGTCAGATTTTTAATCTTAACTAGAAAAACACAGCAGCTACAAAGTGTACCTGGTGCTCACAGACCAGTCCTGAAAGCCAATACCTCTCTGCTGTTGCCCTGGGATGGTTTGGCATCCTAGCTTCAGTTCACAGTCAGGCTCAGGCAGTGGCAGTGGTGTTCAGCAACGATGGGTCATCAGACACAAGACAGGAACCATGACTCCTGTAGGCACATCTCCTGTAAGAAATACAGTCAGCTGCATGCATGCACTATGGAAAGAAGCCGGATGGAATGCCAGTAAGCTCTTGAGTCAGTGTCTACTCTTTCATTTCCATTGCTGTCAATTACTGAGAACTGATTCTTGAAACATTCTCCCTTTGACTTTGTTTCTTTTGCACAGAGATAAGACATCAGCCATGCCAGCTTTTTAGAAGTAAGACAGTTTTGTGTTGATTTCTTGACCCTTCTATTTTTAAGAATCTTCTTTTTTCTACTATGAACTTAAACTGGACTTGGATTAGGAGATGGGTCACATAGGAGTCTGATTTGTTTATGAGTCTCTGGTTCTGTAAGCCCAGAACCTATAGCTGTGACCTTTGCCCACAAAGCAACCCATCTCTCAAAGAGAAGGGGCTAATTTGTTTAGAAATGACAACCAAACTGTACAGTGACAGACATTCTTGAAGGACTAAAAATTTAGTACCTGAGAATTCTGCAGTTCTCTCTCAATGATTTGTGTGAAACACAGCCCGATCCAACACCAGTTTCACCTAAGTCAGTGAATCTCAACCTGTGTTGCAATCCCTCAGGAGGCCACATATCAGACATTCTGCGGATCAGATATTTATATTACATTCATAACAGTGGCAAAATTACAGTCATGATGTAGCAATGAAATAATTTTATGGTTAGGGGTCAGTTCAGCATGAGGATTTGTATTAAAGAGTTGCAGCATTAGGGAGAGTGAGAACCACTACCCTAGGTTGTCTCAGGACACTTTTATTTGGCTGAGAGTTGATAACCCAAGTTCTAAACCAGTTTCTTCTGCACACACAGGCCTGGCAGGAATGGCAATCCCAAAGAACAGCTTTGGAAAACAGGTGCTCGTAATATTCAGATTATTTCTGGTTTTCACAGTTTCTTTGGTATTGCTAGTACCCTAGTCATGACTTGCTGGCTCCTGACATGTCTACTTCACTATAACAGGCTATCAACGACATCCATAGAAATGACAGTCCCTGGGTCCAAAGCATAGTGACATTTGTTCAAGATATTTAGAGCCAGTGCCAAGTGTATAAGGAGGCATGGTTTATGGCCTCCATTTGGCATTTATTTGTGCTCTAAACCTCAGAGCACTATTTCCTCCAAACGGTTTTGCATTTTTAATGAGAGAAATATTTTCAGCTACGAAGTCTTGAGGAACTCACCATGTCTAATTTTTGAACACCAAAACCCTTTGAAATAAAAAAATTAACAATTTATTTTTACTTTGAACTACTTGTTCTTAAGTGGGTTCTCGGCTTGGTCATATCCAGGAACATTCCTTTATTAAAAGCCACTGGTAGTGTTTCCTTGGGGTCACAAAGCAACTCATAGCACTATTGATGATGCTTACAAGTAAACACAAATACCAGCCCCACCCACTTCAAGAAACAGCATCACTTCTGAGTGTATAGCCTGCATTTGGGTCTGAGTCAGAACTCTTGTAAAGTCCTTGAAGCCCCAGAATTGGCAGAGAGAAGACAAATAGTCTGGAATTCAAAAAAAAAGGATGGCTTTCTCAAAGGCAGAACTTCACTCAAACATGAGCAGACAAAGTCCTCCTGCTCAGTAAAAGGGTAGGTTGGACACTTTAGAAACCCTACTGCAAATGAGTTAGAATAAGCACAGTTAAAAAGCAAGTTAGCTTCCAAGTTAAGAGCAACAGTGCTTGTACCACACTAGGATAGAGAAGGTAAAACCGAGAGTGCATGCCGAGGATCCTAACATTACCTAGAAAGCCCTGCATCTTCCAGAGTGTTGTCTTTCTTCACCCAGATCCGTCCTTCATTAGGAAAAACAAGGCAAAGGTAAAAAGTGGAAGTGGAAGTGTTAGACCCACCCTAAGCACTATTCAATTTTGGAAGAGAAAGCATTGATCGTGGGTATCTTAATTAGGGTTTCTATTGTTATGAAGAGACACCATGACCAAGGCAACTCTAATAAAGGTAAATATTTAATTGGGGCTGGCTTACAGTTTCTGAGTTTTAGTTCATTATCACCACAGCAGGAAGCATGGCAGCATGCAGTCAGACATGGCGCTGGAGAAGGAGCTGAGAGTTATATATCTTAATTCGAAGGTAACCAGGAGAGACTGGCATCCTCAGGCAGCTAGGAGGAAGCTCTCTTATGCTATGAATGGAGCCCGAGCATAGGAGGAGACCCCTAAAGCCCACCCCCACAGTAACATACTTCCTCCAACTGAGCTACACTTCCTAATAGTACCACTCCCTATGGGACAAGCACATTCAAACCACCACAGTGGGCGATACTTCGTCTGTCACCATCACCCTGCCTGGAGGGTCAATAAACCACAAGTTGCTATATACACACAGGTCCTCATGAATATGCACATGGTCAAGCACTAGAGCTAGCAACTCTGACAAACTCCCAGGTGACATGACACCCATATATGTGAGACCACATTGCCAGAACCATTGTCCCAACTTAACACAGCTCTGAAATTCAAAGAACATGGGGCACCTATGTTTGGCTAATCTTGAAAGAATTTGAATGTATCCTCATCTGTGTGTCTGCATGTTGGAACTACTGTGAAAGAGGTAATCACACGGAAGGAAGCTTGAGGTATATCTACAAATGCCTTCTCATCCCTTCATATTCATCAAGCCGTGGAATCCTCCAGGGAAGTAGGGAGGAGAGAGAATTTCAAGGTACTTGATGTCTTGTTTAATTAACTTATTTTTTTGTTTTGCTTTGCTTTGTGTATGCACAGGAAAGCTGTGTTTATTTTGGGAGAATCTACTGTCGTGCTCTGGAATAATGTCTTTCCTCCTGCTTGCATGAGGCCTCAACAAAAATGATGTTAGGAAGTGGGAAGCAGCAGCAGTAAAGGAGTCTAGATAAGCTATTGTGATATGTCCTTTGAACCTTGAAAGAGCCCTTGGAATCGTGGCAATGCTTTTGAGACAGTGGACTTTAAATCACAAAGCTACACAATACTCAAGAGTAAAAAATCATTACAATGTGGATTTAAACCAATTCTTGGTTTAATGCCAGTGGGGACTTCTCAACTCTCAGTCTTCTTAGTCTACATTTCCAGCCTTTCTGGATATTACTTACATTGGTCTTATTTATAGAACCATGAAATTATACCAAACCATGCCCTGAGATCCCAGAATAGGGAGTAGTCCCCTAAAATTAAGCAATCTACCTTTGAAATGAAAGCTCCTATGAGCTGTGGAACTCACTGCCCAGCATGAACAGAGCCTGTAGAACTGCATATTGTATTATCTATAGGCAGGGTGAGATGTTTGGTTTCATTAAATGGGAGGACAGCATTTCAGTGATCATTATGGGTCTTACCCCTTTTGAGTGGCATTTCTGACTCTTGCAACTAAGAACCCTGTAACTACAAGATCCTTGTGGATTAGAGGGATGTTGGGAAAGTCCCAGCCTCATGAAGACCTCAACAAACAGAAGAAACATGGAGTCAAGAGAAAACATCGCCATCTCTCTATTGACCCTCTTCCCATCTCTAGATACATCTAAATTATCATTCAAGCCTTTAGACATAACAAACCTGAAGAAGTAAAGGCCAGACCTAAGGAGAATCAGGGCCATCAAATCTTTCCTCTGTGAGCATGGTCAAGAAGGATGTGCTGTTTCTCGTCTGTGTCATCTTAGTTCTGGGAAACTGATAGCCAAAAGACATGTGGGGACCGCTTTACGCTCCCTCTGTATCCTTGGAAATCAAGATGAGTGGACATTCAAGGGCATATGGAAACAGCTTCAAAGTAGGTATTGGTAAGGTCAGAAAGTAAAAGTGGTTCTTCACCATCACCTATCCTATCCCCTAAGGGTTCACTACATTCTCCAAGATACCCTCTCTTAATGCCAGATGCCCAATGTTCTGACTCTCCAGTGGGCCTCTGGGTTTACTTAGAGTGTAGAAGTATCCAGTTCTCAAGACCCAGCTTTCATGCATCCTCTGTATCAGATCTCTCATCCCATTGACTGAGGATCATGTGATCCAAACTACAACCAAGTTTGCTTCACATGCTGACAAAGAGTATGCCAAGGAGGAACCTCAGAGAAATATGAGAATTTGAGGTGGTTTCAGAGAACACACTGTAAAAAATTGAGTCTCAAAGTCAGTCTCAGGACTAAAACCTTCAGTTTTACCCAAAGATATACTGAGGAAGATAAATACTGGACCCCAGAATCGATCTACTGAATTAAAGACATTGACTTTAGAGCCTAATAGGATGTTTCTCGAACCTTTGCATTAATTCCCATACCCAGAAGCTTGAGATATATTGCTATAAAACACATGGTTGGGGCAATTGCTATGAAGTAGGTAATAGTGATAAAATACCAGTGTTAGTTTCTCACTTCTCATGACATCATTTGTAAGAGATATACAATAAATTATTCAGGATTGATGGGATAGTATGCATGCAACATACTTTTAAATGGTCCAAAAACTTGTAAGTTCTTTGTGATGCATATGTAACTCTTACACATGCTTAAAAATATTTAAAGATAAAAATTTCAGCTAATGGTGATGAAGCTTTGTTTGTTTGTTGTTTGTTTGTTTTTTGAGACAGGGTTTCTCTGTGTAGCCCTGGCTGTCCTGGAACTCACTCTGTAGAGGGACTGTTTTATATATATATATATATATATATATATATATATATATATATATATATATATATATAAATGGGAGGGAAGTCTGACTTACATCCATTCCAACTGCATTTATGCATGTCAAATGTAGTGCTAAACACAAAGCTATATAACCCATGTTGCATGGTTAAGTCTGACATGGAAAATGGTTTGTTCTACCAAGAACCATCTGTGTTTATCTCCACATTGACCCACCCAAAGGTTGTGAACATTTTTTAAAACCACGTTGGTGAATGTCACAACCTCTGAATCACATCAAAGCCAACAGTTTCCTTAGGGATTCTGTATCAGTGGGAAAGCATCTCTGCTGAATGTCACCAGCCTGTCATATGTGAGAAAAGGTGACACATAAAACTGAAACATTTTCTGGCTCCTCATTCTTAGTTGCATCTCTAATTCCCTGACTACAACCCATGTTCTTAATTTTTCTCAAGGAGATTCTCTATAAACCTTTCTATCCCACACAACTAAGATACAGCAGGAACAAAATATAGCCTGGGACCAGCACATACATTGGATTAGATTCAAGTATTCAAGGCTTTATCTAGCAGGAAAAATCCTTTTAGAATTAGAGAGGAAGTGAGTCGGGCCCTGACAACCTTGGCTAACTAACTTACATGATATGTAAACATGGGTGGCTGTTGGTTGTCCACATTGAAGCCATTTTCAGTTTCTAAATAACCAGTTCCATTTTCCTTAGGTGATGCTAACATATTTGTTTGGGAATATTTATGGATGGATGGATCAAACCCAACTAACAAGTGTTGCTTTCCCATCTATAATCTGCTAGAAGAACTGAAACTGATCAGCTCTGCTATGAAGAAAGAGAAGTACAGTTTCTTTAATGGAGTTTATTTGAAGCCTCCACTGCTAACATGAGCACACAGATTGGGCAAGTTCCACCAAAATAACTTTCAAACTATTTGTACTCAATTAAATGTTTATTTAAAATTTTCTTTTGGTTTCTACTGCTGTAAATGTATTGTTCATTTTTCGCATACCAAAAGTACTGTTGTTTAGTCTCAAAGGCATCGCTCGTTACAAATTTAACAACTGTGACATATTAAAAACAACATTTAGGGAAGAAATTAGGTTTGAGAGGATGTGGCCAGATGTTTCCATGGTGTTTCACCAAAATGTCACTTAAATGCCAGCAAGATTTGAAAAGGAAATCCCCACCCCCGAAGTCTCTCTGGCCATTTAACTGACCCCAGAATACTTTGCTGTCAGAGTCTCATTAGGAAACCTGTTTGATTTTCATTTTTAATTATGGTTTTCTTGAGGATCGTGAAATCTTTTCAGTATCAATTTTCTTTTATAAACTTACTATGGCAATTGACAAAATTGTGACCAAGTTATTGCCTTTGTGACCCTAATTTTGACTGAAGTAGGGTTCTTATAGCTTCTTCTATGGCTGCTATGATGATAAAGTAAAACAGTGTATGTGGCAGTCCTATCTGATGATGACATATCAAATTGTGTCATTATTATTACAGACAGTGCTATTTGTTGATTGGGATCCAGCCTCCCCCCAGAACAAACAAACAAACAAAATCATTAACTATTCTGGTTCTTTCTGACTCAGAACCCTACCTGAAGTTTTGATGAGATGTTGGTGTCTGGTTGGGATTGTCAGTTAACATTAGGGAGAAACAAGCATGCCTATAGACAAGCAGGAGATAAAGCCATTGTTATTTTCAGGTAAGTTGGGTGGTAATGAGGTTAGAAGTCTTGGAGATGACCTTTAGATTCTAAAAAGGAATTAGAAAGGATTCTGAAGTAAAGACAGAAAGAATAGAGACCTGGATCCCAAGTGGAGGAGCCTAGTTTGTTTCCCTTCTGTGGGACGTCTCTGGTGTCAGGGGCTTGATAGAATAGAAGTTCTCACAATTTGGTCCACATTCAACAAGACACAGAATCATAAAAGCATAGCAAAAGCTTGTACCACAGAGGTTTTTCAAGGAAAAAGGGATAAACGCGATCCAAAAATATTATTCAGGGTGGAGACATTGCAAGCATGCCATTGCATGCCTGTGCCAAGGGAATGTGGGCACAGCACAGAACAATGGCCACGGCTGGAG
Source organism: Mastomys natalensis (assembly GCA_021653895.1). NCBI lineage: Eukaryota > Metazoa > Chordata > Mammalia > Rodentia > Muridae > Mastomys > Mastomys natalensis. The sequence goes on along the minus strand of JAJTUV010000309.1, from coordinate 69,634 downwards.
AGAGTAAGAGGACCAGGGAAATTCTGAATAAAAATCCGAGTAGTGAAGAGTGTACACTACCCCCCACACCGAAGCGTCCCTCTTTTGAGGTTTAAGTCTGGGTTGAATTACTTTTTAGATCAATCAGCTATAAATCGGGAAATTTGGGTTTAAGTGATCAGAGCTGCATCTTGCAAAAGTGTACACACACACACACTAACACACACAGAACCAAAAAAAAAAGATACTGGATAAATAGTTTGTTGATATTTCAATTCCAAACTCAAAATGACACTATCGGCTCGTTCCATTTTCCTGGATTCCAGGTGGGCCAAACCTCCATAATGAAAGTTTGTTACATTTAAAAATAAATGCAAACAGCCTTTCCAATTAATCTGGAAACTTCTGGACATAGAGAAACATACCATTCTCTTGCACACATTTCCCTATCCTGGGAACGAGTATTGTCATGGTGGTTGCTTGGGCCTCATCCACATTTGTGATCCTTTGAAACATGAGAGGATTTTTGATTTTGAAAGGTTCCTCATGATTCCCAAGAACTCTATTGGCTCACAGCTGTGGGAATGGCTACATCTGCTTTGTGTTTATAGTCATCCATCTTCGTTCTTTTTGGTAGATAAACTGAAAACACGAGTAAACATGGCCTTCCCCAAAAAGGATATTTTTTGGAGGCCTTTTCAATAAGAATTTTAGTTAAATACCTTTGGGGGGGAAAATACATCACAGCCCATTTCACTAAGAGCTATTGTTTTGTTTTCTTTGACTGATAATATATTTAACCAAAGAAGAACAATTCAGTTGCCTGGCGATGGGATGATTCAGTGTTTCTCCAAGGCGGGGTTCAGTGAACCTTAGTCAGAGTCACCTGGAGAGTTCTGAAAACTTTAGATTCCTGGGCCCTGTTCCAACCTTGTGACTCAGGAGCCTCAGGACCACAACGAAGAAGCTGTGTGTGTTAGTGAGTTCTGCGGGTGATTCCTATGTATCTTCATATGTAAGGGGACACAGTTCTTCAAATCAGCAATCAGTGCTTGATCTTGAGTGAGGTAGCTACATCACCCACTTCCAAGGTTCGGGCAGGAGAATCAGTGGGAGGGAGGATGGGAGGAATGTGAAAGCCAGAAGATGGAGAGGAGAGTCGTGAGACGCTGCCTTATGACACTGCGGGCATGGATTCTCACAGAATGGATGGTTACGTACACAGGACCTGCTTAAGCCTAGGACCGCTAACTTCCCATTGTGGCTGAATGGAGAGACTCATGAGGCCTCCAGTCCTCCCTTAGGAGCCACAGGCAGTTAGTTAATAGTTGGTGGGAAGGGGGAGATATACTCCTCAGTGATGTAGATAGAGTAAGTTGCCTTTGCTCAAGAAAAATAATCTCTCAGTCAAGCTCATGCAAGAAATTCTCATTCAATACAGTGAGGTGCACACAGAGAGACATGGAAGTAGGAGGGTGACTTGTTGGGGAGACAAAGAGGTTCTCTGAGAGTGTGAGGGATGTAAGATGTGGGAGGGACTGTATATTTATGTATACATATATATGTAATTGTTGAAGGATAAATAATAAATAACATAAAATAGATAAAAGTACAAACTAACAAACAAAAGTGCCTTCCCTCAGGAGTCCCTCTAACTCTGATGAAAGGGTCAGGGCCAAGTTGTCTTGGGAGGCAGGAAGCCCAATTTAAACCCAGTGAAAGTGATTTTCCATCTTCTCAACGTTTCTGGTTTTGTTTGCTTGGTCCTATAGCTTCCTTCACACAGCTCATATTTGGAATTGAGGGTCCACCCTGAAGCAGTTTATGTGGATCCTCTGTGCTGATGCTTGGAGACCATGAGTTAGATTTTAAGAAGAGCACGTACATACAGGCAGCACAGCTGCCTGACAGCTCTGGGATATCAGGCAGATCTGTGTCTACTTTCCAGGCCAGTGGATCCTGGACTTTAATTGCATGGTAGAATCTCATGAATTTAAAACTCCTCTACCTCAGGCTACACTCCAGACCAAAGTGATTAAACCTACAAGACAGGGTCCAGGCCTCAGCTTTGTAAAGCTCCCTGGTGATTCCAATGTGCCATCAAGGCCAAGGCCTTCCTTCTGTCCTAGGGCATCTGGAGAAAGCACAGATTGTAACATCTGTAGGGATCATCAGTATTTTTCTCTTCAGACAGAACTCTTCATTTCCAATGGTTAGAGCTATATGCATGGTTTAGAATGCATTATGAAAATGTGTTCCAGAGAGAGAATTTGAACATTTCTTTAGTGTTCAACCACACACCAGCCTAGTTCATTGCTCTTCGAACTAACTGCTGCTGGTATTTAAGCCTTCATTCATAGACTCATGCCAATGTGTTCTGCCTCTGCCTGGCCTTGAAATACGCAACACCAGCACTTCCTTTTGTCTGTATCAAGATGATCTACAAAATTTATCAGTCTTCAGCTCTTTTTTGTCTTCCCAAGAGCCAGTAACAGATCTCCAGTGAGCTGAAACAGGGTAAGTTGTTTTAAACTAGTGACTGCTTAATAAATTAGCCCAAGACGGCCCCTACAGCCAGTTTCCCAGGGTATCAGAGCAACGCTGCAAGAAAAATTATTTCCATTAAACACCACAAAAATGTCTTTCCTGTGATACTTCACGAAAAGGGTGACATGTGCAAGAGTCTCAGTCACAAAACAGGAAAGCAATGTTTGAAAGTTAAATTAAAAAGTAAAGCATAGTTAAGATTTTATTGAGCTTAAACACCACTCCTACCCCCTAAACATATAAATCTGTTCTGGGCTCTATGTCTCCCACTCAGATGGGTGATAAATTTTGGATGCTGGATTCTTATGTCTCTAAAAATAACGTTTACCTACAGTGAAGTGCAACATCTGGGCCCACTGGGAGAGCACAGAGTAGCCCTTTAGGTTAATTGTTTGTGTAGACAGGTTAGGTTTCCCAATGCTGAAAATGATACCTGTTTTCTTTCTCTTGGCCTCATCCACCACAGGTGAGGAGGATATTCCCCCTGATTTTCCCATAGGCCTGCTCCTTCATGCAGAATGTCTCCATCAATGCTGTGCCATTGGGGTGATGGAGTATTTCCCATATATCACTTGAACTGAGGGACCTGCTGTCCCCAGAGACACCTTGGTTCCTGTGGTTGAGAGGGATTAAAGAGGTGCTCCTCCATACCCCAGTGCTCCATAGTGAGCGTTGTCAGAACTGACCCATGTGTCTGTGACACTCTCAATGGCGTACCTCTATATTCCTCTCCATCAGAAGGTATTTTTGATTGACTAGATCAATCACAGTGATCCTTGAGAAGGTCCATGCATGTTCTACAGACTGTCAAAGTAGGAAGGCAGACATTAAACTGATCATAATGAGAACTCTCTGTTTCTCTTTCTGACACTCCACTCCATACTCCAAAACAGCTAATCCCATGGAAAAAGAGGCCTTATGGAGGGATGTGGTGAAAGCAACCAGCTGTCCAGGTCCATTCTGGGAAATAATAGTCTTTCCTTTCCTTCCTTCCTTCCTTCCTTCCTTCCTTCCTTCCTTCCTTCCTTCCTTCCTTCCTTCCTTCCTACCTTTCTTCCTTCCTTCTTTTTCTTTCTTGCTTTCTTTTCTTTTTTGCTTTCTTTCTTTCTTATTTTATTCTTTTAGGGAGGTGGAAAAGGATAACATCACAGGCAGTCCTGAAATAAATCTTTAACATCTCTAAATCTTTGTATAAATTTGAGTCTAAACATTTTTATCCACAATATAAATTTTTCCAGGCACTGACTCAAGACCTGGGAGTTAGCCTTTCATTTCCCCCCTTTCCATACCAAATCTTCTTTGTTATTCCCCCTCTCCCACTTTCTTGGCTTCACTGTAAGACCTGATTGCCTCATGATAGTCTATGGTAAAATACTCCTTACCCATCATCCTTGGACCTCAACTTTTCAGAGTTAAAGGTCACTTGATTCTCACCACCAAAGCAACCTCTTTGGTTTACTGTTTAGCACCAATTGCTTCATTATCTAAACTTTTAATGGCTCTCCTATTGACTCTTTAGTAAGGTGGCAGCAATTCATCCAAGTGGTCCAGGACTTGGCAGTTTGGTTCCAAATTATACCCTTGACCTCTGCTGCTCTCTGTGTTCTTACCATACAGTGCATCTGCGCTCCTCATCTATTAGCCCCATTTCTGCCTCCTTGCCCTTGACTTAGACCATTCTCCCCACCTGCACTGCCACTTCCTCTGATCCCTCTTTAGTCGTTAGTCCTTAGTCATTCTCCAAAACTCAGCTTACAAATCCCCCTTCTCTTTCCGAAAGCTTTTTCTGAAACTTTGTCCTGTTGCTGGCACTTGGTAAGGCCTGCTCTTCATGCCATCCCAGGGACTGTGTTGAACCAAAGGCTTTGAAGGCGAGTTAGTGCTTTGCTGATTGGGATTTCCAAGAGGGTACCTCACCCTCGTGTTCTTCACCTTCAGTGTGTTGGATGATGAATGAGAGAAGGAAAAGCACTGGGTTGTGGTGCACACCTGTAATCCAAGCCCCTGGGAAGCTGAGGTGGGGATATGATGACTTTATCCCATCCAAGAGTAGCTAGGAGATGCTGTCTTCAAAACAAAAACAACACAATAAAATAAGCCAATGTTGTTGCCTTCTCTTCCAGTCTTTGAGAAATTTCAGGACTTACAGCAGAGACTGTAGAATCACTTGTCTGATCTGATAGCAGCTACTAGTTCTAAAAATGGAGATTTTTGGTAAAGAGATCTTAGGGCCTTTGAAAGAAGGTCAGTTTTAAGGACCATCTATGTGTTAGAGACTTATCTGTATAAATGAATCCTCCCTCATCCCTGGAATTTCTATGCTAATTAGGGTCAGAGGAAAGAACTTGTCATAAACGATGGATTTTTAGCACATTAACCAAAGATTGTGAAACTCTGAAAATATGATGCTCAAAGTTTGCAAGTATGTGGTGTTAGTGGCCCTGGAACTGTCTGAGCAGGCTAACCATTGGTATGTGTGTTTGATCTAGCAACCTGGCAACAGGTCAAAAAACCCTTTCTGAGTTTATAGACTGAAAGGTAAATGACAACTTGAGAAAGAAAGGCTTTACTGAATTGAAATGGGGGTTCCCAATCCTGGTCAGTTAGTATGCATCACAAGAAGGCCAGTATTAATACTTGGGAATAAAAGGTAATTTGTGTTTGCTCAAATTATTCTCCTAGGCAGAAGCTCTGGACACACTTGAGCCATCACATTTTCGACAGAACAGGTACACATCTCTACAAGGGAGATCAGGAGTTTCGTTGTCTTGATTTGCCACCGTACCTTGACTGGATGAGTAAGAACAGACTAGAAAAAGCTCATCCAAGTTTGGCAGTCAATCCCCAACCTTTTCCTTAATAGTCAGTGTTTGTATTGAAACCTTGTCAATAATTACCCATCTTGTCTCCTAGTCTCACTACTGAGCTACCGTTGGCTTTTTAATTTGTAATAATAGATTGAGAGTGATGTTTTCCCAGCCCATGGGATTATAATGAAGATTAAATAACAGATGTGCAAACACATAATTAGGCAGTGCTTTGTGGGATGGGGAGATAGCTCAATAGAAGAACACAGTCTACCATGGCTGAGGCCTTCTGCCTGCTAGTCCAGCACTGTCCAAAAACAAAACCATAACAGCCACATCCTGCTTGGAATGTACTGAAATATCCCCTGTAGGTTGTTTGTCAACCCTAGAGATCTGGAGGCACTTTTGTTGAGAGGCTGTGGAAATTTTAGGAAGTTGGCCTTAAGTGGAAAAACTGGGTAAGCAGAGGCAGATCCTGGGTGGTATCTTGTCCTTGGTTTGTTCATATTGTCTTTCCCTCTTTTCCTCCTTCCCTGACTCCCTCCCTCCCTCTCTCCCTCCCTCCATTCCTTTTTTCCTTCCCCCTCCACTATCTGTCTGAAAAAGGAGTTCTCTTCTTCCACTGTCATGATGTTCTTCCCCAAGTATATACGACCAAGAGACTATGCTGACAGAACCCTCTGCAATTGTGAGCTAAAATAAATCTTTCCTTTACAAAAAGTTGTTCCTATCAGATACTTGTCACAGTCACATGATGAGAGAATGAATACAAACAAAACAACACATGCATTTGTAGCTTCTAAAACCCTGGCACAGTGGCATGCTGCATGTATCAATGCAGTTATTCAGATAAACCATCGGTTACTTTCTGGCTTGCATTTAATTCTTTATGTTCTCTTTAATGCAGATCTGAATAGACAGACACGAATAGATGCACGTGTAAATCTGTCTAAAGCACACTGTTTTTTTTTAATCAACAATTACATTTTATTAAATTACAAGCAAGTTAGACGTGAATTCTAATTGCAAGATTAAGCTGAATGGATCTTACAGAAACTGTTCGTTTGGTTGTCCACAGAGCTGTATACTCTCAACACTGAGATGTCCATCAATTCAGTGAACCCATGCTGTTCCGTAGCTATTTGGCTTCTACAGCAATGATAAATACATTGCTGACCTCACTACATTTTTGGCAGACGGTTTGATTTCTAATGTGGTGTATGCTTTTTAAGATCTCACAAATAGGCAAGCAAGAGTTGGTTGACTGACACTTGTCACATCCCTGCTTTAGCAGCACGACCTGTTCCAATTGCTCATCTTGCTGTTACATTTGCTCATCTATTCGTCCAGTGGGTGTTTGCTTTTCTTTCCTTGGCTCATTATGCAGTGAAAGCAACTCTAGTATACCTTTAGAACACAAAGCTCCGCAGTCTGGGGTTAGAGCACTACTAGGAAACACCGAACTTTTGTTTTCATGAATGGAAAAAGGTAATAAAGAACTAAATAAGGCTGGGTGTAGTGGTGCATGCCTTAAACCCCAGCACTAGGGAGGCAGAGGCAGGCAGATCTGTGTGAGTTCAAGGCCAGCCTAGTCTACAAAGTGAGTTTCAGGGCAACCAGAACTGTTATACAGAGAAACCCTGTCTTGAAAAACCAAACCAAACCAACCAACCAAAGAGAAAACCTAAGTGAGAGAATTTGAGGTATTATTAGGCATTGTGAAGCTTTGTGAAAGTAGCAGGAGATTCTGCATCATTGCTCCTGGGCACAGCTTGGCTCCTGGAACTCTGACTAGGGGTCACAAGGAAGTCAGGAAAGTACAGACTCGCAGATACACAGAGAGGCTGAGACTGGGTGATCTGGGCTCTCAGATAGAGAGGCTGAGCCATGGAGGCAGCTCCAGCTAATCTCCTTAGGAGCAGTTCTGTAGGGGAGCAATCTTCAGGCAGAAAACATCTAACGGGGGAAAAGCTCCAGGGGACACTTTCTGACACATCCAGACTCAGAACACCAACAAAGGCTTTGCCATCTCTCTGAGCCTCGCCTGGGGAAGCCCCTCATGTGGGCTGAGGCACTGGAATCCTTAACATGGTCTTACCTATGCCAACAGTACTCGGGACTTCTGCCTCCGACACCGCATGTCTGAGAGACCTCCATGAGGAGGGCCCTTGCTGTATACAAGGAAGCAGGTTCAGGAAAACATGTTAGTAGTGAAATTTCTACCTCATTTTATTTCATCCAAGGCATGCTTAGTTTGCACTTCCAATTTCAATTTTTATAAGGGCCCAGGATATAGACTTTTCTTTAGAAGTTTTAAAGATAGAAATATTTTAATCTAACTCATGAGTCTAAATTAAAAATATAGTATTTCACAACATCTTTGAGGAGCTGTAATTTACATGCCATTTGACCAAATTGCTTTTAGTACATTCACAGATGTGCACAACTATTACTACTACAAAATTATTCTGTTTTATAGCATTTTCACTGTTTGGAAATAAACTTGTATCCTTCAGTTAGTAAACTTCCGCTCTTTGGTCCTGAACCTTAAGCCACAATGAAAACATTTTGTCTCTGTGAATTTGTCTATTCTATAAATTTTATGTAATTGGAATCTCATGTGGTCTTTGTATCTGGCTTCTTTCACTTAGCGTCATGTTGCTATGATTCATTCACAGTCCATCATGTATCAGTAATCCATTCCTTTTGATGGCTGGAGAGTACTCTATTACATGGACATGCTGCCTTTGCCAGCCCACTCCTCTGATGGGCATCTGCACTCTTCCTGCATTTTGGCAGCTAAGAACACTGCTTCTATAAACATCCCTTTGCAGACATGTTCTTCTCTCACTTAGTTGATTATTAGAAGTGGAATTTTGAGGTCGCAGGGTACTTCCATGTTTAGCAGTTAAGGATGCGCCTGCTGCTTCCTGAGGTGGCTGTGCCATTTTATTTACATACCTTCCAGAAGCATAGGAAGCTTTGACAACATTTGTTTTTTATTAGTCTCCTGGTGGGAATGAAGTACCATCTCATCCTACTTCTGGTTTGTATTCCTGGTGACTAATAGTGGAAGCCATCTCTTTATATGCTTCTTAACCCCTGGGCATCTTTTTTGGAGAGCCAACTGATTAGATCTTTTGCAACCAGTTTGAAGACAAGTTGCTTTTCTATTGCTGGAACTTAGGAGTCCCTGCTGCAATCTAAGTACAAGTCTCTTAAAATACACCATCTGAAAAGATCCACCCAATTGTCCCATTGTTGTGGTCTGAATGAATTCCTTAAAATTCGTGTTTAGAAACATAATCCCCAATGCAGTAGCTTAGGGAGATGCCCTTTGAGGGGTATTAAGTTCATGGAGGTCCCACCTCCATGAGTTCAATCTTGCTATCATACAGGAGGCATCATGCTAAGCACCATCATGGAAGGAGAAGCTGGATCCTCACAGTCATGCATGCAGAAACCTTTTGTCTTGTGCTTCTTAGCTTCTGAATCTCTAAGAAACATTTATGTTCTTTGTAGGTTATCTGTGTATCTTGTTATCTAGACAAATCAAGATGCCCAGTAGCATTTGTTGGAAGACTGTTCTTTCTCTATGCAGTAGTTTTGGCAGCCATACCACATACCATAGCCTATGGCCTCATTTGGGGGCTGTGTCCTGTTCCATTGATCTACACATGTCTCATGCCAGCCCTCCATTAATTACTGCTTCTGTGTAGTAGGATTTGACATCAGGAAGTGGGAATTCTCCAATTCACAATCTGCTTGCTCATTCTTTGCAAGATTGCTTCGACTATTTTAGGTCCCTTGTGATTTTGTGCCAACTTTAGGATCAGATTGCCAATTTATACAAGACAGACAGAGTCTAGTGAGCATTGTATTGAATGGACAGACTAACTCAGGTAGGACAGTGACTTAATAGTAATAAGCCTTCTGTCCACAAACAAGACATGTTTCCATTATGAACAAGACATTTTTCTATTTATTTATGCTGTCTCTAGTTTTTCTGAACAATGATCTGTGGTGTTGAAGTGTTTTCTACTTCTTTTGCTAAATTTATCCTAAGCATTTTGACACTGTTACAAATGTTTTAAATTGTTCAATACAAGTGTATAAAACTACAGTTGATTTCTGAATGTTGATTTTGTTCTTATTACCTTTCTGAAATCATATTCAGTTTTGTGTGTGTGGTGTGTGTGTGTGTATACTTTAGAAGTTTCCATGTATAAGATTATGTCTTCTGAAAATAGAGATGATTTGACTTTGTCCTGTTCTATCTAGATGTTCTTACCCTTGCCTAATTACACTGGTCTAAGTTTTTGGTACGCTGTTGAATGCCAGCAGTGGAAAATGAGGATTGGAGCTGGGGAGATGGCTAAGCTGTTAAATCCTTCTCAGAAGACCACACACCGGATCACCCATGGCAGTTCATAACCTCTTGCAACTCTAGTTGCAGAGGATCTGATACTATCTTCTGGGTTTCTTGTCTGCAGGTACATTCACAGACACACACTAAGGTACTACATACACATAGCATACATACATACATGCATGCAATCTTTAAAATAAATGACAGTCCTTATTTGATCCTTAAATTAGAAAAGAAAGCACATAATATTTTACTACTAAGTATGATGTTTGGTATGGATATGTGTATGTATTTCTACATATATATATATCTTTTATCTCATTGGGAAAGGGTTTTTTTTTTCTATTCCTGATGACTGGTTATTTTTCATTCATAAAAGGAGGTGATCTTTTGGTCTTGCTTTGCTGATGTGGTGTATTACATTAATTGATTTTCAGATGTTAAACCAACCTTGCATCCTGGGATAAACCCCAATGAGCCATGGTTTATAATTCTTTTTATATGGTGCTAGATTCCATTTACCAGATTTGTGTTGAGAATTTTTATGGTCCCATTCATAAAAGATACTAGTTTGTAATATTTTGCAAAGTATTTGTCTGCTTCATATTTCAGGGTAGCACTGTAGTTATAAAGGGACTTGAAGAGTATTCCCTCCTGTGGCTTTTAAAATAGTTTTGAAAATTACACGAATTCTTCTGTTTGGTGGAATTCACCAGTGGAGGGGACTTCTGTTTGTTTATGAATCTTTGTTTACAAGTTTGAACTGGTTATCTTTTACAGTAATATGCATTCCTTCATTGCTTCTTGAGACAGTATCAGAGCTGTGCATATTTTTCGGGATTTGTCCATTCTCTTTGTATTCCCTGACTATTTACATGCAGTATAATTATTCATAGTGCCCCTTCATAACCCTTTTAGCATCTTTCATTCAGTGACAATTTTACCTTTTCATTTCTGACTGCGAGAACCTGAGTTTTCTCTAGCTCCTTCTCATTCTAGCTAAAGATTTGCCAGTCTTGTTCATTTTTCCGAAGACCTGAGCCAGCGTGGGTGTCTTTGGTGTCTCTTGAGTCCCTGTTTCACCGAGTTTTGCTTTAATTCTCCCTGTGGCCTTTGTACTTGTATTGGGTTAATTTCGTCTTTGGTTTCTAAATGTCTAAAAATCATAAAGTTAGACTGCTAATACAAAACCCTCCCTTCCACCTGTTTTTGTGTTTGAGACCTCGGTTTATGGTGCAGCCCAAGGCTGGCTTTGAACTTTCAGACCCTTTTGCCTCAGCTTACCCAGATTATAGGAGAGTACCTCGGGGTCTGACATGCTTTCCTGGTTTATTTTCCATGTAGATATTTACAGGTACATCCTTACCTCTCTTTTTCCTTTTGTGGCTTGCTTATGCATTAAATTAATGCTAATTTAGCATGCTAACTCTTGAATATTTCCACTATTTTTGCATTATTTCCTCTAGGATTACTCTAGCATTTACCAGAATTTTCTTCAGGTTTATAACAATAATTCCAGTGAGATATAAAAAGTTTTTCCCCTGAGGCAGATGCAGGCAGATTTCTAAATTCAAGGGCAGCCTGATCTACAAAGCAAGTTTCTAAGTTCCAGGACAGCCCGGGCTACACAGAGAAACCCTGTCTCAAAAACTAAAAAATAAAACAAACAAAAACATTAAAAAACAAAACTTATTTTCTACTTAACTTTATTCTGTTCCCTTCTTGTCTTTTTTGTTGTTGTTGCTGTTATAAGATTTTCTTATTTGTATTTCATGTGTATGAGTGTTTGCCTGTAGGTTTGTATGTATACCATGTGCATGCAGTGCTCATGGACACCAGAAGAGGACATCAGATTCTCTGGAACTGGTGTTACAGGTAGTTGTGACCCATTGTGTGGATGCTCAGAAATCATCCCAGGTCCTCTGGAAGAGTAGCCAGTACTTTTAACCACTGAGCCACCTCTCCAGCCCCACATCCCCTTTCTTAAACATATTATTTGTCTTTGTATTATAATGTTATGTTTGAGATATATGTTATACATATCATATTTGTTCATGTACATATGCATATGCATAAATGTGCACATTATGTATAATATATACATTCTGCTGCGCAGGGTGATTCTGTAAATGTTACAAACTCAGTAGTACATTATTAGAGTTTACTTTCTATAATTCTATGGCTTTTTTGTTGTTGTTGTTGTTGTTGTTAGATTTGTTTATTTATTTTATGAGTACACCGTAGCTGTCTTCATGCATACCAGAAGAGGGCATCAGATCCCATTACAGATGGTTGTGAGCCACCATGTGGTTGCTGGAAATTGAACTCAGGACCTCTGGGAGAGCAGTCAATGCTCTTAACCGCTGAGCCATCTTTTCAGCCCAATTATATGGCTTTTAAAGACACTGAGGGAAGTAGATTTATCTACTGCTTTGGAATTTTATCCCTTGTTGACCATTTCTGCCTGTTTCATTTGTTACCATCTGTCCTCATTTCCATTGATTCCACACTGCTGAATCTCTGTATGCTTTGGGAATGCAAGGAGAGATGAACACATAACTATTATACATGATTGTTTTTTAAAACCAATTTTCAGAAGGAGAAAGCACATATTTACAGTATCGTTTGTAATTATTAATTACAAAAGATTACTAGTGCTCTTATGATGTGTGTGTTCTAATTATTGCCTAAAGTTCTCAACCTACAGAAATGTCTTTAATTTTTCTATAGTCCTGACTTGCTAACAACACAGTCTCTCGGCTTTCATTTTCCTGGGAATCTCTTCTGCCTTCACTTTTGGAGTTTTGTAGAATATAGACTCTCAGCTGGTGGGTTTCTTGTTTTCTCTCAAGGCATCTTGTTTATAAATGAGTTCCTTTCTCCTTTCTGCTCCCACAGTTTTCTCTGTGTCTCTGGCTGTCAGCACAACTGTGCTTTGTCACTCTGAGGCCCCCTTTGTGTTAATTTCTCAGAGTTTCCTGGCTTCCTTGATGTGTAGATTAATGTTTTCATATAAACTTTGGAAGTTGCTTCCACTATCTCTTTGTTATTTTTTCCCCTTTCTATCTTCTCTCCAATAGTCATGGTTGGTTAATCTCCTTACCCAAAGCTTGCATCCTTTGAGTCTCTGTTCACTGTCTCTTACTCCCTTTTTTTTTTCTCTCTCTGTTCACTAGAATATATTGTCTCTATCTCAACTCCACTGATTTTTCTTCTACTAGTTCAAAGGCACTGTTTAATGAGTTTATAGATTTTTAAAATTTTTATTGGTTTATTATTCATATTTTTAATTTTTTGTTTTTTTAATTCTTTTTTATTGGATATTTTATTTACATTTCAGATGTTATTTCCTTACCCCATTTCCGTCCCCCTCCCAGGAACCCCCTATCTCATCCCCCCTCCTGCTTCTATGAGGATGTGCCATCACCTACCCCTCCACTCCCACCTCCCCACCCTCGAATTCCCACACACACAGGGTTCAGCCTTCATGGGACCAAGAATCTCCTCTCCCACCTATACCTGACAGGACCATCCTCCCTTGCATATACAGCTGGAGCCATGGGTCTCTCCCTGAGCGCTCCCAGGCTGGTGGTTTAGACCCTGGGGGCTCTGGTTGGTTGATATTGTTGCTCTCCTCATGGGGTCCCAAACTCTTTCAACTCCTTCAGTCTTCACTCTAACTCCTTCATTGGGAACCCCATGATCAGTTCAATGGTTAGCTGTGAGCATCCGCCTCTGAATATCTCAAGCTTTGGCAGACCTCTAAGGACACAGCTACATCAGGCTCCTGTCAGCATGCACTTCCTGACATCCACATCAGCATCTACCTTTGGTGACTGCACATGGGATGGATACCCAGGTGGAATGGTCTCCAGACAGCCCCTCCTTCAGTTTCTGTCCTACACTTTGTCTCCATATTTGCTCCCTTGAGTATTTTGTTACTCCTTCTAAGAAGGACCGAAGCACCCCCACTTGATCTTCATTCTTCATGAGCTTTATGTGGTTTGTGAGTTGAATCTTGGGTATTTTAAGCTTCTAGGCTAAAATCCAATAATCAGTGAGTGAATACCATGTGTGTTCTTTTGTGATTGGGTTACCTCACTCAGGATGATATTTTCTAGTTCCATCCATTTACCTAAGAATTTCTCAAATTCATTGTTTTTAATAGCTGAGTAATATTCCATTGTGTAAATGTACCACATCTTTTGTATCCATTCCTCTGCTGAAGGACATCTGGGTTCTTTCTAGCTTCTGGCTCTTATAAATAAAGCTGCTATGAACATAGTGGAGCATATGTCCATGTTATAAGTTGGAGCATCTTCTGGGTATATGCTCAGGAGTGGTATAGCTGGGTCCTCAGGTAATGATATGTCCAATTTTCTGAGGAACCACCAGACTGATTTCCAGAGTGGTTGCACCATCTTGCAATCCCACCAACAATGAAGGAGTGTTCCTCTTTCTCCACATCCTCATCAGCATCTACTATCACCTGAGTTTTTGATCTTAGCCATTCTGACTGGTGTGAGGTGGAATCTCAGGGTTGTTTTGATTGACATTTCCCTGATGACTAAGGATGCTGAACATTTCTTTAGGTGCTTCTCAGCCAATTGCATTTCCTCAGTTGAGAATTCTTTGTTTAGTTCTATACCCCATTTTTAAATAGGGTTATTTGGTTGTCTGGAGTCTAATTTCTTGAGTTCTTTGTATATATTGGATATTAGTCCTCTATCATATGTGGGATTGGTAAAGATCTTTTCCCAATCTGTTGGTTGCAGTTTTGTCCTATTGACAGTGTCCTTTGCCTTACAGAAACTTTGCAATTTTATGAAGTCCTATTTGTCAATTCTTGATCTTAGAGCATAAGCCATTGGTGTTCTGTTCAGGAACTTTTCCCCTGTGCCTAGGTATTCGAGGGTCTTCCCCACATTCTCTTCTATTAGTTTCAGTGTATCTGGTTTTATGTGGAGGTCCTTTATCCACTTGGACTTCAGCTTTGTACAAGGAGGTAAGAATGGATCAATTTGCATTCTTCTACTTGTTGTCCTCCAGTTGAACCAGCACCATTTGTTGAAAATGCTGTCCTTGTTCCACTGGACAGTTTTAGCTCCTTTGTCAAATATCAAATGACCATAGGTGTGTGGGTTCATTTCTGGGTCTTCAATTCTATTCCATTGATCTTCCTGCCTGTCTCTGTACCAATACCATGCAGTTTTCGTCACTAATGCTCTGTAGTACAGCTTGAGGTCATGGATGGTGATTTTTCCAAAAGTTCTTTTATTGTTGAGAATAGTTTTCGCTATCCTGGGTTTTTTATTATTCCAAATGAATTTGAGTTTATAGATTTTTAAGTTATTGTATTTTCAGCTCCAGGATTCTGTTTTTCTTATATTTTCTCCTTCTCTGTTAATGTTCTCTGTTAAATACACGATCATTGTGTCCTCCTAGGTCACTTTCATCGTAATCATTCTGCTCTTTGAACATATTTATAACTGCTTTGAAGTTAATGTCTATTAAATCTAAAATCTGATTGCACAGATAGCTTTTGTTCCAGTTTATCCATACTATTTTATATGTCTTTGAATATTTCATGTTTCTGAAGGAAATGGATATTTGATATCATTATCATTAGATGGTAGCTCAGCTCTGGGTGTTGGTGCCTCATGGTGGTCTTATTATTGCTTGTTGATTTGCTCAGTATCTGCCTGTTTCCTGCTACAGTATGAAGCTCCTGATGGAGCCAAGCCTTGGGTGCCACTGTCACCAGGACCCAAGGTGGGTTTAGCCACGTTTTCTTGAATCATCTCTTTGCCTGACCTTACCAGCTACTACTAAGTAATGCTAACTGCCTGTTGATTGCTCTACGTTTTTTCTGTAAAATCTTGACAATAAATCCAATCACATCCCTTTCCTTAGATGCTGTGGCTGTCAAGGTCTGTGTTGGAAAGGTGTTCTGATCTTCCCAGGTCTCCTCAGAGCTCTGCAGCAGGTTAGTCACCTTGGATGTCAGCCTGTGTCTCCAGTGAACTTAGCCACCCCCACAACTTCCTCTCATTACCACGTTCACTATTTTTTTTTAGTTTTGGTTGTTGTTGTTGCTATTGTGTTTTGTTTTGAGACAGAGACTTATGTAGCCAAGGATGGTCTTAAACTCATTATTTAGCCTGAAATTCTTCTGGTCCTCCTGCTTCTATTTCCCAAATGCTAGGATTACTGGAGTAGTAGAAGCTTCTGAGAGAGGGTCTCATTCTTCAGTGGAGACTGACCTGGAAGCTCCCTTTGTAGCCCAGATTGGGTTCCATCTCCAGGCCTTCCAGCCTCTGCTTCCCAAGTGCTGGGATTACAGATGTGCACCATCACACCTGGCAGTGCCACT
Source organism: Mastomys natalensis (assembly GCA_021653895.1). Lineage (NCBI taxonomy): Eukaryota > Metazoa > Chordata > Mammalia > Rodentia > Muridae > Mastomys > Mastomys natalensis. The sequence continues at coordinate 53,559 of JAJTUV010000309.1, read as the reverse complement.
ATTTTTCAGAGTGCGTGTAGACTCCCTGCCCTGTTCCCCCACCCCACCCCCCAACACACACACACACCCACAGTGCTGCCAATAGTAAATTCCTTGGGGAAGAGATGTGGAGTCCTTTATTCAAAGCTTAGTTCTCATCATAGGCAAGATCTCTGAACGATGGCACTATAGTGGGCTGGGGAGGTAATGCCATAACTTTCTCTGAGTGACAGCCTCCCTTACGGAGGTGTCTGGAGGCAGCAGCTCTGGAAGTCTGCAGCTTACCTCACTGTATTAGTCAGGGTTCTCTAGAGTCGCAGAATTTATGGAATGTCTTTCTTATTGAGGGAATTTATTATGCTGACTTACAATCTGTAGTTCACCTCCGCAGCAATGGGCAGCTGTGGATGGGAAGTCCAAGGATCTAGTAGTTGCTCAGTCCCACAAGGCTAGTTGTTTCAGCTGGTCTTCTGTAGAAGTAGGCTCCAACAGATGTGCCAGCAAGTAAATACAAGTAACAAAGATGAGCAAATCTTCCTTCTTCCCAGGTCCTTATCTAGGTCTCCAGTAGAAAGTATGGCCCAGATTAAAGGTGTGTACCACCACGCCTGGATCTGGGGACTTGTTTTGTTTCAGGCTAACCTTCAACTCAGAGATCTCCTTGCCTTAGTCTCTCGGGATTAAAGGCATGTACTACCTTGCCTGGGCCTAAGCCTTTCATAGCCACTATGCCTCCAGATCTCCAAGCCAGAAACTTGTGTCTTCCAGCCTCAAGATCTGGATCCCAAGTGAACCTTCCAATTCTGGATTGTAGTTCATTCCATATATAGTTAAGTTGACAACCAAGAATAGCCATTACAGTTACTAACATCAAACCTCTGAACTGTAGCCAGGATAGTCAGGGACCTAGTATTCTCAAATGCACCATGCTCTCCATTCTATGACTGTGGTTGGGTAGAAAATGGGACCTCCCACTTCCCAGCTACAGTCTCCAGAACATAACTTAAACTATAGGTAACTGAGATGGAAGGGGTTGGGGGGAGAATTGCAAACTTCCTGCCCTTCCTAAGGAGACAGCTTCAGACCAGGAGCTCGGAGAAAGAGAGCCAGTGTTCTGGCAGTACTCGTCCTACAGATACCATACCACATAGGAAGCTACAGTCCTTCCTTCCTGTTCACAGACTCTGCAGTTCTTACCTAATGAGGGAGGTTTTCTTGAATAAAGGGTTCTTGGCTTTCTGTGTACTCAGCCCACAGCTTAAGTCTCCTGTGCTTTGACTGGGGAGTGGCTCTCTGAGACCTTTAACTCCCTTCCTCATTCTCTCACTTTGTTTAGTGCATCTTATGCTGTGAGGGGCAGCTGGGGCATAATGGTAAATAAGACACACCTGGAACTGGGTAGCCAGTGTTCAACAGACACAACAAGCAGAACACAAGCAAACTGAGGCAGTGATGGCAGACGTCCCCCTAGGTTTGGAATGAAGAATGAATGAATAGATGGATGGATAAATGAATGAATGAATGAAGAATGGATGAATGGACAGATGAAGAATGAATGAATGAATTGCATCAAATGTTCTAAGGAAGTCATGCCTTGTGAAAACTATGTGAAGTGGGATTGCAGGATAGAGCCTGTTGAAGAAGAGAGGGAGGCTGGCATGGAGCATTAGAAAGCAGTGGGATGATCTAGGCTCAGTGAAACCAGGAACTGCCAGAACTTAGACCCTGGATAAAGACTTAAGTGACTGATTTCTGCTTTTTTTGATAGCTAACCAATCACAAGTTGTCCAAGGACAGAGTTACTCTGGGACAGCCATTGCTCACATATAGTTTATAGCATACTACTCTTATCAAAGTAAGGAGTCAGCTTATTCGAGTGGTACAGTTCTGTGGTCCTGGCCCCTTGGGAGACAAAGGCAGTAGGATAACTTGTACACAGCATGGTCAATAGAGCAAGACTCTCATTTCAAACAAAAAGAAAAAAAAAAAAGTAAAGAAAATGTCAGTAATACCGAATGCATATTATATCTTAGACCATCTCGTTTAATTTTTTAAAATATTTTATTAAGGCTTTGAGAAATTCAGAAGATGTGGTTTAATCATATTCACCTCCAGCTCTTCCTCTTCAATCCTCCTAGGTTGTCCCCACCTCCCCACCCACAAACTTCATGTCATTCTTTTTGTAGATTTGATAATCTATTGACTCTACTTTGTCCTGTCCATATACTTCCGGGTGCCCAGTCATCCTCTGGAACATGGCTGACCTACCAGGATCCACATCTGTAGGGAAAACTGACCCTTCTTCTGGAAGTCATGAATTGACAGTAGCTCTTCAGTGAGAGGTGGAGGCACATCAGCCCCTCCCCCACTTACGCTAGGATGCTGACTAGTTTTTGATGTTTTGCAGACCACGTATAGGCAGCCACTGTCGCTGTGAGTTCATGGGTGGAGTGTCCAGGAAACGCTGTTTACCTCTGGCCTTTCCTGAACTCTGGTTTTACGATTTTTCTGTCCCTCCCCTTCGATGGTCCCTGAGCCTTTTCTGGTCAGAGTGTGATATCGATAGCCCATTTGTAGTTGGTTTCTCGACAGTCACCTTTTCTCTGCACTTTGAGCAGCTGTGAGTTTCTTCATTGACAATCATCTACTGTGCAAAGGCGCTTATCTAAGCACCAAGAGCTGTACTGACTTATGAGCACAGACAGCAATTCGATATTGTGTCCATTTAGAAAAATAAAGCAGTGGTTCATCTGTGGGTCTAATGAGCTCACCAACACAGGGTATTTTGCCAGGATCACAATACTAGGCATGCACTTCTCCTTACTTGTGACTTGATCCTGGTGAGTTCATTATTGTAGTTGACAGGAACCTCAGTCATTGTCCTGTTGAGGTAAGGAGACATTATGACCAAAGCAACTCTTTTTTTTTTTTTTTGGTTTTTTCGAGACAGGGTTTCTCTGTGTAGCCCTGGCTGTCCTGGAACTCACTCTATAGACCAGGCTGGCCTCGAAACTCAGAAATCCACTTGCCTCTGCCTCCCAAGTGCTTGGATTAAAGGGTGGCTCACCACTGCCCGGCACAAAGGCAATTCTTATTGTTAAAAAAAACAAACAAACAAACAAACAAAAAAGGCATTTAATTGGGGCTGGCTTACAGCTTCAGAGGTTTAGTCCATTATCATGGTGGCAGGGAGAAGGACGGTGTGCTTGATGGCAGTAGCTGAGAACTATAGCCTGATACTCACGCAGAGTAGAGGGAGAGGGAGAAGAAGAGGGAGAGACAGACACGGAGAAACAGAGACATAGAGAGGAGACTGGGTCTGGCTTGGGGATTTTGAGACCTCAAAGTCCACACTTAATGACATGCTTCCTCCAGCAAGACCATACCTATGCCAACAAGGCCACACCTCCTAAACCTTACTCAAATATGTCACTCACTGATGACTAGGCATTCAAATATATGAGACTGTGGATGGTGGGGTCATTATTAATCAAGCCTCTACAACAGGGAACACAGCTAGATAAGGCTGTGTAGCACCTCCAGTACTGTGAGAACTGGCCTGTGGGGAGGAAGCTTCCTGGTTGATATTAATGTGACTTTTCCATGTTGTATGGCCAGGGTGTGGTGTCTTCAGCAAAGGGTCTTACCATCAAGCTCTAGTGGGTGGCCAAGAGTGCTGGCTGCAGCCTGGACTGTTGGAGGTAAGGATTCTGGGACTCCCTTGACCAATAACTTGAAGGGAGGTATGCCACAGCTACCTCTGGGCTTTTTATTTGGTGACATATGGCCTCTGGGAAAAGCATAATTTCCGGTGTAGAGTAACACCAATTAAAAACTCTTTTATGTGCCTATATATTTAGGAAGCTTATGAAAGAATAAGTTTCCATAATGCTTTTAAAAAGATTATTTGTTTTTATTTTATGTGTATAGGTATTTTGCCTGCACTATGCCCATGTACTATATAAGTTCTTAGTACCTGGAGGCCAGAAGCGGGGATGGATCCCTGGAATGGGAGTTACTGATAGTTGTTAGTTACAAGGTGGGTCCTGGGATCAAGGCCTCTGGAAGAGCAAGCAGCTAGTGCTCATAATTGCTGAGCTACCTCTCCAGTCCCTCTGTGTGATTTCTTCAAACACACTTAGTTACCCCTCCCCACCCCCTTCTCATCTCTTCCTTCTTTTTTTCTCTCTACTTAAGCTTTCCCATTAGCCCCTTTTAACTACACATAACCTGTGTTCTACTCTTGCCCCTTTGTTAGGTTCTTTAATTCTTCTTGCCATGGTCCCTTCTAGTTTCCTGTATTCAATGGGTATTCCTAAAACACATACACTAAAGATTTAACACTAAGATCCCCATGTAAGTTAGAATCTATGCCATTTGTCTTTCTGGTTCTGCGATACCTCACTCAATATGTTTTCCAGCTCCATCCATTTACCTGCAATGACATTGCACGATTTCATCTTTCTTTACAGATGACTAAAATTTCACTGTATATAGGCACCACATTTTCATTCAGAGGTTCATTGGCAACTAGGCGGTTTCCATGTTCTAACTTTTGCAAACAGAACAGGTGTGAACATGGATGAGTATGTATTTCTTTAGTAGGAATTAAAGTCCTTCCGGTATATGACTAGGAGAGGGATGATTGAGTCATACAGTATAGCTATTTCTAGCTTTTTGGGAACACCACACTAATTTCCACAGTGGCAACACCAATTTGCGGTTCTGCCAACAGCACAAGAGGGTCCCCAGGTGCCACATTCCACCAGCACTAGTTGTCTCTTCTTAATCTTAGACATTCTGGCTAGAGTAAGGTGAAATCTCACAAGACCTTTAATTTTCATTTCCATGGTGACTGAGAATGGTGAATACTTTAAAAAATATTTCCCAGTTATTTCTATTTCTTCTTCTGAGAAGTCTCTGTTATTATCATTGCTCACTTTTTATTGGCTGCTTTTCTTATTTTTTTTTTTTGTTTGTTGTTTGTTTGTTTTGTTTTTTGAGTTCCTTATATATTCTAGACACCAATCCTTTGTCAGTTGGTAAATATTTTTCCTCTTTCTGTATGCTGACACTTCAGTCGATTATCAGATGTTTCAGTTTGTTTGTTTGGTTTGTTTTTGTTTGTTTATTTGTTTGGGTTTGTTTTGTTTTTGCAGTGCCAAAGCTGTTTTTTTTAAAAAGAATTATTTATTTATTTTATGTATATGAGTACACTTAGCTGTCCTCAAACACACCAGAAGAGGGCATCAAATCCCATTACAGATGGTTGTGAGCTACCATGTAGTTACTGGGAATTGAATTCAGGACCTCTGGAACAACAGTTAGTGCTCTTAACCATTAAGCCATCTCTCCAGCCCAGATTTTTAACTTCATGAAATTACACTTGTTAGTTGTTCTATTTCTTAGTCACTGGAGTCCTATTTGGAAAGTCCTTCCCTGAGCCTATATTCTGAAGAGTACCCCTACTTTCTTCTATAGTGTCCAGTTCTCAGGTCTAGCATAAAGTCTCTGATCCATTTAGAATTGACTTGTATTAAGAGTAAGAGGTGCAGATCACGTTTACTCTTCTACATATAGATATCATCTCCCATTTGTTATGATTCTGACTTTCCTTCTGTATATGTTTTGCATCTTTGCCAAAAATCAGTTGGCTCTAGCTGTGTGCACTTACATCTGGGTCTTCAGTTTTGTCCTTTGATCAAAGTACCATGCTATTTTTATTACTATAGCTCTGTGGTATAATTTGCAATCAGGCATGGTGATACTTCTCAAAGTGTTCTCATTGTTTAGCATTGTTTTAGCTTTCCAAAATCTTTGTGTTTCTATATTGCTAGGTCCAAAGTGCCTTCCAAAAATGTCAGTGCTGGTAACAATATTATCCTAAACAGCAGGATTTTGCCTGGGTACAATGGAGGGTGACATTGAATAAACTTAGGCCTAAAGGTGTTTTTTTGTTTTGTTTTGATATTTTTGTTGTTTGTTTTTTGTTAGAGGGAATCTCCCTTAATCTACTGTCCATCTATTTGAGGCAAGGGAAGACACTTAAAAACAAACAAACAAACAAACAAACAAAACCAACCCACCCTGCTGATTAAATAATATCTGCTTGCTTTTCCATCATTTTGCTTTTCTGACACTGCCCCCTCCCAAGATCATTGCCCAAGATCATTGGCAATTGATTCCCCCCAAATTTTTCTGCCTATGAATTGGTCTAGTTCAGTGGTTTTACAGAACCTTCACTTACAATTATAAATTTTGATCTTGTAATCCCAGCACTTGGGAGGCAGAGGCAGGTGGATTTCTGAGTTCGAGGCCAGCCTGGTCTACAGAGTGAGTTCCAGGACAGCCAGGGCTACACAGAGAAACTCTGTTTCAAAAAACAAAAAACAAAACAAAACAAAAAAATTTAATTTTGGTTTTTACATTTCTGTGAAGAATTACCTTAGAATTTTGATGGGATTAAATCAAATCTATAGATTACTTCTGTTAGGGTGGCCATTTTCACAATATGAATTTTACTAACCTGTGAGCATGGGAGGTCTTTCTCCATCTTCTGTTTCTTCTTTAATTTCTTCTTTCTTCTTTGGTTAGATTTACTTCATTATTTCTTTGTGATGCTATTGTGAATGATACTGTTTCCTTAACTTCTTTCTCAATACTTTCTTACTTGTCAATATACAGGGAGTATACTGATTTTTGTGTATTAATTTTATATCCTGCTTTGCTGGTTGTGATTATCAGCTTTAATAGATTTATGTTAGAGTCTTTAAGGTATCAACTTTTTGTATCATCTAAAAATAACAACACTAACTTCTTCCTTTCTTATTTATATCCATTTTTATCTCCTGTCTTACTGCTATAGCTAAGACTTCAAGCACCAGGAATGGGCATCCTTGTCTTGTTCCTGATTTTAATGGAAATGCTTCAGATCTTTCACCATTTGGCATAATGTTGGCTGTGGGCTTATTGTACTTTGCGTTTCTTATGTTGATCTATGCCCCTATATCTCCAGATGCTCAAGGGCTTCTATCATGTAGAGCTTTGCCAAACGTCTTTTCTGAACCTAATGAGATGATCATGTGGTTTCTGTCTTTGAGTCAATTAATATAGTAGATTACATTTATTGATTTATGTACATTGAGCCATGTCTGACTCTCCAGGATGAAGCTCACCTGATTATAGGATATGATCTTTTTATGGTTTTTTTTTTTTTCAATTTTGGTTGCAAAATTTTGAGAATTTTTTCATCCATATTTATCAGAGAGATCTATAATTCTGTTTTGTTGGGTCTTTGTCTGGTTTGGGTATTAGAGCAATATTGGCTTTGTAGAAAGAATTTGGGAGAGAGCCTTTCTTTTCTATTTTATAAAGTAATTTGAAGAGAATTGTTGTTGGTCATTTGGAAGGCTGTTAGAATTCTGTGCTGAATCCACCTAACTCTGAGCTTCCTTAAGTTGGGAGACTTTGAGTTACAGCTTCTATCTCTTTGGCCTGGTTAAACTGTTTACATCATCTGAGCTTAAATTTTGTAGGTCATGTACGTCTAGGAATTCGTTCATTTCTTTTGGATTTTCCATTTTAGAGGAAATACTGATTTTCAAGTGTGTTCTGGGGGCTCTCTGAATTTCCTCAGTATTTGTTGCAATGCCTCCCTTGGAATCTTTAGTTTTATTAATTTGAATATTCTCTTTCTTTTTGTTATTTTGACTAGAGATTTGTCAATCTTGTTGTTTTCAAAAATCCATCTCTTCACTTCACAGATTCTTCTTAATTTTCAATTTTGTTAACTCCAACCTGTTTTGATTACGTTTCCCCACCTACTGTTTTGGGATATTGTTCTTTATTGTTCTTACTTGTTCTTCCAAAGTCTTCAGGTACATCACTAAGTTATTAATTTGAGGTCTCTCAGATATTTTTGGTATAGGTTCTTAATGCTATAAACTTTCCACTTAGCGTGCCTTCACTGTATCCCTCAAATTTTTGGTATATTGTATTTTGTTTTGATTTGATTCTAGGAAATTTTAGGTCTCTTTTTTATATTTCTTTCTTGATCCAAATATCATACTCAGTAGTGTGTTATTTAGTCTCTCTCAGTACTACTTTCTGTAGTTTTTATTGCTGCTAATACCTAGCTTGATTCCATTTCGATTAGATAGACTGTGAGATGCTATTTCAGTTTTCCTGTATTGGCTGAGATTGGCTTTGTGACTTGATATGTTATCCTTTTGCAGAAAATACCATGGACTGTTGCAAAGAACATAGTTAGTATTTGGTTGGAATGTATTATAGTTGTCAATTAGGTCCACTTGGTTTATGATGTTGTTTAACTCCAGTGTTTCTTTGTTTAGTTTTTGTCCACATGATTTGTCTGTTGTTGAGAAAGGGCCATTTGAGTCACCCACTATCATTGTGCTGGTTTAATCTGTGGTTTTAGATCTAATACTATTTCTTTTATGAAATGGGTACACCTGTGTTTGGTGCACATTGGTTTAGGATTAAAATATCCTCTTGGCAGATTATTCTCTAAGGATTATGAAATGAACCTTTTACTCTTCTGACGACTTGTAATCTGAAGTCTGTTTCATCAGATATTAGAATACTTTTGCCTGCTTGCTTCTTGGTTTCATTTACTTGGAATGCCTTTTTAAATCCTATATTTGATGGCTAGATATGTTTCTTGGAGGCAACAAAAAGATGGATCCTGTTTTCTAATCCAATATTCCAGTCTATGTTGCTTTATTGGGAAGTTGAGACCTTAATATTCAGAGTTATTATTAACAGATGTGTATTAATTCTTGTCTTTTTTGCGTGTGTTTGCAGTCTTTTCTTAGATCTCTTTTGATGAACTGTTCTGAATTATATACTTATTCTTTGTGACTTCTCCCACATGTATATTCATGTCTTCAGAGCCAAGCATTCTTTGCAATACCCTCTGTAGAGCTGGCTTAGTGTTAAAACTTCTTTTATCTCTTGAAAAAAGATTTTTTATTTATGCATATGAGTGTTTTGCTTGCAAGTATATGTGCACTACATGTCTACCTGCTGCCTGTGGCGTCATAAGAGGGCATCAGATACCCTGAAACTGGACTTATGGATGGTTGTGAGCTACTCGGGGAGAGCTAGGAATTTAGCCTGGGTCCTCTGCTAGAGCTCAAGTGAATTAACATCTGAGTCGTCTCTCCAGCCCCCATTTTCACATGTTTTAATTGTGGAAAGTGTTTTATTTCTCTTTCAGTTTTTAATAGATAGTTTTGCTGTGTATAATATTCTAAGTAGTTAGCTGTTGTTTTCAGAACAATGGAATTTATCTTTCTAGAGGTTTCTGGCTTTAAGAGTTTCTGTCAAGCCGGGGGTGGTGGCGCACACCTTTAATCCCAGCACTTGGGAGGCAGAGGCAGGCGGATTTCTGAGTTGAGGCTGGTCTACAGAGTGAGTTCCAGGACAGCCAGGGCTACACAGAGAAACCCTATCTGGAAAAAAAAAAAAAAAAAAAAAAAAAAAAAAGTTTCTGTCAAATAGTTAGTCAAGTATGTGTGATTCTGATGGACCTGGCTTTATAAATGATTTCACTTTTCTCCTTTGCAGCTTCTAATACCTTTTCTTTATTCTGTTTTTGTTCTATTTTGATTTTTAATGTTTTAACTACATTAGGTTGTGAGGAGTTACATTTATGGCCCTGTCTATTTGGAGTTCTGTAGGCTTCTTGCACTTGGGTGACCATCTCTTTCTCTAGGTTTAAGAAATTTTCTTCTAGGATTTTATTAAAAATATTCTCCATTTATTCGTTATGGTGTTGCCTTTTTCCATGCCCATAATCTTTGTTTTTGTTCTATTGGGGTGTATTTACGACTTCTTTGAATTATTTGAACATACTTATAAGCATTCTTTCAAATTCTTTGTCTGGTAGTTCTTCCAAGTCATCTTCCTTAGGTGCTGTTGTGTGATCAGCAATGTGTGGGGAAACATGTCGTTGTTTTTCATATTGTTTCTATATCTGCACTGGAGTTACTTCTATTATTATTTTTTCTTTCTTTCTTTTGTATTCTTTATTTTTAAGATTATAGTCACTTTTTTTCTTTCAATGATAGTATTTGCATTGCTCAGTTGAACATTAGGTCCTAGAGGGGCTCAGATGTCCTTTCTTTCTTGGGGCTGGTATTTTTACTGGAGGCTCTATCTAAAATCTTCTTCTTGTGTCAGGTATAGTCCTATGTCAGCAAAGGCCTCCTACCTGGGTCTGTGAGCTTTCCCTATGAATTGTGAAACCTTCCACTGGGGCCTTACTCAGAGTCAGATCTACTCCTCACCCTGATTTCTCAGCTACTGCTGGAGCTGCTTGGAGATGTGGGACTTCCTGTGAACATGTGAGTTTAACTCAGAGTTCAATCTGGGCCTCATCCTGGGCCCCCTGCTTCCCCTGCTTGCGAGATGTAAAACTCCTCAAGCACCAATAGGCCCTAATTCTGGGTTGGGCCACTGCCAGGATCTGCAGGAAACACTGGAGCTCCTGGGAGATGTAGAACTTCCAAGCCTGAGCATCTAGAGTCAAATCTGGTCCCCACCCTGGGGGCATAGCTTCTGCTGAAGCCACTGGGAACTCTGGACCTTCCTGAAGCCTCTTATTTAATTTTTTATTTGTGATTTAATTTCCATCAGCTATTGTTTGCTTGTATTAAAACCAGGGCCAACAATGATTGCTTCATGGCCAATTCATTGTTAGCTGGACTTTCCTCACACAACTCTATATATTTATGTTCAGTGGTGAATGAAATGTTATGAATGAGAGAAGCTATGTTAACTCCCTGGCTAATTCTTGGAAGCTGAATCCCTTAAAGACTAGCTCCATATTGCTTTCATAACTGTGTTCCTCCATCTACCTTTAACTGCAGGTATAGTTCTGTCTGCAGTATTGTTGTAAGAACCATTTTGTTAAGTGTACTAATGACCTACTATTTATAGCAGAAATCCCAGAAGCTTTTCTAGTTCCTGCTTTTCTTGACCATTCTATGCATTTCTCAATGGGTCTCTGGTCATTAATTCCCTTTGGTATTCCTCCAGGCTATCCCTTTTTCTGTTTCTTTTTTAATTTTTTTAAGATTTATTTATTTTACGTATGTGAGTACAGTGTCACACACACCAGAAGAAGCCATCAGATCCCATTGCAGATGGTTGTGAGCCACGATGTGGTTGCTGGGAATTGAACTCAGGACCTCTGGAAGGGCAGTCAGTTCTCTCAACCACTGAGCCATCTCTCCAGCCCCCTTCTGTTTGCTTCTTAAATTCTTTTCCAGTTGTCGCTTTTTACACCATTTCCTGTGGCTTCCTTTGGTTTCCTCTGTGCCTTCTCTTTCAGGCTATTTACTACCAAGGCGACTCAACATGCACAAGGAGGTTTCCAAATCTCTTTTTTCTAGCACTTACTGTCCACCTGAAGTTTAAGATCTGGGAAACTTAGTTCATTGTTTCTTCCCATGTCAAACCTGCATCAGTTTCTGGACTTCTGAACAAATCACTAAGCAGTCCTCAAAAGTTGAAGTGATGATCATTGCCTTCAGTGTTACTTCTGGCTTGAGTACTCTTTGTCCTTTTATTTTAGTATGGTTAGTGTATTCAACACAAGCCTTTGTCAATAAGCACCTTTCTTCGACATCTAAGCTCCACCCTGAGCCAGTTGCAAGTCAATTCTGTACCTGGCATGGACTTTCTTGAAAGTGTCTTTAGTGTCTATTATTTTTGTCATAAACAATAGGTCATTAGTTCCCTTAACAAAGTATTTGTACAGCCATTTCCCACTTCTGGATTCAAGGATCTGTATCTTGTCTCAATTGTTTTTAAAGCCCCAGATCCTGCCATAGTATCCAGTCCTTAGTAGGTGCACATTAGATACCTGTGTAGCAAATCTAAAGCTATTAAAGTAAATCACCCCAATTAAGAATGAATGTATGGTCCTCGTGTGGAAGAAGATTGTGGTGACAGAAGAGTCATAGGTGACAGCATCTATAAAAGTAGTATCTCCTCAATGTGTTTGCTTTTATCTCTAGATTTTTCAAGGGAAATAGATACTGACTTCTTGAATCCAATCAGCTCCTCCTGCTCTAGTTCTGTGCTGAGTAAGTAGATTCTGAAGTATTTCTGCTGTAGGAAAGCCCAGCCACTGAGAGTTGTGATTCTCATTGTAAAAGGAAGCAGTTGCCATTGGATCCCTCGGGGTGTGTTTAGAAGTGGTTGACTTCCTACAGTCTTATTGTCCCTAGATGTCCTGATAACACTGGTCTGGTCGTCGAGCTGAGATCAGACCTGGAGTAAATTCTGTCTACCTTTCCTGTCTACGTGCTGAATTGCCCCAACCCAAGACACACCTCATGCTCTTCATGGGGCTTGCTGAGAAAAGCATTTATAATGTATTTTCATCAAAGAACTCAGTGGGGAAGCCTAGGGCTTGTTTGACTTCCCCCTAATATTATATAATTGGATTATCTCTGATCTCCCTGGGAGGTGCTTCCAGGAAGGGGGAGAGTGGTGCCTCTCTAGCTCTTGCTGTTGAATATTATTTCCCTCAGAGATAGAATTGAGTGTGAAGAGACATTAAAAGGATAATAAAGGAAGTATGGCAATAAGCACATAAAACCCAAGGATTTGATATTTAGCAATGGGTGAAAGGTAGCTAGAGAGTAACATGAAACAAGTGAAGAGATGCTGAGAAGAGGTGGATATAGGGCAGCTGCCAGGAACTTAGGAAAGGGGGATGTCAATTAGTTGTAAAAATGTCCAGTTTTCCCCCAATTACAACTATGAAGTATATCTGTCTATTCCTGTTGTCTTAGGGTTTTACTTCTGTTAACAGACACCGTGACCAAGGCAACTCTCTTAAAGACAACATTTAATTAGGGCTGGCTTACAGATTGAGAGGATCAATTCATTATCATCAAGATGGGAGCATGGAAGCATCCAGGCAGGCATGGTGCAAGAGAAGCTGAGAGTTCTACATCTTCATCTGAAGCCTGCTAGAAGATTGGCTTCCAGGTAGCTAGAATGAGGGTCTTAAAGTCCATGCCCATAATGATATATCTACTCCAACAAGGCCTCACCTCCTAATTGTGCCACACCCTGGGCCAAGCATATACAGACCTTCACACTTGTGGTACTGAATGTCAGATTTGACAAGTGGGCTTCTCTGCTAAGGGCCACCCCTTACGTTATGTAATAAAGTCCTTTTATTTTTCTTATTTGGCATGTGTTTCTAATCCAATAGGTCTAGTAAGATTGATTCAAATATGTATTAAACCTACTTCATGCTAATCAGGTGCCATGGACACAGCCATGGTGGGAAGAAGGTTCATGAACTTCTTTGGTATAGTAGAAGAAATGCTATGCACCCATGTCATTAGAACAAAGAAGAAGGACATCAAATCCAGGGCCTGGTGTGGTGATGCCTGCCTGTGAATTCAGCTACTAGGAAGGTTCAGTGGGAGAAGCATGAGATCAGCCTGGGAAAGACAGGCTTTTTGAAATCAAAGAAGGAAAGGAGGGAGGAATGAAAGAATGAAGGGAGGGAAGGAGGAAAAGTCATGAATAGTGTCAAAGGGAGTTCTCTGATTCTCTCTTTGATTCATACAGGTTCCTTGGGAGAAAAGAATCAATTTATCTGGAAAACAGTGATCAATCCACTTGTGCTTAAGGTTTCCTAAATACCAAAGTTTTTGCGTACACTACCATTTAGCAAATGAAGTCACTGAGCTATCATGAAGGACTAAGCATATTGAAACAATCAACACATAACGGCAGTGCTACCAAGTAACGGAAGCTGAGCTTTAACAACACAATGACACAGGTCCCTGCTCTGACCCCAGCCTTCCAGGATGGAGCCCTATTTCCGGGCTTTAATGGTAGTCAAAACTAAACATACTGGGGCCACTTCATTACCATATACAGCTACTTCTTGTGCCATGAGGGAATTAGCTACCAAACCTCCTGCAGTAGCCATCAAAGCTTGGGAAGGAGACTAGAGTTTACAGGAATGGACTTCATCTTGAAACTCCCATGTGGGTCAGAAGTTGGTGATCTGGGATGAAGCAGTTGGTCTTCCTGGGCTTGGTTCGGAACCTATGAAGTACAGATATCATGATGCCTTCTTGATATGAAGGCAGGAAGAAATCATGTAAATGAGGCAACTCAGAAACTAATCTTTTAAAAGAAAGGACAGAAAAATAGGGCTGTTACTTGTTCAAGTGTTATGAAGAGAAAATGGAGTTCAAACTCTTGACTATGGATATGGTCTGCGACGGACATATGGTCTGTGTTTGGCTCCAGGTCTATTGAATGCTTAACATTTACACTTCAAATATCAAAAAGAATCTCATACTGGTAAATTGATTTAGAGATCGCTCAAAACCATCTTAAAAACCAAAACCCAAAGCCTCGTCCTATCTTCAAGGTATGTATTTAAAGGGATAGCCCTTTGGTGGTTTAGGGGCCTTGGGGCTTTCTGGAGTTTTCACTGTAGCTAAGGGGAAACTCTTACAAGAGACTTGCTTGACTAATTAGCCAATTTTCACTAACTCAGTTGTCCAGACAGAACCCACCTTGATGGTGGACAGCTCAAAGCAGAATGAGAATCTAGTGTGTGAAAAAGGGCCCAGCCAGACTTATCCCACTTCCCATAAGTAAGTGTTTGAGAAGCAATTTCTTCCAATGATTAAAGAGTTTAACTATAAGCAAAAAAAAAAAAAAAAAAACCAAACCAACCAAAACCAACCAACCAAATAAACAAACAAACATCACACCCTAAGTACTGATTACCACAGCAAAGATGATCTTTATCTGACTTCACTAGCCCAGAGAAAGGGCGGAATCTTAAAAGGCCCACACCAGATGTAGACTTCTCAGAGGGCCTCTTCTGGTACATTTTTGACATATCTTACATTTTTCTACTTTCACCTTGTGTTAGAAGAGACCGCCTTAGAGTCGAAGCCTCCCACGCGGGTGACCTGTGTTGGCGCGTAGGTTTTTATCATACATACACCTGGCCCTCACTGAATCAGCATTTTCCTCAGCCTCTTTCTGCTGAGGTCTCTGCTTGCTTGCTGAGGCTTTGGGAGCTCTCCTAGCTTGATTTCCCTTGCAAGGCTCTTGCCAGCACCTGTGAGCCCTCACCCCCAGAGAGGGATGGCTAATGAGCTAATTACCCCGAACCCAAAAATGTCAACTGTAAACAAATGAGAGCTGTGTTTATAATCAATCAGTTTTATGACCTTCTGATGGCGATGATATCAGCCACGTTTACACTGGAGACCAGTGCTCATTCGCCGGCCAGCAGCTGGCCGCTTCTGTTGCTTCAGAGTGGAGGACGATGTGGTCCATTAATGGCCGCATTTGCACTGAAAGGAATGTGACTTTGGCCAAATGGGCAAACCCTAGTCCTCAAGACTGCCAAATAAATTATTTTTCAAAACCTTAAAGTTAGCCTGGATGGTTTTCAAATAATCGTGGTCTGGGGGTGGGGGGTGCTATGCTTCCCCCAAATGATAAAATCCCGAGTGTGTTCCTTCTGAGCTGTAACTTGATATGTAAATGATTTGAAGACAGTGGGAGACATTGATCCCAGGCAGGATGAGGAAAAAGCATGGGAGAAGCAGGGTCTCAGACTTCTGTGTACACAGTACAGAGAAGAGCGTATAGGGAATGACCTTCGCTATGTCATCCTTCCTGCCCCAGCTTAGCTCCTCCACCCAGAGATTAGAAGACTATGTCTCAGTGGCTTTTGCCTACAGAACACTTTGTGATCCTTAGACCAGCGGGATTCATGCAATGTGTAAATATCATAAAATGTGGCAGGAGACATGTTTACACCAAGCTGTGGTTTCTGATCAAAGCCAAAACGGTTGGGTCCTTGAATGAAAACTTCTGGCTATACATGTGAGATTTGCAAGTGCCCTTGGCACCTATAAAATGCAATTTGTGAGGTGCCGAACAATGTCCGGGGGAAGACGGGTGGTCTCCAAAGCCTGCTCCCTTGGCACCAAAATCCTTTCAAATCTAGTCTTGCCAACATGTGGAGATGTGGGTGCGTGAACTTTGCCTGAATTCTGGGTACAAAGGATTTGCCCGTCAAGCCCCGAGTGCATTGGTGCCCCGAACACCTTGCCCTTTGTTTAGAGACCCCTTCCCCCTACCCCTGGAAACCCCAAGCCATGTTTTCTCGTTCTTTTACACTTTGTTCTTCATAAGATTGGTCTTAGTTGGATTTCTTTGTTTTAATTTCAAGAGAATTTTAGGAATACAGAATGAGATGGTGTGTGTGTGTGTGTGTGTGTGTGTGAGACTGATCCCAAATTTTCTCTACCCAGCCAGGTTCTAGCGCTTCATAGACCACTTACTTGATGACACTCGGTTTTATTCCCAAGCTTTCCCACGTTCCAAATTCTGTACATTTTTTTTTTTTAAAGGAAAAGAAAGAAAGAATCTATTTTCTTTCCTGTCCAGTAGCAGGAACCTGGAAGCCAGTTAGCATGCTCAGGATTTGGGGAGAGAACAATCATTCTCCTTCCTCCTAAGGACTTTTGCTTTGTTTTGTTTCTTCTTAGTTTTAAAAGTGAGTGAGTAACTGGAAACTGTTTATTCCATCGACTTTAGATAATAGGGGTATGCTAGTCTTCCCCACCTTTTGTCAAATATTCCTAAATAATATTTGTGAATTGTCAGAAGAGTAAATGCTATTGATGTTCTGGCTTTGGGGAGTAATAATCCTTGAGCAGCCTTTTCTCCTCTACTTGGATAACTGAGCCGGCCCAGGCGTTTTACATGCTGGCAATGGCTTTCTTTCATATGACTGCATATTTGCTGAACTTTTAGGAGTAGAAATAAAGGTAGATTACATCCTGTCTCTCTTGTCGCAAGGACAGATGGCCCGTAGTTGACATCACCCTCAAGACAAGCACAATAGAAATTCTACAGCTTGCGTGCTGTGCGTGTGTTCTAACCTGCAACAGCTCTTCATGTCGAGATCTACGTGGTTAACTTACCAAATTCTGATAGAACAAACCTTTGGTACTATTAATAGAGAACTCGATAACATCCTCTAACATTTTCTAACCATGTGACAGTCAGGGACCCATATAACTTGTAAGTGGTTTTCATTTCACCTGGTGATAGCTTCACATTTTGACATGTGTTTTAAACAAGAGAGTAACGGTTGGATATATAAAACCTAACAGACTGTAAGGAAAACCTTGTCACTATGGTTACTGAAGAAGATTCAATACTGAAGTGATTGACACTTTCAGTGTTGTGCTGACTTCAAAATGTCGCTGGACTGGGTAAAGTGAGCACAGTAGGCTTTTATGAACTGGTACAGGTTGACCCCAACAGCCCAGGAATAGAGCCCCCCTTCCAGGTTGTTGGAACATGGGAAGGGCTTAGTATCACTGCAATGTACTTGCTCTCCTTGATTATAAGATGTATCAATTATATTAAAAAGCATCATTTCAGAATGAGATTTTTAAGGAGAAATATATTTACTGGTTGTTGTATTCACTATTTCAGAAATAGAATTTAAAAACTCACCTTGTTCTTGAGCAAATAATTTTTGTGTCCTAGACCCTCCGCTAACGTGCGGGTAGGAAGCTGGAGCTCTTAGCTCATTAGCTCACTGAGAAGTGCTCTCTCAAAGGCTGGCACCCTGGTCCTTCTGAGATCTTCCGTTTACACCTAGAATGTCTCTCTGCCATGCCATGTTAGTTTCCCACGGCTATCATAACAGTACCAGAGACACATGGATGCTTTTTACAATAAAAATTTATTTCCAACAGTTCTGCAGGGTGAAAACCTGAGGTCGCAAGGCATCATAAACAAAGTTCCTCCGAGGTTTTAGTTAATTCTAGATGTAGCCAAATTGACAGGAAAAAGTAGCTATCAAAGACATCAGTTCTGCTAGATAAATCCTCTAACACATGAACTTTGGAGGAACACAATTCCAAGTTACAGAAATACTAGCAAACCTTTTTATGCCATGCATTTGGTTATTGTCTGCTTGGGGTATGTGTGTGTGTGTGTGTGTGTGTGTGTGTGTGTGTAAAACATAACAAATATGAAACTTGAAGCACTTGAAGCATCAGAAATCGCTTCTCTGGTAGTTCTTCAGGCCAAGAATTCAACATCAGGCATCATTAGAGCCCCTTAACCTCAGAAGGCTCAAGGGAAGAAGGGTTTCTTATCTCTTCCAGCCTGTGGTAGCCCCAGGCATTGCTTGGCTTGTGGCAATGTAGCTGAGACATTTCCTTTCATCTTCTGGCTTTTTCTGTGACTTCTGAAGGCAGGAGTCACTGGACTTAAAAGGCATGCTCAGTTATATCATAATGACCTTACGTCAAGATCTTTAGTATCCACAAAGACATCCTCCCCCTCCCCCCAAATAAAGGCCACATTTGCAAGCTCCCAGTAGCTATCTCTTCTTAGGGGATGAGGGAGAAAAAGCACAGTTCAACTTATGACAGGCTGATGAATTCATCTAATGAAATGAACAGGACAAGATCCACAGTTATAGTATCTATGACATCATGAGGGGAATTTTGCTTTTTCTAAGTTTTTCCTGTATTCAAATCAGCTCATACCAGCTGTGACAGAAACAGCTACTTGGCCTTGAAATGCATATGTCATTTTTTCTGTAATGTCAAGTTGTGCAAGGTTGGAGCAACCTACCTGGGAACTTGCAATTCTCAGCTCCTTTGAATTTTGGTGTGGCCATTACTAAGTTTCAGAGGCTGGACTGTGGATGCAAGTGTTGCGTGTTAAGTACTCTATTAGTTGTACTTTGTACTCTGAGAGAATAGGCCTTGGTTGTGCTCTCCTTGTCTTTCATGGCAGCCTTATGGAAGCCATGTGACAATTATGCTTTCAGAAGATGAAAGGAGACTAGATCCCTGAGTCATCACTTTTTAGAGAGCTACTCAGAACAAATGGCCATTAATGAATATCCTAATGAGACCACACGAATAAAAATTAAACCTTTATTATGTTGATCCACTGATATTTGGGGATCATCTGTTATAAGAGTTAGCTTATCCTGACACATACTCTAGCTGACACAACAGTGAAATTAGACTATTCATTCAGAAGATAAAACCATGTTATCTTGCCAAGCAAGGGTCTGGCCACCAAATGTCATTGGCTAGAAGAAAGCTTTGACTATCACAAATTGATCTTACCTGAACATACTATAAAGAAACAGTAACCATTTTACGTAACTTACCTAAGTCTTCCAAGGACCAGAACCTTGCTGGGTTCCATCCCTAGAAGATAAGAAAGAATTAATAGCAATATTGATCAATTACTTAATAATTTAGAGAAAAATGGTGTGGGGAGAAAGACTGACTTTAAAAGCAGGCAGATGAGTTTGTACTTAATTTCCTATTACATTATCTTTTTCTGTGTGGCTTGGAGAAGTTATTTAAGATTTAGATTTCTGTATTTATAGAGAGGAGAAAAGTGATGATGACTTCATAATGTTACTATGCAGACTGAATAATGAAAGATTTGAGTGGTAGGTATATGGCCCAGGTAATGATTATGGCTCTTTGCCACCATGGTTACTCTATAATTGGTGTATACTTTCTGAGAATACCTTGACTGCTTTGGTTTCTTCTGGCTTGGCTTGATATTTGCAACATCTAGCATAACAGGTGTGATCACATCTACCAGCATATTGGTTGGGTTTAAACAAGCTGGAAAAGCTGCTTTAACTTAGCCACCACCCTATGCCTTTACTTCATCAAGAAAATGGACAGTCTTTATGGACATACCCTACCCAGCAAATGACTAATAAGAGGTTCCAGAATTCTCAGAATGCAGTATATTAGGATATATAAAACCATGAGAATCAAATTGAATTTTCAGTTAAGTGATATATTTTAAATGCATTTATTTACTTATTTATGGGGCCAGAGGTGTGCCATGCGGCACATGATAGTCAGAGGACAAATAGCAAGAGTCAGCTCTCTCCTTCTACCATGGGGATCACACTCAGATCATCAGACTTAATGGCAAGTGTTTTGCTGGCAAAACCATCTGGCCAGCCTAATTGGGTGATGTTTTACATGTGCTTTTGTCATTTCTATTTTGGCCCTAGATGGAACTGTGAGACCGATGAGCACCTCTGTGAGTTCAATTACTATTTTGTGCATGTTTTATCTGCTATGTTGTCTCAAATGCTAAGCACATAGTAGCTGATCAATAAGAGTCTGACTTAGATAGGGCTTCATTGCTGTGAAGAAACACAGTGACCAAAGCAACTCTTATAGAACCAAACATTTAATTGGAGTTGGCTTACAGTTTCAGAGGTTCAGTCCATTATTGTCATGGTAGGAATCATGGCACTGTATAGGCAGACTTGGTGCTGAAAGAGCCAAGAGTTTTCCATCATGATCAAAAGGTAGCCAGGAAGAGACTATCTTCCACACTGGGCATAGGATACCTCAAAGCCCACCTACAGAGTGACGCACTTCCTCCAACAAGGCCACACCTACTCCAATAAGGCCACACCACCTAATAGTGTCACTCCCGATGGCCAAGTACTGAAACACATGAGTCTATGAGGGCTAAACCTGTTCAAACCACCACAGCATCATTAATATAAGTATATAAATATAGAACTAGCAGCAGAGGGTGCACTGTAGAGCTGGTTCAGAGGTTAAGAGAACTTGCTACTCTTCTAGAAGACCTGGGTTCAGTTCTCCGCCTAGAAGACCTGGGTTCAGTTCTCCGCACTGCATAGTAGCATACAACCATTTCTAGCTCTAAGTGTAGGATATTTAACACTGTGCTTTCAGTGGACACCAGGAACATACATATGTATAGACAAATGCTCACAAATATAAAAATGTCTTCAACAAAAAATTAATATAGACATGAATCAAACATAAATACAAAGACTTCTTAGGTTTAAAGTTATACATTGTAGCCTACATAGGCCTGATAAGACCTTACCATGTTAGTCAACTGAAAAGATATTTTTCCCAACAAAACCTGGCACCCTCAGAACTCTGCAAAGCACTGTCCCCCCCACTATTATTTGTTATCTGTCTAGAAATTCATTCAAGTGCATAGTTCTCTGATCATCAAAAAGTTACTGATGTGATGTCTCTGGGAATGGCTTATACGCTATAGAGCAGTGGTTCTCACCCTTCCTAATGCTGCAGTCCTTTAATACAGTTGCTCATGTTGTGGTTACCCCCAACCATAAAATTATTTTATTGCTACTTAATAACTGCAATTTTGCTACTGTTATGAACCACAATGTAAATATCTGATATACAGGATATCTGATATGTTGCCCTTAGTGGGGTTGTGACCCACAGGTTGAGAACCACTGTTATACAGGCATGATTCCTTTGTAGTTAAAGAGAGGTCATCTCATCAGATACTTCTTGAGTAATTGTTATTCCATTGGTGCAAAGTGGTGTGCTCTAAGGGATTGGAAATACTTGTTATAGGGACAGTGCTATATTTTGAGGTCTCTGAAATTGTTGTTTTGTACTGAAGAGATTTCAAGAAAGTGGACACAAAGTTTATTGAGATCAAGATTCAATTAGGCACACAAGAGAATTAGCCCAGGGCCTGACACACCATTGCAGGATGCTATGAGTCTGGCACACTGTCCTGAGCCTGACACATCATTCTGAGCCTCACACACCATGGCTGTTTGGGTTTGTGTTTCTTACTAGGGAGAATACACCACTTCGTGTTAGCATTCCACCTACATTTGTATTGAGAATGGAAGAGAAAAAAAGATCCTTCTCCTCTTACGCTACTATGTTCTCAGCTGGAGCTACTATAATGAAAGAAAATGTAACAATAGAAAATTATAAAATGTATTAATATGAAATTTGTACCACACAAGAGCCTTTCACAAGAAAATGAAGACCTAAGTAGTTAAGCCTTAGGCTTTTACACTAGGCTGGATGCCAAGTGGGAAGTCATGGGGACATGATGGGTGGAGGAGACATGAGCTGCAAGCGACAGACTGGGAAGTCTTTGCAAGGCCTGTTCACTCAGATTCATCTGAGAATCCCCCAACTTCAGAGATTAGGATGCTCCTTTCTCATGGGTATAA
This sequence comes from Mastomys natalensis, assembly GCA_021653895.1. NCBI lineage: Eukaryota > Metazoa > Chordata > Mammalia > Rodentia > Muridae > Mastomys > Mastomys natalensis. The sequence continues at coordinate 31,472 of JAJTUV010000309.1, read as the reverse complement.
GGAGTAGGTATATTCCTTGTAGAAGAGTCTCATGTGCTTCCTCAGGGGGAAGTCAGATTCATATACTTACAGTTTCTTCAAGTCCTTCAGCCTAAAATCCTCAACTTTCTATGATACTGCTTTTGAGATAGTATACACAGCCTCTGCAGCTCTCAGGGTGGTGATGGTCTGTTCAATGCTGGTTCCAGATGTTACCCTTGAGTAGCAAGAGCTTCTGATGAGCTGAACTGTGCCTCATGTCTCTCTCCTCAAATTCATGTTAAGAACCCTTAGTACCTCAAAAACAAATACAGAATTTAGTCACAGATACTTTAAAGATTAAGTTTAAATGAGGTTGGTAGACCTTGCCTCAATATAGCCAGTGCCTTTATAGGAGGGGTAGTTTGGGATACATAAAGACATGGGAGTATATCTGTAGAAGAACCCCTTTGTAAAGAGGCTACATATTGGTGGCCATATGCAAGCCAAGAAGAAAGGCCCAACTGATTTCTTGATCTTTGACTTCCTTTGACTTTTGACAAAGATCCTTGACCTTTGACTTTTCTACACCTCAAAGCTCTGAGAAAATAAGTTGATGTTGTTTGGACCATTGAAATTGTAGTGTCTTGGCATGGCTGCCCTAGAAAATGATTACAGAGCTATGTCCTGAAGGCCAACCTGCATCTGGTGACTGGTTCAGTGGAGATTCCAAGTCCTTAAACACTAACCTCTCTTGAGGACATCTCCAGTTTTAAAGAATCCTTGTCAACCTTGTCAAAGGACTTAAGGTTCAACCTTTTTCTCTGCCCAACACCCTATTCCCCTGAGTCACCGGAAGTGTTCCACATACTGTAGCCCAGTCAGGGAAGTGCTGGATTTGTAAAAGAAGGAAACACCTGCAAGAACTCATCAACGCAGATTGGCTGGATGCAGAAGGATCAAGGGAAAGAAGAGTGGAAATTTATGGTGTGGAAGGATCTCTCTGTGATGCATGGTAAAGCACCTTGGTGGGGACTGCAAACGTTGAAAAATTTGGCCTTTGTCTCATTTTATATATAAAAATTAATTTGAAATGGGATCATAGATCTAAACATAAAAACTACAACTATAAAGATTGGAGAAGTGGCTAAGCAGTTAAAGTATTTGTTGCTCTTCCAGAGGACCCAGGTTCAGTTCCTAGCACCCACATAGCAGCTCATAACCATACTTAAACTCTAGCTCTAGGAGTTCCAATCCCCTCTTCTGACCTCCATAGGCACCAGGCTTGAACATGGAACAAAGCCATGCATGCATGCATGCAGAACACCTGTACAGATTTAATGAATAGATCTTAAAAAAGTATAATGTGCAACTATAAAATTGCTACAAACACACACGCGAACACAGGCACATACACACACAGCACAAAACAAAAGATTCCTTTTGACCTTGATTTGGGCAAAGATATTCTTTTTAGGTAGAATATAAAAAGTATCAATTTTAATAGAAAAAAATGATTGTAAATTAGATGTTATCAAATTTAAAGTTCTTTTTCTCAAAACAAAAATCTAGTAATACTTTATGGAAAGACGAAGAGAAACCAGACTGGGAGGAAACAGCTGTACAGCAGCTATCTGATAAAGGACTTGTACCTGGTGGGATCTGAGGAACACTGGCTCACAAGAGGACAAGCACTCGGTAAAAAGTGGACAGAAGGTTGGAACAGATTCTCCAGCAAAGACAATATTTGTATGGCAACACCCACTTTTTGCTATGATACTTTCCTTTACCATATATCCAGAAACAACAGAACAAATGGATCACAGATTGAAACATCAAAAATAGTGATCCAGAATAACCTCTTTCTTTTCCTGGTTGGTTTTCTGGAGTGTTTTGTCATAACAACAGAAAACTGAAGACTATAGAAAGGAACTGACTGCTAAGGGCACAAAAGAACTTTGGGGGTTGATAGAAGCAGTCTAAATCTTATTGGTGTTTTCATGATTAGACCTACAAAAACATACTATACATTAAGAAGTGTGTAAAGATCATTGTATATGTTATATCTCAATGTCAATTAAAATCTAAAATCCATAAAAATCTAAAATTTATGAAGCCAATATACTACTGTGTAACGCCTATCTTCGACCCGCAAAGAAGACGCAACACTTGGGCTTCTTCTTAATGCAGTTTATTCAGGAGCCTTGAATAATTCCTATTACTGACTCATGGCTGAGGAAAGAGAGAGAGAGAGAGGGAGAGTGAGGGGGAGAGAGAGAGAGCACGAGGGAGCATGAGGGAGAGAGAGAGAGAAAGAGCCCGCCACAGGCTAAATACTGCATGGCTGCCAATCCTGTAAACTACGTGGTGAATGCTCACAGGCACACTATGCGATAGCAAGCCAGATCATCAGTTTAGCCGATAAGGATGATCTTTTCCGGGAGATCACTCACTCACTCGCTATCGGCTAGCGAAAGGCGGGAATAAGAACAAAGCAGCTCTCCACACTAGTGAATTAAAATTCATAGCCAGAAGCCACAGTCAGGTCCTCAGGGTGGAGAAGCATGTCCTTTACACACTCAACAAAGATGGTTTTCTTCATAAGCTATTTCTTTATGAATGAAGAAAAAGCTCATGGGCATTGCAGGACTGCTAGACACCATATGTAGTAAATTGGTAGCTAGCTGAGACCTGCAAAACCAGAGGCAGAGTGTGGAGACCAGGCAATCCTAGAGCTGTGACCTATGCTGCCTTCCTGAACTCACTGGGCTCAGTAGCCACTTTCCAATCCTTGAATGGCTACTTGGAGTAGAGCTGTATTTGGCTGAGCCCCATATTAAGTTCCTTGACCTCTCTAGTAAGAAGAATTGAACTGGGAATGACTCAGTAGAGGCCTCTGAGACCCCTGCTACTGACCAAGGCACCAAGGGAAACCAGAATTTTGGGTCAGGGAGTGTAGTGGGAAATTTTCCAGCTTGTTGGGAGGAGCTAAGGTGGGAAGAGTAAGGAGAGGAAGAGGAGTAAAGAGAGGAAGAGGAGAAGGAAGAAGAGGAGCTAGGGGAGAGAGGATGAGAAAGAGGGTGGGGGAACATGGAAGCAGACGTGCAACTGTCTTTAGCAGTCAAAGGTAGTTGATATATCTAGGTTGGGTATTGGGTTCACCTCTGATTGAGTGGTCATCTTGTTATTGAGCATTACCAAATATATAAAGCCTTTGGATAATCTAAGCATTAGAGTCTCATTCCTACCAGGGCCCATGTGGGTGGCGGGATGGTCTGGGCACAGCCCAGCCTTGTGGAGACAGCATGGAAGATTGGCAGAGCCATCTCCCACACTGGCGTCTTGTGGGTGGCAGAGCCGGTGTCTCTGGTTGCCTGAGTGGAGGGCCTGAACTGAGCAGCAGCGGTTCGCCACTGCTCATAGCCGCAGGCCTAGGCTAGTCGGGAACATGGCGGCTGATTGAGAAAAGCCAGATTGAATGCTGCCATTTTAAATATCTCCCAGAACAAGGGAGAATGGTAGAGATTGGTGTCATTGTAAAGCTCCAGATCATGGTCTCCCATGATCCTCATGCCCAATTCCTTCAAAGCAAGAATGTGTGGGTAAAATTATCAGCTTATCTGGTTTCTACCAGACCCACCAAGTCTTAAGTCAGGACATGCTAACACCCCTCCAGATGTATAGGTAAAATATTGAGGAAGGTCAGCAGGTACAATTAAGTTGTAAACAACTCCCATGTCATCTATCATGACCCTTTCCTCCACCTTGCACCTGTGGTCTCATACATAGTCTATTAGGACTAGTTATGACCAGTTGACACAACAAAAGCCAAGCTTGCTTGTGGATGACTTAGAATACAGGTCTGTGGGGGAAGAGATCTTTCTGGTGAGCATGTTTTTGGATAGTGTCATGTAGCTTTCCCTTTGTGTGCTAAGTGAATTGTCCAAAGGAAGAATTTACGACTCTGCAGCTGCAAGTGGGTTAAACAGTCAGAGGTCTGGAGAGGAATGGTTGGAATCACGGGACCAGCAGATACAGGGAAGGGGAACAGGAGTGGAAGGTTGCAATGAGCAAGTGTGAAAGTGTTTGTACTGCATTCTAGTATTCCTGAACATTAACCATTAAAAAAATAAGGAAAAAAAAAAACCTGAAATAACCAAATAAGTGGGCTCCTGTGCCAGTGCTGGTCCCCCAGCTTCTGTTATGTGTTCTCCCGTGGAAAGCACGGTGCGTTCCTGAGCAGCAGTTCCCGGCATGGACGCTAGGACATGGTTTTCTACTCCCCAGGACTGATTTAGCATCTACTGCTGTAGGTGCCAACAGAGAAAGTACCCCAGGCCTGCCTCAAGAAAACCAGTCACCTGATGCAAATTGGTTAGTCTCCTTCGAGATGGCTTTATCTTGATTCAAATGGCCAACAAACTTCATCAAGTTTTAATGGCTTACTGTTTGACCTACAAATATGGGATCATTCCTAACACACTAGGAGTTAGGCTAAAGAACAAATTTACACTAAGGAAAGTGTGACAGTGATACCCTGAGGGGCACTTGTCGCATCATATCCTGCAGTATCCAGTAGCCTCTAGTTGGGCAGCTGGATAAAAGAACTTTTAGAAAGTGTAATTCAAGCCTGGCAATGGTGGCACACGCCTTTAATCCCAGCACTTGGGAGGCAGAGGCAGGCGGATTTCTGAGTTCAAGGCCAGCCTGGTCTACAGAGTGAGCTCCAAGACAGCTAGGACTACACAGACAAACCCTGTACTCGAAAATCCACCCCCCCATAAAAAAAAACAAGTGTAATTCAGATGTCAACCTGGGATCATCTAAAAAGTGATGAGATGCTGTCTTCCAGATTCAGGACTACTTATGTACAGTGACCTACACATGGTGCTGTGCTCCCATTGGAATAATAAACAGGCTCAGATATGGGATGGCCCCAAACCTCCATGATGCCTCTTGGAGAGTCATATCTCCAATCTCACAATTAGAGTTGTAATCTTAGAGGTTCTCCGATACTCAGGGATGCTTCTACAACAGAACATGAAACATGTCATTATATAAGGGTATTAATTGCTGTTGGTCACTATGGATTTCTACTACCAAGAATACAAGGAACAAAGATAGATCACCAAAGATGATAATAACCATAGGAATCAGATAGATTAGCTACAAAGAAAAGTACTTTGGGTTTTTGAGTCATCTGTTGTACCCTCCATCAGCTATGGTTCATTGCTGGGAGGAGGTAAGAAATTAAACAACCATGGACTAGAAAGTCATGACTGGAGCTGTTTGCCTTATCAATTTTTGTACTGTAAGTTTCCACATAAAATAAAGGAGCTATTCCCATGTGGAGTGTATTAGAGAAAGTGAGTTAGAATGCATTCTACAAGTTATATAGTGCACTAACTACCTTCACCCTCTTGAAGAATAGACACTCACTTCCCCAGCTGCTCCAACACCTCCTGCAAATAGGCCACAGGTGAGTTGTTCTCCTCAGCAGTATAGAGGTAAATTTAAGGTTATACTTCCTCCCTAGGGTACCTCACATTCAGTGACTTGTCATTATAGGGGTACAAAGGCACAATTTCTACCTCAACTCAGAGAAGCACCCAAAGACTGTCCCAGGTCCAGAGTTCTTCATAAGAACTGTATTGATGTTCTGTCTGCTTGACTCTGCTCCACTCCAGCTGCCTAGAGGTGTTGTTTCTGAGAACAGTTCTTTATGAAAGTTGTTATGAAAGCATAAAAATGTCAGGAGAGAAACAACCATAGGAAAAAGAAGAAATAGATAAACAAAAGAAGAAAATGTCTGTAATTTGTCATTGATCTATTAATAACTCAGTATTTCCTTTCAGTCTCCTTTTATGGGTGTATGTCTACATACTATATAATTTTTGTTGTGTGCATCATTTTATACCTTACTTTTAAATTTCACATATTGCAAATATTTTGCTCATTCCTCTTTACATTGCTGTACAATCCATAATATGCTATACCAGTGTTCCACTGTGTGGTTTCCAACCTTTTTGGTACTGTAGGCAATGCTGTAATTGTTATTCTATCATATTCACATGACTATCAAAATACTTGATGCAATTCACTTAGTAGTAGAAGAGATTTCTTTTGGTTTATGGTCTTGGAGATTCCAGTCCAATGACTGTGGGTCTCTGGTATGAGTGGCAAAGTAAATTTCCAACACCACAGGACAGGCCAAAAGACAAGAACGCACAGGATGGAGCCCCTAGTCCCTTTTGACAAGCTCTTGAAGATCTGCTGTGGGTTCCTTTGAAAGGTCAACAACAATACTATCACACTTGTGACGTTTATGTATGGGTTTTTATAAATGTTTAATATCCAAAATACAGCAATTTGTTCATGCAGCTCTATCTTACCCTTTTGTGGGTTTTGCTTTGTTTTCGTGTGTGTGTGTGTGTGTGTGTGTGTGTGTGTGTGATTAAAACAATACTCCAAGTAGATAGTGTGATTATATCTTTAAAATCTGCTCTAACTAGATTTCCCAGTGTGTATTACTGGCATCTAATGAATTGACAAAGATGATTTCAACACATTTATCCATTTTAATCCTTCACAGGTTGTAGAGACCCCATTTACAAAGTTTCTTTAATTGAGGGTATTTAACCAGTATTTCACTTAAGATGTCAATATACTATGGCTTTTAGATTTCTTCCAACTTTTACATTATTTCAATCGGAAGAAACTTAAGACCCTTTCTATACACACACACACATATATACATATATACACATATACACATACATATATACACATATATACATATACACATATGCATATATGCACATATACACATATATACACATATACACACATACACACATATATACATACACATATACACATATACATATATACATATATACAAACACACACACATATATATATACACATATATATGTATATATAACTTCTAGTCCCCATTGATACCCTGTACCTCTGTATTTAAATAATTTAAAATCATTGCCTGGAACACTACTACTGTTCCCCAGAAAGGAGAACTGTGGACATGAAAGAAAAGAGAAGACATACTGAGCCAGAGGCAGGGCCCTCGTTCCAATTAACAGACATCTTGGAGGAGAGCATGGTAATTGGTTTTGAGGTTGCTCCCACTGCCTCTGATGGACAGCTGAAGTGCTCATCAAGATGTGCCAAATGTTTATAGACTGCCTCTTTGGATGAATATCTGTTTCAAATAAGGGAATTTAAAGGGGCCTGTAACTCACTTAAATTACACCAAGATGGGAGGCTGGAGACAGGATATGGCTTCCAGTTGAAATTCCTTGATCTCTGGCTTAGTCTTAATTTTATAGATAACAAAAGCCATTGCTGGAAGAACTTTAACCACTTGTGTCCAAATGGTATTCAGATGGGATGCAGGCTTCAGGCTCTCCTTAAGCTTATTGGTTCAGATCCATTTTCATCTGAAGGCAAAGACTTGATGTTCATTTGCCCAACCAGCATACACAAACTACGGCTTGCCAGGAGAAAAGCAAAATGTTCTACAGAACATTAGTCCTTGTCACCAAGCCCCTAAGCCCATGCTGCTGGCTACTGAGTCCTGGGAGATCATCCACAGTACTTCTCTAAGCCCCTCTTTCTTCCTGCAGGATGAGTCCAGCTCACACTTCCTGTCTGGGTCTGGACCCATCCTACTGTACCAATCGTAAGGCTTCACTGAACTTTATCCTTGGCGGAGGCACTCACAGAGAAACAGAGATCTTGGTTACAGAAAGCAAGTAATGAAAATGGCTCTGAATGAGGAGACTCAAAGGTGAGTACATGGAAGGAGGGAGAAACACCAGCCAGGAAATGAGAAAAGAAACATTAAGGAAAGATGAAGTCTAGACATGTCTGCCACTAAGTAGGTGTGTAAATTTGGACAATTTGTTTACTTTTCACCAGGGCCATGGTTTTCAGTGTTAATAAATGTAGAGCTAAAGCCGGGCAGTGGTGGCCACGCCTTTAATCCCAGCACTTGGGAGGCAGAGGCAGGTGGATTTCTGAGTTCGAGGCCAGCCTGGTCTACAGAGTGAGTTCCAGGACAGCCAGGGCTACACAGAGAAACCCTGTCTCGAAAAAAACCAAACCCCCCCCCCAAAAAAAAAAACCAAATGTAGAGCTAAGACAAGAGTCCAGAGAATCATTCCTACTTCAAAGTCCAAAGTTCCCTGATTTTATTTGAAGTTTATGTTAAAATTATATCTGTGTGTGTGTGTGTGTGTGTGTGTGTGTGTTTCTTGCTCAAACTGTGAGCTGTATCTTCTGAGTTTTAAATCTTAATGACTCTATGTGACAGTTCACTCCTGAGCTTTCTTTCCCTTCATCGTCAACAACCTTTAAGCAGCATCTCCTTCTCCACAGTGTTGTTCAAAGCCCACAGTTGGATGGCAACCAATCGACTCTTCCATGGCCTTCCATGGCACAGGGTTACACAGTGCCTGTTCACTTTCTCTTGACCCATACCTTCACCCATGGCTCCCTTCCTTCTTCTCATTTTTAAGAAGCCAAAGACCTTATCCCTTAGTTGCCTTTCTGCCACCTCCTCACTAAAACTTTCAAGGTCAGAAGGATGCTGAGTCCTGATGTCATAGTCCACAATCCTACTGAAAGTCAAGTTCCTCTCTGGCTCTTTGAGAAGGTGGCATTTGTGCCCCTTCTCTGCTGGGGTGTGAAGGATAGCCCTCCAAAAAGTGTCCCCAACTCACTACTGTGCTGTGCTGTGCTTGCTGAATCCACACCAAGGATTTCCAGAAGCAGAACTGGAGAGTTGTGAACCCTGATTGCAGTGGGTCTGTCACTTGGTATGATGCTACTAACTGTCCTGTGAAATGCTAATGGCCTTTGTTCCCTCCATCTTTGCACTGCCACCCTACTGCATTAACAGATCCTTCTTCTTCTCTAGTTCCTTCTTATCCCTACCCCCAGAGTCTGTACCCCAAATTGTATCGGGACACTGTCCTTGGACCACTTCTCTTCCACTGAAGCTACTTCCTGGGTGACAACACCCAGCTTCACAAACTTTATCTCATCTATACTCCAGTGTTATCCAAGTATATGTCTCTAACCCAAGATGGCCCCCTTACCTCCAGACTCACTAAAGTAGCCACGGTTATCTTATCACCTCAAGCTCTGCTCTAAGCCTGAATTCCTCATTCCCACACCAGCCCCTCTCTTGGAGACATTTGTAGGAACTTTAACTTACATCCTCTGCTGTTGATGTCTTCACCTCAAGAATATATCCAGAATACACCATTTCTTTCCACCTCTGCTGCGGTGGTCATGGTTTTCCTGGTGTCTTTGCTTCTCACCTTACCACCAGTGATACTGTCAACACAGCAGACAGCATGGTCTTTAAAACGTAAGCCAAATTATAGGCCTCCTTTTCAACTACCCTCTAGAGTTTTCAAATTTTGGCTCAGAATAAAGTTCCAAGTTTTGGTGATGATGGGTACAAGTATTCTAAACATTCTTCAGCAAGTTTTGCCTTTAGTATTTCTCTCAATTCACCACATTGTTCCCCTTCCCTCATAGAGCTAGGCTGCCCTTGGCACTATCCTGGCATCTGAACCTTTGAGTATACTGATCTCCTGGCTGGACATGCTCTTCCTGCATGGCTCACCACTTCACTGTGCCTGGTGCTCCTGTCTTTTACATTCTACTTAATCTTTCTCTGTAGTATTTACTCTTACCTGTTGCATGCCTACTTTAATTATTTTCAACCATTTCTCTTTTTCCCACCAGTGCCTTCCCAGTGAAGAAGCTTTACAGAGGCAGAGGTGGAAGCAAGGAGCAAATGAAGGTCCTGAGTTAATATATGTTGTTGGCATGGGCATGGGCATGTCAAAGACCCCCAAAGCCTCAGATCATGGGAACAGCAAAACCTTCCCTTGGTCCAAGACAGACGTTGATAAACCATTGACCGTTAGCTAAAACCAGTACGTGAAGAAAGCATCAAGCAATCTTCCTTCTCTAGGATGGCTGTAGCCTGAGACTGTTCCCCCACTGAGATTAGCTTCGGCGGCTTCCTCCTTCATTCTGTATATAATAAATTCACTGAGTTTTCAGGTTGTGCTGGGGTGTTTCTATCAGCCTGCTGCCCTATCCGATCCTAGCTTCTCTATTTGTGTGTTTGTAGTTTCTTCATTTCCTGCTGCCACAAGCCAATCCCAAAGCCAACCCCTTCTACCCCAGGCCTGTCTCTGTGTTCTTCTTTGCTACATTCCCAGTGTCTGCTCCTGGGTTTAATGTATATAGTCCAGTGCCTACATGTATTTGTGAGACAAACAAGTGACAAATGAGAATGTTTAGGCCTGTGGGAATTGAGCAAGGCTGGTTTGGGTAAAACGGAAGAGAGGATCAAGGGTTTGTCTAGCTGTGTTCCCTGTTTTGTGAACTTACTGAGTCATAGGGACAGCCCAGCTATGATAGGAGACCAGACAGTGCTGTAACTCAGGGAAGCAAATTCTCACATTGCTGTGGGGATGCACAGGGCTTCTGCCATGTCAGATGAAAGACTCTCCTACTCCAGTCAAACACTTTGCATGCCCTTGTGAATAATTTACCTACTGTGCACTTGCCTAAAGATGGCTTCTGAGATGTACACATTCCCAATATCAGATGAGAGAAATCCAGAAACCACCATCCCATTTGAAATCAGTGCTCTGATGATTATAATATTCTCTTAGCAATGGCAGCCCAGGGACAGGAGGACAATATAGATCTGGACATTTGATGGCACATGATCATTTATAAGACTATAAGTCTGGTCAAACTAGCCTAAGAAAATAAGAAAAAAAAAAAAAATCCTGGGCTCTAAGCAATTGGGAGGCAAATGGACAGGGACAGCTGGGGGAACTCAGGTGAAGTGACTTGGTATGTGTCACTCACATTTGTCTTTCCTGGTTGGCTTTATTCTAAAACATACTCTCTGCCAAAGACAGCAAAGATAGCTTCAGGTGGTTCTGAACTAAAGTGGGTTTATCCCTATCAAAATTGCCTTAAGGTAGCAAGGGAAAAGTTACCAAAGGGAGCCAAGCCAAGAAATGCAAAATTAACATTGCTGCTCTTCTCCTGATGGCCATTTGGGAGGTTGACTTATTCAAAAATTTGAAATGTGTTTTTATTCCCTTGAAGCCAATGACATAGACTCGTCTTTGTAAACCCAGCTGGCTCCTATTACCACGTTTCTTAGAAGCCCATAATGTTTTATTTCCTCTGCAACGCTTTCATACTGTTATTGTTCCTAATAGCATTGATGAGGCTTTGGAAACTTTAGACCAAACACAATTGAAATGCTGGTTAGCCCCTTTGGTGGTTCTGTCATGAGCTGCTGAAAACTGCAGACGAGGGTCTGATGCAAGCAAGCAGTGTGGTCTCCCCTCCAAACAGGCCTCACACCATCCTTTGGCCAAAGGCAAAAATTAGTAGGATTCGACTCCAGAGTGTGACACAGCTTGAGAACAAACTCATAACTTAAGGTATCAAAAGGCTCCCCCTGAATTTCAGTAATGAGGTTTGAGACCAGTTGGCACGAGTCCTTGGCATGAGCCCTGTACGTGGGTCTGAGGCATCGTCCCCTCAGTCTGTTGGACCCACGGGAACAGAGAGGAATCTTGACCTTATTCTTTGAGAAAAAATGAATCATTGTCAGTAGACACTCAACTTTTCTGTCTTCCCAGTGAGCTCTGGATAGAAACACTAAAGAACTTAAGGAAGTAGAGACAATTCGCAAGGGGTTACAGCCAGAAAAATGAATTCTGCTGATTTAGGTAGTAAAAGGTTTGTGAGCAAAATAGTAGGTTGCTTATGAGACTGCTGAGGTGGATGGCAATGCCAGGACACTGTCGGGGGCATAGTATGTTATGGTTTGAACATGGAATGTTCTCAGTTTGTGATGTTTCTCTGAAGGCTGTGAGATATTTGGTGGTAGATAGAGCCTGACTGGAAGAAGTAAGTCACTTGGGGCACCCAACACCCCCAGACAGGGTTTACTCGTGTAGCCTTGGCTGTCCTGGACTCCCTTTATAGTTCAGGCTGGCCTCGAACTCACAGAGTTCTGCCTGCCTCTGCCTCTGTGCTGGAATTAAAGGCGTGTGCCACCACACCTGCTTCCTGGAACAGGCTTTTAAAGATGCTTACTCACTTCTGGTTCTAGTAGGTGGTGTCTGCTTCCCTATTGGCCAGCACATGAGGAGTAGCAGCCTCATGGTCTGGCCACCACTAACCACTGACAGAGCTACTGGCCACTGATAGAACCCCTCCTGCATCGATATCTTTCTTTTCCACAGGGGGCTGAAATCCTCTGTAACCATGGAACAAGACGAATCCTCCTTTACGCATCTTCTTGCTGAGAGGAGTGTAATGAACACATATAATATGGGTTGGATTATCTCCTCCTTACCAACACTGAATCTTCAGCCTGAACCTGTGAAGGTGAGGGGCCTGGGAAAAGTGAGCATTTGACTGTGTGCCCTAGCTAAAACGTGGCTACATGCTTCCTAACATAGTGGCTGTGTCCTAAGGAAAAGCAACAGAGTCTTAGAGTCATGAGCAGATAGAGGCAGAGATTGGCATTACTATGCATATACTGACTGCTAGAAACCAGAAAGAGCAAAAGAGGCCTACAGCATAGAGCCTTCAGAGAGGACGTGGGCCTGCCAACTTAATTTCAGATGTTCTAGTGTCTAGAAGCAAGTCAACTTTTGTTCTTTGGCAATACACAGTTTGTGGCACGCTGCTGAGGCAGCTTAGTCAAAGTACCCCTAGTCACCATGACTGTTCCCCTGCCCTCAGCACTGTCCTCAGGATGGCACCCCCTACCCCCATACTCACCTCACTTCTTGTTTTTAGACAGCAGTGTCTGCCTGGCTGAAGTTGAGGTCACATGTCTAATCTAGACAAAAGGAGAGCAAGCAACCGTCTGGTCTTTGGAGTGTGTGTGACACAAAGGGCCTTTCTCAAAGGTAGGTAAGCAGCTTCAGGTCCTAGGCAATGAAAACATATGCACAAACAAACATGAGCAAGCAAACCATGTCATGTATTAGTTGTGCTTCTTGTTGCTGCAACAAAACACCTGACAAAAGCAACTTACACTATTAAGGTCTGTTGGACTCACAGTTCTAGGGTCTGCAGTCCATCACGGTAGAAAAGGAGCGGCAGCAGGATGGGGATATTTGGTCACATTCCATCCCATCAGGAAGCTGAGAATGATGCCCACTTGCTCTGTTTTATTCCATTCTGGACACCCAGCACATGGAATGGTACTGCCCGAGTTTAGGATGTATCTTCCTACCTCAGTTAGCCTAATCTACATCTCTCAAAAAAAAGTCGCTGTGCCCAGAGACTTTATGGTGATTCTAAATCCCATCCAGTTGGCAGTCAGAATTAATCATCACAATATATACATGCAAGAGGGAAGCAGTTTAAACATGGGATAGGCTACAGATAGTAAAAGAGAGACTGAAGTTTGAAGATAATTTCCTTTTTGACATGCACTAGAGAGATCACAAGCTTTCTTTAAACAAACAAACACACACACAAAAAAAACACTATTAGGTTCCTGCTAGAAGCCAGAGACTGTATAGGATTCCATTAGACACCCGAAAAAGTGCTTGATTGCCAGACATCTCTGCAAAAGCTAGGCTGGTATGAGTTAATGCAGAGGTCGTGCCTCCACAAGCCTGGGCGGACTCTGGAGAGGGCCCTGGGTGTAGAACTGCATGAGGAGAAAGCCGGCTCTATAGAAGGCCCTGGGGCTGAGCCTCGGCTCTACCGTTACTAACTGGGGCTTGGCTACAGCTTTATCTTTTGAAGTCTCAGTTTCCCCTTTAGCAAAATGAGGCTAATAATACTGATATTACAGGGTTTCTGCAAGGTTTAAATGACTTAAGCCACATGAAGCACTTAATCCAAGCCAGGACTTGCAGGAAGCATTCAGGTAGTATCACCGACATCCCTTACTGAGTTCTGGGCTTTGGAGAGATTATCTTTATCTCTTTTGGAATATTAGTTCAAAGCACAAAACTCATTAAACCCCAAAAAAACCGTAATGAGAGAACAGAGATTTTTAACATTTTTCTTTTACCCTGTGCTGGAATTGAATGTAGCTTAAATATGTGTTCTCTCAAGAGTTTTTGTGTTGGAAACTTGGTTATTAGTACGGAACTGTTAACAGGTAGTAGGATTTAGTCTGAGGCCTTAGATCACAGAGGGCATACCCTCAGAAGGGATGCACAGAGTTTTTGTGGGGCCCTCCCTACCTCTGATTGCGATCCCCTGGCTTCTCATCTGGTCACGAAATCTCTTCCTTTTGCACATGTCCTGACCCTGATGCTACCCATCACAATGTGGGTCCCCACAAGGGCCAGTGCCATGATGCTTGAACTGTTAGCCTCCAAAGATGTAAGCTAAACAGAAACCTCCTTTCTTTACAAGTTTTCAAACCTTAACCGTTTTGCTGTAGTTACAGAAAACAGACGTACATGAGCTACACGAAGGAGAGAGCGTGTTGCATGCTTTGCTTTTCAGATATAGTACCAGGAAACACAGATGGTCCTGAGCCTGCAGGATGGGACTACAGTAAAAGCTTTGCATGTATGAGACATGTACTGGATGAATCAAACAAGCTGCCCTCTCTTAGGAGTGTCCTATGTTCTTGTCTCTTTCTGGGAGTTGCTGATGCATGTATGACTTATACTATATTGCTAACACAGTATGAATCAAATTCCAATCAAAGGAAACCAATTCATAAATTTACTCCGCTCTAGGGTAAACAGGTGGCTTTGTGTAAATATACAGTCTTACTGGGGATAGCCTATAGTGTATGGTGACTTATTGAATTAATCAAATTCACTTCTTGTATGTGTGGTGAGGGGCATGCATACACATTCAGAGGCCAGAGGAGGATTGTTGGGAGTCTTTTCCTGTTTCTCTTATTCTCTTGAGACAGAGTCTCCTACTGATTCTGGTTAGGCTGGCAGCTAACAAGCCTTGGCAATCCTCCTGTCTCCACTCCTTACTGCCCTGGGGTCATAGGTATACATGAGAACACAAATGGTTTTTCAACTGAGGATTTGAACTCAAGCCAGTATACTTATATAGAGAGCTCTTACCCACTGAGCCATCTCACCAGCTCCAGTAAAATTCTGAAACTGCCATATCGCTGAATCCATACATAGGCAGACACTTGAGGTAGAGGGAGGGCTAACAAGGTAATTCTATGCAGTCTGCAGGATAGAATAGACAAGCATTTACAACTGCCAGCTACATATCTTTACTACTAATGACTCAGAGAAATAAGTGGCAGCATCACACTCCCTTGCTACCCTTGAGGCCACCAGTGACTAGCTGAAGGTCTGCATGTTAGACACGGCTGAACTGGGGTTCCCTTCCACTCTAACAACAGTGTCCAAGATGTCCTGGCCATTGTGTTAGGTCTGCTGTGACTCACTGCCACTGACTGTGTATTATGGTAAAGGTGCCTCACTAAGAAAGGAAACCTTAATGACTCTTGTTCCCCCAGAGCCTCATTATTCATAGTGCGGTCCAGGAACAGCCAGTGCGCATGACCCTGGGACTCATCAGAGATGTGCTATTCAGGGCTCCCCATACACCTCTTGAATGAGCATAGGATTGCCACGTAACTGAAGAAGGTTGGAATTTGAGGTCTACCCTAGGGATGCATGTGGGTGCCAGTGGAGGAATTTTATGTGGGGCAGCTTGTGATTGTCCATGAAGCATCCCTATGGGTTGTGGGTTCTAAAAAGCTCTGTGCTAACCAGAGTAACAAGGCATTTCAAGGTTCCTGAATACAATGATAGCTAACTTGTGCTTCTCTTAAATTAAATAATTTTAAGATGTTTTGTATTTACAGAGAATGTTGAAGGGTTTTATGTCAGTTATTCATAGTCATAGGTTTCAAAATGACCTTTCCGTACTGTGCACAATGTGTATCAGTCATATTCAGCCACCTGCTGTCTCTCTTGCCCCCTCCACTCCTACTGCTCCCCTTCCAGCTACCACTACTTCCATGTCTCCCTCCACGTTTATGTGCATTGTGTGTGTCTGTATATGTGTGTGAATGTTTGTCTGTCTGTGTGTTTGTGTGTATGAAGGTTTGTGTGTGTGAGTCTCTCTCTCTCTCTCTGTATGTAGATTGTGTTTATGTTTGTGTGTGTGTATCTGTATATTTGCATGTGTGTGAATGTTTGTGCATGTGTGAGACTCTCTGTGTGTATGTGCATTGTGTTTATGTCTCTGTGTGTATGCGTTTGTACATTTGTGTGTGTGTGTATGAGTCTCTCTGTGGGTCTCTCTATGTGTGCATCTATTTCTGTGTGTGTCTAAGTCTGTGTGTGTTTCTTCCTGTGTGTATGTGTGCGGTGGGGGGTGTCCCTGTGAGTTTCAGTAGGCCTACTAACAGGAATATGGGAGAGGATTTACTTTCTGAAGTACCAGCATCTTACCAGTGGCTATGCTTCAGAATAAAATGTTACTCTTCCTCTATTAGCCATTAGCTGCCTATACATACTCAGGAAGGGTGGAGTTCTTTGAGTCCTTCCCCACTTCATGACAGAATTTTGACAAGCCCAATCTTGTATAGATCTAGTGCTGGAAATCAAAGCTGTTGCAGGTTTAATAGTTCAACAGCTGGAAAATGGAGTTCCTTTTTCACACCACTCAGCTCCCCCCCCCCCCCGACTTCTGGCACTTCCGGTCTTTCTGTCCCTTCTATCAGGGTATTCCATGAGCCTTGCGAGGTGTAGGGGTGATAAAGATTGATATCTGACCATCCAATCATCACTTAATTCTCAGCTCTTTGAATAAGAGAAGTATTCAATAGTAGGCAAGGCCATAATGTTTTAGAGTGCAAAATACCATCATGGGCCCAATCAACCATCATCGTTCACATAAACACGAGCAGCTATGAGACTGAGAATCAGAAGAGGACTGAGCTAATGCCCTAGTATGCAACATCTCATTTGCTACTTTGCAAACTTAACAGTAGGAATGGAAAGGATGGGGCAACACTGTATCCCCAAGGCGCTATACTGTTAACACTAGCATTGGAGATGACAAGGGAAAGTCAGGGCTCAGAATTTGCAGCCCCACTCAGAAGCCTGCATGCCAAAAGGAGCCAAAGTCATGGTGATCACCCAGAATTTGCACTGCTCTAGAGTATGGCAGCTGCCTACAGAGCTCTCAAATGGGGCTTAGAAGCGTAATGCGTGGAAACCAACTGTGTCTCAAATTGATCGGTAACTGATCAAGCTCTACAGCAAATGCTTTCTTTACTTGCTAATGATTTACCACAGACCCTGTTTGCCTGAAACTTGCAAAAGTTACAGAAGCAAACATTTAACTTTCTCAAGCATTTGCTCCCCAGTCACTTTCTCTCAAGACAGTCCTTGTGATCATTAGTCTCCTGTGATATGATCTATAAGAATAGAAATGTAACCACATATGCGGCAAACACAGGCACTAATTAATATCTTCTCACATAGGAAGGGCTTTGGGCACAGTTTGATCAGATATGGCTGAAATGCACAAAGCTGCATTTACCTGACATTTTGCATAAATAAGGACATTACAATCATGCTAGTGAAGACTAGCCCAAACAAAACTTATCAGCTAACACTGCCTCTACAGGAAGTTCTTGATGAGAATGAGGGTATCTGTGTCATCTTAAGGTATCTTCATCTTCCCATTGACTGCTTTTGTGTTCCAAAAGTAAAAGGGGCACATGAAAACCATGCCATTGAGAATGTAGAACACCCTCATCAAGTCATCAAACAAACATTACCAGTACAGTCCAGGCACAACATCCAGAGAAGCAGACAGCACTAATGGTCTATGCAGTTCTAGGACACAAGAGGCAGAACTTAGCTCAGCTACAAGGACTGTCAGACATACCAAAACAAAACAAAACCCCCAAAACCAAAAAACACACAACAACAACCCCCTCAACAACAACAAAAACAAAACAGTATTTTACTACAATCAGTGGTGAGTGAGGAGTACATGCCTCAACAGTGTCAATGTCATAAACAAAGAGACTGTAGAATGTTCCAGATCAAAAGAGGCTAGAAAGGGAAAGGTTGACAATAACTAGAATGTGTAAATAAAATCAGACCTCAGACTTGACACTGTCATAGATGAGAAAAAAAATATGCAAAGATTCAGGTCAACTAACAGATTAAATACAGTCAATCTGATAAACCCCAATTGCTGGGTGCCCTCAGCTGTGTTTGCCACACATCCACCTGCAGCTGCCCAGCCCTGAATTGCCATGCTCCTCAGAAGCAACCGAGATTCTGCTAGGAAGCTCTTCCTCTACTTCGAGAACCAAGAGGTAGGGGCACTTTGATGTGAGGCAGCTCCTTTCTAAGACTAGTAGGAGCTATTTCCAGTATTGCTTCAGACCTGGAATTTTAGACAGTATCCATGACCGAGGAGTCGCTGACCAGCTTATGTCAATCTCAGCAAAATCTTTGAAGTCTCCCTCACCAAGTTCTTTTTTTGTTCATTTTCTTGTTTTTTTATTTTGTTTTAAGACAGGATCTTGCTACATTGTTTAGGCTGGCCTAGATCTCAGAATAATGATCCTCCTGTCTCTGCCTCTCCCTAAAGTGATGAGATTACAGATGTGTATGCCAACAAACTGGCTCCACTAAAGTCACCATTTAATACCCATTAAGTCCATTAAGAGAAAAGGGTAGCACATAGCAAATAAAGGTAACTATCTACAGAAAGAACAAATGGGTGAACATTCTGAATAATACTGATAACAGAGTCCTAGATAATTTTAAAAGGAGCCACACAAATAGAACATTCATTTTCTTAGCTCTATCTGAGCCATGATTACACATACAGCTATAGCCCTCTGCATTCAAATATAAACAGCTTTCTATTTCAGTCAGTCTTATGTCTAGTTAATAACGCAAACCAGAATAAAAAGGAGGGAATTGGTTTTGTTGTTGTTGTTTTTAAGAAGCAGGTGACAATTCTATGTCTGGCTTCTCATCAAATAAAAATGGAAAATCAACTTAGTATGTAAGGAAAGCATCTCACTGACAAAAGGAACCTGGAAAGAATTGCACATCTAAGGAGGAGCGGGTGGAAACCTGGTAATGTTTGAAAAACAAAACAAGAAGGGGAAACAGAGTATCTAATTTAGCTCACTAGGGTAAAAGTGAAGTGATCCAAAAATCAGCTGCATTTGGGGACACACACACACACTACCTGGAAAGCCTGGGGAAGCCAGGGTGTGAGCAGGCAGATGTGGGTGGAGTGAAGCCGTGGACATTCTTGTGCAGTTCGCTCCAGGGAAGTATTTACATTGGAGGATTTAATGCTCTGTCACCTTTGGATCTTGAGCACTTGGGGAAAAGCAAGAGGAAGCCCAATGAGAGGATGCTT
Source organism: Mastomys natalensis (assembly GCA_021653895.1). Lineage (NCBI taxonomy): Eukaryota > Metazoa > Chordata > Mammalia > Rodentia > Muridae > Mastomys > Mastomys natalensis. The sequence goes on along the minus strand of JAJTUV010000309.1, from coordinate 12,062 downwards.
CTTTAAAAAAAAAGAAAAGTCTGTGCACTTTATAGAAGTGCACCACGACCACCAGTGCCATGAGTCTAACAGATGTGGATTTTATACTTAAAGAAGGGATTCTTTTGCCATTGTGTGTTGTGTGTCCAAATTGTGTGTTCAGATGGTTTGACATGTACTGCTAGAGACCAAGTGAAGACTGAACAAAGAATGAATGGATGTGTCCAGCCCATGACTGGCAAAGACAATGAGACAATGTTCTTCTTCAGTCAGGGTTTCTGTTTGTTTTTGCTACTTATAAATGGAGTGCCACAACAAACATGTGTCTCCTGGCTTGTTCCTGTGGAGTCTGACAGCTGTTGTCCTCAGATAGGGTCCCAGTAACAAGATGGCTAATGCAAACTTATACATACAAGGACACCCAAAGGCAAGACCTTAAGAAGTCAAAATAAGGGACTGAAGAGATGGCTCAGTGGCCACTCTCCCAGAAGTCCTAAATTCAATTCCCAGGAACCACATGTTGGCTCACAACCATCTGTAGTGGGATCTGATGCCCTCTTCTGTCATGCACACATACATGCAAATAGGACACTCATATATATACATAAATAAGTCTTTACAATGAAGAAGTCAAAATAAGAAATATCAGTGGTATGCATGCCTCTACAAGAACCCATTGCTATCTTATCTAAATTGCTTTGTTGTTCATAGATACCCACTTATAAGTGCTCATGCAGAGACCCCTTGTTTTTAGGTTAATCTCAAAGAGAGCACAGAGTAAATGTCCAGTCTTCCAGTGGCCAAAGCCCCACCCTGATACATCTCTCCTGATTTGCATGGCCAGTCATGAGTAGATTGAAATGAAGGCAGGGCTTTCACTTCTCCAGTGGCCACCAGCTTTGTGAAGAACATTCTAAACAAGTCCTAGCAACATCTCTTTTCAAAAATAGACCTGAAACACAAGGGTGTTTTTAGAAAACACCTTGGTTTTAGAGAAAGCCATAAGACATGACTGTTGGAATATTCCCTTCAGCTGGAAAATTTTCAAATATTTCACATACATCACAAAGCAGGCATGATAGCTCATGCCTATAATCTCAGCTCTTGGAAGATTGAGGCAAGAAGATAGCCAGGGGGTCGAGGTCACACAGGGCTAATAATTTTGGGTCAACCTGGGCTACAAAGTAAGTAAGCCACTACCTCCAAACAAAACCAACAAACCAAGGTGAACACACACACAGAGACATGCACGCACACACACACACACAGAAAGAGAGAGAGAGAGAGAGAGAGAGAGAGAGAAGAGAGAGAGAGAGAGACTCATACATTTTTGTCATGATTGGGTAAAGGTGAAATTCATGAACAAAGACATAATTAGGAGTGGTACATTGGTTTTGCGTGTTCATTTGCAGTTTTTGGAGCTACCCAGGGCACATATCCCATGCAAATTAAACAATCTACCACGAGCTGTAACCCCAGCCCAGAATGCTTTTGCTTTAAGTTGTGGGGTAAATTAGGGTGAATCATTACTAAGACATAATTAAAGAGACTCTATTGTATAGATATTTTAAAGTCAGAGAACATAAGGCACCACAGCAGTGGGCCATTTTTTTGCTTCCACAAACTCCTACAGAAGTTTTAGTGTCCTGAAATTGTCTCATTTATGGCCTAGGCTGTTCCAGGGGATAAGCATGGTAGGATTTCTGCTTGGAAGCTTCCCATTCTGGTACTTAACCCTGTCCTTAGTGTCAGTCTGTAATACCAGATTTGATCTAAAACTACTTCCTTTCTCGACTCCTCCCCGTTCTCCATCCTTTTTCTCTCATTACCATGCAAGTTTTTATTGAATAACAAATTCCTATCTCATCCTTCTAATTAGTCCGACTGAAAGCAGTAGCATGCTACTAGAAACACTGTCTAGCAAACTATAAACATCATTGCCAATGAATTTGAGATGTTATCAAGTATGTTGATGATCCCAAAGCATGTGTCATCATTGTAGGAGAGTCAGCACAGAAAAAGTGAGAACTGTATTTGACAGCTCATGTGCAGACACTACCTCCCTTAAATACTTTTCAGACTCTTTTTTTTTTTTTTTTTTTTTTTTTTGGTTTTTCGAGACAGGGTGTCTCTGTGTAGCCTTGGCTGTCCTGGAACTCACTCTGTAGACCAGGCTGGCCTCGAACTCAGAAATCCGCCTGCCTCTGCCTCCAAGTGCTGGGATTAAAGGCGTGCGCCACCACCGCCCGGCGTACTTTTCAGAATCTTATGTGAGATTTACTGTCTATACTTCCAAAATGAAAATGAAATAAGACATAATATGTTCTCTCTCCTCTCTCTCTCTCTCTCTCTCTCTCTCTCTCTCTCTCTCTGTGTGTGTGTGTGTGTGTGTGTGCGTGACTACCTACTTTGGGTGTTTTGTGTGTTTGTTTGTTTTTCTTTCCCCACCTTCCAGGAGAGCTCTGGAGATCCATTCATCTTTACCTCCCTAGCACTGGATACAGGTACTCGCACCACACACAGGTCAGAATGCTACTAAGGCAAATACTCTCATCTAGTGAGCCATCTCCCAGATCCCCCAGGCTCGACATGTTGAATAACATGTTCAATGTCAGATAAACAGTTGGTGACTATTCTTGATTTCTTGAAAGGTATTACAGGTTGATTATATACGTCCTAAAATACTATAGAGGAAATGGCCTTGCCTTTCTCACTTCCTGTCCTTCAGTACTTGTGGGACAAAACAGGAGAGCTCACTTTAGAAATGATTGATGGGTTTTGAAAGCAGATTTCTAAAAAAGAAGAAGAAGAAGAAAAAGAAGAAGAAAAAAAAAAAAAAAAAAAAAAAAAACAACCTAATCTGAGCCACATGATCCACCTTGTTAATTTACAAAAACCATCCACTCGGCCTCCCTGTAGCCAAACTGAGGGAACCAGATTTTTAAAATAGCATTTTGGCTTTAGGAAACTTTGAGAATTAGGGCAGGCAAACTGCAAGCAGCTGGCTCTCAAATAGAAACACCAAGAGGCTGTCAGGGAGCTGGTGGGTTGAGCTAAGCAGCTTCAAAGGCTGTCAGGTCCAAACAGTACCTTCTCCTTGGGAGCCCTGAATTCTGCTAGCTTCAAGGTCATCTCAGCTTGCTCTAGGCCTGGTTTGTTGTTGTTGTTTAATGTTGATATTGACCTAGCTCTTAGGAGAACCATGTCCTAAGTTCATTTCCCAACAAGAAAAGCTGTATTCTATTGCAACTAAAAATGGCATGGTGCTGTCCGCAGATAGACTATATTTTTAAAGGGCCATCTGTTGCACAGTGGAGAGCGGGGTGTTGTTTTATCAGAAATGCATGCGCTAAGAAAGCTAAGGCAGGTACAAAAGGACAAATGTTGGCCTTACTCAAGTGAAAAATTCAAATAATCAAAGCCATAGAAACAGAATGTTGGCTAATGATCGCCAACGACAGTAGCAGAGTGTTTCTTAATACCATACCCTACAGAATTCTGTTTGGAGTGGAGACAAAGTTCTGGGAATGGATAATAGCGGTATTAGCACAACAGCAGGGATGTACTGAATGCCCCTGGAGTGAATCTTTTTTAAAAAATAAGTTTGAAACTTAGCTGGCGAGATGGCTCTGAAATTAAAGAGCACCTGCTGTTCTGGGGCACTTGAGTTGGATTCCCAGGACCCACACAGGACAGCTTTCAACAACTGGTAACTTCAGCTTCAGGCGATCTCCTGCTCTCTTCCGGACTCTGAGGACACTGCAGCCATATGCACAGACGCACACACAGATAATAGGTGCACACATAACTAAAAGTAAAAATGAATCTTTTTTTTAAAAAGTAAACATAAACAAATAAATAAGTTCTGCAGTTTGGAGCTTTGCACTTTCCTTTGTCTGTTTGAGAATCCGGAACCTGTCAGCAGTCAGCCTGACAAACGAAATGAAACTTTGTATGGGAGCTTGGCAGCATCTGTCTTGTAATGCAGACTGAGGTTTGTTGAGGCTCTATAATCACTGGTGGTGAAATCAGGAAGATGCAAAGTGGGTGTGTACTGAAGCAGCTCAGCCAGCCTTCTAGACCTTAAATTAGAGTGATGAGCGTAAACACGGCAGAGAGGGTTTTTCCCCCCCAACTAAATTGCAATTATATTTTAAATTACCTACAATTACCAGAAACCATCTCAAAGCTAGAAATTAACTTCTTGTCCCAGCAGATCAGCTGTTAAATGGAGCACCTTGTGCCCCAAAACCTCCTGCTTCAGCTGCATTCAGGAGAGCAGCGGGGAGGCGGAGCCTGAGGTTCGCTGTCACGTGAAGGAACAGCTGTCTTCAGAGGTGCAGGGCCATATTTTTACAACTTTCCAAATTAATAGTTTCATTCCATTCGTTCACTGCCATTTTCCTGAAATACAGTGCTTGTTTTCTTTAGGAGAACAAGTGAGTGTTTTATTTTAGATGTCAGTGGAACAATGTCTGTGCAACCATTTAGACATTTAGTATTTAGGGCAAGGAATTGGGACCGGAAGCCACCGAGACTATCCCTGACTGGAGACCACGATCTTGATAAAAGTTCCTTATCTTCCAAGCTTCCTAGTGATTGTCAGACATAACTGTTGAAACGTTGGGGTGGGGTCCTCTCTCAGAGCTTTAGACACAGGGCTGGTTTCTGCCATTTTTGCCTGAGCTGTCATACCTGGTCTTCATTGACTTCTCTGTTTCTGTGAGAAGATGCAGTGTTCTAGATCAGCCTCTCAAATGCCACCTGGACTTGAAGTCAACACCATAGAGCCCATTGCAGTGTTAACATTTGTGCTTAATACTTTGGGGAAAGGACTAACTACTTTTAAACATCATGACCTGCTATTTCTCTAAAAACTCATGCTAGGTCTTTTTTCCTTAAATCCATTTCTCTTGTCTGGAATCTACCTTTGAATGGCATCTGATATGTATTCTTTTCTTTTTTTTTTTTTTTTTTTTTTTCCTGTGAACAAGCACAGGCGGGATTCAAACTCAGGAGAGACAGACGGCGGCGACTGCAGTGGTGCCCCACCGCTGGCCAGCTTCTCTTCTTTTTTTAAATGAACAGCCATGATAGTTTCCTTACAGTTCCTCAGCATCTCCGCATTGCCAATAGCCATGCATATGAATCTGGTTCTCTAGTGGAATAGGATCCATAAAATGAATATACATTGCAAAATACTAATTTAAAAATTATTATATTGGCTTACTGATAAGGAACAGGCAGTCAACAATGGCTGTGTGCATCCTGGAGAGACTAAACACCTGGTTAGCTGCTCGGTCCCTCAGTCCAGATGTCTACACAGTCCCAATCTGGCGCTGAAGGCCTGGAGGATTGGCAGCCTGAACTGTAAGGTCACCAAAGGATGGCAGCAGCTGCAGTGGCCACTCACTCACTCATTCACCCTTGAGATCTTTATCTCTGGGCTTTAGACAAAAAGTGCCACCCACTCTGCCACCAGATTCACATTCAATAATAACAATCACACAATACACTGACTTCTACCCACGTCCCTGTCTCTTTGTTCACCTATGATACCTTGTTTCGGTGCTGTTGCTTGCATCTTGCTCACCCTATTTCTTCTCTACCTAGTTAAGTCACAGTGACCACCAGGTAGATGAGCAGCTTTCCTAGAAGCCCCTATATTCCTTAAGGCATCCTTTTGCAATTCATTCCCTTTAATGAAAATACAGTGCACACTGGTGGTGCACGTCACAGAAAGGGGTTCCTTTCATCCTGTTAAACCTCCTGCCCACCTACAAGTATGGGGAAAGGGTGGGAGGTCTGGTGAGGAGCTTTTAAGTGCCGAGAAGGACAGGGTGAATATGTAATTTTCACATTTCTCTCAACCATGGGCTTAGGAAATGCAGGTGAAACTCAAGCCTCTAACAGAGGATTGCTTGATGTATTTGGACTCTGTGCCTGCTACACTAACGGAAGGCCTGCTCAGTGGTGAATTCAGCTGCCCGTTTGTTAGACTCTTCAGGATGTAATTCTGAGTTAGATCAAAATAGTTCTGATTTGATGAAAATTGTTCTGATTAGTCTGTTTGATTTGATTATGTTTCTTTCAACAAACTTCTGGGAGATTTCTGAGAAATAGACAGACAGACTGGTATGAAATTAAAAGGTAACAAAAACGTCTGCCATTGTGGCGTGCCAACAGAAGGGCTTATTTATTAGCGTGTGTCAATAGTGCAAAGTAATGGGTTTCACTGTGATATTTTCCTACAATAACAAAGTACACCACTGTACTTTGAACATATTTACCTCCTATCACTCTCATTTGTTATGGTTCCTTTTCCCTAATAGTTCCCTTGGGGAGATGTATGTGTGTATGTGTGCGTGTGTATGCATGTGCATGTGTATGTATGTATATGTATGCATGTGTGTGTGTGTGAGCGTGTGTGGTGTTCATTCATATGTGCTCTTTTTCTAATTTAATATGAAAGACAACATGTGACCCTTGCCTTTCTGGGTCTCTCTTATTTCGCTTACTATAATGGTATCCACTTCAATATATTTTCATGAAAACTACATAATCTTGTTCTTTAGGGCCAACTAAAACCCTGCTATGAATCTATGCAAGTAGCTGGATCCTTGATCCAGCTGTCTGTCAACACGCACCAGGTGGATCCTGTTCTTTGACCATTGTGAATAAAGCTGTGATCAGCATAGAGGGCAGCCATCTCTCTTGAATTCTGACTTCGATCCCATCTAGTTTATGACAAGAGTGGTACAGCTGGATCACACAGTAGTTCTAGTTTTAGACATTCGAGGAACTGAGTTAGATATTCCACACTGAGTTAGACTGTGGCAATAACTGACTTCTATAATTGAAGATACTTTTGATATCAATAGAAAACTTGATTTAGAGTTACTGTAGAAACTCAAATGACAAGTATGCCAGAGACAAGCATTTGTTGTAGTTGTCCAGAGCTCAGAAATCCCTGTGGCAGATGTTTCTCCAACATCTTATTGTAGGATGACAACAACCATTACCCTAGAACGAATGTTGTAACCAAGGTAGGAAGAAAAGCATCAGGAAAGAAAAAGCAGCGTGACATCCTTCAGGAAAGCTAAAGTCTGAGGGAAGTCTGCTGGAGATTTCCTCTTATGCCTCCCAGGTCAACTGCCTCAAGACCTACTACCTAGCCACAATGCTTCAGCAAAGCAAATATTTGGGATTTCTAGTTTCTCTACTAGGGTGTCAAAGGAAGCATATTTGAGAACAAGAGTTGGATCACCAATGGCATCTGTGTCATCTAATCCTCGGAAGTACTCAGCCATTTATCAATACGGTGCTCTTTAGAACTCCTTTAAGGTAAAAACCTGGCAAAAGGACAGCATTGCACAGTGTTTATAAACTTCACTGGTTGCTACAGCAATGCACTGTTTCCAACAGACACAGTGTGCCTGAGGACAAAGCTTCTGCTGCGGTGGCAAGGACAGCTTCTGAACCTGCTGTTTGGATCACTTTGAAACAAGTGCAAACAGAAAGGTCTGTCTTGATTTAACTTTGCATTCTTGTTTATTCACGGGTGCTCCTAAGAGCTTTTCAAGTAAACCTTGCAAGTTGTGAGCAAACTGAGGTGGGCCAACGCTCTCCACACTTATGGATCACACACTGATCAAGACGAGGGACAAGCTCTTAGTTCTGATGAGAGACCACTCCTGAAACGAACATGGAATAAACAATGGGATTTTTGCACAATGGAAATCTTGAGGCCATCTTGTCTTCTCTTGGTGCAATGCTCTCAGCTTCAGGTGGTAGGAGAGTTTTTTTATACACTTGGCCTGAAAAATATAGAGAGTAAAGCTTAGGACATTAATGACAGAGTTGGTCTATCTGCTCCAAAGAGACATGTGCACACAGCACATACATGTATAAAGTAAATAAATGAATACATCTGTGTAGTTATCCTTCAGTATGTTTTAGCAGAAATTACACTGTAAACTCACTCAACCCACTTTCTCTGGCCAAAGCAGAGTAAACCAGGTAGGCACAGGACTCAAGGCAAGCCAGCCTGATTTACTCTTTCAAGAACTTGACATTTAGATCTAGAATTGGTTCAGTAAGAATAATGTCATGCTGTGACCACATTGACAGAGATGCACCAAAAATCAACAAAATGCTCATCATACCACATAAACTGGGAAAATACAGAATACTAGCTGAAGAGGTGACTTGCAGAAGGTCGGACAAGACAAGCAGAAGCAGCAGTGGGTGGTTGGGCCATCACTGCCTGACTTTGCAGCTTTGAACTGCTTGCTTCTGGTCACTTTTGAAATTTATGCCCTTAGTGTCTATGGAAAACCCCATATCCTTATAATAATTTATCCTTGTTTTGTTTTGTTTTGCTTGGTTTGTTTTGGTTGGTTAAACCAGTTTAAGTTGGCTTTGCTTTTCATTACCTGCAACCAAAACTGCTAATGCCCACGTTGTGGTCATTGGCAGATCTGCTTTGGATTATCTGGAGATTTTGTTTACCATACCCTCTCTTTTCTACCATGGATCAGGAGTTGATCTAATCCAATGCTAAAGTTCAGTTTAGTTACCCTGATCCAAGTTTGAGAAAAGTGCCATTTTCCTTTGTCAATTTGCCAAATCTCCACCACAGTTAAGAATGCAGAACACTTTATGTTAAGAGAAAATGCCTACAGCTGGTCTGGGTCTACATATCTGGGTGCACTTTGTCCTTGGTAAGGCTTTTTCAGAAAATCTTGATTACCTTGCTTCTTTGGTTGTGCTCAGCCCTGCCTGTGTTACCACTAAGCTGTCCAAATGGCATGGCTCCCTGGCCAAAACGATATCCAGAAAAAGAGAAAAGTCCATGTTTTAGTCTCTGAATTGCAACTTTGTATGGATTCCTATGGCTAGAGACTCTGACCCAAGTAAGCAAGGTCTTCAAATTATCAACAGTCTCAAAGGTGCCCAGCTTCCAACACCAATGATGGAATGCTACATGTATTGATTCAGACAGATGTGGTCCCTGGAGCTGACAGGTCGTTTTAGGTATAGCTCCTTCCTCGCAGAGCTGTGTTGGAAAGTAGAGAAACTCTTAGAGTTTTCTGAAGATGGTAAAACCTGGTGAACCCTATGCAAGATGGGTACACCCATTGCACCTATGGGAAAGAGGCCAAGATAATTAAGTAACTAAAACAAATTGCAGAGCAGAGCTAGTATAATCAAGGCTTATGTGGAGCTCAAGTGATAGGGAACTTTTCTAACATGTACAAGACCATGCATTACATCTAGGGGATCTTCCTAGCAAAAGAGAAGAAATATGTGCATTAAAAGAGATAAATGTATGCTCAGGATCTGTGCCTTTCTATTTGTGTGTGTGTGTGTGTGTGTGTGTTGTGTGTGCACAAAAAACTTCTGAGAGGACATGTGAGCTATTGGTAGGATCTAAGAAGAGTAAGGCCAGCAAATTAGCTCAAAAGAACTTTAAGAAGTCTATGGTGCTGTTTTGGAAATCTATAACCAAAATAGTTTCAGAGAAGACAGCCTTGCTGGGATGGTATAAACTTAGTGAAACAAGCAGCACAGATCACCTTTGTAAAAATGAACATGGGACAGAGAGGTGGCTCGCATCCTAAGAGCATCGATGCACTTTCAGAAGACCTGAGTTCATTTCCCAGCACCTACATGTTCATTCATAACCTGTAACTCCAGTCCAGAGGGGCACCATCTCCTAACCTTCACAGACACTGTCCATACATAAAACAAACAACAAACAAGTGAATAAATAGATTTGAAGAGGATTCCATTCCAACCTCAACTTTGTCTGAAGTAGTGACCACAAATACAATGTTGGCATATCTTCAACTCCTATCCCAGGGTTCACTGCAGACATCTAATACATCCATTTATGTATTCTTTCTTAAAATGCTCTCTTGGGACAGTGGGCTGTGCCAGGAGACTTGGTAAGGTTGAGCAGGCTCGGAGACCCTGACACCGGCCACCCACCTGAGACGGTAGGCATCTCCCTGCTCCATACCAGAGGTCCTGGCCCAGATCACGTGACCACACTCCCTAGGTCAGTTGCATTGCACAGAATGGAGTTCTTCATTCTAGTGAAGTATCTAGAGTCCCTGAGGGTTTAGCCAATAAGCTTCCCTTCCTGGGCATTTCTTCCTGTAAAAGGTATTTAATCTCTGGTCCACCCTAAGAAGGTGATATGCACCCATTTTCTGTGATGAACAATCAATAAATAGTTTGGAAATAAGGACTGTCTCTTCCATCAAGAACCACCGTGGAAAGCATGAAGAAAGCCATCATCCACGAAGCCATAGCCTTAAGTCTCCCACAGAAGGCCCCGCTGTGCTCCTAGTCAACCCCTAAGCTGAGGACAATCACAAATGAGGTAAGCCAGAGTTCTAACTCCCCTAGCCCTGGGCTCACCATTGCCCTCAGCCCAAAGGCCCCCAACACCATTCCCAACTCTCTTAGACCCAGTGGTGCTGGAAGTCCACTTGGGAGCCCCCACACCAGACTTTATCGCAGGACTGTAGACCCCCAACACTTTGTTCCCTACTCCTCCATGCAGTTTTCCAGCAGTGACTGCAGGCCCTGGAGCTTGGGAACCTCATGAACTGTCAAGTATTTTGTCATAGTGAAAAAAAGTAACTAGTTGTCTTAGTCAATATTCTCTTGCTGTGGAGAGACACCATGACCATGGCAATTCTTATAAAGGAAAGCATTTAATTGGGGCTAGCTCACAGTTTTAGAGGTTTAGTCCTCTGTCATCATGGTGGGGAGCATGGTGTCACATTGGCAGACCATGGTGCTGGAGAAGCAGCTGAGATTTCTACACCTGGAATGTCAGGCAGCAGAAAGAGAGAGAGGTACTGGCCTAGCTTGAGCTTCTAAAACCTCAGAGCCCGCCCCCAGTGACACACTTCCTTCAACAAGGCCACATCTCCTTAATCCTTTTAAATAGTACCACTTCCTGGTGACCCTTCTAATCTGTGAGCCTATGAGCCGTTCTTATCCAAGCCACTACACTAGTACAGAACTCATTGCTCATGGTCTTTTAGTGACTGATTATACATTGGTGGCCAACTTCAAGAGTAGAGATGTCACCTAGGCTAACCTGATAAACTAGAAGACCCACCTAACAGGGCCCGTTGGTTAGTGATAAGATGGGCACATGATCCTATCAGACCAATGAACTAGACTTTGCAGGGACAAAGCAAAATGAGCCATGTTTCTGGGTTTACATTGGCTTTGGCTCTTCCATTTCCAGCAGCCATCTTGGTGATCCAGAGGGAAGTTACTGAAGAACAAGGAAGTGAGACAAGGCCCCAGTGCTGGCATTTGTTGTCTTTGACTCAGAGGCACCAGATGAAACTCGTGGAAACTCTTGGAACCATTTGCTGGTGAGAGCTAATTATTTTAGTTTGCCTACATTTGGGGGTGGTAAGTTCATGCCATACACAATTAAGTAATTCTATTGATCCCTTCTATTTAGGTATAAAATTCATATTTTAATTTCCTTTCAAATTATTTATCTTTTCTATTTGTGACCTTTTGCAATCTGGAGTTTGGTCCTTTATCTGAGAATGAGACAGTCAAAAGCCAAAAAGGAGTTTGGCAGTGGTGGTAATGATTACTTCCTAGTGCTCTTGTTACTTCAGAGTAAAACCAAAAAACAATGCCATTGCAAATTAATTTTCTTAGGATTATAATTACAACAGACAACATCAGAAACTGACAAATTGACAGGATCATGTATGGAACCATAGATCTTAAAGGAAAAGCCTGAGTAAATTCACCATTTTTTAATAAAACAGGAAACTGAGGCTCAGAGGTTCATGGAGTCCAGCCTGTAGTCCAGAAGTCTTTGGTCTCGTTTGGTTCTGTGCATCATGCTCAAAGTGGACCTAAAACAGCCAGAGTAGCTCACAAAAGAGATTCATGTAATGTTTAAAGTGGGCTAGCATTACGGAGGGAGGGAAATCAACAAATAAGCAACTATATTAAAATTCAACCTTTAAAGTAGCGTGTAAAATACTGTATTATATTAGAAAGGCAGAAGAAATGAAGTAGAAACGCCA